>CAWUFW010002155.1:0-1200000 GCA_963921515.1 Calotriton arnoldi | reverse complement strand
TATTTGTGCGCTCTATAAATAGTTATAACATAACATAACATAACATAAACATCTGTTAAATGAAAAAAAAAAAAATCCCTGTTTATTGATAGAAATATAGGACATTCCCCTGCCAGCTCACAGGAAAAGACATGGAGAAGGTGGAGTCATATATATACCTAGGTTTAACGTTCTCCAGGTGTTTAAAAAGTGACTGGTGCATTTATATCATGTAGTCGTATATTCTCGGCATCGTGCAGTGGTCTTCAATATAGGACACTATCTACAATGCACCTTTTATTGATTGTTAAAAGTAAAGCCCCTAAACTGGCACTGTATGGGGCAGAATTACAGGCCTATGCCCATAACGCCCCCTGGGACACTACTGAGATACTAACACTTGAAATATTAAACGTCACATCCGGTACGATGATTCAAGCATTCAGCTGTGACATCAGGTTAACTTCGTGGTTCGACGTGGCAGGAGTATGCCTTTTAAGAGTTATACACTGCTTACCGTGTTGGACTCAAACTAAAATATCCAGGGGCATATTATCAAGGGCTTTATCGCCGCTTTAGCGGCACTTTTTGCCGCTAAAGCGGCGATATTTTTAACGCCCTATTAGCAAGCTGTCGCTAACAGGCGTTAGCGACAACTTTCCGGCGATAAGCGGCCGGGTTTTACATCGCCTTGCATGTCAGCGATAATTATCGCTAATGACATGCAAGGTAGGCGTTCCCAACTAAAAGCGACAGAAAACAGTCAGCTTACATACCTATCGCCTATTAGCAATACCCGTGAAGCGATAAAAAACGCGCGCTAACCCCGATTAGCGCTTGTTTTTTAGAACTGATAAAAACATGACTTAGCAATGAAAGTCAATGGGAGGTGGATTGTAAGGTTAAATCCCCAGAATTAGCGATAGGATTTTATCGCTGGATTTCTCGCGTTAAAGCTGGGTTTCGCCGCTATCGCTGGATATATTATCGCAATGGAGATAAACCTTGCTAATAGCATGTTATTTCCGCGGTAATATCCAGCGATAGCCGGCGATAAAAAAAGGCGCGCTAAGCAAGGTTTGCGATATTTATCGCATGTTCTTGCTAATATGCCCCCCAGTTTATGTTGGAAAGAGCTACATAATACCGACAGGACATGGACTACATCAGGTATACATGCCGATCCAGGTGAGTGGATGCACTGGGAACCTTTCTCTTCTGAGGCGGTCAGCCACACAGATCTCTAATAGGAGAGACCAGGAGTTAGTAACAAGAAAAATATTCTACTGCTCTCCTATTATACTCGTTGGGGGATAAGGAGGTTTCCCGCATAGAGGTCAGTTGCCTGACCAAAGGCAATGGTCAGTGGTGCTTCAATACCAGCTTAGCTTAACCCCTTGGCTTTCCATTCCTAGTATGAATATTTACATTATAGCCAAGGTAGGGAAATGTTTATGTACTTTAAAGTGGAAACACACATGAACTCACATTTTGATGCATTGTCTCATGGTCTTATGGTTGTTGGTAGATTTTTAAACCTATTTCTCTAAAATGTGATATATTGTCTCACTTAGCTAAATGATCCTGCTAGTTGAAATGTGCTTTGAGGATGTAGTGGTTGGTCTTGGCTGTTTTTTTGTTTTTTTTTTAAATCTGTGAAAGAGTGTTGTTTAGCTTTATGATGTTATGATCTTCTTTTACAACTAAGAAGTATCATGATTTGTTTAATCGATACTATTGCCTTAAATGCACCTTTATTGACTGACTGAAAATAAACAGTACATTTCCACATTGTAATAATTAATGAGTGCCTCACTTTTGATATGAAAACAATATTTGCACTCTAGTTGTCATTGAACTCGGGAGAAAGCTCCACTGACAAATGATAGACTACTGCTGCAATAAATTGCATGTTTCACAAAGACATTGTCTGGGGTGCATGAGGAAGCTATTTGGGAATATACAGAAAATGTGTAGTCATTTCAGTGTTCTTTCTACTACACATAATTTTCATGGACGAAATGAGAGGAGAAGACCGTTCTCCCTCAAAGGCCACGTGGTTTAAGAAATACATATGTTTATGGGGGAAATCATCTTAAAAATCACC
Source organism: Calotriton arnoldi (assembly GCA_963921515.1). Lineage (NCBI taxonomy): Eukaryota > Metazoa > Chordata > Amphibia > Caudata > Salamandridae > Calotriton > Calotriton arnoldi. The sequence continues at coordinate 1,197,914 of CAWUFW010002155.1, read as the reverse complement.
ACAATTTCTCAAATTGATGGTTCGCCATCATACAGGAATCAATTTGAGATTAAAGTGTGTCAGCAGCCTTTCCCATGCCATGCCCCTTTCTTACCACACTCAGGCATTCGCTAAATGCACTTCAAGCGGATGTTCGTGTCAGTCTAGGTCACAAAAACGGTAGCGTCTAGACAGAAAAACAATACAAGTGTTTATACTTCATGTAATCTTTCTTCTATAAAGTATCATGAAAAAAGCACACCGTCTAAAAAAAGGGAGAATGATACCCCACAGTTCACACGTCTAAATCAAAGAAGCTCTGTTATCCAAGAGAGAGGGCAGTCTAATCTTCCCTGGTCAATAACTATACGTGCCCCCCCCCCCTCCCTTAATAACCCCCCCACCCACCATCACCCGTATAATGTGCCTTATATAAACAAAGAAGTATTATTAGGACCTGTGCAGATTCTCCTTAGCAGCATTAACACTGATCGCATGCTGGCCAGCATTGTACTCCCTGTCTGCAAGAAGTGAATAGCCTCTTGCGCTCGCTAAACTCCCATCTTTTTTACTACGAAGAACTCCGTTTGGAATTGCTCTGCCTGTCGCTGGCAAGTTTTGACATTTTCCTAGAAACACAAATCGAAGAAAGCTGACAACCAAGATTCTCCACAATTTTGCAGACTGAACCCCATTATACTTCCTATGGTGCTTTCTATTCTTTCATATCGTTTCGTTTATTTATAGGTCTACCGCTGTGTGCCTTTTCTAGTCATAGATAAAATGATAACTCTTTCGCAGTTATGACATTCATTCTCCTGTTTGCAAAAGTGGCTTCCAGTGGAGGTCCCAAAGGTTACAGCGGATGCCCTGCAAGCCTTTGATTTATTAAAAAACAAATCCGCACCTGTGATCCAGGCTCCAAACTCTACCCCAACTAGCCTCGGAAGCTCTATTTCATTTGGATATACATCCAAATGGCAGAATATGCCGCACGTAGAGAACCACTTCTACACGGGTCTGAGTCACACACAAAATGGAGACTGCCCACGACCCAGGTCAAACAGGATTACTTTAGAAGCCATCCTAGAGTCATTCGATGATAATCCAACTACATTAGAAGTCATTTTCACATCATCAGACATCATCAAGCTCTTGAAGTCATCAGCAAAGCTGAAAAGCTCAGCCTGATGATTTGAGGATGACTTGAAAATGAGTATCTGATGACATCAGAAGGTGTCATTATTCATGATGATTTAAGAATGACTTGAAAATGAGTATCTGATGACTTCGGAAGGTGTAATTATTCCTGATGATTTAGGGATGACTTGAAAATGAGTATCCGATTACTTTACAGGGTGAGATTGTTCTTGATGACTTCAGGATGATTTGAAAATTGCATCCGATTGCTTCAAAGGTACCATTGTGTTTTCAATAAGATGTTTTTCTTTTGGTGATTTTAACATGAATTGCTGGTTACTTCCAAAGCATGGCCACCGCTTTGGTTTCAATTTTCTAGAAAAATTCAAACTGTTGGATGATTGCCCGATTAATTGCAGATAAACGCAAAATGACATATAAGTGTTCTATAATACCCAACTGAGCATATGATGTGCTTCAGAGAACTGTGTATAAGTCACAGGTTATATTTTAATTCATTTATTTATTTCTGCCACTTTCTTTTTGTACAAAAAAGGTAAGTTATTTATTCTTGTACTTGCTATTTTATGTTTATATTTCAAGGAGGAAACAATACCAACATCTGCTGATGTTCACACTCCGGCCAGGTGGCAGCTCCAACCACCATGCAAACCCTAGGCCTGGCTTGCATGTTTTTCCTCGTTTTTGTCATTCCTGTCCTGAAAGATTTACCACAGTTAAATTACACCAAAATCTAAACACAATTCTAAACACAAACATTATATGTTCTTGTCAGAAACATATCGCAATGATTTGGGTGTGATTGCCAGGACGAGATGGAGTGGGGGCGGTGGGATGGCCTAACGGCCATAGCTCCCCACCTTGGACCCCGGGACCAGGCTCTAGCCCGGGCGCCGGCAAAAACATCCCATGTTTCTCTGCAACATCCCTTCATCTCCCAGTGTCTAAAATATGAATCTGGTCTTGTGTAAAGGAATCTGGTGCGCATGTGAAGTGCTCTAATGCCATTGGGCCAAGTTTGCGCTATTTACAAAACTGCAATACATAAATGTTCTCGAGGGCGATTAGATCGGTGAAAGATACAAGCCCCGCTGGTGGCTCCTGGGCTGCCAGACCACCATTTCAAGGTAACAAGACGACTGGTGAAATAGCACACAGAAAGCGCTATAAAGCCACATGCTTTTGCTGCGAGCCAGCCACTGAAGTGCTCCACCAGCTCTGTGGTGTTTCACAGATCCAGGTACTAATACAGACAGAAGCATCCTGCTGCGTTAACCCAGGGAAACAAGCAGATAACATGTTGTGATGCAGGGGAAAATGACGTTTGCTGCTACTGCAGCAATTTAGCATCGCATTTAATTCTAGTTCAAATGCATATACTCTGTGCTTGATTTGTGTTCATGGTTGTAAGTGGTGGGCACCGTCACTTATTGCTGGGGACTGGAACTTACTTGTCATCACCAGACTTTGACCCTGAGCAACAGAGAAAGGCAGGAAAGAAAGAAGGAGAAAAAGAAAGACCGCTAAAGGGCCTCAAAGGACAAGCATTGGCATAGCCAATAGGTCTCGCCTTTGGGACCTTATAAGTGTTTAGTTACCCAGCACAATATCATTGGTGCAACAACATCAACTGTTGCATGGCTAAACACTTATAAGGTCCCAAAGGCAGACCTATTGGCTATGCCAATGCTTGTGTTTAAGGATGTAATCACGTCCTCGGCCGCTTCCCCACAGTCACATTACAATGTTGTTGTTACGAGTGTGAACAGGAAGCAGACCAGCGCCGCCACTGTGACAGAAGCCAGACATAGCACCCCTCCTCCATTCCTCTTTCCCCTCAGTCGCTCCCTTTCTTTACAAACAGTTACTATCACGTCCTGATCTCCCCTCTGCCTCTCCTCTCTTCTGCCAGCCCCTGTAGTACACTCCTTTCAAGGGGCTTAAGTTCAGCCGGAGTCTGGCTGAACGCACATGAGAAAATTCTAATAAAACATGACAGTTTACACAAAACACAAATATAAACATTAGTACATGAACACTAAACATCCTGGCCTCTCATTTAAAACAAAGCACAGCTTTAAAATAGATTTAAGATGTTGGGACTCGCTCAACACAGAGGTGCTTTATGTATAACGATGAAATCACGTCCTCGGGCGCTTCCCTGCAGTCATATTAAAATGTTGTTGTGACGAGTGCCTCTGTGCTTTAGGTATAAGGATGTAATCACGTCCTCGGCTGATTCTCCGCAGTCACATTACAATGTTGTTGTTAACAGGAAGCAGCCCAGCGCCGCCACTGTGACAGAAGCCAGACATAGCACCCCTCCTACATTCCTCTTCCCCTCAGCTGCTCCCTTTCTTTACAAACAGTTTCTATCACATCCTTATCTCCCCTCTGCATCTCCCCTCTGCCTCTCCCCTCTGCCTCTCCTCTCTTCTGCCAGCCCCTGTAGTACACTCCTTTCAAGGGGGCTTAATTTCAGCCGGAGTCTGGCTGAACGCACATGACAAAATTCTAATAAAACATGACAGTTTACACAACACACAAATATACACATTAGTAAACGAACACTAAACATCCTGGCCTCTCATTTAAAACAAAGCACAGCTTTAAAATAGATTTAAGATGTTGGGGCTCGCTCAACCCAGTGGTGCTTTATGTATAACGATGTAATCACGTCCGCGGGCGCTTCCCTGCTCTACTCCCCACTGCCTTTCCTCTATCACACCACCCCATATACTACAACTCATTTCACAGTGTTACTCACTACACAACAAAAAACAGTTGCGGATCAATTCACACAGAGGCATAATGTAGGCCCCTACAGTAGCCTTCATTTACGCATGGACATGCCAAAACGCATATGAGGAAATTCTTTTTAAAGTAGAAAAATTTCGGATAAATTACATATACTACATTATTCCCAAAACACAGGGTAACAGCGGGAAAAAAAAATCGCTCACATAACAAACTTGTGACTACTGTTAGCGGGGAATAACCGAGCCCCCAGACAAACAAAAAAAAAAAAAGGTTCGGTACAAAACTTTATTAACCTTCCTTTTCACCTCACACACATCCTTTAAATGCTCCCATACCACGATCCCACTCACTCCTCTACAACATAGATGACACAATGCGTAGCTACGGAAAATACAAATACATCCTTCACACATGGACACAGGAGAAAAATATTGTACTACCTCATTCAGAAATAGACATCATGTACGCCCCTGCAGGGAAATAAATCTAATACGGTGCATTCCAGTACAAACATGGACAAATTACATTTGCACTTGGGAAATTGCAGGCAAATACTTAACAACCCATTCTAACAACAACTATCAGCATCATACACTCGGATCTTGACATCGAAATAACTCAAACAGTCCAATTTACATTTTCCTCAAAATTCCATTCACAACCAATTTCTTCTCATTAACTCCCTCGTACACTATCTACATTCCCCCAACAACAAACCCCCTTCACTTGTTCACTACATATTGTCAACACATACTAAAGCACTTTCTCGCAGATACATAAAAAACATAACTGTAACAACTCTTAACTGGGACAACACCAACCCACCACACTAACAGGCAAACACACACCCACGCCCCCACTACCACAAAAAAGCAAATCAGGACACTTATTTCACCAGCTGTTTCAAAACACACACATCCTTTCAATATTCACCGATCGCGCTCCCACTCACTCCTCTACAACTTATATGGGACAAAAGGCGTCACTGCGCAAATTTAAAATACCTCATTATAAAATGAACAGGTGCTGTACATTTGTTTTCACAGCCTAGCCTGTCTGTTACCGCCACACCACGGATTTCCTTCATAACCACTCTTCCTCCACAACACGGACCATCCTTCTTTTCTTCTTTTTATGTATACACTACGCAAAGCTATGGCGGCTAGCACAAGCCAATAACGTCATGTCGGCCCCTGCAGGTCAGTTTTACTTAACAAGCATTGGCATAGCCAATAGGTCTCGCCTTTGGGACCTTATAAGTGTTTACCCATGCAGTTGGTGTTGTTGCACCAAGGATATTGTGCTGCTTAACTAAATACTTATAAGGTCCCAAAGGCGAGACCTATTGGCTATGCCAATGCTTGTTGAGAATAGAGGGGGCAACTGAAATTCTTAAATGAAACGCAATGCACCGGACAAAGAGCTATATCGAGTCCCATTGTTTGCGCGGATAGGCTAGCAACACGAGTCTCTAGCTTTCATTGTGCCTTATGGATGAAGACATAACAGTGCAGACACAGGCATTGAAAAAATATTAAACAGTCCGATCTGATTTTAAGGGAGGTAAAAATACAGGTACCGTAGTGGCGTGAACTGGGTCATTGGTTCAGCTAATTAGCCTCCGTGTACATTACAATTGATTTTTCTAATCTTGTAGTTTTCATATAATGTACCCATCATATACACAATTAGAAATTGTCTAAATATTTTATTTTCCAAATTCCTACCCTCTGCTTCCCACTCACCTTTATGCAGCTACCTGAATAAATCACAGGTAGACCTGCAAAAGCCTACGTACATCCGGTGGCGCCGGAAGTGACGTCATTGCAACACCAACAGAATACCGTGAGGGTGCAATGGCGCGGCCTCGCTCGATTTTCATTATTTCCCAGAGTTTTGTGCACTTGCAACCAGGAAAACTACATTGATTCCGGCATCTTGGGTAAGCTTGGGAATGCGGGACTGGTTTGGGGAAAATTGGGTCAGGGGGTTCATTTGTGCTTATACTCCTCCGGTTTGATTGTGGCTTGCATACACCCCTGAGGTTCAATAATTGTATATAAGTGAGAAATAAGAGGGGGAACTGCATCCCCATGCTCTCAAAGCACCTGAGCCCTGGTTCAGTGGCTGCTATGGCTACGCACTGCCCTGAGGGGCAGCATGATGTTCTTAGCAGGGGAAAAAGGCCGCCAGCGGTTTTAAAGAATCTGGAGAATGTCCTACTGGTGTTGTGATCCCGAAAAATCCTCGCTGGGGCCAGCTGACACAATATTTTTCCTAAGATGGAAAAATATTTTATTTCCAGCCCTAAATCGCGACACGAGCAGTCCTTGGAGCCGCTCTCAATAATGTTTCTGTTCAAACATTCGTAGCATATTAGTATGTGCATCGAAGCCCTAGGCCGCCGGGGTCCCTGCAAAACCACATCTATCTAGAGCAGGAAGAGATGCTCCTTTCCGGGTGCCCAGAGTTCCTCTGTTGCCAGTGCACTGGCAAAGGGCCACAGATGGAACTAAAATATGGAAAAGCTATAAGATTTCCCGACAGATCAGCGCCTCAGAAAGGCTGATAGGCCTGGGGCAGAGTCACGTCTATGTCAAGCAGCCTGAGAATGAAACTCACCCATCCCTATTGACCTTTTCTGAGACCCTCACCTTTCCGGACAAAACACACATACTCGGACATGATGCACACACTCACGTTCTCTCCCTCGGTCTCTCTCTCTTTTGTTTCTCTTTAAATGAGTAGCCAATGTGGAAATGGATTTCCGATGCTGTGAGGCCCCTAGTGCCATATCAGCATTCGTTACTGTATGCTCTCTTCTCACTGCACATTTGTTGTAAGTGCAGAGGACCTCCAGGGTAAACGTGCTCTCTGTAAAGTTACAAACAAGAGGCAAAGTCTTCCCAACTCATGGCCATATAAAGTCATCAGAAGGTTTAAATGCAACAACCACCACGTTTTAAGAAACGTGACTGTATAACCAAACGGCACTGCAGCTGCCTGATGTTTGTTTTCTTTCTCTAAGTGCCAGCACTAACATTTCCTTATAAAATGTTCAATGGCTGCACAGAACCATTACGGGAACATGAACATTCGACGCTCACGCTTTATCATTTGACAATTTACTTGCTAATTTTTGACATTTATGCAGTTTTGAATTGACATAACTGTTCTTTTAAAACATGGATACAATTCTGAGGTATCACTTTGTGCTGAGTTTATCATATTACTTTTAATGATGTCCCTGCTGAATTGTATTTCTGTGCTACTCCTAAATCCATAGTTACAAAGTGATCCTTGCTCGTTGACAAGTTCAATTCCCTTAGGAAAACTTAAGAAGCTTTACTTGCAGCCAGTTACCTCAGCTAAAAAGATAATTCATCTTTTGAAAGTATTTATTTGGCGAATGGCTCAAATGTTACTAACCACCCAGTGGTGACCTCAAAGTTCTTTTGGAGAAGATACATAAAATAACAGATAATTCATTAAAATGGATGTGTTGTCTTAAATAGCACCACCTACGCCGTAATTAAATATCCAATTAAACATATTATTGGGCTAAATATAAGTGTCTGGTCATCTGGAAAATATACCTTGACACAGAACTCCTAACAAAAGGTAGGTTATTGCTAAACACCCCCACTCTCCAGAAGTTCGCCCTTTCTCACCCTACAATGTCGTTTATTCTGTCTCTTCTACCTCATTCCTCTTCACTGGATACCTCTTCCTCACCCCTCTTGCTCCTTCACTTCCCCTCAGTCCTTTCATGCCAGCATTCTTCAGTCTTAGCCTCTCCTTCACTTCTCTTCAGCCTTTCTTCTCTCCCCTTCTCCTCAGCTCTGACTCCTCTTCCTTAAGTCCTTTTATCACATCCAGTCTTCAGCCTCGCCTCTTCTCCCTTTGGCCCTTTTCTCTGCTTCACATGCCCTCACCATTCATCTCCCTAATTTAGATAATATGTTAACAAGCTATGCCAGCGTGATTGTTGGGAATTCTGAAGTTACTCCCCTGCCCAACCCCCAATCTTATTGAGCAAGCTAGGCCTCTGGAAATAATTCTGAGTAAAGTTTATGCTAAAAATGACAGAAAATGCACAAAGAGGTAAAATCCAGGCATTGACATAAAAATGGAATACAAGTTGATTCCCTTTACTGGCTGATTTGTAGAATGTGAAACCAGAGGTCCTCAATCACGGCTACCCTGCTTAAAATGTGATTTTAGGCAAATATTGGATTTAAACAAAAATCCTTTTACTTCATTATCACATTAAATTGTAAGTTCTTCTCGGTGCAATGCTACAACGTGATGTATTAATAACTACCATTAACCAAAAACACACAATTGACCCTGCACCCGAAATCTCTTGTAATCTATTATTCAATGGAATTGTACATCATGTGAGAAAAAACAGAACAAAATATCAAAATAAAAATAACCATAAAAAGATAAATATTGCTTCCCAAATGAAGAAATTAGACGATCTTGTTTTTGATAGTAGAAAACGTTGTCCTTTTATTCCAAAACCGTCAATCTTAAAATGCGCGACAAATTCACTTTGCCAAAGCGTTTCGTCCCACATGGGACTTCTTCAGGAGCTGATAGACTTCTGTGACTGTTATATTTATTTAAATGTTGCACTATGTCTTTTGGATCGCTGAGTGAGCAATACAGTTTATCTCCTTCTAGGGCGGCAGAGCGTTCACCCCAGAAGCAACGAATGCGAAGACAGCAGATGTGTGCGAAAAATCTTTTAAATTGCACGAGAGAAGAGGCAAGTCAGGGCGGTGGCCCAAATAATTATTTTTATATTGGAAAAAGTGTGTATAAAACCTAAAAAGTAAACCTTTGTATTGTGATGCTGTCCTTCTGTAACTCCACTAGCCCCTACTCCTGGTATCAGGGCTGCTTCACTGAACGCAAACCAAAAACGTGGCACTATTTATTGTTATTTTGTCCCCCTAAACGTTACTGTGTAACATAGGCTAGTTCTGTGAGTGAAGCCAGAGTATGAAGCACGGACCAGTGACCCCTTATAAATGTGAGCTCTTGTGTCTGGCACAGATCAGTGCTCCACATCTAGTGTATGTAGCATGAATTAAATGTGTTCTATGCAGCTAAGCACTGGTATATTGTATTTGAGCCTATGTTATGCACCTTCGACCAGGGCCCTGCTTTTTCTTAGCCTGGTTATGCAGCATGGCTGAGAGCCCACATCTTTGTTTGCCTGGTTCTGCAGAATGGGCAGTGGCCCTTTTTGTGAGCTTAGTTATTCACCTTATGGTAAAAGAAGTTATATGTATAATTGCAAAAAACAATGAGAGGGACTAACCTTAACAAATGCCACTGTAGCACTCAATTAGACCCCAAAAATATACATCCTAGTTAATACTAGGCAAAAAACATATTTTCCTAGATAGGATGTAATATGAAAAATCTACACAAAAAGGTGCTGGGTCAGATAAGAATATAGCGTCTCCTTAAGAAATCAGGAAACTAACTTACATCTATTTTCTCTTTATATCCAGCCCGTGTTAAATAAGGGAAACAAAAGAATAACCGTTTTCCACTCTCCGTGGATCAGATAAATCAGATAAGTAACTATGTCCTTCTAACCATATATAACATCATCATCCTACCATATACCTGATAGACGAGGATTCTTTGGTTAAATATATCTTTCTTCTCTCATTGTATTCTGTACAGGACGAGAGGCTGAAGAAACTCCGGCGCGAAGAAACGGAGCTACACAAGCAGGGACCTCAGGCGAGGGAACGTGGATGCGGACAGGACCCTGGAAGAAGAGATCAATGACCTGTAACAGGAAGACCCGCGTGAAGGAGCCGTAACATGTCAGAGACGTCCAATCAAGGTACCACAAATTCCAGACTGCGGGACAACAGGACCCGAGCAGGTAAGTCGACAACACAAAGGGAGTGCGGGAAATGCTAGGCAGATCTGTGACTGAATGCGAACCACGTTCTTGTCAAGGACCGACCAATTTATCCGCACTTGACTCCACCCAGCTCCCTGTCTGCAATAGGAGCGGGCGTGACTGACAATGCCCGCACCCTGCTCTCCTTGAGCCTTGTTCTGTCTAATGCTGGGTGTTTAGGGCCTTGTTTTTTGTGAACCAGCTTTTGTGTCATAGATTATGGCCATCTTCAGTATTACCTGTTTTAGATGCTGAAAGGAGGATGTAGAATGGATCCTTGTTCAACGAATTTGAAATGCTTTGATAGTTATGGAACAGATAGATCACTGGTATCCTGGAAAGCTATCACTCTGCCCTGATAGTATTTCCAGGGGCATATTTGTTTGAATGAGTGGTGAAGGGGCTTGGTGCCACAGTCATGCAACTGTAAAGGGACAACATTGAATCAGTCAACTGTTAAATGCCGAACTTGTCACTTCCCCAAGCTGGAAAAGAACACACAGGATATCTCTATCCTGTCTCTGGATGTCTTAGACGTCTATTTCTGACCTGCACCATCACTTGGCCATGTGAAACTCATTGTAACTCATTGAGAATTTGCGCTACAAATGACATGCAAATCTGGCGCATAGCCTTGCGTTGGGATTTAATTTCAGCTCTCCCAATAATTAGATCAGTTGCTCTGTTCCTAGCATTTGGTTGTAAGCTCCTATTTGGATTTCTGGTCAGTATGGTAATTTTTAGGTCTCGCCTGAGCCAGCGCTCATGCGCTGCTCTGCGAGACATTTAGTAAGCAGGTTTTGAAAGTGCTCCCAAAGGCTTTTGCCGGCCACCAGCTTGCGGTTAGGCGCACAAGCGCGCGCGCGCCTCGCTCCGCCTCTCCAATCAGTGCTGCGCGCGCATCCCTCGCGTGCTTGGCACAGAGCACGTCATCGTGATCGCTTTCGCTTTCACCGTGATCACTTTCGCGTCTTTTTGTTGCTTGTTTTTTTAGCTGTGTGGCTTCTTCTGACCAGCGCTCCCCCCTCCCCATGAGCCATAACGAGAGGAAAGACAGATGCGATCACGATCACTTTCACGGCCAATGCTTGTTTCTTCTACTCTCTTCATCGTTACTTCCGCTTCTACCTTAACCCTCTTCACTTGTTCCAATCTTCACTCTCCCAACCTCTTTTCTCCCTCTTACAACCTCTTTCCTTCTCCCCTTCATTCCCCGGGCCCCCTCCCCTTCTTCCTTGAGGCTCCCAGGAAGATTTCTCCTGCCTATGCTAATTAAATGCAAATCGCTTGGGCCAGTGTCCGCGAGCGCCTGAACGCTTTGTGCGCGTCCCCTATTTATCTTTAGAAAGCTGTGGGGAGAACATGGCCGGGAGAACATGGCCTTCAGAAACCGTTATGTTTCGGATTAGAAAGCCCCAAGTCGTTGGCAAATATTTTTACCGCCTGGACGGCAAACCTGCCGCTACCACAGAAGCCCGAGGATGCGCCAGCATACTCCGACTTTCACCATTTGCACATGACGCGCGGAACGAAAGTGAGCACTTTAATACAACTAGAAAATTCAAAACGCATTAAAACGGCATCGGCATGAACTGGTGTTTTGAGCAAGCTATTAAAGAATGTGCAGTGGAATACTTAGTCGATTCATTCATTGCATCCTGGAAGGTGGTGAACCATTTTAACACTGTCTGCTCCTATTTCTCAGGGAATGCTGAAAGCTGATAGATATTAAAGCTGTTGGAATACCTCTTGCTGCTTTTCCGCGGGGGAGAACGAGATAGCTCCATCTCCATTTCCTTTTGTTCTTCCTGGTTCTTGGTGTGCTCTGATTCTCTCCCACTGTTTGCAGACAGACACCTTTTGGTGTTCTCCAATATATTGCCTTTACCTGCATCTATTGTTGCGATAGTCTGGCTGTCTGGTGTGTTCCTGCGTGCGTCCTCCCTTTACCATCGATTCCATGTTGAGACACTCAGCATGTGTCCGTGTATACTACCTTTAATCACCTCTGTACCATCAAAAACATTCTCACTTGAGCATTGATGTCTGCATGTTCGGGGTTGAGTGTTTACAAAAGATTACAAAGGCAATACTTGGGCACTTCCCTGAGCCGTGCTTTCTTCTCTTAATTATCATTACAAAGTGTGGGAGCTCCTCGAGACAGACAAAGCCAGGAATACGTTTCCTACCCCTGCTGCACCAACTCACGGGACCCCCCGTTGTGGACCAAGTCCCCAGAGAATCTATATCCAGTTATAACTTTGGCATGAATGTTTTTGTTCCGTAACTACCCCCAGCATTGTATCCATGTTTTAGTCTTAGTTTATGCTCTTTATTTACTTCTAAGACGCTACTGCATTTTAGTTCATTTTAGTGGCCCTAATGTGCACTGTATTTGTTTTTGTGATGGTGCATTTTTATTCCGTTAACAGCTCTCTAGTTCCTGCTCTTCACCCTTTTTTCCTGGTCTATTTTTTTTTACTGTAAATTACAATTTGTGCTCTTAATGTTTTTACTTAAAGGTTTTTTTTGTGTTTGTGGATTTGTGTTTGTGATTTTTGTGATCATATTTTGCTGTAATTTACAAACAATCTTCCCATCTGCCCAACCGAGGCGGTAATACACATACCCAACCATTGGATTTCATACAATCTTATATTGTCTCAAAGTAGTTAATTTCACTTGAGAAAAACCTAACATGAAAAAGGTGCTCCGTGCGCCATGTGCAAAGGTGATCGTGCAATAAAGTGCTCGTGAAATATAAATGCAAACAGTGACCAGCTTCTGATGACATATCTTGAGTCTGTTCGCTGAATGCTTCAGTCACATGCACAGTCTTTCAATGCTGGACCATGCACATGGTACAGACAATTAAGACTGTCACAGTTTTGCCCCAATAAAATAGTGTGACAATTATTTATCAACAAGCATTGGCATAGCCAATAGGTCTCGCCTTTGGGATCTTATACGTGTTTAGTTATCCAGCACAATATCCTTGGTGCAACAACATCAAGTGTTGCATGGCTAAACACTTATAAGGTCCCAAAAGCGGGACCTATTGGCTATGCCAATGCTTGTTTAGACTGTTTTCCAAATAAGAATACTGTAAGTAGAGTTCAGGCTCAACATGGCTGCCTCCATGATGGTTTTGTAAATGAAATCTGGTATTGATTGCTTTCTGTTTGCAGAGGAAGCGTGACAGCGTCTGGTGAACAGCGGCGGTTTCTTCACTTGGACTGGTGAGTCTTCTTTCTTTACCTCCTGCCCACCTCTTTGTCAATGCCTTGCTCTCACCATTACCTCTTTGACCAAGTAACCTTAATGTTAAACTTATGAACCCTTGTAACCATATCTCATCGGGCACACTATATGAAATAAAAGGATTGGAACATTTTAAAGGCAGCCCAGTCCTATTAAAAACCTAAAATAGTGGTGTTAACATGATACTGATGTATGTTAATTTCTTTTTCCTCCAGACTCTATGAAGTCTATGTGCAGGGATGAAGGCTGGACATCACTGGACAACAGAACTATGAGAAGGAAGCTGGCTGTAAAGATTTGCAATAATGGAAGAGGACTAAAGAAAACTCTGAATCTAAAAACAAACATTGAAGTTGCTGGCTTTCATTAAGCCTTTTTCTTCTTTTTGTAGTATTATGGCATTTTTTCCCCTCTTGAACAGTGTCCTGGACTTTCTTTATTTTCTCTTGTTCAGTATCCTGGCTCCTATGGGGCCAAAGGTGTGTTTTAGATCAATAAAATTACATGTTAACACATCCCCTTTGATGCTTTTTCATTTAACCATTACTTTTTCAGTCTTTTGCCACTGGTCACCACATTAAACAGCTTCAGATAATGCTCTGTACCTCAAAGTAAGGCAAGTCCCAGTGAGTCAGGAGTATGGGAGTAGCTGCACAAGTTAATCTTATCTGAATGCAAAGTATAACATTGTTGAAGCCACTACGTTTGTATGCATATGGTATTTCTACAGCACAAAGCTAGCCAAAAGGAATGTTTCTGAGATTTATTTTGTACAGTGCCCGCATCTCACGGTAGAGTTTAAAAAGTAATCTTTCCAGAGTAGGAGAATATTGATCTTATAATTGGGACCAGATTTATGGAAGTTTTGTTTTTGGTTTGCTTAAGTTTTATAATGCGGACTTGACGCAAAAAATGTTCAGGATTTATAAACCAGAGCAAATTGGTATTTGTTACAACACTCATCCACAATGGGAAAAGTTTTCAGGTTTTTCTAGGCATAGTATTTTTGTACTGCAAGGGGGCCCTTCCAGTACAAAACCTAAGGTAGACTCTCGCAGACACCTTTGCACCATAGTGCAAATGTGTGTGCATGGTGCTCGACTGCCTAATGGTGCAGTGGTGCAAGGGAGAGGGGTAGACATGGCACTTTCCTGCTCTCACCCTGTGATGCAACGCAGCAAATTTGGGTGTTGCGCTGCGTTAAGTGACACTTTTGTAAATCTAGGTCTTACTTTAGAACTCATGGCATTGCAAATAATTCATGTTATTGTATAAAGAAGGCCTATTGCATCCAAGAGGCCTGTTTTTGACAGGAAGGTTCATTGAGGAGGTGATCCTCTAAATATTTCCCTACCAGCAAATCCATATTCCTAAACTAATAGTGGGACCCTGCAAGGGAATACTGGCAGTCGGCTAATGTGCTTGTAACATGGAATTTTTAAGGTGTAATCCAGCCCGTAATGAATTATTAGTGATCCACAGCCACTCTAATTTATTAATTAAATCACCTGGGAGCCTTCTACACTTGGCCTGCCGTTGGTATAAAATCCTGCAAGAGTATTTCATAACCACCTTAAAGACCTTATGTAGTCATTGTCTAGTAATCCACGCTCATTCTGTAGTTGTCCTAATATAATTCTTAATAATCTATGCTCATTTTTGAGTTATCATTAAATCATCCTGGAGTAATCCACACTCATCCTGAAATTATCATGGGATCATTCCAGAGTAATCAACTTCCATCCTAAAGCGGTAATAGGATCATCTAGGAATAATCCACAATCATCCTTAAATTGTCTGGAGCCCATCCTGGAGTAATTCACACTCATCCCAAAGTTGTCAATTAGTATTCGTGGAGTTGTAAAAGGTAATCGCTCCCTGCCAGTGGAAGTCATCAGAACACCATCCTAGAGTAGTTTTTGTGATTACAGTAAGAGTCATCCCATTTAAATATTTTCCCCTATAGGCATACTTCAGGATGGCTTCGGATGACATCCCCAGTTAATTGCAGGAATAGCCTGGCTGAAGTCATCGGATGACTTCAGAATCACTCCAGGATGATCTTCCTTTTTGACTTGGGGAGTCCTGCTGTAATGGGCAGAAGAATCGCCCCAATGGCTGACAGTGCACACCACCCTCTACAAGATGTACAGTCATACATTTTACAGCACTGCCACAGGAGGGATTTCGGATGGGATAAGGTGGTGATCAACAAAAATGGAAGGGAGCGGTGGGGTCCAGTAATGGGTTGACTTCAGTACTCTGTGGGGGGAGCAGAGCCTTTGTCCCAATAAAAAGGACGTTTGGGGTTCACAGCAAGAAAGACGATCAGCATGGCGAATGACATTTTCAACATAGCTTTGCATGTGAAGGAGCACCATGTGTACGGGTGCGCCCAGGCCCAGTTGAATTATTTACAGGTCACCTACACACGTCATCATAGTGCAAAATGTGTGCTTGCACGTGCCTGTGGAGCTACGTATGCATCATATCACTTTTGGCTTATCTGCTGAGGATGCAGGTGAAATTCCTGGATGCAACCCTACATTGTGTAATAATCCATCACCTTGCGACCTTGTAAACATTTTAAGGCACTTCATAAAATCACATGGATCACTTTCATGTCAGTCAATGGCTGAAGAGGGAATCCATTAGTGTCACATGCATTGTTGTGGTGTTAACCTCAAGACTGTCAAGCAGGTAACGAAAATAAATGTGGCATAAGTGCCCTTAAGATCCAGACACTATCTCCCTTATAAGTAACGTGGTGCATTCCAATACAACGAACCCTCCAGAGCATTGTGTGCTTTACTCGAATCAAAATCAAGTGACCATATAACATGGTAACACCAGCTTTGACCCATCCATCCCTTCACCCATCCTTAAATGTATAGCCTGGCTGTTCTTCATAGAGAATATATTTGCACTATCTTAGGGTAAAGGTAAAGCTATTCTACAATATGCTTATATTTATGTTTTAAAACTTAGATTATGTTTTATTGTGGTTGAAGTTGTTTTATTAATCAACCTGTTAGCTATTACATCTTGTTAATGTTATAACATTCCAGACCACTTCCACGTATATGATTTCTTGCTAATCAGGCCACAGCCACTGCATATTTTGTGTAAAATGTAATTTTTCATTACTTACATTGCATGACTTTGTAATGAAATTTAATGAAAATTTAGCAAATCTACAACTGTGCGACTCTTTACATTTCTAATTGGTTGGCTGATCTGGTCCCCATATTGGAGGGGTTTGGTCAGCTCTGACTCCCTCTTTTCTATTTGCATTTTTTCTCCGTTTTTCCTCCGATTCACTAGAGAGTAGATTGAAAGCTGAAGCAGATTGCTAAAGTAACTTCCAATCCTGCGTCCATTGTGTCCGTCAGCGGATTTTCATGCTGGTCGATACCAAAAGCGCAGTTTTTAAAGGGGTCTCTACCTGGCATCTTGTTGTTGTGGGAATCTCTCATATCCTTCTCTACCATATCTGCGACCACCCTGCTACTTCTCTGGACGCGCTTATGCACCTCTACGGTCCCCGTTTAGGGAAGGAGGAATGCCAACCTTTACAGCAACCAAGGATACAGCAATCCTGCTGCATAGCAATATTGAAATGCCTCTGGCTCTCTCAGTTTGTTATAAGTAAGACAGGACAAAAAGATCACAGCAAGTAGATAAATGCATCCAAATCGAATTCATCTTCTTATGGACCTATAGTTCCGGACTGAGACTGGGGACATAGGGGGTTGCCAGTATCCTCCTAAGTGACCGCCATCCACTCCTAACTGGCTTGGGGCGATACTCCTGGGAACTCAGTGCTGTGACAACCAACATCTCAACCCATTGGCAACCACAATGAGGTCTATTGAAATGGCCTTAGCTGCCGGAAGAAGCATATCAATCAGGCATCTACTACAGAACTGCAGGGTAAGACCCAGAGAAGGGTGCCTCAGGGTATAAGCATAGTAACATGACACAGGGATACAGGCATGCAGGGCAGGGATGTGCTCTCACTGGAACAAGCTCGCAGAGTAAAGGATGTCACCCCAGTAAGATTTGCTTTCCCTCTCTTACTACTAGTAGTTCTCCAGCCTAAATATTGTCAGCAGAAACAGCTGGCCTTTATGCCATGAGTAAAGACTTGGGGGGGAGGGGTGGTGCTAGAAGTTAAACGCCTTGGTAAACGCTCTGTTATGTCTGGTAAACATGACTCAAGTGCTTTAAAAATGGACATAATGGCTGATTAACAGAAGCTACTGAATTCACTCTGCCAGTAGATTTCACAATATTAAATCAGGGTGGTGAATAGGGGGTCATCCTCAATCATGGACACTATAGCAGGTGTAAGTAAATTATCAGATGTGTCTCTCTAACAGTTAATTCTGACCTGATTACTGCACATCATGAGTAAAACAGAAAAAAATCCTTTGGTGGTCCGAGTTGTAAACATGAGAACTCAGGCGATTGTTAGGAAAGTTGCAAAACAAGTTACCAATGGAAAAGTCTTCCTCAGAGAATAACAAGAGAGTAATTGAGCAAGTAATGAAGGCAGGAATATTATATGGAACAAATATGGAACAATGCACTTGGACTGTTCTACCAATTTTGTCACTTTCTAATTGTCAATTCATATATGATCAGCATGGCCTACTAATCGTCTTCCTATAGATTCATATATATGATATTGATGTAACTATATCATTAATATAATCTATCCAATATGTCTAGTAACATTAGTGAGTATAGAATGTGGCAGACTTATTTCTCTCTAACTGATATCATGCATTCTCTCAATCAGAAAGATATTTGAACTATTCTTAAGGAAGGAAGGAAGAAAGAGCAGGATATTGATTTTATTCTAACCCACATTGGCATTATTCCTGAATAGATGTTAACCTCTGCTCTCCTAGACTGCTCTTACACAACTGTTCTGTTACAACCTAAGATCATCTCAGATCACAATCAAGTTTCATTTGATCTTGTTGTCTCAAGTACAATTCCTGTTGTGAAATTGAGAAGATTGATTTTGACCTGTCTCTATTTTTGGGTCAGGTGTATCAGAATAAAATGTGTCATAATATTTAGGGATTGCTTTAGACCTAAACTAGATTTTTGCCACCTTAACATCATTTGGGATGCTCTTGAGGTTTCAATAAGGCGCACCACCAGTAATAATTAAATACATAAATTCCAGGCTGCCTACGGAGAATTAGAGTGGCTAAGGTAATCATTGCTAAATGAAGAACTAGCATATATCTGCCTCATCTGGGATCAGATCACCAAAAATGAAAAAGCTGAGATTTTAAAACATATATTTACTTCTCATATGATGCTCGTCAAAAGACATCAGAGAAAAAAGGGGCTAAATTAGATCCTGGTGGGCAGCCCACCATTAGTGAAGGTGGTGGAAGTAATTTCTTGTCCCACCCTAGCCTAACTGCCACCCTCAAAATTAAGAGACCACTGTTGGGCCTGTGGTGATCTCTGTGCTTTTACAGAATCCTCCATCATAGTGGCTCTATTGTAGGCACTGAAAGTTTGGTGTGCAGCAGCATGTTTTATGTGGCCAAGCACCAAACGTTTTTGTTTTTGAGTAGCAAACTCCCAAAGCAGGAGTTTTTTTCTCAAGAACCAAAAACTAATCACAGCCTGGGAGGTTTCTTTTAGGGTGCTGCGGATCATTTATTTTTGTTTGTGACCACCAGGGTTTGCCAGGTGGTGATGGGCAGAAATAAAGGGCATCATACCATCCAGTCGAAATAGAGCAGACAGTCTGATTCCCTTGCCAGACAACCCCCTACTCTGATGGTTTGCCCCACTCAAAATAGAGCAGATGGACTGAGGGTTGGCTAGAAAGGGTGCTCTGTCACATTTGTGAAGGTGTACATAGCCCACCAAACTCTAAATCTGGCCCAAAGCAGCTAAACCACATCATGTTGAATGCCCTAAGGTCTTTTAATATAATGAGTCAATATTCAGATTCTAGGGTTCGAAATTAAGCAATAAAATCAAAATAACCCTAGTAGTGTAAACAAGCGTGGAGTTGAGGTACATTAACTGGAGGACACCTCAAATATTTCAGGAATTCTTTTCAAATCTATAAAGGGAGGACATCCACAGCACTACTAAGAAGATGGTTGTATACTGGTGTCCTGTCGAAGCAGCAGTAATATGGAGAAGGTAATTGGATCAATTAAGGCGCTCCTTGGAGTGAGAGCTGGACAGGTGACAAGATTCCCTCTGAACTCTATAAATTCTTCCTAGTGGCACTGGCCCCTTCTTTCTGTGAATAATGCTTTTGATGAAAAGTCCACAGTTCCCACATCATGGCGTTAAATGAATATTGTCATATTCCCTCAAAAAGCAAGGACACAAACTGGTGTGGGTCGTATCTCCCAATATCCTTCATGAATTGAGATGCTAAGCTTTTTGCTAAATTCTTTGGCAAACTGCATAGTTACCATAATCATACATCTGGTTGATGCTATACAAAATGGCATTATTCCATCTAGAGAAACCACACCACATATTAATATAGTTATTAATGTTTTTTGATTTTGCCCAATCGAGAGGCCCAAAGTTCAAGATGATCCTGTTGAATACCTGTGGTACACGACAGGAGTACCATCAATGGAGTTGTTGAATTGTTTGATGATCGCTTCCCCAGTGTCAGCTTGACTGGACCATCATATTTTTAAAAAACAATATTTAAAACATTAGGAGTTTCTTCATGCTGGAAGAGACTATCTAGGTAATTAGAAATTGCTGAGACTACTAGACATACCTCCTTATGCTACCACTCTTTATTTCGCGAGGTTTTCAGAGATAAACACAGGTGTGATGGAAGACCTCACTTCAGTGTATTGGACACCTATATAAACATGGAGTGATTTGCTGTTGTGAAGGATTGAGTATCGGCAAATCTGGTATAATTTAAATCATCTAAAAATATATAGCTTGTGTTTAGAACAACACCCACTAATTGAAATATTAATAAGTACTGTCAACACAGATGATATTAGGCAACTTTATAAACTACTGATTGCAAGACAAGAATATATACTATTGTATTTGGCCAAAAGATGATATTAGAAATTGGGTGAAATCATTACTAAAGAGGAAGTGATGCAAAGTATCAAGCGAAGTAACAAACTGGTTATTAGAGCCAATTTAAAATTACAACATTTCAAAACAATACAACACCTATATCATAGACCAAAGAAACCATACTAGCGAGGTATAAGACAAGATTCCAATTGCTTCAGATGTGCTGCCCCGAAGCAGACTTAATTCATCTGTTTTCCCAATGCAGCAGATTCAGCAATATTGGATCCAAAAATCCAATTAAATTAACAAAACTTAGGGGTCAAGATTGAAGCCTTCTGTCAAGCTAGAAGTTGTTGGGCACTAACCTGAATTTCAACCAGTACATGAACAGATATGCATTAACTGCAATTATAATAGCAAGACTTTGCATTGCCAAGAACCTGTAAGCATGTGAACCTTTCACCCATTGACAGTGGTAGAATTGCTTTATAGATTATGTTGGGAAGGATACATGGGTATTGGTTGTAGATCATGTTAGGAAATGTCTGGCTAGAATCTAATGCCCAGCTATGAGATGGTTCAATTAAATTAAGTATTCAAAATTATTCATTTCTTGTTTATGGGTTGTTGAAGTTCTATCAGTAAAATAATTGGTAACATCTTGATCCAATGTTTTAATTTGTAACTACTTCTGTACTGTCTTTCCTAATTTTAAGAGAACATTTCATGAAATTTGTGGTCAATTGTGCTTTGGCAGAGAAATGTATTTTGCCAGTATCTCGCATGACTTTTCCCCGAAAGGACATACAAACATGTTGTGAGAAGGTGGCCTGGTATATGCTGTCCACTAACTAAAGTGGGCACCTTGTACCAGTCCACACGACCCTTATGATGTATGAGGTCAAAGATAACCTTTAGAAAGCTATCCTAGTGGTAGCTGTGGAGAGCAGCCTTCAGGCTTAATCTTGAAGGAATGTAAAGCAGCTTGTATTACCAGAAAATCATCTCCTGAATGACTAGATGAAAGGAGAACCACACAGTAGTTATATAAAAATATGTATTTATTAATATAACACTCTCTACTAATCTCTACACGTGATTAGAACACAAAGCACACAATACTGAATCAATAGAACATTCGTAAGTAGCACAATACACAGCGGGCTCCAGGGGGAGACCGAACCATATACTAAAAAATTGGTATAACAATCACGACTTACTAGACATAGTGCCTAGAGCACGTAGAATCGCTGGGACCCCAAGGAACCACCCAGAGGAGTGACACAGGGAGCCCACGGAGGACGGGTGCAGTGAGGAAACACGACCGCGAGTTCCGTGCAACTCTATGGGAAAGTCGCGGTTGTAAAGTTACAACTTAAGGACACTTCTACGAGGACTTCGAGCAAACCCTTTGGAACATAGGAGGTTCTAAGGCCAACCCACCAGTGAGTACCAAGGTACCCGTGTTACCTATCCCAGAGGATCCGGGTGCATAGGGGTCAAGTGGTGTCGGAAACCTTTGTCGTTTTCAATGGAGGAGTACAAAGAAGTCATGCTGCCAGAAGGGCAAAGAGTGTACGGTGGAATACAAGCCTGGATTCGTGGTAAGAGGAACCTGAAAGCAGAGGGGACAGAGTCTGGGTCACTGCAGGTGACCAGGGGCTCAGTAGTCAAATGCCCACCGATGTCGAGTGCTTCAGGAGCGAAGAAGGGTTGCTTGACTCTGCAGCCACGGGGACCAGGAGATGCGGAGGACAACCAGGGTCCGGAGGTGAGCTTTCCCATAAAGGATGTCGAGTGCTCAGGGGTCGGTGTCCGGCTGGAGCACCAACAAGCCTTGGCAAATGCAACCCATGTGGTCAGAGGAAACAGGTTACGGTGTGGACCAGCAAGGTCCAGGGGACTCTCCAAGCAATGGGGAGTCAGGGCACGTCTGGAGCAACCAGGAAAGCCCAAGAACAAACAAGGTGACCCTCACGAGGACCCACAGGCCAAAGGAACAGGGATCGTGAGGAGACCTCAAGCAAGTTTGCAAAGTACCAGCCCACAGGACACTCGGTGAGTGGAGGCCGGATATCTTTTAAGCAAATACTGCTCGGGGTCAGGACAACACAGAGTCCAATGCACAAGCTTGAGAATTGCCAACAAGCATATGCACTTGCAAATGTACGTGGTGCACAGGGGTTCGGGTTGCTCGGCCCCCACGAGGGATACTGGTCTCAGAATCCCTGAGAGGGCAGATCGACCTCAGGGACCTTCGGGAACCCACCTCCTGTGTTGCTGAAATCTTCAGAGTCCTCAAGAGCTTGGGAGAAGCAAACTGGTCAGATGCGTCTTTGGTGCCTGCTTCTGCAGGGGAGTAACTCCTTTACTCCAAGGGAGATTCTTCAGTCGTCCAGCATCGTGCAGGCAGTCAAAGTACTTGGTTTCTTCTTAGCAGAATCTTGTCCAGGTAAAATCTAAAGTCCTGTAGCCAGGTAGCCCACTTTATACCCATGGGAAGGGGTTGGCAAGATTCTAGGGACCCTCCTATGGGAGGGGCAGGACAGAGGGGTGGCTACACCCATGTCCTTTGTCCAGTTTCACGCCAGAGCAGGAGCCAATGGCTCCCAGAACTGGTTTGAGCTGGACTATGCACAGGGACACCAAATGTGCCCCGGGTGCAGACTTTCTGGCACTCTCAGAGTGCACCCACCCAGCCCCAATACACTAAACCCTGTCTGGGAGGTGATCACACCTCCCTGTGACAGGATGCCTATTGTCATGCCTTCCTCTGCTCGAGCTTGGCTCAGCAGCAGGAGAGCAGAATCATGTCTGTGGCTGGCAGCATCCATTTTGTGCTGCCCAGACTGTGTAAGCTGGTATCGGGTAGAGCGGTGACCCACATGTGTCCCTTTGGAAAGGTGGAATCATACAGTGTGGAGGTATGATTCCAAGGTGTTTGACACCAAACACAACATGTTTCTAAGCAGCGGTTTTAAAGTTAGCATTTACCGCGAGGTTATAATGCACTTAAACATATATGTCTGGCTGCATCACAGACAAACCCGGAGAATGGTCTCCGAAGGCTGCAGAGGGGCTCTGCTCATGCAGGGGCACCCTCTCACGTAAAACCCAGCACCCTGCCTTCAGGATTGATAAGGCCTGCCATAGGGGTGACTGATAGGTATTTATTTAAGTGTAGTGATTTAGATAGATATAGTGAACCTATATCTTAAGTAAGTGGTGCAAGCACCAGCTTACACAGTCTGCTGTAGCAGGCTTGTCGTGTCAATTTGAATGGCCTCTCATGGGTGGCATAATACATGCTTCAGCCCATGGGAGGCCTCTGGGGTACCTATGCCCTGGGTACATGGTGTACCATATACTAGGGACTGATAAGGGTACCCCAGAATCCAATCTGGAGTGTACCTAAAGTACATACTTAGCAATTTAAGGGAGAAAGCAGATAGACTGGGGTCCTGGATAGCAGGATCCCAGTCAGACTAGTCAAAAACCAGCAAAACACCAGGAAATAAGTGGGGGTAACCATGCAGTCAGATCCTACCTTCCTACACAAGTCACACAAAATACTAGCAGGAGACAGGGTCAAGTAAACAATGTTTCTTGCCAAGACTTTTGCTATGCTAAGTAGCCTTCCACAGGCAACAATTGTGTAAATTTCACAAATGTTTCATAATCTGAAATTGAGAATTTGGTTCATTTTGCCAGTATAATTTAAATCTCGCTTAAGCTTACTAAAGACCCTGGTATTGTACAACTGACATTCCATTAAATAAAAACACTGTGCTGATCTTGATGGTGTACAATATTAACAATTGGCATTATGTAATGTGTATTCCTAGTCCAGCCATTAGTCTTTGTGAGCTACAATGACATGCTACTGGCCGTCAGCCTGTAACAGTGTTCCACCATGCCAGGAAATCTAAATGGAATTCTAAATATGTAAATATGCTGAGGACAGTGATTAAAATAATATTTACTTCTGCTAAAGATAAATCATATTGCTTTGTGCTACACCGCTCCACCTCCCTCAATCAAAGGACGGTGTTCGCAGTACTCACAGGATCGCCCCAGACACGCCAGCAGCGGTGGCCCTTCTCAATGCCGAGAAGGCCTTTGACTCGCTCGAGTAGCCCTTCCTAAGAGCAGTCTTGGCGAAGCTGGGAATACACACCCCATTCCTAGCGTTGATTATGCTGTTATACACTAAGCCCACAGCCCGCCTTAGGATAAACGGGGCCCTCACGGAGCCCATCTCTATGCATTGTGGTACAAGGCAGGAATGCCCCCTCTCCCCACTGCTTTTTATACTCGCAATGGACCCTCTAGTCAGATCACTGCAGGATAACCATGCCCATAGAGGACTACAACTTACACATGGTCCATTATTGATATCGCTATATGCAGATGATATTTTATTGTTTGTGCGTCGCCCGGAGAATAATCCTCCCCCTCTCATGCAGGAAATAGCCAGATTTGGCCTGCTCTCTGGGCTCCGCATTAACTGGGCCAAGTCCGAGCTCCTACCACTCACTGATGTCACATGGCCCCTCCAGATGGAGCCCCCTCTTGGATGGGCTGCAGATGGTACCAAATACCTGGGCATTCATCTACATAGGAATAGGGAACAGGTCCTGCAGCACAACTACGGGCCAGCAGTGGATGCCCTTAGTACACAAATAGACAGATAGATAAAACTACCTATAACACTTATGGGGCAGGTGGCCATTATTAAAATGGTGGTGCTGCCACGCTTCTTGTATCTGTTCACCAATATCCCCATTCCACGCCCAAACACCTTTTTCAGTAGCCTCCGTAGAATGCTACTGTGGCTGGTATGGGCGGGGGGCCGCCCTTGGGTGCATTGGGAGACACTGACCCTGCCCTATGAGCGGGGAGGCCTCGGGGTCCCCGATTTTCATCTTTATTACCTAGCGGCCCAATGTAACTACACATATTACTGGTAACACCCAGATGCCCGCATTCCATATCTACGCCCAGAGCGCGATCAGCTAGATGGCCTTCTTCATTCTCAGGTATTACCTCGGGGTTTGCCTCTAGACACTGAGGATATATAGACAGTGTCCACCACCTGCTGGGCGTGGTGTAGGCTGAGGCGCATGCTTTCGGGAGTATCCTCTACTCTGACTCCATCCCTGTTTCCGACGACCCGTGGATACCCCACTAGGGAAGCACTCGTTAAACGCACACTGGACAAACACTCAATTTCCTCTCTAGGTGACCTGTTCCCGGATGGCAACGCTGTACAACTAGCAGACAACACACTTACACAAAATGTTTCCTACATGGATCTCTTCATCGTCGAACGGCTCCAGAGCGCCCTCAGATCCCTCATACCCACATACCCGCTCCCACCGGAGGTCTTCCCGCCCCTGTCACTGGTGATTAAGGCATCAGATGGTGGACACATGATATCTAAGCTCTATATGGCCATGAAACCGGATGCTATTGCCAGGATACGAGAGGTATGGGAGAGGGAGTTAGGAGTCCCGATTACTGATCACATATGGGGCTATTGCTGTGCACAAATAAAGCATATTTCCATAAGCCACAGGCACAAACTGATACACTTCAAATACCTACATAGGTGTTATTTCACCCCAAAAGACATCGCTAAATTTGACCATATCAGGCCTGATAGTTGCATAAAATGCCGGGCCCCAGGAGCAGACTATGCCCACCTCACTTGGACCTGCCCGGTGATTGCTGACTATTGGGAGAATGTATATAGGCAAGTTTCCGACATGTCTGGCTGTAAAGTGACCCCAACCCCTTGACTGCTTTATTGGGCTACACCCATGAAGTCCCTCTGGGGATCCGCCGACTGGTCTCTTTGGCTCTGTTGCTTGGCAAGTGGGAGATCTCTCTGAGATGGGGGAAGTAGGCCACCTTCCGTCAAAGACTGGCTTGAAAGCATGAGTAGATGTGAGAGCATGGGAAGAGACTATGCCAGCCTGCAACCCCCCAACTCCTGCCCCCGGGATATTAAGTCCTGCTTCCGTGAGTACCTTCGCCCTTCAGACCAGGACTCGAAGGAAACTGCTCAGCCCCCATAATCCTTCACATAGATTCGCCTAAACATATTTAGACATGCGACCTAAATGCACCAGTACAAGTGCTATATCGTGTTACCCGTCCTGTGACCTTCCATGTTACTTCACAATCTATGCATGAACACCAGGCTTTGTGGTTAGAAGAGATACGTTATCTGTATTACATACTATCAAATGTGACTGTATTTTGTATTTGGAATCTAATAAATACATTTAAAAAAAGATAAATCATATTACTTTACACTACAATACCTGCTGTCTGCTCTGCTAGTGCCATCCTTGGTCAATGGTCAGGAAAAGGGGACAGACACTTTTGTTCAGGTTTTTAGAGAAGGAAAATACTCCCAGCTAATTAATTCAATGTGCACTCTGAGATTCCCTCCTGTGAGCTTTGTCAGAGTTGAGGAATGCATTGTTTCCTCTTATTTTAGTTTCTGTGGAAAGGGTGAGAGTAGGGTTCAACCTCTGGACTCACCACTGCCACATATTTCGTAAATTCTGCTTTGATAGTTTTCTGTCAATGAGCTCTGAGAGGTTTACTTGACAAGGCTAACTCCCTCGGAGTAAATACTACAAAATACTGTAATAGTAGGGTAACATACAGAAACTGCTCTTGGATCTGGTGGAAAGTCCCTGCAAATGGTATGCAAGGATGTCTTTTTACATAATGCTCCTTAACAAAATATTTTAACAAAGATTTGGAATTGTTTGAGAAAATTATACTACCATGGTGACTATGACTATGAAGAATACCTATCAATCGGTACTGTAACTTTAAAAGAGATGTTACCATCCCTTGGTTGACTTCCTTCTCGATGAAATGGAAAAATATGTTCATAGATGTGATCTACATGGGTAGTGAAGCCCGTGCCTGATGAGAACAGTCCAATTTGCTTGAGAACGTAGCTCCTAGATACTATAAGCTTGACCAAGGTTCTGCATTTCTAGAGGGAGATGTTGGGCTGATGAAAATTCCAAGTTATTTTAAAAGTATTGAAGGTGCTCATTGGCTTCGTATCAGCAGTGTGGCAAATATTGGTCTGCTTGGGACTGCTGGATCCTCATCTATATCATGTTTTCTGGCTCACAATTTCATAGAAATTGAGAAGGTGTTGAACAATGTACGCCTGCAGTTATTGGGATAAACTCTGTGTTAATTGGTGTAATAAAAGTGCGTTTAGGGACTTTAGGGGTTCAGTTAAAGACCTTCCCAACAATGATAGTCAAGAGGGCTAGTGTCACTGTGTTCTACCTCTAATTATTCTGAAAATGATCAACAAAGAAATATTTGTTTTTACTTCCAACCTTTTTTTCTGGTCAAATGTGTATTTGGTGAAAAAGTTCTATATTTGTGGGAATTAGAGTACTGTATGATGCTAAGAGAACCATCCAAACATGATGCCACTTCATTGGAAAGGCTAATAGTCTTACCCTGCTCTGAATGTTAACAAGGTCTCCCACAAATGTTTTCTGAATTCATTTTGCCCTCTATGGATACCATATGTGGCTTTTTCTCCTGGAAACATTTCAACCTATTAAATGTCCCAATATGAAAAGTTTGGCTGAGGTGGGCTGTGTCCTTGTTCAGTCTAGCTTACTTGCCACTCTGACTTTCTGAGCTTTGAATGGCAAATGTATACTTTTGCCTGAGACCGTCCTAAACAGAGGCCACCACTTTTGAGCTAAGAAAGATATAGGGGCCGATTCCGATTCGGGCCGGAAATCTCTCCGACCGAGCCGGACCCGGAGAGATTTCCGACCGAATCGGACCCGTGCAGCCCGACCGAACTAGTACGATGCGTCCGTATGCTATTGGACTCAATTCGGTCGGACTCCCATTGAAGTCAATGGGAGCCTGTTGTACGACGCGTACACGGGCTCCCATTGACTCAATGGGTGCGATGCGGACAAGGGCGCCCCCACAGCGTGTACGCGGCGAGCGATTCGCCCCGTACACGCACAGGTAGGGGGACCCATGGGTCCCCCCTGTGTGCGACTCGCGCGGCTACGCGTTCAGGGGGGTCCGACACGGACCCCCAAAGTACGGCTCCGACAGCTCTTCTGAGCCGGAGTGTGCGGCTCAGTCGGACTGCTCGCGGCGCGCATCGTACTCACCCGGCCGGGAAACGTCTCCATTGCGCGGTGCGAGTCGAGTCCGAGCGAGTCGGTCGGTGCGGTTCGAGCCGGGAACGAGTCGGTCGGAGCGGTCGGGATGCCCGGACGAGTCGGTCGGCGATTTCGCATCGTACTCGCTCGTCCGGACGCGCGTACGGATCGGTCGGGAAACAGGGCTCCGAATCGGATCCGGTAAAGCCGAATCCGATTCGGAGCCCTACCGGCCGAGATCGGAATCGACCCCATAGTCTCCATGTTTGCCCCACTTAAATTTAGGAACCAAAATATTTTCGAAATCTGAACATGAAAGTTTTAAAAGGATGAAAATACAGATTTTAGGATTGGTGCCTTCATTTAGGGGTCTCCCTTATTGTATGATATTACTCAATGACAGCTTTAAAAAGAAATTCCGACTTCACTAAAGACAAAATGTACCAATACGTATTGTTCTCTATTTTAATGCAGCCTTCAAAATGGTGCAATGTTAATTTTTTCTGGTCCATTATTTTTCTTACATGTGGTTGAGTCCTTTCAGAAAGATCAACCCCCTCCTTATATCTAATCACATGCATTTACAAGTTAGCCTCTAGTGGTGTCTATGTTCTGGTCATTTCTCTGGTTGTCACTTATACACATTTTTACTAGTTTTCTAATCTTCAATCATTTTTAATTCAGTTTTATTTATCTGTTAACTAAATGGTTGTTTCACAAATCTCACACAATTGGCTTTGAGTATTGCTTTGGTGGTCAGGTCACACTACCAACTCTGGAAATGGTTGGCGATTTACTCCAGCAAAGAGGATGAGTAACTCCACCTCCATGATGGGAAGGGTTATGGGACACCCCAATCTTCATGGAAATGTGGGAGAAGGGGATTCTTTTCACTAGAAAAATGTTTTCTTCTACATATAATTTCACATTAGGGAAATGGCTGATGTAACATAAAATTGTCACTAGCGCATCTGAAAAACTGTGTGGTGCAGCTGTCCTGGCATATTACCGGAAATACTTGTAAATTATCAAAAGAAATATATTTCTGAGGTTTGTATGCTTATAGGACCATGTACAATTTAGTGGGATGCAACAGTATCTTTACTACAAATGTTTCCTTTTATTAATCAATGTAGATGAATGCAAAAGGAAACAATGTTGACATTTTTATAGCAGTTATTAACGTTAATACTGTCTTCGATGCTCAAAATGTCCTTGTAAAGTACTCATGTTGTGTGCATGAAAAATCATTTATTATTTCTCACAGATGATCATAGGTATCCTAGAGGTCATAGTTTTGCAATGTATACCTGTAGTCCAGATCCTACATACGTAATGCACTCAACTGTTCCACAATTCTTTAGTTTGATAATTCCGTGTGATCTGCTGATGACTGAAGTCTTGGAAAAAAATAATAATAAAAACAATTACCATTAACCCATTGCATATGCCAAACTGAATTGTTTCCTAAACAAAAGATTTAATTACCAAAGTCAGTGGAACTCATAGAGCACTGTTGGATCCACAGGAATTAAAAAACTTGTGCGCAGACCTTTAGGTAGGCGCTCAGCCTACTGAACCATTTCAGTGGCTATTTGAAATGCTTTAGCTGTATTTATTACAGAGTGGATCTGTAGGAGCTGCTCTCGCATTAGAATCTGCAAAATGGAAATTCATCATGCATAATGGTCGAGCCTGAGTGAATAGTTAGAATGGCATGGTGACTAACCCTGGGCATAATACTTTGCTACGCTCACGAAGCATGCAAAGTTTGTGCTACTACGCACTACGCAAATTGCACGTAGCAGAGTGAATAACTGTACTAATAAACGTAGCGTAGCAGGAGTATAATAAACTCCTTCAAATGCTTTGATAAAGCAATTTTTTATGCTAAAAAGCATATAACCAATTCACAAAAATGAATGTTGACAATAAAATATCAAGCAATGAGAGAGGTGATGATTTTGGAGTCCCCCTAACCTAGGGGAGGACCAAGCAGATGCCTTGAACACAAAAAGCATATCATGTGAACGATTCAATGGTGGTCCCTTCCTCCTAGGACCACCCCAAGCACAGTTATGGGCAAAAATACAATCCCAACCAAAGGCCCTGCAAAGCATTATGGGACGAGATTAGCAGTGGGCAGTGAATATTATAGTGTCCAATATCAAAATAATTCTACAAAGAGCTGCAGTTCAACTAGTCGTCACTGGGTGTCGTCCCTCAAGAGTGAAATGCAAAAGTATTGAAAACCTTTCATGAAGCTTTTGCATTTGACTCGTGAGGGACGACACCCAGTGACGACTAGTTGAACTGCAGCTCTTTGTAGAATTATTTTGATATTGGACACTATAATATTCACTGCCCACTGCTAATCTCGTCCCATAATGCTTTGCAGGGCCTTTGGTTGGGATTGTATTTTTGCCCATAACTGTGCTTGGGGTGGTCCTAAGAGGATGGGACCACCACCTAATCATTCAATAAGATGTGCTTTTTGTTTTCAAGACATCTGCTTGGTTCTCTCCTAAGTTAGCGAGGATACCAAAATCATCACCTCTCTCACTGCTTTTGTTTTCACTTTAGTGAAATGACTATATGCAATTTTAGCATATAAAGACAGAGATATTTATTTTATCTTAACTTGCACTGTACAAGTTTGCTTTTGGTAATTATTGTACAGTGCAGTGAGTCAAGCACACAGCTAGCACTACGCCCAGGCTTAATAATAATAACAAACTCCTTCAAATGCTTTGATGAAGCAATTTTTTATGCTAAAAAGCATATAACCAATTCACAAAAATGAATTTTGACATATCAAGCAATGAGAGAGGTGATGATTTTGGAGTCCCCTAACCTAGGGGGAGGACCAAGCAGATGCCTTGAACACAAAAGCATATCATGTGAACGATTCAATGGTGGTCCCTTCCTCCTAGGACCACCTCAAGCACAGTTATGGGCAAAAATACAATCCAACCAAAGGCCCTGCAAAGCATTATGGGACGAGATTAGCAGTGGGCAGTGAATATTATAGTGTCCAATATCAAAATAATTCTACAAAGAGTTGCAGTTCAACTAGTCAGTCACTGGGTGTCGTCCCTCACGAGTCAAATGCAAAAGCTTCATGAAAGGTTTTCAATACTTTTGCATTTCACTCTTGAGGGACGACACCCAGTGACGACTAGTTGAACTGCAGCTCTTTGTAGAATTATTTTGATATTGGACACTATAATATTCACTGCCCACTGCTAATCTCGTCCCATAATGCTTTGCAGGGCCTTTGATTGGGATTGTATTTTGCCCATAACTGTGCTTGGGGTGGTCCTAGGAGGAATCGTTCAATAAGATGTGCTTTTTGTTTTCAAGACATCTGCTTGGTTGTTGGTTCTCTCCCTAAGTTAGTGAGGATACCAAAATCATCACCTCTCTCACTGCTTGTTAACTTTTGTTTTCACTTTAGTGAAATGACTATATGCATTTTTAGCATATAAAGACAGAGATATTTATTTTATCTTAACTTGCACTGTACAAGTTTGCTTTTGGTAATTATTGTACAGTGCAGTCAAGCACACAGCTACGCAATTTGCATAGCTACGTGTAGTTGAAGCTGTACTTCACGTAGCTACGTGAAGTGCTACTACGCAAACTACGCCCGGGCTTAATGGTGACACCCAGGCTGAACTACAGCTATGTGACTATAAATTACAAACCCAAAACACCTTTACTTTAGGCAAGCATAATATAAAACGTTCAAAATGTAGATTTGGCAAATGGAACAATATTCAACAGTCTATGCTTTTGTGTTTGTACCACACAACTCAATAATATGATTGTCATACAGAGAGAAAAAATAGACAGAAGCAAAAGTATTACTACCATTACTAGAGAAGAACACATTTCATGGCATAGGGAACTCATTCTGATCCAGTGCCAGAATACAGAAATGCAATTATACTGGAATTAAAAACAAGCAAAACATACAAAACATAAATGAGCACAGACTAACAGAAGCTTAGCAGTGAAGGGTTAATTTGGTAAAGAACAAAATGGCTCGCTTAAAAGTTGGTTAAAAGATGGACAAACGAAATGAGAGTGACCTTAAGCTGTAGGACACTGCTAATGGTGGCTGAATTTTATATGCAACCAGTAAACACTAACCAGGATTGTAAATCAGACAACTGCACATTAACACATGCTGAATTTTTTCCTAGCCTGACAATCCGTACTCAGGAGATCCTTTGCTAGACGTTGAGTTGGATTCTTTACATTCACAATCTACAGATCAATGTGCCTTGCTCCTGCTGGATTGGGAATCAGTTTAAATAAAACTTGGTTTACCATCACCCACACACAGGGCTGATCCCCGCTTTGGTGCTGCTACCCAGCAGGGGAAAGGACCTTAGCCATTGTAGTTGAGAAGATCAGGAGCAAATCATCACATAAATATTATTCACAATTTCTAAGTTCAGTCAATAATTAGATTTTTTAGAGTTTTTAAGGGTTTTATTATTACAAATTTTAGTAGATTATCTTTATTCAGAATTATAAGTTTTATTCATATTAGTTTCAAATATTCAATCTTTTACAGAATTGATAAAGAAATAATGGTTAGATCAAGTGTAATACAATGCGTTAAGCATATTCCATAAAGGAAGAGATCCCTATTCTAAGAATGCGGTGAACGGAGTCAGTAGAAACCCATAAAAAGTTCAAGTTTGATAGAGAGTGAGCTCAAGCATGAAGTTTAAAAATCCAAGAGTCAATAATCAATTAAAGCAGAACTTCCCATATAGACATGTTCATAAACTAGTGAAGTCTCAAAGCAATAAGGAATAAGGCCAGGGAAATGTGCAATAGCAACTGTGATCATTAGGGATGGGTAATAGGACGACAGGAGAGTTGGGGAATGGTGTGGAAAAATAGCACAATATAGCTTGGAGTGGTCTGGCGTAGAGTGTGTTGTAGCATAGAGTGTGGCATAGCCTTAACCTGCTCTAAGAGCACGTACTATTATAAACAGTTAAAAATTAATGTTGCAGTTAATTTTGCATCTTCTCCTCCTCTCGTCCAATCGTCTTTCAGGGCTCTGCTTGGGAACAGGTTAACTCGTCTTCTTGTCATGAGTGTAAAATAGTGTACAGACAGTAATCTCTGAGTCTGCAACTTTGTTGTTTTAGCCTAAACTACACATAAGGCTTCTTCATTCTAAACATCCTTTCCCGTGAATGGAACTATATTTCTAACCTTCTAATGAAGCAAATTATATGTTAGCTAACAATGGGCTATGTGAAAGTCGAAACATCTGCAGAAACAAAAGAACATTATTTTAATGACTTTATCCTTTGGTAATAAAACAAATATGTTTAAAGAGGTCAATTTCAGTTCATCTGCTGCATTCTATGTTATTATTCTTCATAATTCTACTAAATATTAAATTCTAAACAAGCATTTTGAACTCTTCTTTGTATAAGAGGAACATTTTTACAGAACTATATGAAACATGTATTTAATAAAAAAACATGATCATGGAAAGGTCAAGAATTAAACATGTTGATGCATGCATCAGCACATTTTAGTCAAACTACTTGTCAAGCAATGCTGCTTTAAACAGTTTTGAGGCCCGGTACCTGTAAGTGTGGCTAGTAACTATATTCTACACATTTGTAAACATGTTTTATTCATTTAAATCTGCATGTTAATATTGCACATATATTTTGACTATATTATTTTGCATTTTGCTAAAAATGCCTCTTAACTCCCTTTACAGATGACTTTGAAGATCAGAGTTCTAAGAGTGCTAACCAGAATCAGAATGTGTTAGCATTGGTAGACATACAACTGAACAAGACAGCACCAGAAACCTTCTCTAATCATGAGACAGAGGGGCCGATTCCGATTCCGGCCGGAAATCTCTCCGACCGAGCCGGACCCGGAGAGATTTCCGACCGAATCGGACTCTGGCAGTCCGACCGAACGAGTACGATGCGCACGCATGCCATCGGACTCGAGTAGGTCGGACTCCCATTGAAGTCAATGGGAGCCTGTCGTACAACGCGTACGTGGGCTCCCATTGACTCAATGGGTGCGAGGCGGACAAGGGCGCCCCCTACAGCAGGTACGCGTCGATGCGCATCGCGGCGTACATGCACAGGTAGGGGGACCCATGGGTCCCCCTGTGTGCGACTCGCGTGCCTACGCATACAGGGGGTCCGACGCGGACCCCCAAAGTCCGGCTCCGACAGCTTTTTCGAGCCGGACGGCGCGAGTCGGTCGGACTGCTCGCTGCGCGCATCGTACTTACCCGGCCGGGATACGTCTCCATAGCGCGGTGCGAGTCATGTCCATGCGAGTCGGTCGGAGCGTGTTGAAGCCGCGTTCGAGTCGGTCGGAGATTTCGCGGGTGCCTGCATCGTACTCGCTCGGTCGGACCCGCGTACGATTCGGTCGGGAAACAGGGCTCCGAATCGGATCCGGTAAATCCGAATCCGATTCGGAGCACTACCGGCCGAGATCGGAATCGGCCCCAGAGTGTGTACATGAAAATGGTTTTTCTTTGCTGCTACACATTGTTTAAACAAAGTAATCACCAAAATAATCTTCATCATTCCATAGTTTTGCTTCTATATTTAAAGTGTTTAAAGGGCGCAAACTATGACACGTTTCGCTGTGTAACAAATATTTGCCTCAGCGTTCAGATTGTACATGATGAGGAAATGATGTTAAGATACTGATTATTTACTCTGTTTTATTAAACAGTCAGTCCCTGTGCGGGACTAGACATACTACAAACTGGGGAAAATGCTAATACGTAAACGTATACCCATGTACTTGCAGTGCATTCAAACCAGCAACATCTTTAGTATTTAACAATTAGAGTAAGCACAATATATATGTTAATATATAGGCAGTCCTATATGTAATCAGCAGCATACTTAAATGTGCACAATAATACCACAGATTGAACTAAAATATAATTTCAAGTTTTACAAAGTGCACTTCAAAAGGTATAAGGAAGGACGTTAATAGTATGAGTAAAGTATGAGGGCCTGTTCTTTATGCTTAGAAAATGGCAAAATTGTTTTGATATGTACTAGAACTTGGTTTTAGCTCTCCAATGTTATGTCTATGTCTTCTGTGATCTGATTAAGCAGTAACGTATTTTACTGTGTGATGTAATAATCCTGTTTAAGCAAGAGTGGTACTTATCTTATATGTGACTGTTAAATAACCTTCAAAGTGGTTATTTATAAGGTATATACACAACACATTTTTAAACCAAAGATATATATTTTTAATGCCTTACAATTTTCTTACATTTTACTCACAATAAAATATATTCACTTAAGGAGAGGCACATGTCCAAAATTAGAGAAGTAAAAGGACAAATTAAATGTTCAAATAACAACTCGTTTGTGGGATGGTTCATCTACTTACCCATTTGAACATAAACTATTTATTCATTTTTAATGTGGGTTTGACTCCAGATAGTTCTATTCCCCTCTAAACAATATAGTTTCATGCATTCAAACTCAAAACTAAAAAATTAATTTCTCTAACAAAATATTTCATTTGAAAAGTAAGGAATTATTGAGCAATAAAGAGGGTGGGCACACATAAGAAACACATGTGGAAATGGGATGCTGAGTGCAGGAAGTCATCTATCTCATTAACTGATTTATGTCCCTTAAAAATGTTCATTAATGACTAAAAACTTTTCCATTACATTTTTTAAACAGCTGCTTTCATACCCTCATTACCAATAACCAGTACAATACAAACTCTCATTTTACACAGGTAGCAGAACCTACTACACAGAAATGTTTCAAAATTAATAGCTCATATTTCAGCAACATGATCTCTGATTCACAAAGACATTTTTATTCATAAATGTAGCACGGAGTCAGCTACATTACAATTATAGACAATACTCTACTCACAATAGGTGAAGGTGACCCCTGCCTCACATATTGCTGGATCATCCATCCACCTTCAATATTGTCAATCACCCCATCCTTGTTGACACACTGAATCTTGAATTGGAATAATGTCCACAGGTTCTCCTTCTGCCTATCCAATGAATATCAGTTTATTTACATGGGCACCATCAGGTTCTAGAAAATCCCTATCATCTGTGGAGTCCCTCAAGCTCCATCATCATCTCAACGTCTACATGGAGCCCTTTAGACTCTACTCACAGTTAACATCAAAACTCACCACTTAGTTGGCAACCCAGAACTCTGTTTAAAAAAACGCTCCACTCCAGGCATCCAACACCTCAAACGCTACCTAAAGCTGAACCCTACAAAGACAGAATTCCATCCCTACTGTTCACCAAAAACAAGCAACAGCTAGTCCAAATCTGATTTAAGAACATGAAAGTAGATGAATTTAACCCCTTATCCCACCCATTTACATGTTTCTCAGATTCCCACTGGACACCAAACATACACTCAAAGAACACATTACAAAAGAAACCAAGGCAGCCTGGAACCAGCAATCTTTATTGAAGAATGTGAAACCATTCCATATAAAAAGCGACTTCAGAACTCCAATGCAAGCCCTTCAACTCTTTCATCTGAAGAGTGGCCAGGACACCTGTTTAAAGAACACTACTTTATGACAAAGTAATAGGCCCTCTCCACTCAAAAACACTGCTTTTGGCTGACTCATTAACTTTGCCTTGGCCCTTGGCTGGGACGGATTTGCACTATACAAATAGCACCAACATAAATATGAAATGAAAATGCCTACATTTATGCCTATAAGGATTTCACAGAAGAATTCTTGATAGACATACATTCTTTTTCTACTGTGTCTCTGCCACAAGTGCCTAGAATCCTATATAATAAACCCCACACAAAGGGATGGAAGTGGACAACACAAGAAATGATTTGCCATGTAGGAATAGGCCACCCAAAAACTTGTGAGGTTCTGGCCATTCCCAAAATTTAATTAGACTCTTTTTTCCCCTTTAAATACTTTGAGTTTAATTCCAGCAAAGGGCTGCAGTAATTTCCTGTACAGAGTGATAAGGGAAACAGATAACTTGGAAATCTTGGAGTGGACATGTCCACAGAGAATTTGTTTTCCTCCATAAAGAAAGAAAATAAAATAAAACAGTGGATTGTGATGAAATGGGGGAGTGGGAGTACGAGAGATATGTTGCATGACATTACCAATGGAATGCCTTGAAATTGGTGCCTCAGTAGTTTTTTTAGGTACAATATGAAGAATGTTTAGGAAGTGCAAAAAGATTTAAAAGTATGTTAGAGTTGCAAATTTCTGAACATTCTTTTATTCTTTTCTTGTGAGCTGGGCCCAAGATGTTCAGCTTACCTCACATTTACAATGTGTATAGAAGATTAGCACTTTAGATGTTTTTTAGAAATCTGTGGTGAAGCTGTATCAAAATACTGGGGAATCAACTCATAGGTTCCTGCTGCTGTTGGAAGTATATATTTAACTCTCCATGTTATACTTTCTTCTTATATAAATGAGAAATATGTGTGAATTTAGTTAGCCTTTGGTGGCTGCACAATATAGTCATCCAGGCCTCATATTCTGGTCCTTCCCTTTGGCATAATTTTAGTGGCTCTGGCTGTAGGGGATAAACTTTGTGATTTCCACAGTAATACCGGGACCCAGTGTTACGAATTCCCTAAGCATCTGTAACTTTGCTTGCATTAATAATGCTCACATCGGCAGCACTCATGGCTAGAGTCTGACTAGTATTTTAGCTATGAATATTGATACACCAAACAACCAGAGATAGCAGAAGTGGCATTACACACATTATGACACATGATGAGATCAATGTATTGGCTCTCTATCCCACCATCATCTTTTCAACAGACTTCTATGTGCTGCCAAGGAAAGACCAAGAACTGAAAACTGAAGAAAGTAAAGACTGCTCATAGAGTTCTGATTATTTTCTGCCCCTGACTTCATTACCTCTAAGCAAGGGAAGTGCCAAGGGTGGCAAATGGCAAGCCAGAACTAGAAGCTGCTACTGCTACCTACACCTCATTAATGTTCATGATCATTTTGATCTAGGGCTTCTCCCCCGAGGCACTCTGGTCACTTAGTAATTAATCAACCCTTTTTTTAAACTTATTTTTAACTTGGGCAACTGTCTGCAAGACTGAAGCCTAAAAGCATACTTAAAGAGTGCTTTGTCTCCTCCCCGAGAATTATCACTGTCATATGTCATGCGATTGGCTAGTTGGTGCATCATTCCACCTTCCAGGAAATGCTTCATTGGAATGCACAAGAGACTGTTTTACCTCTGAAAATAACACTCAATCATTACACTGTTTATCACGATCAATTCTTTATATCCTGTATGCCTTCTATACTGAAAGCAATCCTTTTTGATATATTTCTCCAGCATTGTCAAAGCTAATAGGAAGCCTTAAATATGGCATCATTACATAGGCAATGTATGTAAACAGCATTTATGAATGCCTCTCTTCATGAGCGTAGACACATTAAAACTAGACTTATTGGCATTGACAGTCCTCATTTCACGAACAAGTAAAGTAGTGCTTGCCTAATTCTCCCATATAGCAATTATACAACACCAAGATAATAAAATCATTTTGTAGTACATCAAACTGTACTCTGTTCTGAGCGAATGCCCCATTTAATTTCCATAAACAACGCTCCTTCATGGAATGTCTCTCTATCATTAATTGTTACTGTTAAATCTGTCAGCCTTAGGTAGTCTTCCCCCAAACTTTAGGCCTTCCTCCGCTATTTTTACTGATCTTGATTTTGCTGGACTTAGGAATCTAAGCACTTTACGAGTGCTAATGTGCATGGGTTCACTCCTTAAAACATGGTACTATTGGCTAATCCACAATTGGCATATTTACTTGTCTTATAGGTCCCTAGGACAATGGCACTACATGTGCCCAGGGCCTGTAAATTAAATGCTACTAGTGGGCCTGCAGCATTGATTGTGCCACCTACTTATGTAGCCCTTTAAAACAGGACTCAGGCCTGCAAGTGCAGAGCCTATGTGTGCAGTTTTAAACTGCCAGTTTGACCTGGCAAAATAAACCTTTTGCAGGCTCCAAACTTCCTTTTTAATACATATAAGTTACCCCTAGGGTAGGCCCCGGACAGCCCAAAGGGCAGGGTGCACTGTATGTAAAACGTGGACTTGTACTTTTAAGTTTTACATTTCCTGGTAGTGAAAAACTCTTACATTCATTTTTCACTACTGCAAGGCCTATCTCTCCCAAAGGATAACATTGGAGTTGCCTTATTATATTTTATGAGTGCAATCTCCAATTGGGAAGAGATAACTAGTTCATGTTTGGTGTATCTGGAATCCTAATTTAAAGTCCTAATTTATAGTTAAGTCCAATTTGGAATTGCAAATCTGAAAATTCCACTTTCAGAAAGTTGGCATTTTCTTACCTTAACCATTTAGTGCCTGCAGCCTGCCTCTGGTCACATGGCTGAGTGTAGCTGACAGTTGTGCTTTGTGTATTCCTCCTAGTCAGCCACACAAAATAAGGAGCTTACGTGTGCCTAGATGGGCCATCATTGGGAGGATGGGAGGGAGGAGCCGAGCACAGCTCCACTTACACATGAATAGGTTTTGTCCTGCCTCCACACAAAGGATAGCAAATCCCCTGTAGTTAGTCTGGAGCTAGGGCTGGGAAGGCAGAGCATCTGTGTCTCTAGAAGCTTCTCCCCTCTTTAAAGGCACAACTGTGTATAAAAGAAGGACCTCAAACACCAGCTCTTCAGTACACTTTGGGACCTGTGGAAACTCTGTCAGGAAGGAGGACTGCAGTGCTGCTACAAGGACTGCCACTCTGCTGAACTGTGGCTCTAAAGGAACTGCTTCCGCTCTGTGCTGACCTGCTGCCCTCTTGCTGGGACAGAAAAGTTGGACCTGCAACTTCATCTTGAACCAGGACCCCAGAGTGACTCAAAGGGCTAGTCTGCTGGCCTCCTGATCTGAGCGTCAGGGACATAAAAGGCTCTGCAACCAGTTCCTGGGCCCAGCTGCAGCGAGGTCCTGACCCCCAAGTGGTGCCTCTCAGGTCCTGGACCCTTCTGTGGCTCATGAGCTCTTTAAATAAAGGTTTTGTGCTCTTCACGACTGCAACAGCACCGCTTGCACCAAAGTTTATCGCGAGCCGGCGCCAGCCTGTCTCTTCGCACAGCAAGCATTGATCGCCCACCGAGGAAGGCAAAGCTCCAGCCTGCCCGTCCGCGACACCTGACCTGCTCTTCACACCACGCCGCCCACCACGCTCTCCATGCTCCCTGCGACCCTCTCCAACGCAAACGGGACTATTGGCACAAAACTTGACAAGGCAACCCTCATTGGGACTAATATGGGACTGTATCTGACCCGCACTCCATCACGGCCGTTCTGAACTTTTGACTTTGAGCCGTTGTAGTGCAACTATATAGCTGTGGTTGGCGCTTTGCACTTTTAAGTGCTATTTTACCGTTTACTCTTTAAAAATGCTTAACTCCAGTTCTACTGATTAGACCTTCGTTGTTTTTGTATTGTTTTATTTGTTACATTAAACTCTATGTTTCTAACCTGGCGTGGGATCTTTTTGCGTGGTGTTTTCACTGTTTTACTGTTTCAAGTGTGGCACAAACACTTTACACATTGCCTCAAAGTTAAGCATGACTGCTCTGTGCCAAGCTACCAGGGGGATGAGCACAGGTTAATTTGGGGTTTGCTTGTGCCTTACCCTGACAAGAATTGTGGTTGCTGGTTGACCAGGGCTCACACCCCAGTCAACCAGTATCCCAATTTCTTACAGTTACAATTATTAAATACTAACTTAGCTAGTCGCTAAGATTGACAGTGTTTTCTATCAACAACAAAGTTTAAGAAGTAATTTTATAAAAAAGAAATCTTCTTTCCGAATTGTTAGAAATGGGGGTCTCTTTTTGACAATGGTTTGCACCGTTGTCCAAGTAGGGACCCTTCTTCCTAGTCAGGGTAAGGGGGATACACTTCTAAAATAACCCCTGCTCACCCCCTTGGTAGCTTGGCCCGAGCAGACAGGCTTATCTCAGAGGCAGTGTGTAAAGCATTTGTGCACACATGCAGTGAAAACACTACAAATGGACACCACACCAGTTTAGAAAAATAAGTAATCTTTATGTAAACAAACAAGACCAAAATGACAAAAATCCACAATACAGTAATAAAAATATGACTCTCAAACGGTAGAAATAGTTCAGTTCAAAGCAAATTGCAGATGCAACACTTTTCACACAAAGTACCTTGGATGCGTCACTCACACAAACAAAAAGGGTCGCAGGGAAGGTGATGCGTTGGTTCCTTACACTAAGGGATGGTGATGCGTCGGTTCCTTGCTCCGGGGGAGGTGATGCGTTGGTTCCTTACCGGAGAGTAGGTGATGCGCCGGTTTCTTACTGCGTGGGGAGGTGATGAGCCGGTTTCTTACTGCGTCCCCCAACGATGCGACAGACCTGGCGCCTCGATGCGATGCAACGATCCGGGACGATGCGTGGATTCTTGCAGCCGCACAGCAGAGCTTGCGCTGGAATCGGTGCGGTGATCTCGGACTTCGGAGGCTGGTGCACTCGATGTGGCGTGCGGTAATTTCTCGAGCCGCGGGCAGGCGCTGCGTCGGTTTCTTCGGCGATGTATTGGAAACAGGCATGGATGCATCACGCTTCTCATTGTTGCATTGCTTTACCAGCTCCCAACAGCCAGAACATCTTCCAGCGGCCCAGAACAGCTATAGGCACCTCTTGGCAGGTCAGAACTCCCAGCAAGGACAGTAGGCAAGCCCTTGGAGATCTTCCTCAAGCAGGGGACACAGCAATCAGTAAAGTCCTTTTCCCTTTCCTTGGCAGAATGTAGCCATTGCAGGCCAACCCCAGACAGCAAACAGGACATTGGCAGTATTCCTCCTCAGTTTTTCCAGCTCTTCTCCTTGGCAAAGGTTCCTCTTGATTCCCAGAAGTGATCTAAAACTCTGAGGTCTGGGCCCCTCTTTTTATACAGTAAACCTTTGTTCTCTGTGGCAGAGAAGCTCTTTGCCCAGCCAAAACCAGTTCTGTCCTCTCTGGTGCAGCTTCCTGGCAGGAGGTGGAGACAGCATTGTCCTTGGCAGACCAGGCCCATTCAGGTGTGAAAAAATCTCCTCCCCCTACTCTGAATGCAGCCCAGGTCTATTCAGTCTATTCAGTCCAGCCCTGACTCACCCTGGAAAGACAGGACACACCTTAACCCCCCAAGTGGCTGTTTGAACAGAATGCACATCCCCAGCCCCTGCCAATCCAAAGCCAGACAGTCAATACACAGCCTAGCAGAGGCACGCTGGATGGTTAGGAAAGAAAATACCTACTTTCTAAAAGGGGTATTTTCAAACACGGAATTTAAAAATCACCCTCACTAAAAGATGAATTTTAACATTCTGAGTTCAGGCATATCAAACTTTATTTTCCTATCTTGTTCCCATGGGCAGTTATGCTTATAAGATGTTATGAGCAAACTCCCCATTCTATCTTTTGGAGACAGATAGCCATACAATAGTGAAAAACGAAATTGGCAGTATTTCACTATCAGGGCATGCCACACACATCAGGGCATGTACAACCTTTCACATACACTGCACCCTGCCCACAGGGGTAACCTGGGCCTACCTTAGGGGTGACTAACATGTAAGAAAAGGGAAGGTTAGGGCCTGCCAAGTGGGTGCACTTGCCAGGTCGACATGGCAGTACCAAACTGCGCGCAGACTCTGTAGTGGCAGGTCTGAGTTACATTTACAGGCTGCTTATGTGGGTGGCACAATCAGTGCTGCAGGCCCACTAGCAGCATTTGATTTACAGGCCCTGGGCACACACAGTGCACTATACTAGGGTCTGCCAAGTAAATCAAATATGCCAATCATGGAATCACTAATCCATAACAACAATTTACAAAGGGAGCACTTGCACTTTGGCACTAAACAGCAGTGGCAAAGTGCCCAAAGCATCTAGACCAGCAAAACTTAATCCAGCACAAAGCAAAAACTCAGGAGGCAAAGGCAAAAATACCGGGGAAACCCACACCAATGATGCGAGGTCTAACATGAATAAAAACATGTTTTATTCTGGTTTCCCACTATATCGACCTCCCCTTGCTATTGGTAAATCATACTTTGTGGTCTCATGTTTCTCCTACTCTCCAATATGTCCCAGGGTATTACAGTTCCACTACCTCACCTTACAATTTTAAGGTTCTCTTTAACAGTTTGCCTCCTATTTTGAGCTTAATGCTTCAGAGAAGTACATTTCTGTAACACATTTGCCCAAAAAAAATTCTAGAAAATACCAGCAATATATTTACCAGTTCTCAAATCAGCATTATGAGAACCTTTCTAAAGAGGTGTAGTTGAAAATAGTAATAAAGGGGCATATTATCAACGGCCAGCGATAATTATCGCTGGCCGTGCTTAGCGATAGATATCTTATCGCTGGCTATCTCCGGAACTTATCGCCCTGGTAGCGCGTTATTAACAACACGCTTCTCCAGGGCGATAAAAATTCCAGAGATAGCGAGGTTATCGCCGTTTTGCAGGGAACATCGCTGGTTTTCCAGCGATGTTCCCTGCAAACGGCGATAATCTTGCTGATACGACCCTGTGGTCGTATCAGCACAATCCACCCCCTATGTTAGGGATGGCTAAGTCGGGATAATAGCAGATGTTAGATTTTGGCGAAAACGGCCGTTTTCGCCAAAATCTAACGTCTGCTATCATCCTGTGGGCTGCCTTGTAAATATCGCGATGTGCACATCGGCGATATTTACAACGTAGCCCATCTGGGGTACGCCAGTAACGCCCACCTTGCATCTCATTAGAGATGCAGGATGGGCGTTATGGGAAAGGGCGATAGGGCAAGGATTCACGCGATAGCGTGACCTTGCTAATACAGCGATAAAATTATTGCCGCTTTTCGTCTGAAAACAGACGCTAAAGCGGCGATAATCTTTTATCGCCGGCTTGTTAATATGCCCCTTAGTGAGTCAAAAATATTATATTAGCATTGTTCCGATAGTTTGGCAGAGTCTCATTCTTAATGGCTTGTGCAAGCTTGCATACATTTAGCATAGAGCAAGAAGTAAGAAGTAAGGAAACCTTGAAAGATAATCGTTTTTAAATGAAAGGACTCAATGACTTATTTAACAAGCATAGAGGTGAACCAATTCAGTTGAAAACTTAAAGTGGTGATTGCATATATCTGTGTCAATTTCTCCAAGCAAAGCAAGTGAGTGAAATTTCATACTAGGCCTCTGGGCGTTCAGCTCCGGAAACATTTTGAAAAAACCTGGGTAGAATCATGCATGTGACAGCATGATTCTTGATATTAATGAGCTAAAAACATATATTTCAAAGAAGCAGCATCGGAATGTAACCTTTTGTAGATGCCTTAGATTTCTTTATCATTTACATAGCTTTGTTGTGTTTTGTTTATATTAATGGCTTTTATTCCTATTTTGCAACTGTTTAAAATATT
Organism: Calotriton arnoldi; assembly: GCA_963921515.1. Classification (NCBI taxonomy): domain Eukaryota; kingdom Metazoa; phylum Chordata; class Amphibia; order Caudata; family Salamandridae; genus Calotriton; species Calotriton arnoldi. The sequence goes on along the minus strand of CAWUFW010002155.1, from coordinate 1,153,067 downwards.
ATATGTTATAACGTTCTTTCTGATATGCCCGAATACGAATGACATATGTAACAGACTGTTTTCTGATGTAGTAATACTTACGTATTCAGGATTTAGGCTTCGCAATAATCGTCTACCTATTTGTGATAAGAACTCCTATATAATCATTGATGCCTCTCAGCTTTTATTTATTTTAATGTGCATTATATCAGCACTTTAGTTAAGATTGTTTTCTAAGCGGAACACGGATGACCGATGAATTTAATTTTCACTTTACACAATATAGACCGGGTCGATTCACATGCGTCACACAATATGGCCCTTTGACACTATTTCCGAACACTAGGAGGTGAGCGGTCTAGTTTCGACGGTGACCCGGTAGCTTATAACTGCTTCCGGGGTACGTTTTCTGTCTTCCGGTTTACTCTTTGCCGAAACACTAGCCACGGGTGCACTCGCCTTAAGGTAAGCGGTATGATTTGGTAGAGAGCCTTTTTCTACAGGTTGCGTTGAGATTGGTTTCGTTTTCAGGTCTTTCTGAGTGACGCTTTCTCTATCTATTTGAAGGATTCAAACTGGCACAACCTAAATATACAAGAAGGATTACCGAGCTCAAGTAACACTATCTAATTTACCGAGGGAAGATATATATACGTCGGCATATGACTTTGTTTAAGGTAATGCCTTGTTAATTCTATGGCAACCGTTTTATGAGTGTACTCTTGGTTATGATATACTTCTGATTGTAGGATTGTTCTAAAACTTTTTCTCATACAGATTATCCACTAAATTAATGGGATATCTCGTCGATTTGGACTTACTAATAGGACCCGCTGGGTCGGAATTATCACCAGTCAGGAGGTGAGATGTGTAGGAATTAGGGTTATTTTTGCTATACTTACCAATGAGAAGCAACGAAATATAAGATGCGATGGTTTTAGCCTTACGGTGCTATTTTTCGCCCACAGGTCTTAAGTCCTACCTTATTGCCTTTAGGTAGGCTTTTCATTTTAACCGTGTGTTTCTTGGTTGTTACAACACGCTATGGGTCACCGTCTTACCGCAAGCACGCTGGACACACTTTATCCGTTTCTAACCTCTTCACCACACACCTAGTCTGTTGTTCACCTTATGGTTTCTCTCACGCACTTTACCGTAAAATTTCTCATTCTATTATAAGAAGGCTTGAATAAGTATAAAAAATGTTTGTGACATTTGCCGTTGGACTGTATCTTTGGAATATATATAATTTATATATTCATGCTTTTTAGCATCAGGACACAAACTCACGTCGGATTATTATGCATGACACCTCATGATGTCACGTAATTCTTGTTCCATCCCGTTTTTTTCTTAGAATTTTGGCATTTTTCTTATATCTAATAAATGTCGGATTGACAGTACTAGCCTTATTCACATAATCATACGTATGTTATGTGACTTTGTTATTATCTATTATTTAATTATGACATAAGCCATGTTTATGTAATTGCAGCCCTGAGGAAGTCAAGGGTTACACACCCATTGACGAAACACGTGTTGGCTGGCATTTGATTCAACACTTCAGTAAAGGAACATTGGAAGAACGTTTCTCCTGTCGTCATTGGCAAACAACGTTTACTTTGTGTTGTTTAAAATTTATGTGTGTGCACAGGGCATGTTGCCATTTGTATAAACGGACTCGCGTCCTCTACTGAGGGTTTAGGTGTTCTCCCTCACCTGTGGCACCACAAGGTTACATTCTTTTATATACATTACGTAAACAGGTTAGCGCCACATATACCTTGTGTTCAAAAAACCCCCTTTCTCTTTTTATTACCTAGAATCATGCATGTGACAGCATGATTCTTGATATTAATGAGCTAAAAACATATATTTCAAAGAAGCAGCATCGGAATGTTCCATTTCCTCGCATTCCCCCAAAGTGCTGGAAGCTTATCCTGACCAACAAAATGTTGACAATCGTTGCTGTAACTTTGTATTTCGAAGCCAAATTTCCTTTAAAAAAATGTTGAACGGTATTCATTACAGGAATTCCACATCTAAATATGCAATGCAACATCATGGTCTATCATTTTTCAAAATACATACAGCATGTTACTTCTCTTACATATTCCACTCCCTTTCACTTTTTCATCCTGCTAGTTTGGTTTTCAGTTATAATATAATAATAAAAGCCTACTTGGAAAATAGAGTGGTGTAGCGCAATTTTGCCTATCCTTTACACGTCACAAATACGTCACAACTTCTTAAAAAGATACATGACATGTATGTGCATTTAGCACTCGATTCTATTACGGTATAAAGTTGTTAAAATAAGTGTTGCATTTGACAATATAACTAAAGTGCATTTACTGTAGGGGTAGTAAATTTCCGCAAACTTATGTGTTTAACCGTATTTCATGAGAAATTAATAAACCATCTTTACTTAGTAGACATGTACTCACTATAAAGATGAAATTCGACTTTCATAATGTGTGCCTGAATACATTGAATAACATTTATTGTTTAGATGACTGAATAGAAACATCCTTATATATGAAGAATGTAATTACTCAAAAAGTTTATGTAATGTGTGCCCTAATGTTTCATATATTTCATTTGAATGTACTTCTTAGCCATACTGACACATGATTATCCAAAGGATTTACTGTATGCTCTATGTAATGTGCACCTAATGTACTGATCTTTCATATTCATTTGTGTTTAAATGTGCACACTCATATTAAATGTGCACTCTTGCTAATACTTCAAGTTTGCAATGTAAGCCTATAGTTCTTAATCCTGCATAAATACAGGTTTTTAGTTTCTGCTAACATGATATTTCTTGCAAGTATTCACACTCATTGTTAGTTGTAAAATGATATATTACTGTATTAGAGACAGAGAAAGAACCTGAGAAGAAAACCATGATGAAAGAACATGGAGGGCCAGGGCGTTAACTGAAAGGCCGGCCTATTCAGCAATGTTTCAACCTGGTATATGAGAAGACAATGTTGTTCCCATGTTCGGTGTGGGATATTTGGAAATTGTTGCAGTCTTCCACATGAGAAGGGGAAAAATACAATAGACTCCTGGTGATGCATGCAAAAGGGTGTTGCCCAAGTAGGTTTTTGTTATAATTTAATGTTCACACCTTTGGAGATTCATATTCTTTCCAGATACTTTCTTGACATCCCTTCAGATCCCTTCAGAGATTTTCTCTTGAATGCTTAGAGCAGTTTCCCTGGACTTTAAGAGGTTTAGAACTCTATGCTTTGTTTGGTTCTTAGTGGAGTGTGGCTTAGGCTAACACTTTATTTACTGCCCCAAGATGACGCTTGACCGAGCTTCTGAAAATACTGTCACATTCCTATTTGATTTTTCCTGCCTTCTTCTATATTTCCTTTACAGAATTTCCCTGATGAGGGAGATTCTTTAAATCCACAGAACCATCCTCTTAGCTTGGACTCTGATTTGGGAAATCTAGGTTTACTAATGTTTAGAGAGAACTTGAGACTTTTCTCTGAACATCAAGTTCTTGTCTTACTCTTTTGTATTGCTGTGACTGAATTGCTCATTTGTCTAATTTTAGTCTGCCTCAATTTCTTCCAGAGGTTGGGCTTCCCTATTGTTATTCTGTACCTTTCTAGCATGGTGCTAAGGATTATTTACCTGAATTTGAAACTTTAGCTCCACACCAGAACCCTCCAAAGCAAATCAGCATCCCATGCCTCCCATCCCTCCCCAAAATGGCCGACCACCATCACCTTTGACCCAGCATAAGGGAAGGGTCGACCCACCCCACTTCCTGTTTTTTTTCTTCTGCGATGACTCTCCAAGTGCGTGTTTCAGGTAAGTGAGGGGTGAGGTCCTGCTCTAGCAGGTCCCTTGGCCCTGGGGAGTAGGCCCCGCGTGAGTGGGCTCATTTTACTTGGTTCCCCCCATTACCCCTGCACCTCGTGGCAAGCGATCTTTGGTGCCCTGCACTAGCAGGCTCTGGGGTATGGGGCTCTGGGGTTTTGTGCAGTCCTGCACTAGCGGGCACTGGCAGCTGGCGGGCTCTGGGGCGCAGCTGATTTTTCAGCCCTGCAGTAGCGGGCTTACCTCAGTTTGCTCGAGTCTCTGCTCCGGTGGAGATCGCGAGCATGCGGCGGCGTTGCAGACCGCTGTGCCTGTTCCCAGTCTGTTTGTTTCTGCCTTCTGCCTGCACGCTGTCTCTCTGAAGGGACGTGGGGCATGAGACGCTCGCCTAGGCGTCTCTTATCCCGACGCTGCGGTAGGGTGACCAGAGGTCTATACGACCTCTGGCCTCCTGCCTATCATGCCTCCAGGGAGGCGGCTCCTCACACGCCCGGCTTCCCGCTTGGTTTAGGGTTGCCTGGCAACGTTGCTGGTGGCTGTTTTGTGGTACTGGATGGTGTTTTCATGACATGTAATGTAGTATTTAAGAGGCTAGTGGGGTGAGTCCTCTTACAGGCTGCCTGTGTAGCGCTTGGGTAGACATTTTCCCCTCCTGTTTCTCTTGGTGTTTACCTCACCATGGAGCCTGGTGATGATCCTCTGGTGGAGGCTGGGCCCAGGTCTCAGCCAACGGCTGATTCCCTGTCGCTCCAGGCTATCCAGTCTATGATTCAGGCTGCTGTAGCTGCAGCCTTTAAGGAGTGCAATGGCTCCTCTCCCCCCAAACGACAGCGCCTGGATCCTCCCCCTGCGTTGAGGGTGAGGGTGAGGGGAATTATCTCAGGGGAAGATATGTGCAGGGCCAGGAATTGAAGGAGGTCCTACAGCACATCTAGGACAACATGGCTTTTTCTATATCTCTAGTAGAGGAGCAGGCGGAGGACTTCTTTATGCAGTACCAGAGAAGGGAGCCCGAGTCCTTACCTTTACATCCTTCAGTCAAAAGGGTGATCGACAATGAATGGCAGGAAGTGGATAAGCAAGCGTTCCCACGCTACCTCTCTAAGCGCTACGGCATTCTAGATTTCGCTAAAGATTTCCCATCTTCCGTTAAGGTTGAGGACTGGCTTCTAATGGGTCCATCATTTCGGAGGATGCCTCTCCCTGGGATCCTGTCAACAAGACAGTCGAGGCAGCAGTTAAGCGTTCCTATGCGGCTGCCAGCTTCTCCATCAGGGCTTTCACCTATTTGTCTTATAATGTCCAGTCTCTTTTGAGGGACTTTCAATCTGTGGCCGAGCTATTGGATCAGGGGGCTGACGTTCTGCCTACTCTGGCTGTCATGGAGCAACAGACAAGGCTGTTATCAAATATCTCCCTTCGATACCTTGGGAGCCACGGCAGTGGCAGAAGGTGCGACTATTCAGGCTCGACATCAGGTGTGGCTGCATCATTGGAATGCGGACGCTGCCCAGAAGGCCCTTCTTATGAAGATCCCTTTTTCTGGGACCAAATTGTTTAGTTCCTGCCTAGAGGTTATGGTGAAAAAATCTGCTGAGGACAGGAAGCTGTTGGCACAGGTCCGTCCTTCTCGGAGCCGTTTCTTTGGTCGCAAGACGGCTTTTGCTCCTACTTCTACTCCTAGGTGGGCTTGCCCTTTTGAGGACGGGGTCGCAGCCGGGGCACCCCATTCTCCACCAAATCCCAGTCTCAGCAGGCTGATTCTAACCCTGTGTCCAAATCCTGACTATCCTCAGATCCTGGCTGTCAGGGCTCTGGTAGGGGGGCGTTTGTTGGCTTTCATCAAGGCCTGGGAGGACTCAGTATCAGATCAGTGGGCTCTGCGGATTGTGCGAGAAGGCTACTCGATTGTTTTCGACTACCTCCCTCCGGACGCTTTCATTCACACACTCCTGCCTTCAGCCGTGCAAAAGAGGGTGGCACTGTTGGCAGGCATTCGGGATCTTCTCGACAAGGGGGCCATTCATCCAGTTCTGACTTGTCAAAGGGGTCTTGGTGTTTACTCCATCCTGTTTCTGGTGAGAAAGGTTTCTGGGGACTTCCGTCCAGTATTGGATTTAAAGAGGGTTAATTCCTTTATCCCTTATGTTAAATTTAAGATGCTCTCTTTGCAAGAAATTCTTCCATTACTGGTTCAGGGGGAAGTGGTGGCTTCATTGGATCTGCTGGATGCCTACCTCCATGTGCCTATCCACCCTTCATCGCAGCGATTCCTCTGGTTTTGTGTGGGGGACAAGCACTTCCAATTCCAGGTACTCCCCTTTGGTTTGTCTTCTGCCCCAATGGTTTTCACGAAGGTGTTGGCCCCTTGGTTGGGATCTTCCACAGGGAAGGGATTCGAGTATTCCCGTACCTTGATGACTGGCTGATCTCTACCTCTTCTTTCTCTAAGGGGACTCTTCACGTCCAGGGGGTCTGCGAGGTCATGGACCATCATGGGTTCCTGATCAACCACAAGAAGTCTCATCTGGATCCTACCTAGGACTTGGTGTTCATCGGGGGTCACCTGGACATGGTTAAGGGGATGCTGTTCTTGCCTGCAGAATGGGGGGCTACCTTGAGGAAGAAACTGGGTTGTCTCCTGGCCTTGGATTACGCCCCTGTCCATCAGTGGTTGAGGGTTCAGGGGTTGATGTCAGTGACTATCAATGTGCTTCCCTGGGCTTGTCTTCATCTATACCCGTTGGTGAACCATATCTTGTCCCGGTGGGCTCCTTGTTCCACGGATTACGATCTGCCGGTGGTTGTGCCTCCACAGATTCGGTCCGATCTCGGTTGGTGGTTGGTGGAATCCAATCTCTCCAGGGGTCTTCCGTTTCTAGTGTCCCCTTCCTGGGAGGTTACGACTGATGCCAGCCTGTTGGGCGGCAACATTGGATTCCAGGTCTGTGCAGGGTCGGTGGGATGGCCTGCAGGCGGGTTGCTCGTCCAACTGCCGGGAGATGAAGCCATTCATCTGGCTTGTCTGGAGTTTGCCCCAGCCTTTTGGGGGCATCATGTTCTAGTACGGACAGACAATCGGGTGGTGATGGGCTACCTCAATCACCAGGGGTGTTGCAGGGTTTTCTCCCTTCGTCTCCTTGCACGGGAGATTGTGTACTGGGCAGACTTGATGGTGTTGTCGCTCAGGGCGGTCTAGCTCCCTGGGAAGGAGAACTGCGTGGCGGATCACCTGAGCAGGGTCTTTTCTCCCATGGCTTCCATCGCCCTGATGGAGGCAGTGTTCCATCTGTTGCAGGAACGGTTTGGGTGCCCGACGGTGGATCTGTTTGCAGACGAATTCAATACTCACTTGCCTCACTTCTGCGCACTCCTCCCGTGCACGGGGGCATGAGGGCTGGATTCAATGTTGTTCCATTTGCCTGGCTCCCTGCTTTACACCTTTCCTCTGATACCTTTGATTGCACGAGTTCTTTGCAAGATTCGCCAGGACAGGGCGTTTGTTCTGTTGGTGGTACCCAGCTGGGTTCGCTGCCCTTGGTTTCCTCTACTGAGGGAGATGGTGTCCAGGAGTGCTGGGTGATCCTGGATCTTCTTTACCGTTTGCGGGGCCCTCCGCTTCCGGGGGGGTTCTGCGTCATCTTCATCTTCAGGCCTGGCTCTTGAAAGGATGAGTTTGTTATCTGGGGGTTGTTCCCTGGAGGTGGTGGAGTTGCTTCAGGGCTTACGTTGCCCGGCTACTCTTCTATCTTATTCCCGCCATTGGGGGTCTTTTTCTCAGTGGTGGATTTCTAAGGGTTTAGACCCTGTTTCTGTGGATCCAATGAGGGTGCTCGATTTCCTTTCTGATGGCTTTGCCTTGGGCCTGGCCCCTTCTACTCTTCGGGCTCAGTGGTCTGCCTTGCGGACATTCCGCAGTCCTCTGTTGGACCATTTGGACCCTTTGGTGGCCAGGTTGCTTCGGAGTTGTTTTCTGCAACGTCCTAGGGCGATTTGCCTTGCGCCCTCCTGAGATCTTCCATTGGTGTTGCGGACCCTTCAAGAGGGTCCGGTTGAGCCCCTGGGATCTGTGGATGTCAAGTTCCTCACCATGAAGGTGGTATTTTGGTGGCCATCATCTCTGCTGGTCGGATCGGGGAGCTGGGGTCCTTTCTGCGATCCAAAGTTTCTCCCCAAGGTCCCCTTGGTTGTCAACAGTTCCAGTAAGGTTGTGTTGCCTACTTTCCCTCCGATCGTTGGGTCTGGGGTGGATTCTGATCTCTCGCTGTTGGATGTCCATCGGGCAGTATTGTATTTGGAATGGACTGCATCTTTCTTGCTGCTGTGACAACTTGTTTGTCACTTTTGGTCCTGTCCGGTCTGGTCATAAACCTTCTCTCTCCACCATGAGTAGATGGATCAAGCAGACTATCTTGCTGGCCTATGGTGCTCAGGGTTCTGAGGTGTCGGCCCGGGTGCAAGGTTGGTCTACCAGGGGTCTGTCTGTCTCCTGGGCCTCATTCAAGGGGGTGTCTACTGAAGATGTCTGTAGGGCCACTACCTGGTCCTCCCCACACATGTTCATGGTGGTTCTCGGGGCTGGCTCTTCCGGCTCTTGATGTTCACGCCTTCTGTGCTTCTTCTTGGTTGTTTTCCAACTGTTTTACTTTTTTGATTAAACCTACTGTTTTGCATTATCCCGTTGTCTGTGGTTTCTTGTGAGTTTCCATGAAGCTGCTGAGCTTGGGTATGTGCTCACTTCGTAACTCTGGTGGCAAGGAAGACTTACGAGGAGGTAATGCCCTGGTTACTTACCGGTAATCTTCATTACTCCGAGTATTGTCTTCCTCGCCACATGAGTTCCCATACCTCCCTCCATGTTTTGCTATCGGCGTCATGTGGTTCTTGGGGCTTGGTAGTTCTACAGGAAGTGTGGTGGGTCGACCCTCCCCTTATACTGGGTCAAGGGTGATGGTGGTCAGCCATGTTGGGGAGGGATGGGAGGCATGGAATGCTGATTTGCTTTGGAGGGTTCTGGTGTGGTGCTAAAGCTCACTTCATAACTCATGTGATGAGAAAGACAATACTCAGAGTAATGAAGATTACAGGTATGTAACCGGGGCATTATTGTGTAGCCAAATGGGTTACACTGTTAATTAGATTTGATCTGTGAAACACTAACTCTCCTCATCCCTCACTGTGGATAAGCATGGTCCATCGGAGGACATATGGTAAGAGAGCGGGCCCAGAAAAAGCTGTATCATGAGTGCGGTAAAATAAAAATGTACACAGATTTCACTATGATAGACGGCCAAACTTGGAAGACTTTAAAGGTTACAATAACAGGCAGATTAAATCACCGTTACAGGCTCACATTTTGACAGAAGCGTTAAAATCATACACAAGTTTATCAATACAGACGATAAAATGATCTAAAACAGTCCTACCATTAAGTATCTTCTGGCACTACGAAACCAACATCTGCACTACGTCTACTGAACTCAACATGGATAGCCGCTATTTAACAGTTTATGGCTGAGCAAAAGGGGGGCTCTCAACTTATGTGTCTTTGGATTTAGATGCTACCCACCATGTAATAGACTTCCAATTGACCTGGTTATTATGCAACAAAATATATTTTGAATCACCAATTATATTTTTAAATGTTTACTTGAGTGTAAAGAACGCAGTAAAGATGACTCAGCTTTCAGTATTATGGGAATCAATTAAAATTTTAACGTATCAGTGTCTGGCAACTGGCCTTATTATTTTGGGAGATTTTAATATGCACCTGTTCACTAAGAATATGGGGAACATAAAGAAGACAGGTAACGCCATAACCAAGATGTTTTGTTCCCAATTGCAGAAATGTGACCTTGTGCTGCTATAGGATATTCAACATAATACGACAGGTGTTCCAACTTTTTATAACTCTCGGCAACATTCTACTATTGACTATACCATTATCTTAAATAAATTATTGAAGAATCTTATTGGTTTCCAAGTGGCACCTAGAGTAAAAAGTGATCATAATCCACAATTAATGACATTATCATTGGCCGTGGACTACTTACCAAAGTTAAGAGTTCCTGATAAAGGGCCAGTTGCCTATAATCTGAAAAAGCTGGCGTGGCATTCAGCAAAACAAGAGGAGATTTTTGCATATTTAGTTCCAGCAATAGATCTAGCACTCAAGGAGGGCCGTCACGGGAAATCAATAGTGGAAATTTGGCCGGGTCTTTGCTCTTTATTTGTTGACCGCTTTCTGGCAAAACCAGCTTTCAGGGGAAACCCTTTTAGGCCAAAAAGAAATATGTGGTATTCGCACAGGTTATGCCAAAAAATGGGCTTTTAATAAACCTTCCCGGGCCATTTGCAAAATATCACATGGAGCAATTAAATGTACCCAATTGTGTTTAATAAAGAATTTGAGAAAATCATATAAAAATGAAGTTTGGAAAGCAAAAAGAGAATATAAGGAAGGATTGTGGGCAAAATTGCACCATGTGAGCAAGACAAATAATCTGAGAGCTTTTTGGGGTATAATTAACACCCTGGAACATGGCAATATGAGAACCAACAGAGCCAACATCCCTGCCACGGCCTGGGAGCTTTTCATTCCTACCCTGACTGGGTCCACTATTGCAAATGTGTCAAACCTCAACAATGATGTATGTAAGCCATTTTAGATAATTAACATACATAATGAGAATAAAGGGCATGAAAACTATGACGATCAACTTTTAATATTTGAGTTACCACAGAAGGGCATGGTAAAGTCACTGATAAGTAGGATTAAATCAAACGGTGCGCCTTGCCCAAATGGGATCCCGAATGCTGTCTTTAAAGCAATAATGGATATATATGGTCAAAATTTCTTTCTCAAATGTTTAAAGACATTGTAAAAACTAAATTGGTCCCTGAATCCTGGCAAGGCAGCAGAATACATCCAATTTACAAAAGTCTTCCTCCCGATAACCCAGCGAATTATAGGCTAATTGCCCTAATGGATGTAGAGGCAAACATGTTCGCAACATTATTACTTAAAGATCTAGAGGAATGGGCAACGACAAGGAAAGTTATCCTAATTTTCCAAACCGGATTTCGTAGGGGACAGTCAACAATTACAAATCTGATGTTACTTACCTTGTTGGCAGAGAAAGCCAAATACAAAAAGAAAAAACTTTTTATCTGTTATGTACATTTAAAGGCCGCTTTTGATTCTGTTCCGCGTAATCTCCTTTGGGCTAAGTTATTAGCATGGGGAGTACCAAAAAACTGCTGGATATAATTGTATTGTTGTATACAAACACGTGGGTGCAGGTCAAAGTGGGGGACGGAAGCTGTGCCACTCGCCGCCTTGAAACACACAGCGGCCTCAAACAAGGCTGTGTACTTGCCCCATGTCTTTTAAACCTTTTTATGGCTGACTTATCACTTCATCTACATAATGTTAATGCACACTCTCCAATCCTTGCAGGCCAAAGTATAAAATATTTGCAATATGCAGATGATACTATTCTATTAAGTCACATCCAAATAGGGCTGCAAAGACTGATAGAGTCTTTTGATCAATATATACTAGCGAATGGTTTACAAATGAATACTAAAAAAAAACAAAAATTATGATAATAGGATCAACTAAATCAGACAAGAGATTATGGAAAATTAATGGACTATCTATTGAAATGGTAAAGTGGTATAAGTATTTAGAAGTTACACTCGATGATAGAATGACTTTTAAACTACATTTTGATAACTTAAAGGCCAAAGCAACTTCATTGTCTTTTGCCTTTAGATTACTGCGAGATAAACTACTATGCCCAAGTTACAAGTACTTACTGAAGGCAAAGAAGGCGAAACTCATCCCCTCGCTCACATATGGGTAAATTATTTTTCGGGGCAGAGATAGTCAACTTTTGGACAAATTACAAATAAAAGTTGTTAAATCAATTTTAAGGATCCCAAACAACGTCAGACACGCTTCTGTTAGATTGGAGTTTGGTTTGTTAAACCAAACATTAGTGAGGGAAGCTGCGCTTCTAAAATGTCTATTTTCACTCTATCTATCAGATCCTGAGTCCCTTGCACATATGTGCTGGCAAGAAATAAATAAGAAAGTGTATACCAGCCCATGGAGCTCCGATCTTTTGATGATATGAATAGAAATACGACTGTTTTAAAACAGATTTTAAATCAATCAACCAAAATTGTATCGTTTTTATTGGATCAGGAGACGATTGGGGAAAAAAAGCATGCCTGGTCGGTTATTAACTCGTATAATAAAATTGAGTCCAAATCCTATCTAACCTCTTTTTTAAAACCGGCGGTAAGGGATAGATTGCTTAAGTTAAGGTTTGGCCACTATCCAACAAAAGATGGGATCCCAAGATGGGTACAAGATTGGCAATCGCAAAACTGTAGATTATGTGGTTGTGCCAATGAAACATTATTGCACATTGTATTTATTTGCCCCAAAATGCGTCGAGAGGTTAACACTTTTAAAACTGATATTTAAGGAACAAGGGGTGAGAACGTGTCGCCAAGAAATTATACTGTGCCTTCAAGGGCGTATTATTAATTTAACAGTTTACTTTGTCAAGTTTATCCTCATAGCTGAGAAAAAATTGACTCAATACGAGGCTTTAGTCACGCTTCAAGAGTAGAAAGTGGCTATGGCAGTAACAGTATTGTCTTACCTGTTTAGGTATTGTAATCGGATAATCTTCACTATGTCTATTATCATTGATGATATAATATCCAAGGTATAAGGAAAGCTTAAGAAGCACAAATGCACTTTATACATTAAGTACCAAGATTATAATTGAGCACAATATGTGTCTGCTTTATGTATAGCTTCTTTCAAGGGGGCATAAAAACACTTTAAATATAGGACCGAGAAAGGGTTCAAATGTTGAGTGTATGGGTGGTTTTATCAATATGTATGATGATCAATAATGAATTACAATGCTCTGATCAGGTTATGAATGAAATAATTGCTTTATGATATTTTATGTAATTTCAATGGTTATTAAGGTATGTTATAATTACCCCAAATATTTGTAATGAGCATATGTAATAGCTGTGTTTTATGAAATGTGTTGTTTTTATTGTAATGATTTTAATTAATTGGACAATAATCATATATATATATTCAACTGGTTAGTAAATTATGTTGTCAAAACATCACCTTCTCCAAAACATTTTTATTGAAATATAGAAATGAAACACCCAAATAAAATTGTGTCATTTAACAATATAAAAACATGGTTTGGTTTAAAAACAATCCTTTCAATTTTATTGCACAAAGTTGGTCCCTAACATCAGCTTGTCATTTTCAACAAATTTCTGCATCATCATCATCACCACGTATTGGGGATGCCCTTCATTGCACATAACTGTAAGTACAGACTAAATATCCTTAAAGCCCTTCTTGTGTCAAATCTAAAACAAATGCCTTATTAGCGAGCAAAAACAGATGAATTGAGGATAATCACACTGCCAATGACATAGCTTGATATTTGTGATATGAACCCTCCTAAGCGCGGAGATCAACAAATTAAAGTTCACTGGATGTCAAATCATCAAAATATCAGAAGTAGGGGCGTGGCCGAGCAAGATGGCCGGACAGACATAGTTTGTCTCGGCTCCCGGTCCACGCTCGGCTTCCGCACGATTAACAGCGGTTTTGTGCTGCCCCGTCGATCGGGAAATGCGGCGCTGACAAGCCAACTTCACGGGGCATGAACTGAGCGCCCTGGACCCCTGATATCGCGGGCTGAGCCTGTAGGGGAAGCCCTGCCCCGGAGCCCCGACACTCACCAAAATGGCGGATACCTCATCCTGGAGGAGGAATGCCGCAGCTCCGTGGTGAAGGACCCGTAGACCAGCCGCGACACGGGGTCGGAGGGAGCAGGAATCGGAGGGTCCGCTCTCCTCCTCCGTCGCCCCTGGGCGAGATTGTGAGGGCTGCTGACTCTGCCGACACCGTTTTTTGACGCGGGCCCCGGTCGGGGCACACTGACCAGCGGAATCACCGGCTGTGCGAGGAGTGGCGGACGACCGGAGGGCCCCTAAAGGACAAGAGGTGCGTGCTGCGACTTGCACACAGGGTGGACAGCTTCTCGGCACCCGGCCGCTATGTCCAGGAGGACTACGGAACCCCCATGCTGGGATTCTCGGCGAGGGAGGCCCGGCGAGGACTGACTGTACCCGCGAGGCCGACAGGTGCGTGTGGGGGCAAAGCTGTGACCGGGGGCCTGAACGATAATCATATCGGTAGCACTGACACCCTGTACAGCGACTCCTGTGGAGCGAAGTCTCCATTCTGGGCCTGCAGCTACTAATGTGCGCCATGCCTGACCTTAATATGGAGGCCGGGCCCTCAACTCACAGATAACTCTGATGACACCTTTAACGCCTCCAAGACCCTGGGCACTATTCTGAGCATCCTACCAACCTACCACATACCAGCAGTGTCGGGGGACTTGACAGCGCGCCATTCCTCAGGGAGACCTGCGGGGGACTTCACGACAGGAATAGCTCCGCCCTGCGGCCTTCATCACGACTGCGCCAGGTGAGTCTTACTGCATCCGGAGGGCCCCACAGAGTATATGGCAAGGCCGAGCGGCGGGCATCGTGAACGGCTCTCAGCGCCAGCCTACCTGAACTGTGAAGGGAGACGATCTCGGCACAAGTGCTAATTCTTAGAACGCTCATACCCCAGATGCCGACTTTTCTCTAACGGGCGTTCCCTATCAACAGACTATTCATCTGGCTGTTGGAGAGTACGGGTGAGGTTCTGCCCTTATGCCGCCGAAGAGGGGGACCAGTAAGGCACAGAATAAACTGTCGGACTTTTTCACTCCACCAGACAGGTGCCTACCACCAGACCAAGACACGGGACAAGACGTCATGGCGCTTACTAAAGACGACCTCCTAGCGTCGTTGCGGGATTTTAAAACAGAGCTAAGGATAGAGCTCAGTCAAGACCTCAAAGCCTCAATCGAACAACTTAAGTCCGACCTCACGGGACGGCTCACCTCCCTGCAGCAAGATGTTGACTCTGTGGGCACGAGAGTGGTGGATCTAGAGGCGCACGTTCAGGACCTAGACAAGCATTCCGCCGCTATGCGTGAGGACATCTGCACCCTTCAGGACCAATTACATCAGACACAACTCAAGGCTGAGGACCTGGAAAATAGGGCACCGAGGGAGAACCTACGCATTCGGGACCTGGAGGAAGGAGCAGAAGGGCAGGATCTCGGAGCCTTCCTAGAGGGGCTATTTGCCGAAGTTTTACACCCACAGGTCATCAAAATAAAGATAGACAGAGCACATCGAGTTGGGGGTCTGCTGTCCGGAGAACGACGAAAGCCACGTGATGTCCTCGCCAAATTTCACTCCTACAAAACAAAGGAAGCTGAATTACTAGCTGCCAGGAAAAAAGGATCTGTCTCTTTTCAAGGCCATTCCTGCCTCATTTTCCAGGATTTAGCCCCCGCCACACTAGCCAGGAGAAAGCTCTTCCGTCCTATTACGACCAAACTCCGAGATGACAGCATCAGATATAGATGGACATACCCGTTTGGCCTTTCCTTTGAATTTAACAACAAGCAGCGCCATATCTCAGACTTGCGAGAGGGGCTGGAACTTTTAGGACTACCCCCGGACTCTCTAGATTCCACTCATGGCACAGCTCAGGGGCCACCAAAATCCGGGCCCTCGACATATCAATAGTCCACTGGATCGCGGAGAGGCCGCAAATGAGGACCCGGTCCCCCAGACAGTACAGTCATTTGGCTTCGAATGCAGGACCTAACGCCTATTACTGAACTCTCCGAAGACGGTCTGCTCCAGAGGTAAATCGGACAGAATGGAGCGGGGGTGGGTGATGCTCTACCCTGAGTTGCTACACGGATATTCCCGGTAACGACCGGCTGTGCCACCCCTACTTAGTGAGAACTAATTC
The DNA here is from genome assembly GCA_963921515.1 of Calotriton arnoldi. Classification (NCBI taxonomy): domain Eukaryota; kingdom Metazoa; phylum Chordata; class Amphibia; order Caudata; family Salamandridae; genus Calotriton; species Calotriton arnoldi. The sequence goes on along the minus strand of CAWUFW010002155.1, from coordinate 1,137,295 downwards.
TTTAAACGGGCTAAGTATTTACTCCAAATCAGCGAGCATAACAGAGGCCCACATCCTTGCTGGACGTACATGGGTGGGCACCTTGAACTCAAAGTGGGGACCTGCTGGTAAGCCACACGATGAGCACATAGGCAGGTACGCCAGCCAAAACTCATGTCCACTCGAACTGTGACTTTTCCGCCTGAGGCGTCCCGGCGGCACAGCCCGATCTTCATGAGAGAGGAACTATGGGACAGACAACTCAAATAGTCTCCATCATAGAGATCCAGAGTAGCGGAGGTGCTTCCAATTTTGCGGGAGAGTATCTCCATCGCTAGCTTTACATGTTAACCGCATTTCTAGGGGCACTATAACATTATATGAGTGTCGGGGCGTGGACGGGGACCTCAGTCGCATCGTCCTTCCTGTGTTCCCATGGGGGCGTCTCAACCCCCAGCTGGGAATTTGCCAGCAGAATTATCATCTTCGATGCTGGCACTGTTAGTTTTTGTTTATTGCGGGTTTGGGGAGGGGGGGATTATGGCATGGGGGTGGCTTTTTAACGTTTCGTTATGTTGGTACACTGGGCCTCGATCACTGTGTAAATGCAACATATATGGGGGCAGTACCAGGTTTGATAAGAGCTTGGCTATATATCGTGCCTCCTCACACGGCCATACCAGAGGGAGTGGAGGGGTTCACGCTCACTAGATGACAATTACTATTGGTTCATGGAATGTGAAGGGCCTTAACTCTCCCCAAAAACATCAAAAAGTCTGTAAATATCTCATTGACCATCATATTGACGTTGTGGCCCTCCAGGAGACACATCTCGCTCGGGCTGAGGATGCACGCTTCCGACACAAACAGTATCCACTGATATACAGATCCTCCGCCCTTACTAAACATAGAGGAGTGTCTCTCCTCTTTCATACCTCCATGAAATTTCAACCTTTGGAAGTCCAGACCGATAAGGAGGGACGATTAGTCATGGTCAAGGGGGCTCTGAGGGGCACACTATGTACCTTCGTAGCGATATATGCACCCAATACAGGACAGACGGCCTTTCTCAACACAATGGTAGGGAAAATTCAAGACTTCGCAGAAGGGCCAACATTCCTACTAGGTGATTTTAATCTCACCTGGCAGCCAGACTTAGACAGCACCCATCCCAACCGAGCAGAGACAGGTTCCTTTTCCACAGACTCTAAACAGCAATTACATGACCTGGGTCTCATAGATACATGGCGGGCTCTGTATCCACAGACCCGTGATTTTACTTTCTACTCACATGTGCATCGCTCTTACTCCAGGTTAGACTATATTTTTATGAATCAAAAACTCATGGGTGCGCTTCAGACTGCTAAAATATTCCCTATTTCCATTTCAGACCATAGCCTCATAGCTATTCACTTAAAGTGGGGTAATGTTGCTCCTACAACACCCCGATGGTACTTTCCGGCAGCGCTCACGAGAGACAGGGTACATTGCACCTCACTAAGGGAATCGAATAAAGATTTTTTTAAGCTAAATAACCCTGCAGACACATCCATATACACTAATTGGGATGCATTTAAGGCGGTCTTCCGGGGACACTGCATTGCCCTCAATTCCGCCCTGAACAAACAACGAACTAGAGAGAGAGAGGCATTAGAGGCAGAACTGACCATCGCTGAAACCTCCCACAAAACCAACCCTACTAGAGCTACACTTCGCAACCTCACAGCCTTACGGGGCAAACTCAGAGCTATTTACAACAATAGGGCTAAATTCACCCTCCTTAAACTTCGCCAGATATCATACTCACAAGGGAACAAGATTGGTAAACATCTCGCCAGACAACTCAAGGAAAAAAGGGAAAGGGAATACATAGGGGGCATACGGGGAGACACCCATACAGTGACACATAAGGACGAGGATAAAGCTGCACTTTTTAGATCCTTTTACAAAGATCTCTACACCACGGACCAACGGGACTGGACTAAACAATGTGACTATTTTAAGACTTTACAATTCCCACAGGTCTCGCCGGAATGGAATGACAGACTAACTGCCCCCATCTCCCCCGAGGAAATAGCCGCAGCAATTACGGCTCTTAAACCCCACAAGGCCCCGGGTCCAGACGGCTATACCGCCCAATTTTACAAAACTTTTGCACCGGACTTGATCCCCCACCTCACTCGTCTGTTTAACAAAATGGCTAATGATGGCGAGACCGCCGACTCCATGGCAGAAGCTGTGATTACAGTAATACCGAAACAGGGGAAAGACCCGCAACTATGCGCCTCATACCGCCCCATTGCCCTTTTAAATCTCGACACGAAGCTCTACTCCTCTATCCTGACGATCCGACTGAACGACCTCATGCCCGCCCTTATCCATCCTGACCAATCAGGCTTTATTAAAGGCCGGCAGACGCATGACAACACTCGACGCATAGTCCACCTCATTGAGAAAGCCAACAAAAAACATATTCCAGCAGTTTTAGTAGGACTGGATGCCGAGAAAGCTTTCGATCGGGTGGATTGGGGATTTCTTTTTCACACGCTAACACAATTTGGGTTTGATTCTAAATTTATAACCATGCTCCAGGCCAATTACAATCAGCCATGCTCCAGGGTGCAAATTAATGGGCTGCGATCAGATCCTTTTTCCCACACTAGAGGCACACGCCAGGGATGTCCTCTCTCGCCACTACTATTTGCCCTCAGCATAGAACCCCTAGCGATGGCCATCAGGGCAAATCCGGAGATCCAAGGAATACCATTTAGCGGCGTCCAACATAAAATATCGCTCTTTGCGGACGATGTACTCCTCTCTCTGGCAGAACCCTCCAGGTCTCTTCCATCACTCCAGGTAGAGCTGGCGAGATTCGAGGAAGTAGCGGGATTCAAAATTAACCTGGGCAAATCCTATATTCTCAATCTTACTCTTCCACAATCAGCGGCTCGCAAACTAGAGAGTGATACCCCACTCCAATGGGCCTCTTCCTCCCTCCTTTTTCTGGGGATTCGATTAACACCGCGCATAGAGGGGCTATTTCGAGCCAACTTCCCACCCGCTCTCACCCGCATCCAAACCGATTTGGCGCGCTGGAAGCCCCTTTTCCTATCCTGGCTTGGCCGCATTCACGCTATTAAAATGACGCTTCTTCCTAAACTCTTATACCTATTCCAAGCCCTACCGATAGAGCTAGAGCGAGACTTTATAGCTAAAGTTCGGTCTATGATTCTCCAATTTGTGTGGCAAGGTGGAAGAGCGCGCTTCTCTTTTTTTATACTTCGGCGTCCGCGCTTGGAAGGAGGAGTGGGCCTACCAGATATCGGTCTCTATTATAAAGCTGCCCAATTGCGTGTCATAGCGGAGTGGTCACAACGAGAATCAGAGAAGCATTGGCTTCACATGGACCGCACTGTGGTCAGTAGATCTATGTGGGATCTTGTTTGGCGACCCAAGAGAGAGAGGCCCCAGAACGCCTATCTTAGCACCCCTACCCGCACCACTTTGAAAGCATGGGATTCTGTCTCGGGGAACGAAAAATGGACCTCCTTCCCCTCACCATATACACCACTGCATTATAGCCCCGCCTTTCCCCCAGCTCTACAAGAAGGCCCCTTTGATGCCTGGAGGGAGGGAGGATGCCTGGCATTGACACACCTGTTTCATAATACCAACCCTCTAGCTTTTGCCAATTGTAGACGAGACTATGGCCTGGAGGATTCTGAACACTTCCATTACCTTCAGTCACGACATTGGGCGCTCACCCCCCATATCCGTGAGGCTGCCACACGCCCACTGACAAAATTTGAGACTTTCATACTCAACGCCAGCACTATGAAAGGGGTCATATCATTCCTATATAACTACCTACTTACCACCGCACATACTCCCCGACCACGATATATGACTATGTGGGAAGATATGCTCCAAAGGGAAATTTCCGACAGGGAATGGTCAGAACTATGGTCTGATATTAGGAAATTTAACCAATACATAGATTTACGGGAAGCCCACCTCAAAACAATGATGGACTGGTACCTATATCCGGCTAAACTTAAGAAGATCTTCCCACACACTTCTGACAGATGCTGGAGAGGCTGCGGCTTGCTGGGAGACTTCCGACACATATGGTGGGATTGTCCCACTATTCGGCCATTCTGGGAGGAAATTTTAGCGCACATTAAAGATATGCTAGGGTACCCCATTCCGACTACCATGGCAGAATGCCTCTTAGGTATTAGAGACCCAGCCCTTAAACACCAAACCAGGGCCGACAAAGCCATAATGTGGTTATGCATAGGAGCAGCCAAGATAGCTATAGCGGCGGCCTGGAAGAAAAGGGAGGCCCCTGCGATCACCCTGTGGTATTCTCGGCTCTGGAGATTGCTCAGCCTCGAAAGGCTATCTGACATCTTCAGAGATGAGTACAAGAACTTTGAATATAGATGGGGTCCGCTGGTTTCATTTCTCTCACGAGGCTTACCCATGGCTGTCTGTCCTTCATCTATAAGAAGTATGCATCTCTTTCAATTTTAGCCCTCACATGACTCACCAACCTGGAACATGTTGGGAACTTTATGCCGCCACCATGCCATGGGGGAGGGTGGAGGGAGGGGGGGATTTAATTTACCTTAAGTTGGGGGTTTTAGGTAGGGAGTTCAGTTTGCTGACTACGTTCATCTCCGTTGGGATGACACAAATACAACTCGTTGTCCGAACATGCTAGACTTGGCCCGATTATCTTGATCTCTATGAAGCAGTAGGTTCTTCTCCAGGCCACTTTAGTTCCAGAACTGTATCACCCAATTGCAATGTTATACGAGACACTGGCTTGGTTTGGTACCTTGTGAATTGCTATGGCTTTGTTTCTTATCTGATTTTTTTCAGCAATGGCCCACTGCGTTGGGCGTTATGTGACAATATATTGTGACTTCCTACCAAATTTCAATAAAAAGAAGTTTGAGAAAAAAATATCAGAAGTAGAGAACTGACATCACAAATCCTTTGATCCTTGATGACATGAAAGTTTGGATAACAGAGTTATACAATAGTTAACAGTATTTATCAGCATTTTCTCAGTCTTCCGTTATTTTCAATCTTTTATGGTAGGCAGAGTTTGACTTCATGCCAGTTCAACTTAACAAAATATGAAAAGTCTCACAGAAAATGGTGCATGCAAGATGTGTTTTTCACTCAGTATCAATTTTCTAATCTTGTGCCCCCACATAGCTTATATCACTTTCTTGGCTAAAAGCAGCATATACGTTTTTCTGTGCTTTGTCGTTATAATTGAAAAATCTACTTTAAAGTGACTTGAAACTAAAGATAAATCTGATGCAATGTACTAGTTTTCTCTATTATCCTATTCACTGCTTCCCATTTCAACATATTTGGTGGTATTGCTGAGTATTTTTCATGGGTAAGATAAGTCTGTGCTTACTCATTAATAGTTCAATATTGTGCATCCCAAAGGCAAAATCTTGAATGTGTTTGAGAATTAGATACATTAACTCCTTAATAAAAGTGCATAAGAGGTTGCTCCTTCCTGCAAAAAGATATTAAAAGTCTTGCTCAAGGGTATATGCCCAGTGCTCTCCTTAAAAGGTAGTCAAAAGCTTCCTTCTCATAGTTCTTACTGTGATTTAAACAGTCGCCAAAGAAATCATGCAGCTGTGTTCCACAAAAATAAAAAATAAATCTCTCTAACATATTGATATCTTCTATTTGACCTTTTCCTTCAAATATTGCCCCTTTCTGCGTATGCTGAATTTGTGCCTTTGAAAAACTTTCTGTTCATACAAATTACTATTCATGGCAACCTGCTCAGCGTGCCCAACGAGGAAACAGAAAAACAATGACTGTGGCAATAATTCCTTGTATTCAAAGTAATGAAAATTACCAGTAAACGATTGATACCTTATCACCTTGCTCATCTTACTCGCCACAGTCATTACCAACATGAAGATTTACCAAGCACTAATCACTCTAACGCACGCCAGATACTCATGCTGATGCGAATTTCTGCACACCAGCTAGACTGAATTCCAAAGCAGTGAGCAGCATATCATAAAACGTGTGCCCTAAAATAAATGGAGAGATCCCACAAAACCAATCTACAGGTCAGCACAAATGTGTTGCTATTTTTCAAGCGGGCAATTAGCATTTTTTATCAGTTTCACACCCTACTGCTTACTTTGTGAAACTTCCATCCCTCGAGTATCTCAGCTTTCCAGACTACATAAAATCACCACAGCCATGTCATGCTTCTGAGTGAAGGACAATCAAATACGTGGCTGTGTGTTGCAGCTGCTGGTCTCTGGCCATTACCTGCCTAGCTGAGTGTAGCAAAGTTTATTTCCCGTGAAATATATTGTATAAGCGGGGGTCAGTGCACACCCAAACATTGCAATTAGAATGCTTTGGAGCAAAATCCTTTGTGGGTGGACGGCATATTTGGCCGAAAGCTGGTTTGGGACTGACAATAACTTTATTTTTGGGAAAGAAATGAGAAAAGTTTCCTGCCCATATGTATGCAAGTTGTGGCTACAAAGAAAATTACCTTTGATGTCTAAAACGTTTGGTGGCATCAGCCCAAGTCTTCCAAATAACTCTGGTTGACGCATAATGACCTTGTAATGAGGGTTCCACATTTTAAAGCAGGATACCACCCTAAAGCAACTCGAAAGTCGTATTGCTTTGGTGAAATTTTCTAGATACAGATAAGTGAGAAAATCTTGTGTGATCTGAAAACATAGAAATACATTAAAGGAGAATTACTTCCTCTGTAGTGTTATTCACTCAGACTCCAAATCCATAAGAGGAAGACACCACAAAGCTGGAGGTAAAAGATGGGGCTGTCAAAGGGTATATTGGAGTGGAGCCAATATCTAGGTAGTCGACAGGGTACACGGTGGAAGCAACATATATAATTTTCTACAGGCCATACAAGTGCTATCAGCACGATATCTACGTTTTTAAGGTACCTTCATCAATAGATGTGCCAATTAGATTATTTCGTATGTACTTATTTTTCAACATTTTAATCATATCAAATTTACATTCAAATTTTACCCAATGTTTTCATGTAGGGATGAAGGGCCAAATGTACAACCCTTTTTTGCGGCCGCAAACGGGAGATCGGCCCGTTTGCGACTGCAAAAAAGGTTCCAGGCATGTACAAATGCTATTTTGCAAGTCACTGACTCGCAAAATAGCATTTGCAAGTCTCTATTAGGAAGGATCGTCCCTTCCTAATAGCGAGTCACCATGCCATGTAGTGTTGTTTTGCGCCCGCATTTGCAGCTTCAAAACACTCGCAGTTTACCACCTACTTCAAGTAGGTGGTAAACCACTCGCAAACGGTAAGGGGTCCCCAGGGGACCCCTTCCCCTTTGTGAATGGGTGCGTATATATTTTTTAAGAGCAGGCAGTGGTCCCAGGGACCACTGCCTGCCCTTAAAAAATGAAACTGAAAAGTTTCATTTTTCTTTTTTAAATGCATCCCGATTTCCTTTAAGGAAAACGTGCTGCATTTAAAAAAGAAAAACTGCTTTATTTAAAAGCAGTCTCAGACATGGTGGTCTGCTGACCCCAGCAGGCCACCATCCCTGGTAGTGCTAACCATTCCCAATAGGGTCGCAAATTGCAACAGCCTCATTAATATTCATGAGGCATGCAATTTGCGACCCCATTGGGAATCGCAAACAGTGTCTGAGACACAGTTGTACATTAAGTTTAGCGAGTCGCAAATTGCAAGTCGCAATTTTGCGCAATTTGTGACTCGCTAAACTTAATGGTTGTACATCGGGCCCTAAATGTATTTTGTATACAGTTTTTGTCTCTGGCTCTTATATAATACCTTCTCAGAATTTCCAACAATTGCTATAAATATTACTGTGGAAAAATTAGGAGTGAAATATATGCAAAGGTATTTTATTCTACGAAGAACAACTTCTCTGGAGCATTGTGATTTTGGTCCAGGTTTTACTTGGGTATATGCAGATGCACGGGAATTTACAGCATAGACTGGAGACTAGAGGCGAGATTCTCTCGACACAGTGGTGCCAGCTTGGCAGCATAACGGAGGCAAGGCAACTTGCTATACGTCATTTTTCTTTTGTTCGATTTTCTTTTTCTTTTCCCCAAAGATGTTAGTATTTGCATTTGAAAGGCTATCTCTGCCCTCTCACCCACTGGTCAGTCCAACCCTTCAAAAAAAAAAAGGCAGAAAGCCCAGCCCACATTTTTATTTTGCATTTCAGAAGTCTTTCAAGTGCACTACGACATATTAGCCATTCCTCACTTTTCCGCCAACAAACATTGCACTGTGTGATTTGTATTTTTTCCTTTTTCTTTACAGGTTCAATGCCACAGAATACAAAGCGATGTTAGCTAAAATGCTATACCTGGCCAAGGGTGTTATAAATGATATGGCGCTACTTGTCAGGTATATTTTAAAAGGTTACAAAATCTTTTAGTTCATGTCAAAATCTGCTTGTTTCACGCATAAAACAAAAGGCAAACTTTGCTCACATATTTAGTGAGGATTCACTCTTTCATTCACCTTATGCAGTAAAACGTGCATTGGCATTACAAACCTATTTTGTCTTTTGCGTAATGGAAAGTTTTATATGAAGCATCACAACACAGCAAAGATACAACATGGACAGTTGCAGCACATCTTTGTCTAAAGCAAATAATAAGCAGTACCTGGAGGAACATCAAGGTAGAGTGCACACTAAAACTGGAACTGTGCTACATCAACAAGGGCCCTATTGTTTAGAAAAGCTAGTATGGCCTTACGAAATTTTGCCGGCAGGTTGGGTACAAACCCCCCAGTGGAGATGATTAAGATTTATAAGGCAAAGTGCATCAGTGTAGCACTATATGGTTCCGGTATTTGGGGGCATACAAAATATACAGCACTACAAGTGGGGGAGAATGAGTTTTTGAGGTATCTGCTCGCAGCCCCCAAAAGTTTCTCTTCATATGTCTGCCATGCTGAGATGGGGGTTCCGTTTCTTACAGACTTAATTAAGATGCAACCAATATCATTATGGCATAAAGCCTGGACCTCCGAATATACTTCCTTAAACCGAGCCATTATCAGGGACTGCTTAAAATCAACTCTGTCTACACGTATACCCTGGTTGGCATATATTCAATGTTTTTGCCGAGATTTGGGACACCCAGACTATTTTGAGAACCCTGAAACTTTGGCAGATATCAGCAGAACAGCATTAAAAAATGAATGCACTGTGCACTTAGACGATCTCAGGTTGACCGCCGAATTACCCAAAACTTCTGTCATGAATAACCAACATATTTTAACCAGTTACGACAAGCAGTTATCTTTGAAAGCTGTATCTAATGCAAGACACAGATTTGTCCTAACTCGCTTTACAATGGATATCTTCCATCGGCTGATTAGCTTTCCTAAACTCGATGATTGGACACCAATTTAAGTAACAGTCCTAGTGATGGCAATATGCCGCAGAGCACAATGCATGTCGTACTTTTCTGTAAATTTTATACTTTTTGGACAAAACGTTATATTTTACCGTTTTTAAGATCTTTACAGTTTTCACAATGTCGACCTGCATATATTTTTTGCAATCACTATCTACTGTTGAGTTATGCTGTGGAATGTCAAGTTTTCTGTGGGCCGTTTTTATGCAAGAAAGAACATCATAATAGATAACATAATTAACCTCGCTGAACAACTATAAATGATTAATTAACATATGATGCTCTAGTAACATAGATTTATAATCGTTGCTCTGAAACATATTATAAGCAATGGTTTTGTAATAAATTTTAAACTGTCGTTATGAAATAGAGCAGAGGACTACTTGGAAAAATTGGTACTAATATGGATTTAAAACTACTGTCTAGAATTACATTGTAAATTATGTATCTTAGTGAATTTTTTTAATTTTTATCACAAAATAGATTAGAGGATCACTTGAAAAAGATAGGTAGTAATGCATAGCGGTTCTTTAACTAAGGTCTTTGTATTTATTTTCATTAACTTTTTATCTGTGTCAAAGTAACTATGTAAAGGTAATGTACGAATTGCCAGAATATTAGGACTCAGTAATTATGCAGCTGAAAAGTTTTTTTGTTTTTCTTTAAAAGTACTTTTCTAATTATGTGTGATTTAAACTGTACCTTTATGTATTTTTATTGAACTTTTATGGTCTAATTTATTTAGATTGAATAAAGTTAAAATTGATTGATTGATTGATTGAGCGTACACTAAAGAGGAAGTGTGAAGAGTTAAAGCACTGTTGCACACTCTCTGTTAACAGACATAACCATGCAAGAAGCACAACACACCTAGAGGAAAAAAGAGACAAACCTCCCATGGAATTACCATAATGATCAAACCACCAACCTAGTGTGGTATGGTTAGGGGCACTATAATTATGCAGCAGGGTTGACTAAATTATGCGGCAAGAGAAAGCAATTTTACAACCTACTGCTGCAAAGTTTGTGATGGTATTACTTCATAATTTTGTAATTTTTTTCACATGTTAACAGTGTCTGGGCAAAGCTTTCATCTCATTAGCACCAATTTAACATCCAAATACAATAAGCAACTGAAAGATGACCAGGCAACCTTTGCGTAGGGCCTTCCACTGCTTGGCAACACGGGTCACTGCAATTTTAGTAAATTTTTATCAATATGACCAAGAAACCATTTTTTTGAAACTATATGCCAACTATGCAGCAGATGATGAATTATGTGGCAAATCCATAATCATGCGGGAAATGCCACAGAATCACAAAATTCCAGTGGCCATGTGTATGGTTTATCAGAGGGTTCTCAGTCACAAACACCCAAAACTTTCTTTGAGGGGGGGAGCAAGGAAGAATGTTTTATTTTATATGGACCTAGGATACCATCTCCATTACTACATCAGTGGCACAACTGGTATCTTACAACTGGTGTACAGGGGGAATGAGAAAAAGATATTAGCCTTTGGAAGTTTATGCTCATCTGCATCTATCTTTGGGTATGCAGTATCCAAATTGACGTGAGGAGTCAAGCTCTGAATGCAAGCTTGTTTGGCATTCTCCTTGTACATCGCTGGAAATTATCAATGCAGTGTTCGCTAACAGTAGGTTGATCGTCAACATGGCATCCTTGGGGAAGTAAGTAATGGGGCTGAAATAACTAGGGAAATACTAGAAAGAATGCATACCAGAAGACGTTTTGTTTTTCGTCCATTAACTCTTAAAAGCTTTTCCTTCTTTACTTACCGTTCACTTGGCTCAGTGTGTAAAGATATGAGAATGTCACCACTTGTTTCCTTTGAAGCACAATAAAATAACAACTAGGGTTAGAGACTGGTGTTTTTAAAAAAAATAAATTACTATGCTTCTTGACCACCTTCAAGTTTCAGTGCTGTTTGTTTAACGAGTTACATCACATGCTTCATGTATTCTCTGTAACTTGTGTGTGACTTATAAGCTGAACGATGTATACGTCCTCTCAGTGCCATACATCATGAATGTTATGCATATCGCATGCAGTGTTTTGTTTATGTCTTTATGATATGTACCAGCCTGAATTTATATGCATACCTTTATTATTCCAGACACTACCAGGTGCTATACGTTTGGGCTAAGTAAGCCTTCATGTTTTCTTACATATACCTGTCCTACATAAAAATTACCAAACTGGTAGGGATAGGACATGAAGCAAACTTAGGGGTGCATGATGAAAGTCTAGGACCCTTGGTGGCCATTGAACAGGCTGAAACATGTTGGCCTTTATAGGAATGTATGGATCATATCTATGAACATCCATATGCATTGCTTATAAACTATACCAAAGATACACAAAATAAAGGGAAACCGGGGTGACCCTTAGATATTTGTATCTCTAAAACGCAGCTAGGAGAATATCCAAAGTCCTCCCTGTGGCATGATTGAGCCCATCTTTGTTTAGCGGACCAGGATGAGACCCGATGATGAAGCATGCCACTAATTGAGTGGGTCGCGGTCTTCAAGAAAAATAAGAACATTACTGTTTTACAGGTGTGTATTGCCAAAGATTGGGAACACCCATTTAGATCACAAGATGCAGAATTCATCATTGGATTCCATATCTATCACTGTAAACATCCAAGAGTACTTGTGTTTTCTAGTTGTTAAGTCTCCTAGTTATGGGTTCCCTAGTTTTGGTAAGGTTATGTCCCTTATGTCAACATTTATTCTTCCTCTTTGTTAAACTCTCATATCTATCTCAAAATTGTGTGTGGGTGAGCTAAAAACATTTTTACTGACGTCTCCCTGTCACAATGAAATCAATTCCTCCTTTGGAAAATAATGCTCATATACCTCAACCACTCCTCATTCAAATCTTTTAACTATAGATACGCACACTGATGGTTACGCGGCAGATACACTGAAGAAGACCAGAAGTTTTAACTGCAAACTCCGGAAGACCTAGAAAACATTAATACGTGGGTGAATACAGTACGGAGGAGACAATACACCTGGCGGTGACAGATACAAAGACATGTGAAACATCCGTGTTTTGATCTGTCCCGGTGAAAGCCACAAACTTTCTAATAAAGGCCTATACATTAGTGAAACCAACCCCATGACACAAAGATGTGCAAGAGGCAATTAAAATCTGTTAGAGGGTGAACGTGAGAACAAGAAGCAGGTTTGCAAAAATACCTCAATTCCATAGATGAAATGAAAGCTGGGGACCTGTGATTGATGCAAGACAGGCAAGAGTAAGACATGGAAACTATATTGTTTGGTTTTAGCTATTTATGTGACATAAATTGTGGGAGAATCATTGTTATTGTCCTGAAGAAGGTGGCTATAAGTGGAAGCTCACTGAAATGCGTTGACACTCATATTTACCAAATCTGCTTCAATTTCATGATACGATAGATGTAAATATGAGAGTGTATCATGTATCGAGGATAATGTGCCAAGCAGGGTGATACTAACAAATAGGACAATTGTTAAGTGTCTTGCATGTTTCTCCCTTTGGCTATTTTTGTTTTAGAATATTCATGCAATTTGCTTTGCGCCGTTTTTTAATATTTCACTTTACAGTTATGTTATAACTGTTATTATAGAGATCTGCACTTTGGGATCACTTGCATTCTTGTTTTTTAAACAGAAAACAATAGACTATTTTTGTGATATACCTTATTAAATTTTCAAATATTTCCATAATGTTGTGGTATTATTTTGATAGGGGATCTCCTTTTGAGTGAGTTACTTGAAGATCTGGGTGATAAGTGGTTGAGGTGCATGAGGATTTTTTTCCAAAGGAGGGATTGATTTCATTGTTGCATAACCATGCCCTGCAGGGCCGGACTGGGAACCCAAATCAGCCCTGGCAATTTTGTTGGACCAGCCCCCTGACGGGGGGTCGGGAGGTGCAATTGTGAAGCACTGCTGCTAATGTTTCTGGGGGCCTATATTGCAGCTCTGCTGTAAAACTGGACCGCCAGTAACAAACATAGCCCCACATGGCTGCTGAACCAGCTCCCACCCTTCCAGTCTCCCGGGGAAACGCCTGATGCCCGCTACGGTCAGTCCAGCCCTGGTGCCCTGTCTCTGTGTGTGGGGCCCTCTCTCTCATCATATTATCTCCCTGTCACAACATTAAAAACAGCAGTTAGAGTAACAGACACTACTTATCTTTTCCGTCAACCTTTTTTGGCACTCGAATATTGCCCCTTTGAGGATAGGAACTAACTCAGCATTACAGGCATCTCACATCAAATATTTTGGAAAAGTCTCTGTTCATAGGACATGCTTAGCAGGTGCATCCTATGTATCCTTTTTTCTTCATACGCAGTGGAAACACCTTTTCTTCACAGAACAGGTACCCCCTGGGCATAATGGTGCATATATGTATTTATGTTTGCATGTATATGGTATTTCTATAGCTGTGCATGGTCAAATGCAAGCTTAAAGTCGAAAAATATAAGGGGATGAAACTGAATTATGAATGGTTAATGCATTGTGATGTTGTTTTCTTGGGAGAGGTGAGTCTTCAACTCTTTCCTAAATTGGAGCAGTGTTGGGGCACTCCTTTTGAATACAGGGATGATGTTCGAGCTCCTGGGTGCACAGATGGAACAGGCCTTTTTCTTGTTTTTTCTTTTTATCATTTCTTAGTCTGCAGACTGATGGTGTCCTGGCTGCAGGTATGCCAAGAACCACCAGAAATGTGAGTTTGTCTGCAAGATAAGGCAAAGTTCGTTATGAAGGATGCCCCTACGGGCTGCCAGTGTGGTGTCCGGGAAGCCATGGAGTAAGGCCTTACCCACCATCTTGATGCAAGGATACGAGAAGTCAATTTCTTAAAGAAGCGGTTTGACTTTTTTTTAGAACAGAACAGATAGTAGGTTGTCTTTGTTTTTATGGCAATGATTTCCTGGACGGCGAGATTTGTGTCCAAGTTGAATCCAAGTGACTTTGCATTTGGTGAGAGTTGGGTTTCGAAGCTGTCAAGGTTCAAGTCATGGAGACATATTTGTACTGTTTCTTGTTTGTTGTTCTTGGCAATAAGAGGAAAGCAGTGCTTGAGACGTTCAATGTCTGAAGCAGAGGAGACTTTCCAGTAGAGTTGTGTAGCATTAGTATATTGGTGAATCTTGATTCTGTTATCTGTGAGCAGAGCACAAAGCGGCGCACCATGAAGGCTGAAGATGACAGGAGACAGTATGAAACACTGAGGGACCCCACATGTGATAGGGATCTTTTGTGGCCTTGAGTGCAAGCTTTATTCCTTCAGAGGCAAATATAGGTAAGCTTTTCCCATCATAGGTGACAGCAGGGGCGGCTCCTCCACTAGGCGGAGGAGCGTCACCCCATTGCTTTCTCGCAGCCAAAACATAAAATGGTAATAACTAAAAGTTATTAACATTCTATGTTTCCTTTGCGCATTGCGGGTGGGCGGTTGGGCAGGGCTGCTCTGCTCTTTGAGCAGGGCAGGTGAGGAGTGGTTGCCCACTTCTGAGTGCGCAAAGACTGTTTGGTCGGCCCTCTTGGGCCGCCCAAACCAGTCATGCGCACTCTGCCCTTCTCCATGCAGGCTGCATAGCAGCCTGCATGGAGAACATGGCCACCCCATTAGCCCCTGGCTGGGCGGCGTCCTGACCAATCACAATGCTGCTTGCAGCATTATGATTGGCTTAGGGGAGGGAGCCTGGCTGCCTGCTTCCTGTTGGAGGCAGGAGAGCAGGAACAGGAGCCAAGAAGACGCGGGACCCGGCAGAAAGAAAGGTAAGTTTAATTTAATTTATTATCATTTTTTTTAATTTCCCTGCGATCCCCCCACGACACCCCCCGCGAATCCCCCTGCGAACTCAAACGCCCGCCCCCTCACCTGCGAGCAATGCCGGCCGCTACTGGGTGACAGACAAATCAGACAACAGCAGTGCTCTCAGAATTTGCACAGGATGGTAGTAGCTAAGGAAGTTTTCACTCTCACAGAAGGTAGCAAGTACAATCTTCCATTCACAGGAGATCACATCCAGTAGGCAGACTAGTACAAGCTTCAATTGTTCATAGAACATGTACAATTTAGGCATGAGTGATATGGAGGCTCAATAGAAATGTCTGGAGCGGGTGTTCAACTCACTGAGAGGAATCTATAGGTGAATGAGTGAGTGAAAATGCATCCTGAAAGTCCCACGTTTTCCACATATTGAGAAGTATTCATTAAATCATAGGTTATTCTTATTTTGTGTAGTCAGCCCCAGCCTAAGTAACTATGCTCTAGACAGGCACACATGTGGCAACCTTTTCAAAAAGGCTTTGAATATGAGCACACAGCAGGTTCTGCACAAACACAGCTTTGGTGCTACACCTGTTCAAAATGTTGAGGGCCACCAGTGGGGTGATAGTTCAATTTGCAATGTAGCAATTCTTTTAGACTCTTCTCCTTGTTCCTGGTAACCTATAACCCATGTGTCCTCACAGAAATTGAGATAGCCTGCTAAAATCATTTCACTATTTTCAAAAGAAATCTGTTGCTAAAACTTCATCGTAGTCTTGTGTCACCTTGCTATGACATACGAATAAGTGAAGCTACAAAGTCAGCGGACACACAATTTATAAAGTATATAGTTTATAAAGTTTAGAAAATAGCATCCTTAGTATCCTATCATGATGAGGGGAGCGGGATGCAGCTCCGCTGTACTATTTTGCAATGCCCCACGTCTCTGCTAAACACTCCTTAACCACAGCCCTCACACAAGGTACATTCTGCATCATTCTCCTTACTTTTATGTTTCTTTAGATTTCTTTTTAAGAGGTGGCATTCCTTTCATTCACGGTAGCACAAGACTGCCTAACTCTAAACTTGTTTGTCTAGGCATCTGTCCAATTTTTTGTAGTACTTCTGATACTTTGTATTCTACTTTTATTGTCTCAGGCGTGACATGTAGTTGTGGTCGGTTACATACATTATGACATCCCCTATAGTTTAAATTTTATCACTGCAGTTTTGAGTGCTATAATCTGAGCACTTCCACCAGGTGTCCGTCTCTATATATGACTTTGCATAATATCATTGCACAATTTTAGTTTCCCTTTTTAACTTTATATATACAGCATGGAAAGATTTCAAAGATATGTTTCAAAGAAAAAATGCAAATATATATCTAAAATATAATCTGAATTACTGGGAAACTCACGTCACAACTCCTGCTGGCTCCTTTTCCCCTGTGCAGGAATCTGCATTGCATTAATTCAAGCACAGACAAAATGGAGTCCGCTGTACAAATACGATTATGTTTTAATTCTTTTTCTCCGCAGGGAAAACATGTTTCTCTCTAGAGACAGCTGTCAGCCTATCACATTCGGGGATGGTCCTTTCCTCTTCCAGTACTAAAAGCAGCAGCAGCCGGTGCAGGTAACCGCAGCGGGGCAGGGCGGAGGGGGATGTCGACAGACGACGGAATAGGATTTATTTATTTATTTTATTCGCCCTATTCCGTCATCTGATGACACTACCCTCGCCCCGCCACACCGCGCTTACCTGCACCGGCCGCTGCTGACTAGAAGGGAAGTATGGGACATGCCTGAACATTTCTATGGATCAAAGGGGTTGGATCGGAATTTGAGAATTCGCCCACGAAAGTAGTCATTTGTAGGCGGTAACAAAATTACAAGACAATTACTCTTGTAACGCCCACTTACCAGTCGTTGTGTGGGAATTGATACTGTAGATTCCAATTCACACTCTGCAGGAATTGTTTAGTGAATTCCTGGCAGCTTAAATAGAGATATTTTGACCTTAAAAAAATCCTCTGCTGAGGAAAATACATTTATGAATCAGGCCCATAGTATTTTCTCTAGAAGCCTTTTCTGGGCCAGTGTACGAGTTGCGTGACAATATGTGTGGGAACGCAGATTGCCATGTATTTTTTCAAACAAATGGGTTTATCTTTTTCATTTTAGAATGTGAATATTTTAAATAATTCATTACTGTATTTAAAACTGAATTTAGGGAATATTATACTAACGTTTGCATCATAGGTGTTTTGTTGTAAGGCATTCTTTGTTACTGTAGGTTGTTGGTGTGGATTTCTCGGTTTTGACACAGATCTGCTTTCCCAACAGGGATAGGTGATGGTTACCCGCTACACAGTATCAGCCCCTAACTGACTAGGCAGGCACCAGTTTTTAACATGCACAAACTAATGTAAGCACATAGAGAAGACATACAATAATATCAAGCTTCCTGTGAAGGGGCCCCACAGCACATTTTCTCAAATGGGAAGAGACAACAGGAAGTGCTTCATAGGCACCTGTTACAGGACATGCTTCATAGGCACCTACAGTTGCTATATGGAAGGAAAATGGGTAAAGGCTTAATAAATATCCTGGGAGCATTTAACTTATCATGGTAAGAACTCTGATAAACAAAATGAACAAGGGTGTAATGATATTGTACATGTAGTTAAATGGTAGTGTTATTAGACCCGAACAGGCTGTATGGACACTGAACATTTTCACTGGAGGATTGAAAGGTGAGGGCAAACGTTGGTGGCAGTACTGCCAATGCAGTCACCACCAGTAGCAAATCTCCACTGTCTCTACAGCCCCATAAGGCATGAGTGGCATAGACTCATTGTTGCATATTGGTGGGACAGCCACCAGTAGCCTGAGGGACCCTAATCCAGGGCCTGGACAGGGCCAGTTATTTTTTAAGGGCATGCAGCCAACATGTATACTTTATTGGAGCACTGTAGGGGGTTGCGAATGTGAATTTGCTACTGTGACCACCCTGGTGAAGCAGACACCAGCCCTCCCTATGAGATGCTGTCTGTGGTGCAATCTTTGAGGGTAGGGGCAGTAGTGCAGTCATACACACAAGCGGTGACTCTATTGGTGAAGACAATCTCAAATTCCATATTAATAAAAGGGATTCATCTCAAACTAAGGCCGCCACACTAATCTTGTTGCACCTGTACCTCTCCTGTCAGACTGCCTATTTCACCACAGCCTGACTGGATCACTCTCCAATGTGTTACTAGATAATTTTTTCTTCATCAGTGTGGGTAGCTTCGACAGAGCAGCAGTGAGTCCTAGGTAGAGTGGTGACAAATGTGAACATTAAGGAGGGCAGAGAAGGGCTGGCTGGTGCAGCCATCTTTCCCACAGGCAAGAAAACAATCTCGCAGAAGTACTCCCAACGTCAGCCTGTAGGGAATGTGCTCATTTGATGGGTCTGATAACCATCACACTAAGGGCCTGACTACAGGTTTGGTGGTGTGGCACCCGGTCTGCCCAGCCGACGCACCGCCAAAACCCGTGGTTGGGCCACCCGCCAGATTACGAGTATTTCTCATGTCTGTCTGGCTTTTTTTTTTACTTTCCCAAGGGGGTACCCTGAAAATGGGCACTGCAATGGGAACGCCAAAAATAGTTCCTGCACGGCATGGACTGTAAAGTCTATGCAGTGCTGGAACTGGGGTGCATGCACACATGGGGGCACATGTTGTGCCCCCCTGCATGCCCCCCATGGCGCAGAGTCATAAGGGGAACCTCTTTGTTTCCTCTCTGCCATGATTTTCATGGAGGAGGAACCGCTATGAAAACCGTGGTGGAGAGGAAACTTTTAATATGCTTGGCGGGACCGCAGGCGGACAATGTATCTGTGTTCAGTGACTAATGCTCTGGTTCCCAAACACCCCATGTTGTGAGCTAATGTTGCCAGGATCAACTGTAGGTCGGCATAAATGTGTTTCTCTTCTACTGTATGAAAAGGTTCTCCTCACAAACCATGCCCTTTCTCCTGCCCAGGAAAATCTGCACGCATGGCACCAGAGCTATGGGTTCTACTGGAGCATAATGAGGAACTGCATTTAGAATGAATTATAATGTTTGAATGTTGGTTTTGTGACAAATTTGTCAGAGGCATTCTTAAATGACATATTCCAGGTTCTGAAACTAGGTTAACAAGCGTATCCTCTATGGAAACCTTTGTAGGAGCTTATGCAAAAGATGAATATAGTCCATGATGTAGGCAAGCTTTGGGCAGTTTTCTAAGTCTAAATTGAGCTGAATTTCAGTCAGGTGTGGGGTATCTCTGAAACCCAACAATGGTGTCTCTCACTAATTGATTTATGACCTTCTCACTATTTTTGTAATACTGGTCGATCAACTCGTGGCCAATGTGCAACAGCTGCTTATAAAACATACCCACGGAACGTGTCATTATTCGGAGGCGCATGTATAACGAATCATGGATTGCTGTTTCATTATAAAAGCCTTTAGGGCTGTGTTTCTTGCTGATATCTCTTGTCTACAGTCTCCTGCTGTCACATCTAAGTTAACACCGGTACAGTATTTTCCTGTGTTTGTGTGGGTACCACATTTACGCAGCCACACATCACACAAAGTGCAACTATTAAAACAAAGAAAGCATTTACATAAAGCAGCCACATCTTTTTATTTGGCTAGTGCTTGTATTGAATAGGTTTAGTAGAGGTTCAGTGGGGTAGGGCAGTCTTTTTTAACACAAAATAAGTACCATGAGAAAAAGATAAACACAGACCTCTACGCTTAGTCTTTGTTAAGAGCTCCCTACCCATTTAACTTTCGATACTTCCAATCGTCCACACTGATCGGCAGGGGATGCAGGATATATTTCAGTAAAAGACTAACAGAGGAGACATTGAGAATATAGAAAATGGAATATTGAGTTAGTCTTCTTCTGTTTCTATTGCTTCTAAACTCAGGCATGATAGAGCTTAAGTTTCTGTTACATTTTCAAAAAGACAACAACCATCCTCACTGGCTGCAGAGGCTCACTAACAGTCAGGTGGCCTTAAAAGATAGTCAGGTCAATCTTTTTAGATTGCTGTTTAGCAGTTTTAGAAAAGCATATTCATTATACAGAGAAATTGACTACAAATGAAGCAATTGCTTTATTTTATAACATCAAGGCGTTTATTTGTGTTTTCATGAAGAACAATTTACTTTGCTTATGAAAAATTGGCTTTTGCATGTATTTCCTCTCTCTCAATTAAATATGTGGCACTGTACTTAGAATTGTGATTACATGCAATATACATCCACATTGCTTGTTTCGATGTTTGTAAATGTACAGAAGCAAATTACAGCAAAACAAAAGCATCCAATCACCCACAACCAAAGAACTCCTGCAAACAATACCGTACTGAGACACTATAGCTTTATCATTGTGGTTTAGTTTCCAAAGTTCACGACTTGAGGAATCTCTGAGGCAACATGCCTTCTGCAAATCATTGTTTAACCTGTTAATATCTAGCTAGACAATCAGGCAAGCTGACTGGAACTAAAAGGCTCCCAGACCAAAACATTAAAAAGAACAAAAAGAATTGAAAAGCAATTTTGGCAGCTGGTGCTGTATTATTTAGAATCCAGGACAATTTCAGAGGGTGCAGCTGAGGTCAAGTCACTGAGCGTAGCAGAGGCAACCAAAGAATCACATTACCTAGTTAGGAAGCTTCATTTCTTTTACTTCCCCTTGACCTGTTTTGTAAGCTCATCTGGGTGAGAAAGCACAAACTGTAGCTCACATCCAATACTACATTTACAAAGAAATTGCCCTTTAAATTCTACACCTGCTTTGGTCGTTTCTTTGACCAATTTAGAAAGCATGTACAAGTAGTACTGTACACGTGGTGAAATGGACAAAACCAGAAACATTGGAGAATTAAAAATTGGATAAAACAAACAAGGCTCTATAATACTGTAAATGTATATTTCATGAAATATATATTCTTATCTCAGGAAATGGAGAGTCTTGGACTTGGTTTCCAAACAACTTTAATTTGAGGAAAATATTGCTTGTACCCTCATACAATGTTTCCAACGTGAAAAGTATCTTAGCCAAAGGGAAGGCTTTCTTAAATAACCCAGGAGATTGTCAGTAAAGTAACAGGTACATATTTATAAAAAAGAAATAGATTCGGCACAGCAAAAAACTATTTTATCTTAATTGACTTACTTGCAAGTTTTTTTTTCTTACATACTGTAGCCCTTTACAGACACTGCTTTACATGCCTTTAAGCACTTCTTGATGGGCAGTTTCTTAATGTTTGTACTCAGCGAAGCTCAAAGTGATATCCACATCTAAATTCTTGGTATTGGCTCGAGGAACTGTTCATTTCATCCAATAATATTTTTACTAACAGGTACTAACTCATCTGTAAAAAGGGTGTGAAGTCACCGATATGTACCTCTCAAATATAGATTAATTTTCTTTGATCTCATTTCACTTTTTATACAAGTGCATATTTCATGTAGAAATATGACCCGTGAGATACTGGCAGAGACGGTTTCAAGCCGAAAATGTCTGTACCAGGCATTTTCAGCATCATCCAGTGCCGTTCATGTAAAATTATATAACATTGAATCAATTTTGTGTTTAATGCAAAATTAAGGAATTTCACACATTTTACAGGAATAATTAAAAATTCACCCAGGCTGAATTCAATTAAGTGTAATCTCCAGATTGTGCCTCCAGATCGGACAAAAATATAAAAATAGTTTTATCAGAATATTCTTGTGCCTGTAGCATTTCTGAGACTACTAGGTATTTTCAAAATAATTCTGGCAAAAACTGAAGAATCCCATTCTTTCTGAGTCTGAAAAGAATTTGTTAAAACTATTATGTTATAGGACAGTTAAGATGCACACTATCACCAGGGAACTCTAGACACATAAAATGAGGTGTGCTGCAGAAACCACTTAAGAATTACGGGAAAAATCACAGAAAAAAGTTGTTTTAAGATTATGCCTAAATCTAATCAGAGATGCCTCAGAACAAAGCTGGAAAGTTAGAGAATTACTCAATTTAGGACCACAATGGGAAAAATAGTGACAGCCTATTCTTCCCTGCCGTACCCTGGGGGATCTTTAAAAATAAACCCCAGGAAAAGAGAAGTGTTCTCTTTGGGCAATATTTCAATATACACTTTTTGATAAATGAAAGCACTTCACCAAAAAAAGCCTTATGTAACAGGCATAGCATCTTGAATGGAGTTATTTTTTACAGCAAATGAAATTTGCACAAAATAGGTATGCGACTAATAAAGCCACAGAGTTTTGTACAATTTGGAGCTTGTTAATTAAACTCAGAGACATTTTCAAGTATAGGGCATTATCATTAAGGGTGGGTGGCAAATTCCGTTCCGCTCGCGGAATTTGCGAAATTTAGGCATTTCCGCGGAGAACGCGGAAATGTCAAAATTTCCGCGATCCGCGGCATAGCAGAGTTTTTTTTCTTGTTCACGCTTTAAAAATGCGTTCTCGTGCGCGCAGTCGACTTACCGGGATCCCTGCGTTCGCCGACGTGTTTTCCTATCCGTTCGCGTGCGCCACGAGATGTTGGTAGCCGGTCTCGCTATCCCGCGAGAGTTTGCGATCGCGAACACGTCATTCGCCGCGCCATCGGACACCGCGAGAGTGTGCGATCGCGAACACTTCATTCACCACTGCGAGAGAGAGCGTACGATCGCGAACACGTCATTTGGACGCGCCATCCGACATCCGGCGGAAGTTTGGTGAAGCTCGCGATCCCGAACACGCAAAACTTTCAATCTGGAGAAGAATAATATCTCGAGCAGCATAAAACCTTCTGTAAATGATGATTTGGATGAAAAAAACTCCTCAGATTGACATTTGGCTGTCCTTTTTTGTGCAAGGAGTCCTTTTTTTGGGGAGAGGGAGGAAGTGCCACAGAGTCTCCAACTTCCTGTTCATGTCCAGCAGGCTCCTCCCAGTGCTTTGTCCATCTCCTGTTCATTCTTCCTTTGGATTTTGAGCTGGAAGGATCACTCTTTGTGTCTGCTGCATCATTATCATTGGATTTGAGGACTTTTGGATTTGATATTTTACAAGTAAGTTGGTGTTGTTATTTGTTTGATTGGGGCATTGCAGTTGCTGCAACTACAATTTTGGTACTTATCATTATTATTTTTTTTATTGTTGTGGGTAGCCAGTAGGCCCAGAGCTAGTCATGGGTGGGTGCATGATGAAGCAACTGTTCCTTTGGTGTGTGTTGAATTTATTTCAAACATCATTTAGGGCATGGATGGCATTGGATTGAATTGCAAAATTTGTTTTTTGGGGGGTATTTCTGTTTTTGGGTGTGTGTTACATAAATTCCTTTGTTGTGTGTGGTGTGTTGTTGTGTACCTTGCAGACCTTGTTTAGCCCTGTGGATTTTCGTTTTTGCATTTTATTGCATTAAAGGCAAAGCAGTGTGGTTTAATTAGCATGCATCCTTTGCCTGGCTATTATAGGCCTTTTGTCAGTACATTGTTTTCCAGGCCTGTTGCTTGTGATTTGTGAGTGTCCATGTGGCTGGTGGCCATTTCTGGTGGGAGTTATTAGTGTGCTGCTTTTGCCATATAGGCCTGCATGTTATTCCTTTGTGGCCTAGGCTTCTTGTTGTTGTGGGCCTGGCCATGAGGCTGGTGGCCATTTTGAAGCCAGGCAGTGTGCTTTTTGCAATAGGCCTGCATTCATGCATTGTCTGTCTTCAGTTTCTTGTAGTTGTGGTGGGCCTGGCCATGTGGCTGGCGGCCATTTTGAAGCCAGGCAGTGTGCTTTTTGCAAAAGGCCTGCATTGTCTGTCTTCAGTTTCTTGTAGTTGTGTGGACATGGCCATGTGGCTGGTGGCCATTTTGAAGCCCGGTAGTGTGCTTTTGCCATAGGCCTGCAAGCTTGTGGCCTAGTCTGCCAACAGGCCTTTCATCCAGTAGGCTCCGAGGCAGTCACGGGTGCATCAAAACAACTGTTTCTGTGTGTTCTGTTGAATTTAAACATCATTTGGGGCATGGATGGCATTGGATTGAATTGCAAATGTGTTTTTTGGGGGTATTTCTGTTTTTGGGTGTGTGTTAAATAAATGCCTTTGTTGTGTGTGGTGTGTTGTTGTGTACCTTGCAGACCTTGTTTAGCCCTGTGGATTTTCGTTTTTGCATTTTATTGCATTAAAGGCAAAGCAGTGTGGTTTAATTAGCATGCATCCTTTGCCTGGCTATTATAGGCCTTTTGTCAGTACATTGTTTTCCAGGCCTCCTGCTTGTTGCTTGTGATTTGTGAGTGTCCATGTGGCTGGTGGCCATTTCTGGTGGGAGTTATTAGTGTGCTGCTTTTGCCATATAGGCCTGCATGTTATTCCTTTGTGGCCTAGGCTTCTTGTTGTTGTGGGCCTGGCCATGAGGCTGGTGGCCATTTTGAAGCCAGGCAGTGTGCTTTTTGCAATAGGCCTGCATTCATGCATTGTCTGTCTTCAGTTTCTTGTAGTTGTGGTGGGCCTGGCCATGTGGCTGGTGGCCATTTTGAAGCCAGGCAGTGTGCTTTTTGCAATAGGCCTGCATTGTCTGTCTTCAGTTTCTTGTAGTTGTGTGGGCCTGGCCATGTGGCTGGTGGCCATTTTGAAGCCAGGCAGTGTGCTTTTGCCATAGGCCTGCAAGCTTGTGGCCTAGTCTGCCAACAGGCCTTTCATCCAGTAGGCTCAGAGGTAGTCATGGGTGCATGAAAACAACTGTTTCTGTGTGTTCTGTTGAATTTAAACATCATTTGGGGCATGGATGGCATTGGATTGAATTGCAAAATGTGTTTTTTTGGGGGTATTTCTGTTTTTGGGTGTGTGTTAAATAAATGCCTTTGTTGTATGTGGTGTGTTGTTGGGTACCTTGCAGACTTTGTTTAGCCCTGTGGATTTTCGTTTTTGCATTTTATTGCATTAAAGGCAAAGCAGTGTGGTTTAGCATGCATCCTTTGCCTGGCTATTATAGGCCTGTTTCAGTTCATTGTTTTCCAGGCCTCCTGCTTGTTGCTTGTGATTTGAGTGTCCATGTGGCTGGTGGCCATTTCTGGTGGGAGTTATATAAGTGTGCTGCTTTTGCCATATAGGCCTGCATGGTTTTCCTCTTGGCTTACTGCTTCCATCCATCCCCTTTGCCAGCAGCAGCTCCCTGAATGATGTGATGAGCAAATAATTTAATGCCAAACAGGGTCCACTTCCATTACATTTGTATTTTTGTTGTTGTTCTTCTTCTTTCCTATCCTTCCTGAGAGTGTAGTGTACACAGTATACCATGAAAGCCCTTGTTGACAAAGTCTCACAAATGGCTACACTAAGTTATATCTTTTATTTGTTTGTTTGTACCAGTAGTAATTGAACCACAACAACAAATGCAACATTTCACTGATGTTCTTCTCCTGGCTTCTTTGCTTTTAGGTGCACAAAAAGACAGAGGAGGAGGTGTCATCACCACCCTTTGTACTGCCAGACAGAAGTCCTGCTGCGCACCACGTCACTTCCACGTGTGACCACAGAAATCTCTGCAACTTGTGGACCTGCGTCCTGCTGACATCTGAAGAAGATGGGCCCAAAGAAAGGTAACAGGTCCTCCAGTACCAAGAAAGTTGTCAGAGAGAAGAAGGAACAGAAAAAGGAAGTGGCACTTACCAAGACTGGTGTGCCGCCCCAGGTGTTTTTTTGGGGAAAAAAATTACACCTGCAGCAGCGTTGTCCGGGGACCAAGCTGGGAGCAGCACCTCTGCATCAGCGGGCCAGCCCCACCAACCTAGGCCTAAGCCCAAGAGTGTCGCAGAGGTAGCCAGTCTACTAACGAGCAGCGATGTTGAAATGTCATTATCGCAAAGTAGTACACAATCAACGCAGGTGGAAACTCAGCAGATAAGTGGGCAGCAGCAGGCGCAGCAGCAGCTGCAAGAACAGCAGCAGCCACCAGAACAGCAGCAGCCGCCAGAATAGCAGTAGCCTCCAGAACAGCAGCAGCCATCAGAACAGCAGCAGCTGCAAGAACAGCCACAAGAACAGCCACAACAACAGCCCACAATAGTAGTTGTTCCTCCTGAAGTAGGGGCATTTCAAGAAATCGAGCTTCCTGCAGACAAAGAGGAGCAAGCCACTGTTTCAGAAGATTCATTGTCTTTCAGACCCCCAGCAAGGAAAAGGATGGTTAGTCCATCATCTTCTTCTTCAAGCCCCGCTTCTGATGATCGAGATGCCACTTGGAAGCCACCAGCTCAGTCTGAGAGTGATGCACGCCACAAGACATGGCTAGTAAAAAGGAAGGTTCCAGAAAGCCTTAGAGTTATGGAGGTAGATGTACAAGAGGGGGATGATGATGATGACGAGCCAGTCATCACGAACATCACTCCCGGCCCAAAGGAGATGGAGTCCAACATTATTACCCTATCCAAAATCGCTGCGAGGGATGTAGCACAAATACCACCAACACAGGTAACACCAACACGACCTCCAGCTTCCATATTTGCATTTGCAAAGGCCCGGCAGGGACCTACATCCAGCTCAACCACCACCTCAGTACGTAGTGGTAGTGTAACTGCACAGAGTCAAATTCCAGGCCCACCCTCCAGTTCATCTGGTATTGAAAGTGGCACATCCAGCAGCGCCAGAAAGTTCTCCTCCCCAGTTTGGGACTTCTTTTCGGTTAGCAGTAAGGAGGAGAACATTGCTATATGCTCAATTTGTCGACAGACTGTTAGGCGGGGTAAGCTTGGTACAAACTATGGTACCGGAGGCCAAACAAGTCATCTCAAAATCCACCACAGTATCCAGTGGGAGGCTCACCTACTTCGCTTAGAAAAAAGTAAAACTGAACCCATTGCTGTTGTTGGGGATGAAGAATTAGGGGAAGATATGATCGCGGTGGAAGGTGAACAAGAGGGAGACATTTCTAGCCCTGTCCCCAGCAGTGCAGTGGTACCGCCCACAACCTCAGCAACATCTCAGTGGCACCGCAGTAAGAGTCAGACTGAGACACCAAGGCAACCGAGTACTGCAATGAAAAAAGTGCGTCGTTGAGCCTAACTGGGTTCAAGAAAACAGCTGCACCACAAAGGAAAATAATCCAGCCTACCATTGAGAGCATGCTTAGGTCGGAGGGGCAGTACCAACGCAACCACCCAACGGCACGGTTGTACAATGCGAAGCTGGCTAAAATGTTAGCGCTGGACCTTCTCCCTTTTTCATTTGTGGAAGGGGTGGGTTTCCTTGAATTTGTGTCAGCCATCTGCCCTAAATGGAAGGTTCCCAGCCGGTCCTATTTCGCCAGAGTTGCTGTTCCAGCACTACATCACGATGTGCTGGAATTGGTTGGACAAGCTTTGCAGCAGAGTGGTGTTCACAATATCCACCTGACAACATACATGTGGACCAGTTGCCAAGCCACTGATTACATGTGCATCACTGCACACTGGGTCTCTTTTGTGGGGGTTAGAGATAAGCTATCTGAAGTAGGTGCTGTTGACACAGCTGAGATTTTTAATGCTACTCGGAAACATGCAACTGTAGCCATGTTCGCAATGGAGAAATCTCATACTGCTGTAAACATTTTGGAAGAGTTTCGCAGCAAGGTCTTTGAATGGCTGCGCCCAAGAGGGCTTAAGATTGGTTTTGTTGCCACAGATAATGGCAGTAATGTACTTAAGGCCATGGAGCTTGGTTGCTATTTCAGGGTCCCGTGTTTGGCGCACTGCATTAACATTATAGTTCAAGACTTTCTGAAAAAAGAAGCCATAGTCAGCAACTTACTGACCACCTGCCGAAGAATATCCACCCATTTCAGCCATTCTTTTAAAGCTCGGAAGCAGCTGAGGATCATTCAACGTGACTATAGAATGCCAGTCAAAGCACTCATCCAGGAGGTGGCAACACATTGGAACTCAACTTATTACATGCTTGACCGTCTGTGTGAGCAGTACAGACCAATCAATGAATATGTCAT
Organism: Calotriton arnoldi; assembly: GCA_963921515.1. Taxonomy (NCBI): domain Eukaryota; kingdom Metazoa; phylum Chordata; class Amphibia; order Caudata; family Salamandridae; genus Calotriton; species Calotriton arnoldi. The sequence continues at coordinate 1,109,039 of CAWUFW010002155.1, read as the reverse complement.
GCGAAGAGGGGATGCTACTGTGAAAGGCATGACCCTTCAGATGGACCAATGGTGCCTAGTTAAATGCCTGACAGAGATGCTTCTTCCTTTCGAGGTCTTCACACGTGAAGTCAGCAAGGAGGACTGTACTATGGGCCAAGCTATCCCATTGTTGCACATGCTAGAGCAACAGCTGAAGGAGGTGTCTGAAGCGTATAAAGGTGTAGAGGAAAAAAAAGAAGCATATGAGTTGGTGGAGAGCTTATCCCGTCGCTTAGCTGAGAATACCAGGGTGCAAAATAAGATTTTGTCACAAGAACATTACATTTGTGCCACAATTCTGGATCCATGGTCCAAATTGGCACTGAACAGTAAGACATTAATTCCTTTTTCAGAAGTGGATGTTTCCCGGTACAAAACTTGGATAGCTGAGGAAGCCAGTAATTTGGAAAATGAACAGCTGGTAATTAAAAGCCTGCTACATAAACCCACAACAAGTACTGCAGCAGGGCATCCGGCGTCAAGTTCAACTTCGGAGCCTGAGGGCAGTGCGTTTGGCTCAGAACACTCACCAACACTATCAACAACAGCAAGAACCGGATCATCAGCCCCAGTAAAATCATTAAAGGATTGGTATTTACAGCAAGGACTTGCTAGGTCCAGTGCTGATGCAAAGACAAAAGAGGCCGAACAAAGTGTAGCACCCCTGAACATTGAGCGGATGGTCCAGGCCTATCTGGATGACCCAACAGAGGTGCACATTGATCAAAACCCATTGCGGTATTGGTATGGGAATAGGGGCCAATGGCCACTGCTCAGCAGGCTGGCAATAAACTATCTGGCTTGACCTGTCACAAGTGTCTTTTCTGAACGTGTTTTCAGTGCTGCTGGTTCCATTGTAACAGTGAGAAGGACCAGTCTCTCGCCCAAAAACGTGGAGTGGTTAACCATGATCAAAATGAATCAGCACTTTATACCACCGAATTACACAATACATGAATCAATGGAGGAAGCTGAGGACAGCGGCTCAGGTGACGGAAGTAGTGTGTTAGATGATGATTACCTACTTCGGGTTGAACCCCCAGAGTTTGAGGACGAGCTATACTTCCCTGAAAATTAGGCTTGCACTTCTTACTGTCTTCCTCCCTTATTTACTTTTATTTGTGTGTCTGTCTTTCTGGTTCGAAACTTTGAATCACAACAAATCCATCACACCGCCTTCTAGTCTTTTTATTGCCATATGAGTTTCAGCTGTCTGCATTTCAGTCCACTCCTCCGAGTCCTGCTCCTCCATCTTCCTGAATCGCCCTAAATCCATTGCCCTCAAGCCAGATGATGATTGGATGTAGCATAATAGAAGAAAAAAGAAAATCTTGCCTCGTTGAGTCCCTCCAAAAGAAGTGGAACATGATGATGACTACTATAAGCTCCTTTCTGAGCCGAGAGAGACTGCCCATTAACTGAAGATGAGAAGGAACAGGTAATGAATGATGCCATGCATTGGACGCTGACTGAGTGATTTGTGTTGTTGTTGTTTGTTGTGCATGAAGTTAATTCATTGTGTACTATTATCTAATCTGCACCCTAAAAGTAACTCAAGGCAATGTTTCCATTCTTGTTTTTTAATAACAAATTTGTACTTCTACTGCAGGCCGATCCATTGCATTTTGAATATGGAAAGGGGACTCAATCTGTACACTGCACACACTGAGTTGGACAACACCATGATGATGACCACAGTGACATAATATCTTCGCAGTCACCCAGTAGGATCGGAGATGATTGATGGAATAAGTCAGGGCGTTTCATGAGTGGCATAAAAAAGGTAAACAAGTCAACAACAACCACAGCAGACCTACATGTCTGTGTAGTGGTGTAGTGGTATGACTGACAGCGGTGCATTGATTTAGTCACTTAATTTGTAAAATGCTATGTTGCTGTATATGTGCTTTGTCTGACTCTGTCAAAAAATGTACGCTAAATGGAGGATGGGTCAAGGGTGCCGTGGGCCTGCTCTGTCCTGTTGTTGTTGTAGGTTAATGCTGGAAACAGACTAGAGTAGACATGATGTATCCAAACTATCCATGTCGCTTCTGAAAGTGTTCTTTTTGCACTTCACCGTAATTTATGCATTTATTTTCTACTTGATTTATTAATATCCCTTTTGTTTTTCCATCTACAATTACAGGCCGGCCCTTAACCTGTGCTATACTGGGAAAAACAACTCACACTTACCTTACTAATGAATCTACATCTGCCAGGCAGGCAGTGGCGTCACCCAAGATTGATGGACGGAGCGTCCATGGAAGGGAGGATGCAACTCCCCATTTTGACCAGGGTAACATACAGTAACAGTATCAACTTTCATTATCTTTTAAATAATTTGATTCATTTTTTGTCTTCAATCATTACTACTGTGTGTTGTTGTTATTATTATGTTTGCTCTCTGCTTATAATAATTCATCCCCTACAGCTATTTTTGAATTTTCTTTGATATCTTTAAAAGTAAGCCCGGTACAACAGAACAGAAACTGTATGTATTTCGGGTCTCTCTGAGGGCAGACAGGCAAGGCAAATTGGATAATATACTGCTGCCCTGTACTATTGTCTAATTGTCTAGTAGTAGTTAGTAAGTACTACTTCTCATTAACCATAAAGTTATCATCATCATAAATGCATTTCCTTTTTCTCCCTTAACACATTTATGGATATGGTCGTCTGCCAAGATTGTGTTTTGTTGTTTGTCCATGCATACTGTTTTTCTTTGTCAAACCTTTCCCAAAACCCCCTTCCCAACCATTCATCAAACCCTAACCCTCTTCCCCCGGGCTGTGTCATTTATTGAGGTGTGACTAAATTAAATGTACACCAATAATTGATCACACGCTTGCTGGGGCGGATGTGGCGAAAGCAACACTAATTCAATTTCAAGGCAGGGCGAGGATCTTCTTCTGCTTGCCCACCCATGATCAGTATATTCAAAGGAACCTAATCCATCATCATTAATTGCCGGCATCGATTGGATTTGTCATCCTCCTACAAAGCACTAAAGGTTACGCTTGTGTCGAGTGTAGGCCTAGTCGAGTGACTCGACACAACTACAGTTTCGAAGTTGTTGTACTAGGCTATCCCCGCCACCATTATGTTTTATTTTATTTTGGCATATTGTTTGGCAGTAATTTATGTACTGTACTTCGTTCTACTACTCCTCCCACAGTCTCTCTCAGGCGACTGACGGTCTCATTTTCTTTTTTTGCAAATGCTACTGCCAGTGTCTACTACTACCACCACAACCATGGCATGTTGGGAAACAAACCAAACCATCATCATCATCACCATGCAAACATCGCTATGCCTAAGTTAAACATCAAGCACAGGTAAGAGAAGAAGTTTGGGGAGGCATAATTAATAATGGAAAATGTTTAATTAGTTCACACACCCCTTGAGTCCAGTTGCAGAATGCATAGACTAGGAGGAGAGACTGACAGTACTAGTAGGACAAGTCACTCAGTGAGGGGTAACGCATCTAACTGTTTGTGTCTTACAAAGTCAGCCAATTATTTAAATCAAACACTGGCTGTGGCCCTGCAGCATCAAGGAAACAGTGTGACGTAAAACTGTAACCCCACCCACAAAACATTAACAACATCGTATGTAAAGTATAAATATAATTTAATCCCCTAACAAAAATAAACTATGTAAAAATCCCCCAAAAAACACCTGGCCTACCCTCTCCCTAACCCCAACCAATGTCCGAAACTAAAAAGTTCAACCAATTGTCCATGTCCATTAAATATAAACCCCAACGCCCAATTCCCACCCACCAAAAGAAGCAATAAAAAAGGGGCAATCCAACAGGGTCGTTCATCGGCGTGCTCGCCTCTCCAGGACCATAATCCGCTCCTCTAGGCGGGCCACGCGGCGCTTCAATGCGCGACAATTGCATCCACGGCGGGGGGGCAGTGAGAGATAGCGAATTGCGGCGGGCGATTGCCAGACGGCGGCGCCAAAACGCTGGAGGGGCCTGGGTGCTGGGGCCCGGGGCATTGGAGGAGGCTGCAGCTGCTTCCGCCTCCTCCTCCGCCAGAGCCACCAGCCGCCGGTATTCATTGCAGATGGCCTCCAGCTTCCGGCTCCGGGCCACGGCTGCCAACTCCTTCCTTGTTGGTTTTGCTTTGGAAGGAGTAGCTATATCAAGAAAGAAAAAAATACTATTGTTGTAACCAATACTCTTAGCAAAACAGTAACACAAAATTAACTCAACACATAGTGGCACAGTAGCGCTAGCAAGCACAGTACATAACATTTGTGGTATGTATCTATCCTCCCACTTCCTCGGCCTCTAACATTTGTGGGAGTTTCAGGCATTATACTAGCACTATGGACTCAAGTACACAGTACACCAGTCTTCTTCTTCTCTCTTGTTTAGCGAAATTACGTGACCTTGTTGTAGCTGGCATGCCAGCTCAGTCAGCTGCTTGCGCCCAAGACAAACATACTCGAGTCATGACGCAGACTCACTTTAGTTTTATTTACTACTGTCTGCAGGTGGGGAAGCTCGTATCCTTTTCTTCTCTGCCAGTCATAAATATTGCATCTCGCACGCCCTTCCTCCCTTCTTTCCCTTTTCGTTCAACCCATCCATCAAGGTCATCTGATCTGACTTTTAGTCTTCACCATAAAACTTTCACAGCTGAGTTGAAGTCAGATAGAAGAGGACATTGGTTACTCAACACTCCCGCCATTAAAGCTATTGCTAATGCTAAGTAAAGGGTGTCTTCTCCAACCGTTCACAACAACTTCTTACTTACTAAGTCTCAACAGTACAGTGTACAGTACACCCTTGCAGCGAGTGTAATCAATGTCAATAAGTAAGGAATTAACTTACCACCGCCAGCCACTGCTGCTGGCTCCCCCCCCTGCAACTCCTGCAACTGCCGCTCCCTCTGTGGCCGCGTCGCCATCGCCGCTGGCCCCGGTACTGGTGGTCGTCGGTATTATGCCTAGAAACATTACACATTTTTTAGATGCCATACACACATCCCCCTATTTATTCTTTTTCACTAGCAAGATTGAAAAAAAAGTTAAATACATACATATATAACATACATCACTAGTACAAATCGGGTACTAGAGTACAGTAGACACTAGTAGTGTTATATCATGGTCCCCAGGGTCATTCTAGTCTTTGCTACGTTAGCCTGAGCCATGCAACCATTTTAGCTTTGTGTCTTTTATTTTTGCGCACGTTACTTAGCAGCTTGTTGTGTAAGACGCCTTTGAGTCCACATGAGCTCATAGTACTGCTACTGTCTGAGCGCTGCGTACAAGGTCGCAAAAACAAGCCACTTTGTTATGGAGTTCTGGTGGTCAGTCCGTATTGCTTAGCCATAACATGCTACACTTTTGGCACGACTGAGAAATGCTTGCAATATACTAACGCGCACCATTTTTCTCATAACAGACGGAAGATTCCCTTCTACAAACCAGAGATTTGTAGAAGGGAATCTTCTAGGTTCTTCTAAGGTGAGGGGTCCCCCAGAATTGGCTCAGAGATCTTCATTTATAATTTTATATAAACTATATTCCTAGCAAGGGGAGGGTGGTTCTTCCACCACTATTCAGTTATCATCATGATTGATTTTCCCTTTTGTCTTCTATGGACTTGTAGTTGTAACAATGTTTATTGTTTTAATCTTATGCATTTTACTGTTGGTGCTGGCTCATATTATACTGCATTATAGAACAACGTACAGAGCTTGTTAGTTGAAAATAAACCTTTTGAACTTACATAGACTCTGTGGTATTTGGTGTGGACTTAAACGAGTGAGTGAGCAAAAGGGTGTGAGAGGTCGGGAGTGTAGTGTTATGTTCTGGGTTATCTAATCATTGGGTATCTTCGGGGGGCTTCGGGGAGCTAATGAATCTGAGACACTATAGCTAGTCAGTCAGGGGATTGTGGGTGAGGACGGTGTGAGGAAGGTCCAACCTTGTATCACCAACATCCTATTTTCTTGTGCATAGTTCTGTATGTGCAGAATCCCTACAACAGTAGTAGTATGTCCTATGTATCCTATCAAAAATTAGCAAAATATCTGTTTGGGCATTTTGTTGGTGGGAATTGTCGAAAAGCCTCAAGATTAAGAAGAATAGAAGTGGACAACCCAAAGGACTGGACTCAGTGGCTAGAGCGATTGGTGAATCTGAGTTTTATTTAAAACCTTTTACATAAAGAGTGGCCACCTGGGCAAGCTTTGCTACAGACAGACTAATAGTAGTAGTACAGAGAGTCATAGCAGAGGCAGTTAGAGGAAGGGATAACAAGAATTTAGAAACAGATTGTCTAGATCGAAGAAGATTTTGTAAAAAATAGAATTAGGAAATCGAAATAATAGTTCGGAAAAAATAAGGTGCAGTAAAAGTTAGGGAAGTATAATTATTAATATTAACAACAGGAGGGCTTACTGGGGCTAGAAGCATAGCCCTCGGTAGAGGAGCGTCCCTGGCCCTGGGAGGCATCTTCACCAGCTCCCGCCGACTCCAACCCCGTCTTCTTGCCCCTGGGTGCTGGTCATGAAAGATGTAAGAAAGAACGAGACAAACATGGATGATTGGTGTGAAAGTGAAACAAATAAAATATTTTGAAAAACGCTCAAAAAAACATTTATGGTTACAACAATTTGACCTATCTAATCTGGTCGACAAGTATTGCGGGATTCGCGGTCCGTCTTATTATTTATTTATAACACTAATCCAGTGTTCCATTCTGATTCCAGAATACTAACTAAGCCTAAGTACCACCTGACCTAGCCACCTATTCCAGACGGGCCAATTGTTCACTAAGGGGCACATGCATCAAAGGTTTTTGCGATCGCAAACGGTGCGATTCGCAAAAATCGGCCGTTTGCGATCGCAAATTGGCCTTTGGAGATGCATGAAAGTGTTTCCTATGCGCAATTTAAGAATTCGCAATTATTTGCGAATTCCTAAATTGCGATTGCATTTAAGGAATCGCAATTTGCGATTCCTTAAATGCAATGCTAGAAGCACTTTCAAATAGCGATTTCGCTATTTGGGACCGCAAATTACAGACAAATCAAACTTGTCTGTAATTTGCAAAACTTTGAAAAATGCACTAAAATGCATTTTTTAAAGTTTTAGGTTACACACACACATGCCCTTGGGGCATGTGTGTGCACAACATGGGTGCACATCGCAATTTCAGGGGTGCAACAGGGTGTCATTTTGACACCCTTGCACTCCTTGAAATTGCATGAGAATTTGCGAGTACCTACTGGTACTCGCAAATTGCGCATGCAATCTCCAATTCATTCCTATGGGCCTGTAGGCCCATAGGAATGAATGGGACGGCATTCCTTAATTGCGAGTCGCAATTTGCGAGTCGCAATTAAGGAATGTTTAGGAATCGCTATTTTTATAGCGATTCCTACATGCATAGGCTTTTGCGATTCCTTAATTGCGATTCCTTAATCGCAATTAAGGAATCGCAAAAGCCTACCTTGATGCATGTGCCCCTAAGTCTGCATTTTCATTTATTTTAGTCCTCAAAAATGCATAGATGGAGGACACATGCATAAATTTTAGCATACACCAAATTGTTGGTTGGTTGCTGCTGATGTTCTGCTAGTGATAAGCCTATTACCACTCACTAAACAAACTACAAAAGGTTCTACTAAGGACTGGGGTAAGCAGCACTCTGCAACACGGACGTGACGTGACATAGGATGCGTCACGCAGGCCAATAAAAAATTACCTACTAATGAGTAACTAAACCTGTCAATCCACCACTATCTCTTCTTAGTGGCAGAAGGACAAAGGAAGGACTAGAGTCTCTCTACCATTACCTAACTTAAGTTCTCTAAACTAAGTAAACTCTTACATAATCATGCCAAGCGAGCGCAAAGTTGCAAACAAGTAAGATTACTAGCGCCGAGCACCTGTGTCATAACAATCACAGAAGATTTTTAAACTTAATTTACCTGCAATGTGAACAGCAGCATTCTTGCTGTTCGGGGAAAAAAATATATTCGCAATATATAACACAGAGCAGAAGAACACAAAGTAGTAATACTAAATAGCTACTCACCAAGCCCCGGGACCTCCACTCCTACCAGGTCCAGCAGGTCCTGCTCCCGGTCCAGGATATCGGTTCACCGGTGCGTCAGCTGGTTATTGGTGCGCCGGACACCAGAGCAGCGAAACACTGCCCGGCGCACCTTTCCCCACCGCTGCCGATGCTCCCGGAGCCCGTCCCAGACCCAGGCCTGCCGCCTGCTGCTAGGGTTAAGGGGAGGTGGCGCTGCACAAAAAAAACAAGTGCGGCCACCTCCGCCTCATCAAATATGGCCCGTTCCTGCACCCCTTTTGGGCGCCGCCTTCCGCAGGGAAGGCGGTCGCGGCTGCGGCTGCTAGCAGCCTTGCTCCTTGACTTGCCCCCACCCTTGGGCATGGTTCTGGGACTCGGGGGCGGAAAAGAAAAAGGAGGAATTCGAAAAGTAGGTAAAAGAAATGTAAAAAGCAAGTTATAGAAAAAGAGTGAAAAAGTAGTAAAAAAAAGTCACAAAAAGTAGAACAAAAGTCAAAATATAGAATCAGGAAAATAGAAAAATAGATAATAAATTAAAAAGATTTTAAAAAAGTGTGCAGAAACAAAGGATTGCAAAGATAGAGGGAGGATAGAAAAGCAGGCCCAGAACCATAGTATTAGAGTGAAAAACAAGATGGCCGCGCCCATTGCGACCGCTTGGGCAAGTTCTTGCGATATTTCCCCCGCGAGCACGCATAAAGCGTCGCTAACACGTAATACGCGTTCCCGAACAGGGAATACTCATCACGAACGTGCGGGAGCACGCAATACGCGACCCGGAAGAGGAAATAACCATCGCGAGCGGGCAGGACAAGTGAAAAACAAGATGGCCGCGCCCATTAGCGACCGCATGGGCAAGTTAGCGATATATTTCCCCGCGAGCACGCAAAAACACATCGCGAACGGGCGGGACAAGCAATTCCGCGTCTTTGCAAAAATTCCACGTGCTCGCGGAGATTTTTAACATTTTCGCGATAATTTGCGTAGCGCGACTACGCAAATTCCACCCACCCCTAATTATCATAGTCTGATAGGGACTCTACCTTGGCCTTAACCAGTATATGCCAACTCCGAGAAGTGAGGTAAGGGGAAATTCTCCTAACAATTGATGATTAGAGGCTTACGTGGTGGCAAGGACCTGATTAGACTGCATGATTGGAAATTAGCATCAGTTCTTCCACTCCACCCCATTTCCAGACTTACTTTTCCTGCGAAAATGGTGGAAAAAGCTATTAATACAGAAATCTCTGGCTTTGTTGAGTCGCATGGACATCTCAAGCCTACTCAGAATGGGTTCAGAAGCCATCATAGTACAGAATTGGCCCTGATCACAGCATCAGAGCAGGTAAGGCGGACAGAAGACGCTGGGGGAAACGCAGCATTGGTATTGTTGGACTTATCTGCAGTGTTTGATACTGTCAACCACAATATGCTACTAAATCATCTTGACTCAATAGGCATCAAGGGTTGTTAATTGTCACTGCTTAAATTATTTCTGGCTGATCATGAACAATTTGTTGCATTGGCCGATTTTAAGTCACCTATCTTCGCACTGCCTTGCAGCATACCGTAGGGCTCATCCCTGAGCCCGACTCTTTTTAACATTTACGTCCCCCCATTGGCAAAAATGATCCAGTCCTTGGGGTTCTCGGCGATATCCTACCCTGAGAATACCCTAATTATTTTATCAGTGAGCAGTAACCACTCTGATACTGACACATGCTTTCACAACTGTCTGCTCCAAGTCGAGCATTGGATGGCTTTCAATTGTTTGAAGCTTAATTGCAATAAAACTGAGGTCCTTCTTTTTGGGAAGAGTGTGTCTTTTTGGTCACCAACTTTTTGGCCACAGGAATTCGGCCCTCCCCCTACACCTGTAAGTATGGTGAAGAACTTGGGAGTAACCTTTGATATGAAACTTTCTTTTGAGGGCCACATTAATTCGATCACCTCAGCCGCATTCTTCACATTGAAACTTCTCAGAAAGGTTTTCCCTTTCATCACTCATAATCTACAAAAAACTGTAACTTTAGCCCTTGTTATTTCTAAGGTTGACTACTGTATGGCCTATTTGTTAATATCAGAAAGAAGTGTCTCACTAAAATCCAGATTGTGCAAAACGCAGTCACCCAATTGCTTCTGGGTTTCCCCAAGCATAAATCTGCCACTCCATGCCTTAGATGGCTACACTGCCTTCCGTTAAAGAAACAAATGGTTTTAAGACCCTGTATCTCGCCTTTAAAGCATGGCATCGGCCTGATTTACTTTAAACGCAACTTTCAGTGTTAAATTCCAGCTCAGATGCTGAGGTCTGCCTCAGCTCACAACCTCATAGTGCCTAAATTCAAAAAATCTGATTGGAGTTGCAGAAGGTTTCTGGTGGGAACCACCAAACTCTGGAATTCCCTCCCGCTTGAATTAAAAAATGAAACTCAATTGCTAGCTTTCAGGAAAGCACTCAAAACATGGCTTTTCAACCTATAACTCCACTGTTAGGCCTCTGTGATCTCTTCCCTGAGAGAACACCTAGACACCATTGGGTATTTGTAGCGCTATACAAATTTCCTTTTCATTTCATTTCATGAGCTGGTAGTCAATCCCCACACCTAGACTTTAAATTGAAGTGGCAGTTTAGGAGTAGCCCCCAGTTCCATGGGCCAATAAGCATCCAGTCAAAGGTCGGCGCAACCATTGATGATAAACACCGGTCTCCTGGGTATTAAGTATTGTCAATCTATTACTGCCCACCCAGTTCCAAATACAGCACAAGTTATGTTTAAACTTAGCAGGCAAGAGAGAGGCAAAGCCATTACTGAGGGCAAGCAGGATTTTAGTGTCAACAGCTTACATAAATGCTTTAAGGATTATTTTGGATCTTGTTACATTACTGTGGCTGACCAAATTTGTGTACAAGGTTAGAAATTCGACTTGGGGCTCTCATTCCGGCATAAATTAGAACAGTCTTGGATTTAGCACTGTGCATTATCAGGCGTCTTAAAATATGAATTTATTGGTCCAATAACAATGAATCCAGCAGTGCCTAAACCCTGCTCTCTCATTGAACTCTTTCTCTTTGTCCATATTAATACAGTACTTCTAAGTGTGAGATTAATTTATGAATTGTTCAGTGGCAGTCCTGAACTTAAATATTGAGCATACAGAGAGCATCTGGCAAACGACAAACAATCTTCAAACAAATTAGGTGTGGGCAAAGTTTCAAACTTCACCCTCAAATCTTTAAAGTGTTCATATTCGTCGATGTCTCTCTCTGCATTATCAGAAAAAAGTTACTTGCCTGAATCCTCCACACTAAGGGGCAATATTTACCAAAAGGTCATGAAGCACAGCAAGCCACCTTGCTGTGCTGCACGACAGGGAAAGGACAGGAATGCACTGTATTTGACATAATACAGCACATTCCTGTATTTTCCCAGCGCTGGTGCACAATGTGCTGCCTAGCACCAACACTGGCACCCTTGCACCATGGTTAAAGGGTGCTTGTGTTGTAGGCAGGAGTGTTTTTGTGCAAGAAGGCACACCTTCCTGCACAAATGCAATCCATCCAGAGGCATTTTCCCTTTTCTGTGTGTGCTGCAGAATGCAGCACACATAGAAAGTGGAGAAACAAGGAGAAATAAACATATTTCTCCCCGTTACGCCTCCATGGGGATGCATAGCATTTTGATGCTTTGCCAGGTAAATCTGGGAATGCACCAAAATCCATGGGTGTTGCGTGAGAACACCCACGCACCATCCATGGAATGCCTCCCTGGGGCAGAGTACTGCAATGCAGCGATTTGCGCTGCATTACTCTAGATTTATCAAGCCACTGAGGACACTACAGGGGTCCTTGCGTGGCTTGATAAATCTAAATTGAGTTGCGTCGCTCTTGCGCCCCGTAGTGGGGCGCAAGAGCAACGCAACTCATTGATAAATTTAGCCCTAATAATATACCTTTTCAGTAGTGGAGTATTTTACTGCTAGTGAAGTAATACTTTCTACATTCATCAAAGTTGCAGCTGGATTACTTATTTCTTTAGCCAAAAATGAGCAGGAGGCATCAGGGAAAAATTCAAATCAACCTGAATAGCCGTGTTTGTAATGTAAGATTTTATTCTCACATTTATGTCAGCCAAATAATCTAAAGCCATCAATTTAGCAAACTTTTCAATGGAAGTTTACCGTTTCTCATCACTTTCCCAATATTAGCAACAGAGGAGAGTCTAGTGCTACTTGTTTTACAAATCATAAAGGCTCCACTTGTCCCAGAATAAATCTGAAGTTGAATTATAATTCAGTGCACGAGGTGCAATGACTAGCATTACCAATCTAATAGCTGCATGGGAATGTTTCAGTCCCTGTATTTTTCATGTCAATGCAGTCTCTATTGCACACCTGGCATTTCTGATAGTGTTGAAGCAGAGCTCTGCTGCTACTCTCTCTTCCTGGCTATAGAATGTGTTTATTCACTGAGGGATTTCTCAGAGAGAGAGCTACAAGCGGCCAAGAATTAGATAATCCTCTCAAGGAGAATTTCTTTCTAGAACCCCAACAGCGAATTTCATACAAACATCAGGTAGCAAATACATTTGGTAGCCATATCTTTCACTATACATTGCATCTACATATACAGAAAATGTTGTCAAATTGAGTTGTCCATGATGTTGAGGCCCAGCGTGAATGAGTAAAGGCTGCCTTGGGGCACTCTTGCTTAATCCATACTGATCCATACATATATTTTTAATTATTTTTTATTGAGATTTCTCGGCATTAACAATGAGGGTTATAATGCTTTGTACTGCTGTATACAGCATCACAAAAGAAGTAGGATATTTCATACATCATGTAATCTCCAGTATATATCAGTAAAGGGTGCAAGACCCATTATAAACCTGTTATCGGATCAATGATAACATAACAGGCACAAAAGATATCAACACCTCATAATGAATAATGGTAGTCATCAAAAAAGGAAGAAGCCATGAAACGTTCTAACCAAACAATAAAATAACTGCCCTACCCACCACCTTCTTTCTGCCACCTGAGAACTGTCTTATTCTAATGTAGGGGTCGATTAATTTTCAGGGGGTCTGCCATCATCTTTCCCAGAGTCTTTGAATGATTCTATGGGGTCATCTCGCTGCACTGAAATAAGCTATTTCCATAACTCAGGCTTCTCTTCTCTGCACAATGCCTGCTCTCGGCTTGGTCCAATACACCACTTCCCTTTTGTTATGATTTGCTCCTAGAGAATCACTGTTCTGTACTTTCCACTCAGTGATGCTCCAAGGGGACCATGGAAACTAGCAGAAGGTTGGGTATTTAGTGATAACTGATGGGAGAAGGAGCAAGGAGATTGTTCTGAAGCCGTGTTTGTTGTTGGTGGAATAAAGGGCTTGGAAATCTACATCTGTCCAGTCTCTTAAACTTAATATTGGCAACGAGGGCCTGCGACGGGTAGGGAACCATCCACAAACACCCCTCTGAATTCAAAGGAACTTATTGAACCCAGCATGAAACGTAAACTTATACCGGCGATAATTTGGTCCTTTAAACTACGTGTGTCTCAAGCTCTGTGGACCAGTGGAATTGAGCTCTGCAGCTAGCGCGGCTTATATTTTTATCAGTTCAAAGTAATTGCACCAATATTTGCATAGAAGTCTGCTGAGCGAGGGATATAGCTGTTACGGGGCTCGAGGGAACCAGCGGCACTGATCGAGTGTTGGGAGGAGGGCTGCGGGACACTCACCACATGAGGGCTGCAGTGGCATTATTTGAACATTGCGAGGAGGGCCGCAGGACAGCAGTTGAACTAGCACCTAGGCTCGAGACTCATTGATGCTCTTGTGAGTCAAGAGCGTGAAGCTGCATTGTTTACTGGGGCAACGGCGGTGAAGCATAATAGCTAGAGATTCACTGTTGCTCTTGCGAGTAAAGAGCGTGAAGCTGCATTGGTTACTGGGGCAACGGTGGTGAAGCGTAATCATACACTGTGTGCTAATGACGCATATCTGCACTGGCAAGCGACCTCGCAGCTCAACGAGCATTCATTGAAGACCAGTCGCAACACATGACCACTTGATGTGGTGGAAATCCTGTGAGGTAGCAGTGTGTCGGATCTATTTCAGCCGCAGCATGTGATGTGAGGAAGGGAAAAAAAGAAAGCCTTGCATGGTGTGGAATTCAAGACACAGCTCTATGGTGAAAATTTGATTTTGTGTTGCATTTGATTTTGCAGGTTTTAAAACATGGCAGTAGCGAATATGTCCCAACCTTCACAATTCTTGTCTTAATCTGGAGAGCCCATTTTACCATGGAAAGGTGGAAACACCTTTTCAACTCCTATTTAAAAGCGATTGGAGGGGAAAAGTTCTCTGCGGGCAGTAAACATTGTGCAGTATTTCATAATCTGGGCATAGAGGGTTGCAATATTTGCGAAAGCCATGATAAAATTGCGACAGGCAATGGGGAAGGTGAGCCAAGGGACATTGGTACAATGCACAAATGACACCAGGGTACAAGAAAGCTTTTGGCAAAAAAAAAATCACTCAAAGAGGCTATTGACATAGTGGAGGGAATGGAACATGCATATGGGTGGATTAAAGAGATGTGAGGGAACACGTCACATTCAGTGGACAGAGTGACTATATTTTCCAGAGACAAGGCACCTGGTGACACTCAAAAGAGCACAGCCTAGAAGATGATGGAGCGAAGGACCTAATAAAGGAAATTCCAATTTAGGAAGAGACTCCAAATTAAAATGTTTTAAATTTGGTAGTGCATATATCTCTCGAATGATCCTAACTGCAATGCCTGTAATGCTGTTTATCGCAAGTGCGGGAAGAAGGGGCACTCTGCTTGGGTGTGCAAGAATGCAAAAGTACATGACGTGCTGGACATGCCTGAAGTGAGCCAGAATATGATCTTTCTAGTGGTACCCTCCTCTATGGGAATCAAACAGGAAGCATTGTGTTGTGGATAGGGGCCTTGTAGCTGAATGTAAGATTGAGATAGGTGTGAATAACCTCATGGTTTTGGAAGATTCAGGATCTCATTTACCCTAATAGAAGACAAAAATTGAAAGGAAGTACATGGAATAGATGGGGTCACTTTGTTAACTCCTGATATCAATCCCAAAGGGCATGGAGGAATTAAAATAGACTTCATAGGCTTTACAGTGATGAAAATAAACTTCATGGAAAGAGAAAGAGCAGGGACACTATATGTGGGCAATCGTGAGGATAATTTGTTGGGGTGGAGGCATCAAAGAAACTTGGGGATTATCCTGAACCCCAAATCTCCCAACCAAGTTTTGAAGATATCCACTAATGGGGAAGATGTAGGAATGGTTAATGAATTCCCTGAAGTATTTAAAGATCAACTTGACCTTCTCAAAGGGCTTGAGCATAAGATATTTTTAAACAAGAACTCCAAGCCAGGTGTGCATAAGGTAAGGAAGGTGCCCAATCTTCTGTTAAAGCCTTTACAGAAGAGTAAGACAAACTCAGAATTTCCGTCAATCTCGGAGACTTCAACCAATACTTCTGGGTTGATCATCAACCTGTGCCAAACATCACTGTGTCTCTGGTCATGCTTAAGAGTGCTTCTGTATTTAGCATGATGGATTTGCCTGCTGCTTACCACCAGGTCATGCTGTATGAGGGTTCTAGAGCTCTCACTTCTTTTTTTTGCCCTTGGGGAATAGAGATTTAAAAGACTACCATTTGGACTAGCTTTGGCGGCAGCGTGTTTCCAAAGACTAATGAATTTGGTATTGAAGGGAATTGAGTCTGAGATGTATTTCCAGGACAATGTCCTGGTGTATGAGAGGGACAAACAGCAACATGATGATGTTTTGAGGCAGGTGCTCTCTAGATTGAGAGATAAAGGCCTTACTCTAAGAAAGGAAAAATGTAAATTTGGAGTGGCGTCAGTTTCATACCTTGGTCACACTATCACAGGAGAAGGCATTAGTCCCAAAATTGATCTGGCAATTTGCATGATAGAAGCGTCATCCCCATCCAACAAAGATGGCAGAATACTACTCCAAGTTTGGCAAGAACGTTGCTAGCATGGTGCAGCCTATCAGATCACAGTTAAAGAGCGTACCATTTGATTGGACTGAGTAATTGGAAGGGGCTTTCAAATTCATTAAAAATTAAATTGCGAGAATGCCAACACTTGGCCATTTTGATGTTACCAAAAATACCTTTCTTACAACTGATGCAAGTCTAAAAGGTCTTGGAGCCATCTTGCCTCAAGTTGATGATGTGGAAACGATGGTGGTAGCTTTTGCTTTGCGCTCTCTCAAAGGTGCAGAGGCGAGAGACTCAGTTATTGAACGTGAAGCACTGGCTTGCACATGGGCAATACACCACTTTAAATTTTTGTTGTGGGGTTTGCCGTTCAAGCTCAGGACAGACCATAGGCCCTTAGTACAATTGTTAGGGTGCAGTAATGTTGATAACACTTCACCTCGCATAGGAAGGTAGGTGGAAGGGTTGATGGAATACAATTATCAAGACAAAAACCTTACGGGAATAAAGAATGTTCCCGCTGATTGTTTAAGACATTTTCTTGCTC
The DNA here is from genome assembly GCA_963921515.1 of Calotriton arnoldi. NCBI lineage: Eukaryota > Metazoa > Chordata > Amphibia > Caudata > Salamandridae > Calotriton > Calotriton arnoldi. The sequence goes on along the minus strand of CAWUFW010002155.1, from coordinate 1,092,370 downwards.
ATAAACCTCTTTGGGCAGAAACTGAGATGGACCCTGTTATGTGGGTTAGGAAATCAGCATTTGGCAAATTGGAATGGGAAAAAGAGGCCGCCAAGGATGAAGTAAGGGAAATGATCAAGGATCTGGTGGTGTCAGGCTGGCCTCCTCTCACAGAACTTGCTATGGCAGCAACAGCATTTTGGAATGTCAAGGAGGAACTATGTAAAGACAACGGTGACCTTTTGTGTGGTAATAGGCTGGTTCTCCAGGTGGGGTTTTAGGACAAAATTGTAAACCTTGTGCACGAAGGACACTTAGGAAGGAATCTGACCAAGGCAAGGGTGAGAGAACAGTATCGGTGGCTGGGGTTAGTTGGTCATGGTGAGTGAGTGGTGAGGGATTACATCCAGTGTGCAGCCAATGGCAAGTCCAAGTCAATCAGGACTGCACCACTGTCTCCAGTTGAAGTCCCGGAAGAACCCTGGGTAAAATTGGGGTTGGATATTGTTGGCCCTTTTGACCTGCTGCCATAAGGGGAAAGATTTGTCTTAGTATTGGTTGACTACACTTCTAAGTGGGTATCAGCTTGCTGTGTAAGTACTGTGACGACCAGGAGTGTGCCTGATTTTTGAAGGATGCATTTGCTTCGGAGGGGGTCTCAAAATATATTGTCACTGAGAATGGAGTTCAATTCATCTCTAGTGAGATGAAGGAGTTTTTAGATTAATTAGACATTGCACATCTTCGCACAGCATTGTACTCATCACAGGCTAATGGTTTGGTAGAGAGTATGAACTGATTGGTCAGAGCGTCTGTCCAAATTGCAGTGGAGAATAGGATCTCGCTCAGAACAGTTGTCCGGGAAAAGCTGTGGCCACATCGCAATACACCCTACGTTGTGAGCAAACTTTCACCAGTCCAGCTATAAATGTGAAGACGAGCAGGATCTTAACTCAAACAGGCCTGGTTGAAGAGTAACGAGCGTACGAAGGTGGTGTGTTCCAGTGTGGTGAAGAAGAATCAAGAAAAGTACAAAAGCTTTTTGATGATAAACACAATGTTTGTGCACAACTATGGCGAGTGGGAGATCTGGTCTTTGTAAAGAAACCAGGGTGGACACTCAAGTGTAAATCAAAATTTTGGGGTCCAAAATGCATTGTTCATGTAAAAAAGAATGTAGTTGTGTTATGTGATGGTGGTGGTGTGTGGTGTGTGGAGTGTGTTTAGGTTAGCAAAGTATAGAGAAGATGATAGAAACAATTCAAACCTACCCCTGGTTGACAAAAGCTCTGGCTCTTTGGAGGACCGTTGTAGTTCCCTTTCAAAGAAGACACCTTCTTATTTGAAGGCTTATGATGACCTGCATTGATCAGGTCTGGTGGATATAAATGAAACAATTCTTCTATTATTTCCTTTTTTTATCTTTATTAACATGGTTGTCCAAGCCGTTTTGGTGCAATGGTATAGTCAAGCGTTACATTGTAATACCATGATCTGTTGCTCTTGTTTTTACCTTATGAATTTCATTTTTAACTCTGAGAGTTTCCTTTCTATTGTTTAATTTTATGTCTGATTTCTTTTCCTAATCTGTATTGTATATATGTTTTTTTCCCTTTCGATTGTAGAAAATTGGAGTGTTTGATCTGCATTTGTTATGGGAGGGAGATGTGTTATGATTTGCTTAGAGAATCACTAATCTGTACATTCCTCTCAGTGATGCTTCAAGGGTACCATGGTAACTACTGGAAGGTTGCGCATTTAGTAAATATCTCAAGGGAGAAGGAGCAAGGAGATTGAACTGAAGCTGTGTTTGCTGTTGGTGGAATAAAGGACTTGAAAACCTACATCTGTCCAGTCTCTTCACCTTAACACCTTTTCCATAGTGTCACTGCTGGGGGCAGCGCTGATTTCCATTTCATGGCGACCACTATTTTAGTCAGTAAAAATGCTAGATCAGTGAATGTCAGCACTACCTTAGTTCTCTTAGGTCTAAGATATAACCCCAATAAGCCACTTTTAACACTCACTAAGTGTGATTTCCTGCTTGTTTGTGAAATTGGCAGTTACATTTTGGTCCAAAAAACAGACAATAATAGGTCAAGCCCATATCATGTGTACTAGGTCTGCTGGTGAGTGGTGGCATCTGGGACAGTGTGCCAAAGTGCCTGGGTAATTCTGACTAAGTTTGTGAGGGGTGAGACATGCACAATAGAGTATATTAAAGCAAATTAAAGCAAATTAACTTAAACCAAGCATTTCCAGATACCTTTCGAGAGTACTCCAATGCTTTCTCTCATTCTCTATCATTGTATTTCCGCACAGAGTAAGTCTCCCATTTATGGCAGATTGGATGCAATGAGACTCCATTGTGGTCTTATGCTGCCCTATACAGCCATGTAAACAACTTGCAACTGAGGCCTACAGTATGTAGGGTTTGCCAAAAAGAGTGAGTTCTGGATCAATTGTTTCTATGGCCTATTGCATCCTCAGTCCCAGCAGTATTCTACCATAGAACATAAATTGGCCCCCTTCAAGTTTGTATGTGTCTACTAATGCTGGAAAGTCCAGGACCACCCCGTCTTCAAAGAAGTCAGCTTACTTCAACTGCAACAGTTTCCTCAGTGTGAGTGCTCCCACAATGGTCGGGAGTCCCGTAAAGGTATTGCTGATGCATATGGCTTTGTTGGATGAGTATGCAAGGCTTCGCCACAAACACTCCAGAGCCATGCGAAATAAAAGCATTGAGTTCCTTCGGGTTTTTGCCCCTGTGCTAGTCCATACACGTTACAGTATTTGAATGATTTTCTATTTCAAACTTTTAATCATTTAATGTATACTTTCTGTTAATTAGCTAGGTTTTCCCTTTTATGTTGCTGCAGATATGGGATTCTTGGAATTGCTACATTTTAAGAAAGGGGTGTACAATGTAGGACCCCAAGATTTGAATCAAAATAGAACTAATTCACATAATTACATTGTATAATAAAGATCTTGTAGTGTGGCAGAATGAAGAAGCAGAGGCAGGAGAGTAGGTTTCCATGAATGGGAAGAAGTTTATTCTCTATTACAGGACCCACTTCTTGCCTAGCTCCTGTCCTAGCCAGTCGTGGGTCCTTGGATCTATTACGCACCGTGTTTCATTTCTTCTACTCAATTCTGGCAACTAATTTATTGAGAGCTGCATCGCATGAAAATTAATAACATTGCTGTGAAAAAACGGACGAATTTGGACTTACTCAGCAACCGTGAGTAATTTCTTACTTTTCAACGGTTTCCTCTACCGTTTGGGGTCTTGTTATTCCTTGAACCGGCACTGGATTCCATTGCACCCGCATCCTGCCGTGCACTGGCACCGGATTCCATTGCACCCGCATCCTGCGGTGTATCCTGTTCTACTTCGCGTGCGAGTGCATTCTTTGCCACCTCTACGTTCCTACGTCATCTTGTTAGCCACGTTAAGACTGCCTGCTCCACTCACTTTAGAAAATACACGCACGGCACGTCCTGACGTCAGCACGCTTTACACGTTTTGGCGGCCATTTTGAGACATTGGGAGACTTCTAAATACATACTGGTGTATGTACGACGTTGCAGCTTTTCCTTCTGCTTGTTTCCGTGACAAGCACAAGTTCCATCATTTGGATTTACACATCGCAACTGTCACTGATTTGCTTGTTTCCGTGACAAGCACACGTTTCATCGCTTGGATTTACACATTGATACTCACCTCGTCTGTCAAGATTTATTGTGGTGACTTTCGGGGTTATTTTTAATTTATTTAATTTTAGTTTGTTGATATTTGCTATATTTAACTCCACTTCTTTTCAGGTCTAGTATAATTTTATGGCTAATTCAAACAACATATTACATCCTCCTGCTTTCTTACAAGATCCAGGTAAACCCATCACACCCTGGCATAAGTGGTTAAGGGTATTTGAAAATTATCTTGAGGCTATAGACGCTACAAAATATTCGCCATCGAGAAAAAAAGCTTTATTATTTAATCACCTGGGTACTGCAGGACAACTACTTTTTGATAATTTACCTATCATTCCTGCACCCTCCGGAGATGAAACATGGAACGTTTTCACTGAAGCATTAGCACGCATGGGAAAACAATATGTGGATGAACCATCTGCAATGGTTGAAAGACATGTATTTTTTAAATGAAAACAAATGCAACATGAATCTTTTGAAGATTATTTAGCGATCTTAAGAGTACTAGCTTCTAAGTGTGAATTTGGTACTAATCTTGATACTTCCTTACGTGATCAGTTGGTTTTCAATTGTTTCAACAAAAAAATACAGGAGCGCATACTTACCTGCAAAAATCCTACGTTAGAAGAGGTAATGGGGATTGCAAGAAGTATTGAATGTTCTGTTACTTCTTCAAAAATCTTAACTGAAGGTTGTGTTTCTAATTCTATAACAGGCACTAGTGTAATGCATCTTGCTGCTAACACTAGTAATGAACCTGAAGTTAACGCTGTTACTAATAGAAACAAACTTAAAAAAACATTCGAGAAAAAACCTAATGCAGCCTGTTATAGATGTGGTTCAAAATTCCATATGGGGAATAATCCTAATTGTCCAGCACATGGCAAACGGTGCAACAATTGTAAAAAGATTGGTCATTTTTACAGCATGTGCAGAGCTGCGAAAGATAGGAGCAAAGTTAATCAACTTAATGTTGAGGATGAGTCAATTTGTGATGCTTTGAATATTGTTTCACTATCTGTCGAAATTAATACGTTAAAAGAATCTGGCAAAAAGTACAAGGGGCCAATATGTGAGGTACTTATTGGTCAAATTGAAGTTAATATAATGGCAGATTCTGGCTCACCTATTACTATTTTAGCTGAGAAAACTTTTGAAAGATTGTGGTCTGACATGAAATTGAGTCCCACCGATGTCAATCCTAAGGCATTCGATGAATATGACATAATTATGAGTGGTTATTTTTCTGACTTCATAAAGTTTAAAGGAAGAGAAATATTCACTAAAGTACATGTTGCACTTAATGGACGCGACATACTAGGATGGCAAGATCAGGCTGGTTTGGGTATAATACTTAGACCTGGACATACCGAACCAGTAGTCCTGGGTGAGTTGCCTGTGTCTTCTGTCAATAATGTTGAACCACATGACCCTAGGCTACATGAGTTATTTGACAAGTACGCTACTGTGTTGAGTAATAGTGTAGGATCTGTAAACGGGTTTGAACACACCATTAAGCTCAAGAGCAATGCTTGTCCTGTTGTCCAAAAGGTAAGAACAATACCCCTCTCAGTTAGAGAAGATTTAAAGAAATTATTGGATCAGATGTGTTCTCAAGGCATAATCACCCCAGTTGAATCTTCTGAGTGGGTTTCGGCTGCGGTAGTTGCACGCAAAAGTTCTGGCGAGATCCGTTTGTGTGCACACTTAAGGGTTCTTAACCGTAATATTGTCGTGATTGCCACCCCTTGCCCAGGATTCATGATATGTTGGCCAAATTAGGTGGTAGTAGATTTTTCACCACCATAGATTTACGTTCAGCATATCACCAGATTCCCTTATCAGCTGAATCACAACCTTTGACTACTTTTGTCACTCCTTTTGGCATATATATGTACAGAAGGATGCCCTTTGGGTTGGCGTCAGCCGCCAGCATTTTTCAAAGGTTGATGGATCAAATGTTTGCTAATGATCTGGGCATCCAAGCATTCTGGGATGATATACTTATCCACTCAGACACAATAGATCAACACTATTTTCTTCTTGATAAAGTTTTGAACAAATTACAAAAGCATGGTATGACAGTTAATGTCAAAAAGTGTAGGTTTGTTACACAAGAAGTAGATTATCTTGGTCACAACATTTCTGGAGTGGGTATCAAACCTAAATCTTGGTTACTTGACGCTATTAGAAATGCCCCTGTTCCACTTGATAAAGATTCTTTAAGAGCATTCCTTGGCTTAAGTGAGTATTACGCCAGATTTGTACAGGGCTATGCGTTGTTGGTACAGCTACTCAGAAATTTATTTTTAAAAAACACTAAGTTTGTCTGGTCAGAAGATACTCAAAATGCTTTTCGTTTGATTAAAGATTTAGTCATCAATGCTCCTGCCATCAAACCTTTCACCTATGGTGTGGAAAGTATAATCACGGTTGATGCCAGTGCCAAAGGACTTGGTGCGGTGTTGAGCCAAATAGTGAATGGTCGTGAATGCACTATAGCTTTTGCCTCTAGAACGCTCAATGAGGCCGAGCAGAACTATAGCACTATTGAAAGAGAAGCTTTGGAATGCTCTTGGTCAGTTGAAAAATTTAAAATGTACATTTGGGGCACAAAGTTTCAACTGTATACAGATCACAAACCTCTGATTTATATGTTAGGGGATAGTTCATCTAACAAAGCCTCTTCTAGGCTAATAAGGTTGTTAGCTAGACTACAAGAATTTCATTGTGATTTCAAATACTTACCAGGCAGAAAAAATATACGGGCTGATTGTCTTTCACGCCTTCCCCTACAATGTAATGATGACATGATTAAAAAAAAGATGATGATGAATGTTTATTTTCCGTGGAGGATGTTGTGCATGATTAAAAAATTTCTCAGGAAGAATGGCTTGAGTACAGTGAAAAGGATGAATGTTTGAAGAATGTGAGGACATTTTTAGTTAAAGGTTGGCCATCTGAGAGGAATTTGTCAATTGAAGAAAGAACCTTTGCTCAAGTAGCTTCAGAATTGTCCATTTCTAATGACATTTTACTTCGGCAGGACTAGTTTGTTCCTCCTAAGGCTCTGAGAGGTACCATAATTTCCTTGGCACATGAGAGACATTTGGGCATTACCGCAACAGTTAACAAAATTAAACAAACATACTGGTGGCCAGGAATTGATAATCAGGTTAAACTTCATGTTGAACATTGTGCTCAGTGCCTTTGTTCTGATAAACACTGGAAAACTTCAACAGCGCCTTTGTGTCCCGTACAGTGGCCTAGTGGTGCTTGGCAAAAAATTGGCTTAGATTTCGCTGGTCCATTTTCTGTTTTTGGAAAAGACAAGAAATTTCTTATCGTTGCTATTGACTACTTCTCGAAATGGGTGTATTTTGCATTTGTCAAGAACCAATCATGACATGCAGGTAATGACATACAAAGAATTCCTTAAAGTCAAATGCACAACTAAGCACATATATTACTTACATACCACAGATCTGCCATGGATGTAGTCATACATAGTTATATATGTTATAGACCCATGTTTCATGAGGATCATGATTTGAAACACAAGCCCTTGCATCATGTAGTATGTACTGGAATGGACAGTCTGCCTGTTGATGTGAGAGTTGTGTCCAAAGTCCTGAATCATGGCTGCAGGCCAGCTGAATCAAAAAACTCTGCTCCCAAGGCAGGGGACTGTTCTTTTACCTTTATAATTCTAAGATAGGTGGGTAAGGGAATCGGATGCCTTGTCCCATTGCCAGACATCTGGTTTGATGGCATGATATGAGAATATCATAACCAAAATATTGTTTGAGAGAGATAGCGTGGCTAAATGTTGTTTACAAAATGTCAGCCCATTGGAGTTAACAATAAAAAGTCTACACCAATAGGACAATAGGTTTGTAAAATATATTCTGATGTTAACATTACTTAATTCTATGGCACATATATTATCTAAGGTGCAAAGATGAAAGTGACTTGGCGATGTCATGCTTTACACAAGTGACTCGCAAGGACCACGTGGATTAGTGAAGCTGTCAAAAATGGTGCGCATTCAATTCTTAGAAGCTGTGACCAATTCTTACAAGCTGTGACCTGTAGGTTAGAAATGTATGACTGCAGCATTTCTAAGAAACCAATTAACAATAGTTGAGTGACTGAATGCTTGTAGGAGGAATAATTCTCTCATTCCTATCTTCATACCTTTGAAACTATTATGTTGTGAATGACTAACAATATACACTTCAATTCAAAGCCTCAAAAACCTTAAAAGAAAAAATTAACATTCAACAACTCTAGAACATCTGCGCAGGCGCGCGGAATGGCTGCTCCCTAGCGCTGCTCCGCCGGCCGGAACACAAATCCGACCAAAAATAGCTTATTTGGTCAAAATGCACGCAACTACTTCATAAATATCGGCATCGGAATACAACTGCCAGCAGCAGATGCGGTTGAATGGGGAAAAGACGCGCTGTATCCGGAGAAAAACCGAGGGAATCAAGCGCAGCTCTAACCATCCCAGCCGAGTCAAAATGGCGGAGCGCGACGTTGATTAGACCGAAGCGGCGCTGCAGAGTCAAGCAGTTCCCAGGACCAGCAAAGAGGTCTAAAGCGCCAAATACAACCGCCGACGCCATCAGACCAGCCTGCCTGCGATATGCTCGCTGCATAACAGATAAGTCACCTCACAAACCATACGGCAGCCGAATGCGATACTTTTAAATGGCCGCATGACATGAACATAGCTGGCTCATCCATCAGGGGCGTTATAAGCGCACTGCATCCACTTTGCGCTCGCCTAGCAGTCCCGTGTCAATACCTCACAGATCGACCCCATAGGACCACGAGCCGTTACTGTGGCACTTGATATCGCGCAATGCCCGCAGCGTAAAGCAGGGCTTGCTGTACACTCTCGGCAATATTGATCCCGGGCATGTAAATCGGATCACGGGCGGAACGAACAATGAGTACACAATCAAACAACCTGCTCCCATTAGATCCCCTCACCCTTAAGATAGCGCGGCAACATGGTACTGTGAGGAGGTGATGTAAGAGACAGCACCCACGCCATTTAAGAGGACTCAAAGGCCCCGGTGGAGATAACGTATTCTCTAACCACCCTTCACTGTGTGCCGGAGCTGCGGGGACTTGGGGGTTACATCTGAGGTAGAACTGTGCTGTACTAATGGCGGCCTCATGGCGCCGAGGAGGCCTGAGTTTTACATCAAGGCAAGAATCCCTTGCCTGACCCCCAAGATGGCTGCCACAGTGGCCCCTACCACGTTGTGCTACTACTCTGGGAAAAACCGGACATCGACCGGACCTCCAACCCATCCCCATCCGGCCTACCTATCAGGATACTGAATCTATGAACTTACCTCTGAACGTGGAGACCTAGCTTTTCGGCCAATGCCCAGTGGAGCTACCTGATAGCTAAAGAGGAGATGGGTTGTGGACTTCCCCTTGGCCGTCACCTACCCAGCCGGACTTTGGGCAGACTTTCCTTCATCTCTCCGTCGCATTCTACCTCCTACCCCTTTACCCTACCCTCTTTCCCCCTCTTTGCTCCATTTATCTCGTCCCCTAAGCTCTTTAAATGTTTTCCCGTTGAGACCTAGCTATTTGGCCGATGCCCGGTGGAGCTACCTGATAGCTATAGAGGAGATAGGCTGTGGACTTCCCCCTCGGCCATCACCTACCCAGCCGGACTTTGGACAGACACTCCTTCGTCTCTCCATCCTATTTTATCCCTGAGTACACATGACCTCTATCCTGACAGCGGAGTCCGAGCATTATGTCCGACGCCCGGTGGAGCTGCTCTGTTCAGCTAATGAGGAGATTGGACTTGGCTCACCCCCTGACCGTCACCTGCCCAGCCGGACCTTGGGCAGAGTTTCTTTCTCCCTGTCTCGCCCACCCTCCCCCTCATCGTATATCTGCCATTCTGCCCTTGCCTTGTCTCCTTTCTATCCACCTGTCTGACCGATACCCATTGGAGCTTCCTTTGAGAGCTATAGGGGAGACTGGCCTTGGACTACCGCCCAAGCCGTCACCTACCCACTCGGTCTTTTGGCTGACTTTTCCTCTATCTCTTATTCCTTCATCCCCCTCGTCCTCTCCCTTCTTGCCCCCCTCTCCCCCTTCCCTCTCTACTGATCCCTCCTTCTCTCCCATTAATGTTTCGCACATATTTGATGTAACGTATAATTGCTATTATTTTTGTAACTTTGCTGACCTTATGTAAAGCGCTCTGATACCTTCGGGTCTAGCCAGTGCTATATAAAACTGTTTAAATAAATAAAAAAAATAAAAAAACACCATATATTCTTATTCCTTGCTGTCTACTGACTAAGAAATGCTATATGTTTCATAACTTCTGTTCCATTAACATTGCATCCAAGTGTATCTCATCAAGGGGTGGGCTGTGGCGACAGGGAAGCATTGCAGACAGTTATCACGAAGTTGCACAAGTGATAGCACTGACTTGTTGCATGACTCTGCACTTTTAGGTGCACTATTGAAGGTGTGGGATAGTAGCTTGGTGACAGCCAGCTCTCTGCTTCCAAGGAAAACGAGCACTGCAGCAGGAAGAGCGTAAAATAGGTGGTGAGACCTGTGTCTGCATCACTATAATACTTGAGAGCCAATTACTGACGATGTTCTGATTTCTCAAGGGAAATCTAACTGTTGACTCCCGGGGAACTCATGAAGGATGCCAAAAGCCAAAGTGGAGAAACTGAATGAGAGAAACCCAAGAAGGGAAAGGCCAATGAAAACTTCAATTTGAACTTTCTAACAGTCGAGGTTGTCTAGGAGAATTGACTATTGTTAAATATCCAATCAACTTTGAACATTATTATTTTAATGAATGGCCTTTACAACTCAGATTGGTTGTATCATGGCTTCTATATCCTGCTACATTGAGATAGGCGTTTTTCAAGTTTTTGTGCTGTTGTACATTTGCAAGGTCTGAGATGGTCCTGACAAATTCTTACGCAACATACAGAGACGGGGTAGAATCAAGGGTCAGCATGTGTTATTAATAGAAACTTTAATGGAAGGAGTGATCTTTTCTGATTTCTACTCTATGATGGAGGTGATACATATGCATAATGGTGCCAGTAAAAATCCAAGATGCAGGCTGTGTACTTGGGGCATGCCAGGGCAATGTTTTCCCGTAGAATGAGCGTAAATGTTTTAGTGGGTCACGAGCCGATTTTTGTTGGGTTTCATAAGTCCAAGCAATAAATAAAGATGCCTTTAAATTCTGGATTTATCTGTATTATCTTGTCAAGTTTCAGGTTGTGTCTTCTGCTGCCTATTGTTTTAACTTGGGAACTGCTGTTTACAAACTCTTCTCACTTTGCAGTCAGAGAAAGAAAAATAAAATGAATTATGTGAAAATCTTACTAGGGCACACAACAAAATCTATATACCTGCTAATGAACTGTACACATTCAGCAGTTAGGAAAGCAAAAATGAAGCACATTTATTTTGTAATTCTGAAGTGTGATGGAAATAAAGATTTGAATAGGATCAGAACAAATCAAGACATTTTACTTGGTGATGCACCAATAATAAATATTCACTGAAACCAGATTTCCAAATACTATCATTTGTGTGTAATATAGTTTTATCCGTAAAACAGTACATCTCTGCAAATTTAGTGACTATTTTAATGGAAAATGTGCTGTCTGTTAAAGACAATGCACTACCACACGATGTTTTCGTTATATTAAAAAATCGCCCACATCATGTCCATCAAAGCTAGGTGGGTGGTGAAAGTTTGTCGTACTAAAAAGTGGGTCATGGTTCTAAAAAGTTCGGGAAGCCCTGGTGAAGTACATTGTGTATTCATGCTTCGGTCATAAATTGTCTACAATGTGCATTCTGCTACTAGTTTTCACTCTCTTGGTTCAGTACCCAGATGGATACTCCATCTTTCTATGTGACATAACTCGCTCACATTCTATAAATTAGTTTATTGTTATTATTTTGAGAGTTTCTTTATGCCTTGTGCTTTTACATGGATGTCCATTCACCAACATGTTAAAGGTCGTAGACGTGACATCATGCAGCGTTTGCCTCCTCTTCATGGCCGGAGTGGCCAGCCAGGCAATCCCCTGAGAGGCTGGAGCCCCAGGAGGTCGGCTTTGGCACTTGGAGCCCTGTTTCGACCTGCAGGAGTGGTGGTGCACATTACACGATCCAGGCGGCAAATTCAAAGAGTTGCTCTAGTTTATAGCACGCATTAGCACGTCTGCACATGGGGGCTGAATTAAAAAAAATTGCCAGGGCTGTTTTAAGTTCCCAGTCCAGTCCTGCTCCTCTTCCCCTGAATTTAGCCAGGTAAAGAGAAATTAATAGAAACTACTGGAAATAAACAGTGCTCATAGACCCCAGGCTAATTTCTCTTTCTGCTACTGCCTTTCAGACTCCTGAGAACAGAGGGCAGCAAGGGCAGTGACAGAGGTACCAAGCCAGTAGCAGCAGCTTTCTACTTATGCGGATGATACTCAGCTCCTCTTCACTTGGAGGGAAAATGACACATCCCTGGCCCGGGCCAAAGACTGTCTTACAGCCGTCTTTAACCCCTTCGATGCTCATGACGAGCTCAGCTCGTCATGCTGCGCGGTGGGCGTGTGCGCATGACGAGCTGAGCTCGTCACGACCACGCCCGCGATCGGAATGTCCAGCACCTGAGCGGAATTCCGATTGCGGCGAAGGTGTTAAATGGCTCACATCTGCTCAGCTTAAGTGTAACGAGGACAAGTCGGAGGTTGTTTTGTATGGTTCCTTTCCTCTGCAGTTTAGGATGGCACTTTGGCCGGCAGACTATCCTCTACCTAATTCTGCGGGTCAACCAGTCAAGAACCTGGGGGTCTGGTTTAATGAAGATCTCCGGTTCTCCACGCAGATAAAGAACTAGCAGGACAGTGCTTTGGCACACTGAAATCCCTTAGGAAGTTCTTACCCTTGTTACCCAGGGCAGCCAAGGAAATGGTTACCCGTGCCCTGATTCTCATACGCATCGACTACGCTAACGCACTGTACATTGGCTTGCCAGGATACCAGTTGAAGAAACTGCAAGTATTAGAAAATGCTGCGGCCAGAGCTTTGCTTAACACTCCGGGAAGATCAAGCATAAAACAACATTTGCATGATTTGCATTGGCTCCCCGTGGCTCAACGAGTCAAATTCAAAGCCCTTACTCTGGCCCATGCAGCCCTCCATGGATCTGGCCTGCTCTATCTTAGGAAACGTTTTAGCTTTACGCGCCATGAAGACAACTGCTTTCAGCCTCGCAGTGTCTGGCAGTGATCCCCCGCTTTCGTCTTACAAGAATGGGGGGCAGCTCCCTAACCTTCAAAGCAGCAGAAGCTTGGAATTCCCTCCCATATGAGCTGCGTAACACTAAAGACCCTAGGCTGTTCAGGAAACGGCTAAAACCCCTGCTGTTTATCTAATTTGCAGTTGCTTTCGGCTCCTCACCGTTTTCATTTGGCTTCCGCGCCGGGACACTCTTGAGTAGCCGTGCGCGATATAAATGTTAATAACATAACATAACATTAATGTCCACGTGCTTTTCTCTTTTGGCAAATTTAATAGTCTTTGTCAACTATGTTACATCTCTTCTGATGATGATACTTATCCTCTTATCTCTCTCCACTGTTCTAGGTGTTCTAGAGAAAGGAGCATGGCATCCTGAAATGGTCACCATTTATGTGGTTCCTTAAAAAAATGTCAGATTAAGAAAAGAAGAGAAATCGGTTCATTGAAAAAATGTAAACGCACTTCAACCGTGTCTTCTTGCTCATGCAACCACTGCCCACGAGATGTACGCACTATGGCACAGATGCGTGCTGAGACAAGAAACTTCTAAAAGCTTGCTCAGGAGAAATCCGTTTACATTTTCTAGCTCCTGAAGGCCATTTCCCAACTTCTCATGAGTTCGACTAGGCCTCTGCTTTTATTTGTGACCAATCATAGAAATACATGTGTGGTAGAATATACATTTGTGTCCTGCCTGTAGTTAACGAGCTTTTCTCTACCGATGGTTTTTAGGGGAGCCCGTGGTCGATTGACTCTGTGATCACATACTATTTTCTTTTTTCAATAAACGCTTTTAGACTGCACCTATACCAGATGTGACGATTTCTTCGACAGTTCTTCACTGGTATCTTCAATCTACATTCTCTCTGGCCAGGCTGGACATTTTTTGATGTAACTTTTCAAATCGGCGTACTTTTGAATTGTTCTGCACGGATGTTTAATACAGAGGCGAAGATCCTGAACTCGTCATCTATTTCCCCCATTTAAAGATTTCTCTATTGTCTGTTACCGTAGTGCATGATAATATGTTACCCAGCTTTTCAATGCTTCTTTGTTTCGTTTCAGTGAGTTAGAGCAGATTTCTTGAGGAGAATACAACAGATTTAACAGACTGAAGCTGTAATTGTTCCCAATACCAGGCTATCCTGTGGCAATATGTCAGAACACATAACACAAATAGGGATGACGTCTTACACCGGGATGTCTCCTATACATTGATTGCTAGAATTGATTTATCACACAGCAGCTTCAAGCATAAGGTGAGATGCTGGCATCCTCCTGTGTACAGTTTTCACAATCACCTTTTTTTTTTATAATTCCTCTTCCTAATGATTCTTTTTAGTGAACACCAGCTTCGTCAAATGTTTGTAATATCTGAGAATATTTGTGATTTTGAAAAGCTACCTTCGAGACAAAGGTCTTGCTCTACCTTTTCTCTAGATAGCTGACAGTGCCCACTTAAGCATCTTCTGTCTACTCATGTGGCCTTATATTTCTCAGTCCTGAAACGTTGCCTTGCATGATTTGATTATTGTAGTTTCGAGTGAACCCTTGAGATTCCTACCGTTTTGAGTAACTCACAAATTCCCTCATGTGTCACTTCCTTTCCCTTTCCTTTCTTACTCCAAAACAATGTTTTATAAATAAGAATAATAATATCAATATTTACATTCCACTGTAGACATATCATGCTTCATACCCCTGAAAAGGATACAAAGCCCTCGAATTCATATTTGGTTCCAGAGCAGCCTTACACAGTGCAGTTTGTGGCCAGTTCCTATCTACATTCCTTCAAAATATGCAGGGGGAGACCCATGCATGCTCTCTCTTCAGTCCACTGCTCAGTTCCAGTCTCCATTCGATTTTGTGGTGAGGGCACTCAGCCATGCCCTCTCCTCAAACCACCACATCCCATCATCTTATAAACCTACCAACACCTCTTACCAAACTTCTTATCTTTCATGGCACCACCACAATCCCAGTGGAAATCATCCTGCTAACTCCGCCATGAAGATCCGTCTCTTTTTCTCGGTTTGTCTCTCTCCCTCTTCTGCCTACCTCACCATGTCTGCTGCAAAACGTTTCCTGCAAGCACCACCTCCAAGAAGTGTGGAAGCCATCTGAGAGTGGTTTTCTTAAGTTTTGAAATCTGTGAAATTTTTCACCCTGGGTCGCTCAGCGGCAAATTAAACCACTTCAGGCTTATATACTTGTTGTTAGTGATAACTTGTTTATTACATGTTGTAGTCACTTATCTTTTATCAACACTGTTCAAAAAGAAAAAAATCTCTTTTTTCCCTAAACGAAGATTGATATCATCTGTTGCAAAGTCAGCCTGTGTGCCCTGTGCACCCCCATTTTTAGGTCTCGCCTAGCGTTGCAGCGCGCATGCGCTGCCCGCTTTGCGAGGCATGCAGTATATACTATAGCGTGGCAGCTTCGTGGAAGTTCCGCCCACTCTCCGCCCATCTTTTTGATTGGCTTAGGTCCTAAATGCTGCCTTCCCATTGGTTTTAGCCTTGTTAGTCCCTCCATGGCTACTGGCCCCATTACTTTCAAAACTATTTTGTTCCCGTGGCTCCCCCCTCCCCTCCCGCAGTCCGTGACTTCTCGGCCCACCACCCCCCCCCCCACTCCTGTTCGTGCCTTTTTGCCCACCCGCACTCTTGTTTAAAATGCAATAGGACTAACGTAAATGTGAGTTCTACTGCATTGCAAGTGTTTGTCTTTAAAGTAGTGCGCAGTCATTTACATTTGACATGCGCGCGATGCCTTATATCACAGCCACCGCCCCTTCCTTCCGCACAGCCACGCTCTGCTGACTCAGTGCCTTAGTCAGTCGCCCACCTCTCTCTCTGCCTCCACTGCCGCGCCCGGACGACTCGCCTCCTCCAGCTCACCATGGGAAGACAGCGATGGGTCAGAGTGAGCCCCTTTTCTCATCCTGCGGGACCGGACCAGCCCGGCCGGAGCAGCGGGGGCCCAGTGCAGGCTCAACATTAACATCCACGGAGCCGCAGCCTGGCCCCTGCTGGAGCTCCGATCTTCCCGCTATTTATGACCTGCTGGTGCATGAACGCCATTGATATGTCTTTTGGCGTTGTCGTGGTGAGTTTTTGCTTGAATGTTCCTGTAAAGCCACCGACTCCAGGCTTACTGTGCAATAAAAGCTGAGACATGAACGTACACCACAAAAAAGCACCCGGATTGATAATGTTCATTTTCCACAGCATTAAACGGTCCCAGGCATTTTCGCAGCGAAGCCACTGATCCCAAATCACTCAGTACTCAGTGAACGTCTTTTAATTTTTAATCTGTGCCTGAATGTGACAATCAATCATCTGCTTTTAGGTGTACAAACGCACAGAGGGGCTGAGAAAAGGTGTGTTATAGAACAGAAAAACAGGCATTATGACGCAGAGGGTGGGCGGGGTGCCGTGTGGATGCGGCATTGGCAGCCCTCCTGCTTCTAGTGATGTTGTGGTTCGTGCCCTTAGTCCTGTCGGTGCCAGGTCCCAGCTGACAATTTGCCTATCGATTTGGCAGCCCTTATTTTCCGTTCAAGGGGAGAGGGAGCAGAAAGTACCACCCTAGGGGCTTTACAAAGTTGCACTCTGCAGGAAGGCCTCCCAAGCACATATTTAGCACATATTTAGCACTGTTAGTGTTTCTTGGGAATGTCTCAGGTGTTACTGTACACATAGCAGTTGTCGTATTGCATGTGTTCAATCTGTAGTCCCAATTTTAATGTTGCAAAGTATGGGCCAGAAATGCGTTGCGGTGGTTATGCTTTGTTACGAAATGTAGCCATGTTGTTTTGCTCTCTACATAAAATATTGTCTTTCCCACTCAAATCACGCTGTGTAACTGTAACCAAATTCACTCGCATGTCTTCCTTCTCTGGCGATAATAATCTGGGGCTTTTTGTTCATCAGAAGCAATTGTCACAGGAGTCACTGACAAGTTCCAAAGTATTGAATGTGTTGTGGTGATTACCGTCATCTGGGAATGTCATTGTGCTACAAATACATGTGAGCAAAGCTACGTTGCAGTAATGTGCAATAAATGTGTTGCATAGCCAAATACTTATAAGGCCCCAAAGGCGAGACCGATTGCATTGCAAATGCTTGTTTGCTGACTGGTACTGGTGGTAACTGACTCTGACTTTCTCTGGGTTCTGTCTAACCAGGCCCGGGGCCAGTGCTATGTTGAAAACACAGTGAAAACACACACATTAGGGTAGACTGTGTGTTAGGGTACCCCTATGATTGGCATGGCCTGTCCTATGAGTCCCTGGTACATAATAGCGCAGGGAGGGGGATTACAACTACCTATAAGTCCCAAGTAGATAATAGGGCATGGGAGTTTAGAGGGCAGCAGCCCATTCTGCACTGGCATGTGTGCATTGCTGAGAGCCTGAAGTCATTTTAAAAGCAGCCCTGTGTTCCAGAACTGCTTTTAAATGTAAGTTGTGCCCAAACTCAACTTTTGTGTTAGGGGCACTTAAAAAGTGATAATCTAGAATAATTTGACATATTAGGTACCCCCAGGGTCTCCCCTAGGTATCCCAGGGGTGGTTGGTAATGTACTTATAAGGAGTGCCCTCATAAAAGAGGTTTTATATGTTGTGTGGATAGAGGAATTGCACATTTTACTTCCCCCATTGTAGTAAAGTGCTTCCCAAAATCGACTTTGGTGCTAGGAGCACTGTGGAGTGAGGATCTACACTATGTTTGCATATTCAGGACCTCTAACGTCTCCCCTCGGTATCCCAGGGGTGGAGGTCATGTAGCTATAAGGAGGGTCCTTATAAAAGATGTTTTATATGCCCTGGTGGTGGAGAAAGTGCACATTTCATTTTCCCCATTGTAGATCCCCAGCCACATAGGATAACATTGCAATAGTTTATTAATGCATAACTAACAATAGGAATTAACAAGAATATCATTCAAGGACTTAGGAGAATGGTATTGATAAATCCAACTGTATCCTAAAATATACAGAAAAGAAGTTATAAGTCTTTCTTGTCTGTAAATCAAAATTCAGCCTTCCCGTGGTCTCCCCTGATTGGTCAGAGTTAACAGGATTAGCCTGGCTGCTTTGATGAAGTGATAAGTGGCTCACCCAATGAGAGGCTATCTGGTAGAGAGACCTCTGCTACACAGGAATTCCAGAGCAGGGGGAGGGGTTGTAAAGCATGGAGTTTCAAAGGGGGTATAGGACAGGCAGTGAATGCCAGGCCCATCTACCCACCAGCTTCCCTGACCCAGCCAGATGGCAGGCTTAAGGCAGGAATTTGCAGAAGGTAGGGGGAGGAGAGCTATGGAAATGAGCCATACTGGAGTTTGGTTTAACTAATTCTTGCTCCTCTGCTGGGATTTCAGCCATACTGAATTTTGGAGGAATAGTGCTTTCTGGAAGAAGAGTATGCCACACTTTGGAGGAAGTGGGCATGCTCTGGGGTGTTGCCCTGCACCTCATTGGATAGGAGTGCCCTCCTGCATGACCCCAGAGAACACTGAATAAATATGTGAGAGGTGCAGAGCCTCTCAGATCTGCTGCTTGAAACTAAGAGAAGAAGAAGGCTTGCCAAGCTGGAAACTTGATTTGCACTATCAGGCCCTGCATTCTGACTGACTGAACCTGCTGCATTATCTGGAACTACAGCCTTTTGGATATACCTTGCTTCAAGAGGAATAAGGAGTGGACTCCCTGCAACTACAGGACAGGTTAACAGAGCTCACCTGGATCATCACCACCAAGAATCCCCTGCTTGGAGTGCGTCCAGTGGATTTGTAAGGGCTTTGTCCAGGTGCATTGTGGGAATTGTGGTCCCAACCTTTCAAGGACCATCTCGGAGATTCCAGCCCCTTGGATTTTGTTCTGGACATTTTGGACCCTCAAGAGGAACTTCAGGAAGACGTTCCAGAAGTTTGGAGAACTTTGGAGCAACTTTGGAAAAAAGCTCCATAAAGTGACCCACTCAACCGCAAGAGCCAGGCCGCCCACCTTCACCACAAGCCTGCTTGGCCTGCTGGTTCGTCCCGCTGAAAAGCTCCGGACGTCCAACTTCCAGAGTTTGACCGGTAGTTCCCTGGCAAGCAAGCCAGCGATCCCTCACCGAACCTGGATGGGTGATGAGCATCCAGGGACCCTGGCAGAAAAAGCTCCAGAAAAGTTTCTAAGTCAGAAGGTAAAATCTGCAAGGGGTATACGAGCAGGGCTCCATCGCGGTCAGCCTGAAACTTTGACTTTGTCTCGGTCAATCGTGACCAGATGTCCCAAGGTGACAATATAGGTTTCTAACTGCTATATAGTGCTAAATCTTAACAAAAAAATCATATTTCTGGTTCCCTACATTGGGTTTTTGTCATTTTTGTGTCATTTTTAAAGATAAAAATATTTCCTAATTTTATAAATTGGTGTGGGATTTTTATTGTGTGTTGTGTCATAATTAGTTACTGAACTGGTGTTTTTAGATTCTTTACATACCTGTCCCTTAAGTTAAGCCTGCCTGCTCGTAGCCAAGCTACTAAGAGTTGAGCATGTGAATAATTTATTAAGACCTATTCTGAGCCCTAGACCATGTTAGTGGCCTTATTGCCAGTGGAAGATGCATATTTACCACTACTAATAACCCACTTTCCAACAACATCTTCTTCTCTCTTCCTGCTTCGATGTTCGTCTTGGGGTGTTTCCGGCCAGTAACCTAAAAAATAAATCCAGGGTACAGGTAAGTCCTTTGCGTTCTTAGTGTCTTTTTCTTTCCTTTCTATGTCCTCACTCTTCTATCTGTCCTTTTGGTTTTCTTTCTATTTCTTTTACCCAGTTTTATCTTTCTCTTTGGTCTGCCCAGAACTCCCTTCTTTCAGTTGTATCCTTTTTCTCTTCCTGTATCTCCCTGCTTATAGCTCTGTTTTAGTGATACCATCCTTAATACGACTATTAATAGCCTTGGGATATTGACACCCTTTCTCAATATATCTCGAATTATCAAACTTGTGCCATTACCTCTTATCTCAAAAAATAATATTATTGTGAAGCTTACAGCAAAAGAAAATCTGGCATACAGGAAAAAACAGTTTGAAAATTGCGAGAGGTTCTTTTGTGTTTTCCCCTACCCTACCCTCCCATCCAACCCTTACTTTCCCCACCTGTCTCCCTTCCACCCTCTCAATCATTCCCACACCTGTGTGAGCCACGCTCCTCCTGGAACGTCGGTGGATGTTGTGGCTTGCTGGCTGGCCCCTCAGCTTTCCTCTGTTGGTTTAGAGGTTTTAGGCAACTCCTCTTGTGTATCAGAACACACCTCCTGCCGTCTTGCTTCATAGCATCCTCCGTTAGGCTCACGCAGCTCTGTCCTTCTTGCGGATGGCGTCTCCCGTACTCCAGCTGTGAAACCGCTTATCTTGTCCTTGAGTGTCTCTTTCCCCTCATGGCCAATCCTCCCCCTTACTCCAACAGCTCTCTCCCAGATTTCGGCATCCTGGCATAGGCATCTTCCCATGTTTTCCTCTCCTCCTTCCAGACTCTCTTCCTGGATTTCTAGACTGCCCTCGATGTCGCCGTTTTCCTCCTTATAGTCCACCTCTTGCATTCATCCTTCTTCTATTTCGCCTACATCCTGAAAGAACAGAAGTGTTTTTTCTGTTCCTTTTGTAGCTAGGCAGTTGGAAGCCTCCCAGCAATCAATATAAGGTAAGCCTTCCCCAGCGTCTTCCTCCTCCTCCTGACACACTGTTTCTTTAGTTTTCAATTTGTTTTCATAATTTGTTTAGTTACAAGCTTTTATACACAATTATTTTACTACAAACCTAAAATAGTTTTTAACTTGACCAATTAATGTAGTTTGAACTACATATGTTGATTGTGCTACTTTTTCCATCAGGTTGGAAGGTCAGAAGAAAAGGAGTTGAGTTAACAACAAAATAGGCTTTACTTTTGTCCCCCTTTAAGTTTAAATGTTACTTATCCTCCAGCACACGCTAATATATAGTACAGATAGTTAATTCAACATTCGTATTCATAATAATCCACAAATTAATTGTTTGTTCTTTTTGTTTGTTGTCCCATTCTTTATTCTGAGCTACAAAGCCAACACATGATTCGTTGGTGTTCGGGATACACCCGCGACTTCCTCAAGGCTGTCAATATCTCCAGACTCTTCTTGTTTTAATTCCAGTTGTAACTCTGTCCCGGTCAAATCGAGTAATGTCTTTACAATTAGTGGTCCCGTATAATAACGTCTCCTGTCAATCAATTTGAAGTATTCCCAATGCAAATTCAAAAACAGTAGTCAGGTCAATTAGCCCGTATCCAGCAACTAGTAAGTAGATCCTTTGTGCACGGTGAGTGAGTAAGCTCTGGAAGTAGCGTTCTGTGGATTTTTATGAATACGAATGTTGAATTAATTATCTGTACTATATATTAGCATGTGCTGGAGAATAAGAAGCATTTGTACTGATTATCTTTTGATCATACTTTAGGGAGTTGGGTGAATTGCCCCACCTTTGAGCACCGCAGAGAGATTGTTTATCATAACCAATATTATGTGTACTGCTTGTTGAGCGCCAGTTCCCCTGTTTAAGATCACCCCTTTAAGTTTAATCATCAGAATTGTACCTAGGTAGGGTATCTTTGGGCTCAGTAATGAAAAGATTCATTGATTGAATTGATATGTATAGTGTCACAGTCTGTCTTAAAGTGTAGACAAAATTGCCTCATGATGGCTGAGGGGGAGATAATGCACATGATGAAGAGGAGAAGGTAAAGACGTAAGCAATGAGTAACACAATAAGGATGACAGATAGATAGGATTAGAAGGATTTCATTTTTATTTGTTTTGAATTCCCAAATATGAAGGAGGTGAACCAGACCATGGCTTTTCTTGTGTTGCCGACGTGTTGCCGACGTGGAATTACAGGTTCTCCAATTAAGGTCAACTTTGCAGGACATTCTTTATCCCAGTCTCCTAAGAGGGGCTCACTAGCATCAAGCAGGACAATTTATTTCCATGATCTCAGAGAACTTGGACTTATTACAGTGAATATATTGTAGAAATGTGTATCATTCTGCCAGTGGAGGGCAATTTCTTGCATTGTTTTGTTGAGGAATGGGAGGTTGACAGGGGTCCTATGTTATATGGATCTGTGATGGAGATAGTCTCTGTTTTTAGCAAGATGGTGAAGACTGCATGTTCAGTGATTGTGGGAAAGCCTTTTTGAGAAAGGTCTGACAGTGATGGTGCCAAATTTGAGAGCAATTCATTTTGAGAGTTTTAAGGTTACCTGTGCAAGACACAAGTCTAAATGAAATGAGGAACAATCTGCATTCATGACCACTTTGACAGATTCAGGTAACTGAGCTGCTAGTAAGATTGTTTCTTGTTGATCTATGTTAATGGGAAAGTTACCACAGTGAACATGATTGCCTTAAAATATTTAAGGATTAGATGTGTGTGTGTGCGTACGCAGTGTAAGAAAAAAGGCTTTGCTATATTATTTGTAAAATTTGCTGAGCTGTTTCTTAAAGGGTTCCCAGAGGCTGATAAACAGTGTATGATCACCCAAGAGAACTAGGCACAAAATGTGCAGAAATGTCATAATAGATGGGATAATAGAAGTGGTTGGACACATTTAGACATTTATTTTTTAATATGGTGTTTGCTGGGTGATACCTGCTATGTAGATTCATGCTAACATCCAGTGTATTTAGAACTCACACAAGGGCGTTACCTCGAGCTAAGGGCAATGTTGAAGAACTCAAATTTCCATGCCAGGGGAGTACCAAGAAGGAACACAAACCACTGTATGTAGGGACACACAAACAATAGATTCCAGACTCCAGAAACTCCCCTTAAAAGGTTAGTAATTTATTTCAAGCCCCAGGCAACAGCACTGCTTCTCAACATTGAGAAACTATGATCAATCTTTTATGTTGGGATTTTTACTTTTTGCGTGCCAAGCAGGAGAAGTGGTTTCCTAGTTAGCTAAAAGATGATAGTACTATCTTGGCCTTTCAGATATTCTACCAATAAAGACGCTAGTAGAATGCACACTAGACTCCCTGGGTGGGTTACATCATGGCCCATTTAAGACAGCATCTGTCCCTGAAGACATCCTAAAGCCTTTAGAAGGAATGGTCAGCTTTAATTTAGGCCCTATGACTATCACCATGTACATAATACAAAGGTGATTGGTCACGTATAGGGCCTTAGAATATATTACACAGATGAGGGAGGAGTTTGGGGACAGACTAGTGGCTTTGGATCACTCACGTTTTCCTGGAGTAACAGGGAATGGAGTAAAAAACTAGGTATTTTTTTTCAATTGTTAACCTTTGGATACATCATAGACAATGATAAAACTAACCCTGAAGCATTGGTGTTAGACATGACAGCCTTAGGGTGGACTTTTTGCCTTCCTCCTCCATTTTCTGCTGATCTCGTTTTTGCTGGCCTTAGGACTTTGCACACTTTATCACTGCTAACAATGCTAAAGTGCATGCGCTCACTCCCTTAAACATGGTAACATTAGCCCATCCCCAATTGGAACAATTGATTTACTTGTAAGTCCCTATTAAACTGGCACTACATGCGCCCAGGGCCTGTAAACTAAATGCTCCTAGTAGGCCTTCAGCACTGCTTGTGCCACCCGCTTAAGTAGCCCTTTAAACATGCTTCAGGACTGCCATTGCCGCCTATGTGTATAGTTTTTTAACTGCCATTTCGACTTGGCAAAATAAACCTTTTGACAGGCCCCAGTCTTCCTTTTTAATACATATGTCACCTCTAAGGTAGGTTCAGGACAGCCCAGAGGGCAGGGTACAGTGTATTTAAAAAGTAGGAGAAATAATTTTAAATGTTGCATGTCCTGATAGTGAAAAATTCTTAAATTCATGTTTCAGTACTGCAAGGCCTACCTCTACCATAGGATAACATTGGAGTTACCTTATTACATTTAATAAGCTGTAATTTTCAAATGGGAGCAGGTCACCAGTTCACGCTGGTGTCTTTGGAATTGTAATGAAAAATCCTAGCTTATGGTGTAGTTGGGTGTTAAATACAATTATGAAAATTCTACTTTTAGAAAGTTGGCATTTTCCTGCCTTACATTCAAAACACAACAAAGGGCCAGAGGAGATTTTCAGACCTGCAGGGATTGACTCCCCTTAATAAGACTATATTAGTCACAGCGATCAAACCCTTGGGTCTACAATTAACAGAGTGAACGGAACCTAGGAATGGTGGAGCTTCCCTTTTAAAGGACAGTTTACCTTAGCCACCAGATGTGGCATGCTTCATCATACGGTAAACTCCTCATACTGTTTAACCTAGTCATGGTGCGGGCTACAACCCCCTCTTTGAGAGGGAGGAGCTCAGGGATGTTTTTGAAAAAAGGCATAATAAATACCTTAGAAGAACTATGTGTGATGAGGGCAGCACAGCAAACCAAAAAATTAAAAAGTAATAGTTAAAACTAGCTACAGGGTACACAAATAACTTTATTAGTGTGCCTCTGGGCCAAGATTAAAAACCAAGAAGGAGGGGATTCAACCTGGTCTTGGGTCAAGAAGTGATAAGTTAATGGCAGGTTGACATGTTTCATCCTATTACCCTCAACAAACATGTGGCGGCATTCTTCAGGATGTATTATCAAGGTTTCTGCGTGCTAACGTGCTCATGTACAACAATTAAATTAACTGAGGTATATACAAAACCAGTGGTCTTTGTGGCAGTCCATGTAATCAGGGATCCACTGGCAGTTTACATGGCAAAAATAAATATGTATAACGTCTTCATTAAATCCACCGACTCCATACCCAGAGCCATAATAAGTCATCCATTTGTGTGTCTGTTCTAAATCCTACTATCAGGACTGTAGATCATAGTGAGGCCTCACATTGCTAGCGATAGCCCCTCTGTACATGTAAAACACCCACCATATTTCAAATTAAGCATCATCATAACTATTTTTCTACAAGTCAAAAAACATTGGGCCTGATTACGATGATGGTGGGAGCACCATCAACAGCCCGTCGGTGCGGGTCCCACAGCCATCATAACCATATTTACCGCCCACCATATTACAATGGCAGGCAGATGGTTGGGGGTCAGAAAGATTGACTGCCATGCATCCAACGGGCTCCTTGAGCCTGCCAGTGCATCGGAGGGAGCCCCAATCCCTAAAATGGTGGCGGTGCCTGCCAGGCACCGCCGTAGGGATTATGATGTCCCTACCCGCCGGCCGTTTCATGGTGGTTTACCCGCCATGAAAAGGCTGGCGGAAAGGGACATTGGGTGCCCGTAGAGGGCCCCCCCTTCCCGCTGGCCCTCAGTTTTGTGTTTTGGGGGCACCTATGGTGCCCCCCCCACATATCCCTGCACCATATGGCACACTTGGTGCCTGCCACGTAGTGCAGGGATATGTAGGATGTCCATGTTTTGTATTGCGCGTGTGCTGCAGCCCGCAGCAACCGCCGCAATACAAAAGATAGACATTGCGACCGATGTGGTGGAGTCGCATCCTAATTGGGCTGGCGGGACCGTTGACTTGTAGTCGGGCAGTCCCATTTCCGAATGGATGGCGGTCGGACATAAGTCTGACCGCCATCCTAATGATGCTAATTGTTGGCATAGTTGCACAACAGAAACAAAACAAAACCAAAGATTGGCACAAGAGCCACAGACAAGAGAAGAGACTCATGGTATTTCATAATTCCTTAAAGCATCTGTGACCCATATAGACGTTCACATAGTTTTGCCCCAGTGAGAATATTATATAGTCAACCGCTGTCTGAATAGACAAGGGGTAGGTGAATCCTAGGTGACCAAGATAACTTGTGCTCATGAAAACAGAAGTATGAAAAATGCCCATAGGCGGTGACTCCTCTGTCTTAACCCATGGAGTTGATAACCTTTGACTAGACAAGATAACATGTATTGCTAGACATGGCAGTATGGATTGTGGTCCCACTCCTCTATGTATTCATATAACGGAGAGGTATGTGAGGGCGAAAAGCAAAAAGGTTTAGTGCAGGAGGACTAGTATACATACTAGTCCTCTAGCACATTTAAAGTAAGTATGCAATATAGGTTAATTGCCCATATACAACAAACATGGTATAGGGTCTCTAGGTGCATGGAGAGGTACACAATATTGTGACAACATGACCCCATGGGGATTAATAGTTCTTGCGCCAATAAAATTGGCTTCCATCCATGTTAAATGTAAAAGGGGAAGGAGCGCCACTAGCCACACTGGGGGTGAGATCCATCCCAAGGCAAACGGGTGGGCGTTCCTCAAAAGGCATGCAATTTGGTATGCTCTTTATGTGCAGTTAGTAAAACCACAGTTCAGTTTATCATTACCCATTAAGAAAGAAAAGAGGCTACACCCAATAGATTGTGAACCCCCAGAAATGACCAGATTTATGGTGTCATGCCCCTGTAGGAAACATTATTACTGGCGGCACTGAGCGGTGCTCTTACCTTGTCGCATGCAGCCAAAATGCAGATAGCCACGCCTGGGGAAAGGCATAACCCAAGGCGAGTTGCCCGGCGTCTTTTATGAAGGCATCCAATCGGTGAAAATAAAGGTCAGCTGTGACTGTGCCTTCACGTAAGTACTTGTCCAATCACAAGTATTCCCCCAGGACGTGACCCAGGAAGTACTGGGAAAAATAGTTTATTATTTGTGGCATTACCAGTAAATGTACGCCGATGAAAATATTCCCATGATGTATGTGGCATAACGAAATAAATAAAATGCCACAAATAAACTATATTTTCCAGTACTTTCCGGGTCACATGCTGTGGGAATGTTTATGATTGGACAAGCACTTACATGAAGGCACGGTCACAGATGACCTTTATTTTCACCAACTGGATGCCTTCTTAAAAGACGCCCAGCCACTCACCTTGAGTTATACCTTCCCCAGGCGTGGCTTTCGGCATTTTGGCTGCATGCGATAAGGTAGAAGCACCGTTCGGTGCCAACAGAAATAGCGTTCCCTATAGGAGCATGACACATTAATTTGGTCATTCCTTAGTTCCCAATCTATTGGGTGTAGCCTCTCTTGGTTCCTAATGGGTAATGATAAACTGAACTGTCATTTTACTAACTGCACATACAGATCGCACTAAATTGCATTCTTTGAGAGGAACGCCAGGCTTTTTGCCTCGGATTGGATCTCACCTCAGCGCAGCTAGTGGCATTCCTTCCCCTATTATATTTAACATTACTGGAAGCCGATTTTAATGGCATCAGAACTATTGTTTCCCATGGGGTCAATATATCACAATATTCTGTACCTCTCTTACAAGAGTCCATGCACCTAGAGTCCCTCTACCATGTTTGTTATAGATGGGTAATTGACCAATATTGCACACTTAATATAAATGTACTGGAGGACTAGTATGTATACTAGTCCTCCTGAACTAAACCTTTTTGTTTTTTGCCCTCACGTACCCCTCTGTTATATGAATGCTTAGAGGAGTGGGACCACAATCCATACTTCCATTTCTAACCATACATGTTATCTTGGCTAGTGAAAGGTTATCTATTCCTTAGTTTAAGACAGGCTTCACCGCCTATGAGCATTTTTCATACTGCCTTTTCCATCAGCACAAGTTATCTTGGTCACGTACCCCTTGTCTATTCAGACAGTGGTTGACTATATAGTAAGCTCACTGGGGCAAAGCTATGTGAATGTATATATGGGTCACAGATGGTTTAAGTTACTATGAAATACCATGAGTCTCTCTTCTCTTGTCTTTGATTCTTGTGCCAGTCTTTATTTTTTATTTTTTTCTCTTATCACTACTTAGAGCACATGACACCTTGAGCACCACGCCAGGGTAAAGTTGAGGTATGATGCTTGGCGTTAGTGGGTAAGCCCAACTTTCTCATTCTTTTTCCAAGAACAATGCTTTTTGATGTATAGAAAAATAGTTATGATGATGCCTAATTTGAAATATGGTTCTTTTTATGTTTTTTGTGTACAGAGGGGCTATCGCTAGAAATGTGAAGCCTCTCTAAATATCCAGTCCTTATAGTAGGATTTGGAATGGACACACAAATGGTTGGGTTCACTGACAAAATATCATTGTTAAAAATATAGAAGTAAAAAATATCGATGCAAATATATAGATTGCAAAAATATCGACTCCCTATACTTAAACAGGTAAGTACAAAAATATTGAGAAAAAAATCAAATATGTTAAATAATAAAATTAATATGAAAAAAGTAGATTTAATATAAATTTAAAAAATATAATAAATAAACTTAATTAAAGAAGTTAAACACACATACATAATAATTCATATATATTTACTTTAAAACAATTAATAAACTATTAATTTTAATTTATTTTATAATTTTAAAATTATGTAAAAATTTACAAATATATATATATATATTTGTACCAATAACATAAAATCTAATTTAAAAAAACATTCTATTATAAATTAAGAGATTAAGGGGGTCATTACGATGGCGGGCGGAAGCACAACCGCCGTGCTGGCGGATGCAAAAACCACCAGTTACCGCCGGCACGCAGCAGTCCACACGCCCGCCCAATTACGATGCGAAAAGTAGGCCAAACACCGCCGGCAAGCCAGCAACACCGTCCGCCATCAAAGTGCGCCCGTACACGTAGCGGCGCAGCCCAACTGACAGACACCGTCCGACGAAAACACGTCCCGCCCGGCGCATAAATTACGATGCCGCAAACAAACGGCTCCCACGGCCAAGAGATACCGTACGACAAACCGAAGCGGTAACACGGACGCCGAGCACGGACAACGAAGAAGCGGCTCCCCGAGCATGAATCCAGCACTGCAGGCCCTCCCCATGCTCTTGCTGATGCACCACCAAGGACGCAACGTACTGCGGAGACGCAGGTAGGCACACACACAACAAGTGCACGCAAACAGCGCACACAGTGCAAGGGCGGAAAAAGCGGACAACCCCCCAGCGCGTGTACACTACACATCCACCATTGCATCCACATATGACACACAGGCCAAATCGTAACATCGCGTAACACATGTGTACACACCACCTGGGACTAGGAACCAACGACCCCGTCACGGCCCCAAAGCGGCGATGACGCCGCCACACATGCGCACAACGCAGAGGCCAACCGCAGCGCCATGCATGCGTCGCACACAGACACAGGGACACAACCAAGCAGCACACACATCAGCCCCACCCCGAACGCACATGACACGTGACAGGCCTGCCACAGACATGTCCCCAACGCCCAATTCACGGACAACACCCAACGCCACACAACCGACGCACACATGTCAGTGAAGTCACGCAACAGCAGGACATACCCCAGTGTAACAAACATGGCGAAGCACACAGCGGCGGCAACACCAACTAGGAGAAGCAGGGCCCCTTCGGGAAGAGGAACGCCAGTACCACACTGAAACACCCATACCACCCTGCACATATGAACAAGACATATAAAACGGAACACCAAAGAGCCCGGGGACCGATAACAGGTGGCCCAAGAATAACATTCACACACAAGGCCCAACGCAGAGCGGAAAGGCAGCCTGCCGCCCACACAAGGGAGAGCAGACAGCACTGAATGACCTTCCATTCCAACTCCGAAACCACAGCCCTACGAAAGAAGCCGGTGAATACAGCCATTGTCCAAGAAAAGACCAACACAGGCATGCCGAGGAGACCGACCACAGGGCAGATAGCGCATATCACAGAAACACACAACGGACGGGGAAGAAAGAAGAAAACACTCCCCCATGTCGGCCACATGCAAGTTAATTGGAAGGAGTCACACATCACTGACCTTGAACTGTCTGAGAAGCATGTGGGATGAGGGCCCGTGTCCTCCAAACAAGCCAACAGAACACAAGTCCTGTCTCCCTACACAGAGCTCACAGCAACCTCGGAGCGTGCACATTGCAGACTGCACACACAGCCGGAGCACGCCACCACAACGCACCGCTGCGAAATGGCAACCGCAACACACCTACCCAACTACGCCGGACAGCTCAAGCTGTACAAAACCAACCTGATACATATATTGGGATGCGATCTCCTGTCCCTGCTGAACGTAAGTTACCGACTGACTTACCGCATCACATTGTTCAGCTGCGTCATGCCCGTCTTCTACTGTCGGAGGTGTCCCTACCAGCATCCCGTGGAGATATGCCTCTCCAACCCGGCATGTCTAAAGGCGGACCTGCTACCACTACTCCTCCCTCTGGACGCACACGACAGGGCCTGCTCTGCCTATGGGGGCATGGCGTATGTGGCCAACATCGCACCCGCACTGAAATGGGACCACTGTGCCTCCACACGACGGATCATCGAGAACAGCTACATCGAATGTCACCCAGCATGCCCCATCATGGTCCTCCAAGGGACAACTTACGAACAACACCTTGACAGCCACCATCCGCTACATTGGCTGGCAAACATGTACACCACCAATGACATGGAAGCCCTGCTGGACGGCATCGCATACCTGACAACCTGTAAATTCGTCGGACCACAACGCAGGTTCCCCGATTGACCTATGATGTCCAACCCCGCACCCATGCTTAGCTTCCGCACGGACTGGCCAGTCACCACCACAACAGCCATACCAAACGACCGGCAACTGTTACCACACCATCAACGACATCGCCATGACATCGGATATGACCGGGACATGCACACTGTTCCCCATCACATCCAGGAACACCGCATGCATCGTGGGAGGCAGTGGCATGGGGTCTGTGTATCGCACCCACATGGACGGAACTGCACGAACAACCAGGACACGACATGGATCCAGCGCCCATGGACACACACACCGCTCAGTGGACATGAATAGGTCGCCTGGAGTCTGTGGAGTGCTGCACCCCTCCCACCCCCGCCCCGGGAATCCCATACCAGCACCTTTGCATGGACGACAAGTGCATACAACAACAACACGACCCCAGTGACTGTGACATGTCCAGTAACCACCACATTGCAACAACAAGTGGCACGCCGCTGCATGCACGCAAGCACATGCCCTGATGTCATCTCACATGCACGCGTGCATGAGGAACAACCGCAGCAAACCTGTCACATGGAACTGAGATGGACTGTGCCCATGATGCCAAGCGGTCTGGTAGGCTACATGTATACCGTCTGTGTCAAAGTCCGCAGCTCCGCAGCTATACGTAAATGTACATTAGCACAGCCTTGGCCAAGCAGATGTAACTCTGAAGCCCACATCCCACATGCAACAGCCAATCACATGTAACCCCACACCCTATCCCATTTGCAATCATGCTCAGTATATCCTCAACATGTATTCCGCTGCCAGTAGTGTCCACTATACTGCATCACAGAGGACAGAAGACTCAATATAATGTTTGAAACCAAAACTGTCTCCGCTGACTCATTTCACAAGTACGAATGAGAGAGGATGAGAGTATGTGAAGTACACGGCAGTCGTGACATGACCATGTAGTCCACTGGTATTGGATGTCAACGCAAATGAGTAGCACAACTGTGGAAGACACACATGTGTCGTGTGAAGTCGTATGGACGCAGTGCTCAGGTGGGTGGGTGTGACGGGTAGATGAGCACATGCCAAGTTGTAGCACGCCGTGTCGGGAGGGGTCATGAACAGTACACCACCGCTTCCCTGGGCATTGTGAGAGGACACCTGTCGGGGGGGAGTGAACACGTGTGTGCACAGCAGCCGGGCACACGTACAAAGCGGTACCATGCGCACCTCAGCCCACCCTCTGTGGACAAGCTGGATCCTGTTGTGCGCCCGCCATGCCCCTTGACAAGGCACACACAGCCCCAGTCGACCAGGTGTAACCCCAACATAGTCAATCCGCACAGGCGATACAGGGCACGGGATGGCAGTGGAGCATGGTGTGTGAGAGGTCTCCTCGCGCTCCTCCTGGTCATATCACGCAGGCAATAGAACCTCAACGTCTAGCATGGCACAAGTCAAATGGAAGTGTAGGGGGACGCACCACAGCACGAGCAGCACTGACGTCACGGGAGGTGGCTCGCACCATCCCATCCATTGCCCATTATACCAACCACGCCACATGCCATTGCGACTAAGTGCAAGTGCGTGCGCCACCACCCCGAGCCCTCCCCAGAGAGGCCAAAGAGTGAATGTGTGGGCCATCAGTCACAGACGGACGCGGCATGGCCGCAAGGGCAGCCACAGCCACTGGGTGTCGCAGGTGGCGGATCCGGAAGGCGAAGACTGTGATGCATAGTCCATGCAGGCCGGGTCTCCATTTGGGGCACCACGCAGGTGGACGGCGTCCCGCAACACATCATACCCTGAGACAGCCCACTCGTGCAACTGGACCCACACATACACTCCTTGCCCTCTCTGGTGCGAGCTTGGGGCTGCCTGTGCAAGCGCTAGCCTCGCAGGTGCACATGCATATTGGGGGAGCGAGGGGAGGACATGAGGGCTGGGGCGAAGATGACTGTATCACTGTCAGTGAGTACAAGGGATGACCCAGATGTGGAAAGGAAGAGACGTGTCCCGTGTGTACTGCAACTAGTCGCCAATCCAACTACCCCCATGTCCGGAATGTAAGCCCGCACCTAGGCCCGCCCATCCGCCACATCGAATATACCACCAGCACGACAACCTTCCCATTCGAAACACTGACTGGGGGTGGCGACCAGTGAACAATCATGTGTAGCCTACCCACGCGTACATGTGGGCCCTCCATGATCCATGTCACCTGCGGCAAAGTCATGACATGCGCAATGAGGGAAGTGAGGAGAGCTGTCCGCCCCACGCACAGAAGGTGCATCAGCTCCACAGACCCAGCAGCAAGTCCAGCAGGGGTCACATGTGCAGGGGCAGCTGTGCCTGGTGTGAAGGCACATGCATATAGACAGCACATCGACCAATGTGTAGTCTGCCCACATCTACAGTCCATCATCATGCGGACATAGGAATTGAACACAGGGCAACACATCTGAGTGGGTGCACCCACCGTGACCAACAATGCGCAATCATCGACGTACCCGCCCTGTGCATGGCCCCCCACCCAACGGAGGCACATCCAGTGCCACCATCCCACACACACAAGCCTTCCACGGAACATGCTGTGTCCAATGCTCAGTACAGAGTCAGCGCCCATCTGGTGGATCCTGAACAGGAGACACATGCACACACATGCCAGCTCCCACTATGTACGTCTGCCACCTGGCACGTGCAATGTAACCTCTCACCTGTGACGTGTGACTGCAAGCACACAGCCGTCTTGGCATGGGGCTGTCAATGTGGACACCTGTCAATGTTTCGGGAGGTGTGATCCGTACAGTGCTGTACATAGGGTGCAGTGCTGACACCTACTACTGTCTCATATCCCCTCGTGCCACAGGTCCCACTTGTTTTGGCCGCTCAGCCTGTGCCCACATCGTCGTCGTCGTGTGCCATACTCATCCAGCCTCGGAAGCAGTTCCATGCTCAGCAGACATTCATGTTGCCGTGGCGTTGCCGCTTGACGAATATGCAGTCAGTCCCCATCAGCACGCCCCGCAAGTCATTGGGGCCTAGATCCCCATGTGCATGCACATGGCAGTGGTATGTCTCACTTGCCATTGCCATTGTTGGGAGACCTGTGTAAGTGTATTGTGGCCGTGCCGTCCCAGCTTGACAGCTGGGCTGTGGCTCATGTGCTTGCTCAGTCATGTCAGTGATGTGTATGCGAAATTGCTATGTGTTGTGTTGCTTTGACATGTGTCCACTGCCATTTTCCCTAGGCGGAGACCGAACATTGACCGCCCATACCAATTGCTGGCGGACATGGACGATACAGAGGTCATTAGGAAGTTTCGGCTGGACAGGCCAACCCTGCATCGACTGTGTGCCATGTTGGAACCCCATCTCCGTCCCCGCAGGGTGTATCCGACAGCTGTCACCCCCACGGCTAAGGTGATGGCCGCCATGCATTTCTTCGCCACTGGGTCATTCCAGCACACAGTGGGCAGTGGAGGAGGGATGTCCCAGCCCATGTTCAGCAAGGTGCTGAGGGATGTACTGGCAGCCATGATGCTGTACCGAAACAGGTACATCCGCTTCCCCAGGGCTCGTGAATTGGCGGCAGTGAAGGGTGCATTCTATGCCCTTGGCAGAATCCCACACGTCGTTGGAGCCATTGACTGCACACATGTTGGCCTTGTTCCACCACAGGCCACTGAGCACCTGTACCGCAACAGGAAGCACACGCACTCCCTGAATGTGCAAGTGGTGTGCCTTGCGGACATGGTGATCACCCACGTGTGTGCAAAGTTCCCAGGCTCGGCCCATGACGCACACATAATGCGCAACAGCATCTTGCCACGACTGATGTCCAATCTGCAACAGGATCGTGGCTGTATTGTCGGTGAGTATGTGGAGTGGTGTAGCGTGCTGGTTGTGCGATGCTGTCCCCTGTCCAGTTGGAATAGCAACGGTTCTCTGTGTCCCTCACACCCAGGTGACTCTGCGTACCCGAATGGGGCATGGCTGCTCAGTCCATTGAGGAATCCTCGCACCCCAGCAGCCGATCGCTACAATGAGGCACATGGGAGGACCAGACGTGTGGTCGAGCGTACCTTTGGCCTCCTCAAGTCCAGGTTCAGGTGCCTGGACCGCACCGAGGGTGCGCTGGCGTACTCCCCACAGAAGGTGTGCCAGATAGTGGTGGCGTGCTGCATGCTGCACAATCTGGCCATTCGGAAGCAGATCCCCCTCATCGTGGATGACGGAGATCAACCAGGGCCCCAGCCCGCAGACCAGGACAGCTCGAGTGAGGAGGACAGCGGAGAGGAGGAGGCTGGTAATGTGCGGCAGCAGCTCATCGCCCACTACTTCACTTGACGGTGAGTGTCCATGTACGACGGCTGATGTGGCTGTGTCTGTGCAGGTGTGTGTGTGCTGTGTCAGGGTGGCCGTTTGTTCACTGCGTGCTGTGTGTCAACGCTCCATGGCCAGGGTAGTATGCCACTGTTGGTGGCTGTGGCATTGTGCCCTATTGCTCTGTGCGATGTGTGTACATTGCTTGTAGTTGTTGACATGTACTGTGTGATGGGTGTGTGACACACTCATTGAATGTGCTCCTGTTCTGTCTCCCACCCCTAGGTCCCTACAGGCCCTCCGGTTCCATTGCCATGCCACGCATCAGGTGCCTTTCCGCCCAAGGTGGCCGTTGTATTCCGTACAAATAAAACACAGGGCACAAACAGCAGTTTGTGTAAGAGGTGCATTTATTTCAAACTGTGACATGTGATTGTGTGTAAGGTGATGACATAAGTGGTGCGTGCAGTGACAATGAGCTGTCGGTCATGGCTGCGTGATGCTCAGGGTGTACCCACTGGTTCTATGTCCATAGTCCAACACACACATGCCATCCAGATGGCTGTGTGGAGTGGGATCGTAGTCCAAGTCAATGCAGTGGGTGGTCAAGGAAGGCTGGCTGGCTGCCTCACTTGCGTCTGGAGCGTGCGAAGTCCTCCCGGGAGATCTGTTTCCACTTCGGACGGCCCCTTCCACGTTTGCGAGGGGGTGCCTGCTTGCGACATGCTGGTGGTTGAGGTGTGCTCACTGGCTGTGGACGCAGGGGAACTGGACACTGCTGCTCGACCCTGCGCCCCGGCAGGTGGTGGCGGAGGGGGAGCTGCTGTCCCTGGCTGTGACCTCACCGCCACCACCAGCTGGCCCATGAGGTCCACGAGTTGGCCCATACGGGCGTCCATGGACCTCAGCACCCCCAGCACCTCCCGCGTGTCTGAAGCAGACCTGACCCATTGTTCTTGGGCCTCTTCATAGGCCCCAAGGACTCTGGCCATTTGAGGCAGGGCATGGCTCCCAGGGGAGACTTGCGTTTCCCTGACCCTGCTCCTCCTACCAGTACTGCTGCCACCGGCCTGCCCACTAGCCACATTGCTCACCACGGTCCTCGCTGTGGCTCCCAGGGTGGATCCAGTCGGCCGGGCCACCACCTGCGCTGGGGCTGGTGCCAGCGAAGACGTGGTGGTGGTGGCGGCGGTGGTGGTCGGTGCGGCGATGGTGGCGGTTGCGGCAATGGTAGTGGCCGCAATGACCGTGGGTGTGGCCGCAATGACCGTGGGTGTGGCCGCAATGACCGTGGGTGTGGCCGCAACGACAGTGGCAGCAGGGGGCTGGGAATGTTCAGCAGCCCTGGATGATGGGTTGGTGGGTAGGAGGGGTCCTGGGGAGCGGCTGGGCCCTGCCACACCAGATGGGCCTGCTTGGTGGTCCGTGTCCGAAGAGGAGGACAGATCCTCCACATCCGTGTGTCCTCGTTGGGGGCTTGTAGGCTGGCTGTGCTGGCTGCTGTCTCCATCCCCAGCATCCAGCAGTTTGTCACCTGTGGAGAGAATGAGATTTGTTATTGTGTTGCACCTGGCGAAGTATGTATTTGTCGTCTGACATTAACAGTTCGTGCAATCTCGTACATGGGTTTCCCGGAGGCGTGTGTGTGGCTGTAGCATTTGTAGTTGTGTGTGCTTGACAATGGGACTGTGTGCTGTGCACATGTGGCATGGGACGGATTGGCCATGCCGATGGGTGTGTTGCTGTGCCCCTACTCATTGTGACTCTGGTGTATGCGGGCTCCTGGCCCATCCTGGGTCTGGTTTGTACTTTGCTTTTGGTGTTCAGATGGGACGCTTAGGAACGCATATGGCAACATGGGGGCCATGCCCCAGATTCGCATTTGGGATGGAATATGCTTTTGGGGTACATGCTGTGAGCCATGGGTGCCGAACGTGACATGTGTTGTGGCAGCATGACAGTGCATGGTTTGAGGTGTGTGCATGCTTGACATGGCCTGCATATTTGCTGTCTGTTGTGATTACTGGACATGGCATTGGACGCATCGTTATGAGTGAGTGATGGTTGTGTGCCAGCCAACGTATTGCAGTTGTCCCATCTCCTTGGTGTGCGTGCTGCCCTGTGCCATGTGCATCACTGCAGTGCTCGGGGGGTGTGGCCCATGTTGTGTGTTGTTGCTCACAGTGTGTCGTGCGCTTCATTGACTTCTGGCACATGGTTGGTCATGGGCATGTATCTTAGCGTGACTGCTGTATGTGTGGCAGCTGTGCGGATGACATGCCTTTCATGAGACTGGGGCTGACGGATGGGATGGATGGTATGTTGTATGTGCATGGTGTGTCTGTGTGTTTGATGGGTTCAGTGGTGTTCGTGTGCATTTATGTTGTTCCGCTCTGTTGCGTCTAGTGTTGTTTGTCTTACATAGGCGTAGTTGTGGGGTGTGTGGTTGACAGGCAGTAGGGGCTACATGGACAGGACTTCAATGGTGTTTCGGTTGTGTGTGATGGGTTGTACAGTGGCTGCCGTGTGGTACTATATTCAGTGTGGCTTGTGCATGTAGACGTGGCTCCTTGGGTGTTGCTGTGTTTGTGATGGGTCATGTGGGGTGTGAGTCTGTGGTTCATGTCCGTGTGCACATTGTTCACTTGTTCGTGACGGTGGGCGGTGCTGCGTGTTCGTCTGCTACGTGACATGTCCCATGTGTTGGTCGTGTTACGGTCCTCATGCCTCCAGTAATCCAGCCCTGTCCAGTTTCCCACCTGCAGGTTGTTCGTGCGTGCACTGTACTGGATGCCACATGGTTCTAAGTGGGGGGTGCTCCATGTTGCAGGTCTGTGGGGGTGGGGGGGTGTTGTGGGTCATGGTGGTGGCTGGACACCCACTGACACCGATTGCTGTGGACCGTGATGTCTACCTTTCGGCTGTCGTTGTGCACTGCGGTGGCTGACACGTGGCTGTGGGGTGTGGGGGATGCTCCTCCTTGCTGTGCTGTGGGACTAGGGGCCTGGTGTGTTTTGTACTTGGGCTGTCCACCCTCCCACCCACTGCACTTTGTGTTCCTGCCACTTACCTGTTACTTGTCGGTTAGTGCAGCTATGGCGGACACATGGGTGTGGTGGGTGCTCGTTGTGGCGCTTCTGGCATATTTGGGGACCTGTTGGTGGTTACGTGGCTGGCTGAGTGTACACATGTCCCCACGCATCTTACAGTTGTTCGGTTTGGGCTGTGTGTGGTGGTGTCTGTTGCATGTGTGTGTGATGTGTTGTGTATTGTGTGCTGGACATGGGGGTGTTTGTCCCTGGGAGCTGTGGCATGGTGGTAGTGCATGTGAGTACATAGCGGTGTGCTGGTATACATTAGTTTGTACTTACCAGCCTCCACTCCCCCTGCTAATCCGGCGAGGATCTCGGGATGTATGATGACTCGCACCTTCTCCTCCCACGCTTTGAAGGTCTTGAAGAGCGCGGGATTCCCTCCGCCAGTGACGGCAGCCAGCTCTCTGTTCTTGCTCTCCTTCTTCTTGACCAGGCTCTTGACGTCATTCCACCGTTTGTTTATTTCGACTCTGTTCCTGGGCAAGGTCCCGACTGCATTGACCTGGTCTACGATCCGGTTCCACATTCTCTTTCTGGTGGCTAGTGGTGTGTGCTGGACCAGGTTCCCATAGATTTGTGGGTGCACCTTGATGATCTCGTCGACCATGACCGTCAGCTCCATGGGCGTGAACTTGGGCATTCTTTGTGGTGCCATGGTGTTTGTGGTGCTGGTGCGGTGTGTGTTGTGTAATGTGCAGGGGGTTTGTGGTGCCGGTGTTTGGTGGTGGTGGTGGTGGTGGTGGTTGTGATGTGTGCGTTTCTGTGGTGTGCTGCTGTCCTTGCTGTGTCACTGTGTCCTCTCCTCTCCTCTCTAGTTTGCAATGTTGCAAGGGGTTGTGGTCTGTGGGAGTGCTGCTTTTGTACTTACCTATGTGGGTGTGTCCTCATGGTCTGTTGTTTTCAGGTGTGTTGTGTCTGGGGTTCTGGCCTTTGTAGTTTTTGTTTGTCCAGGGGGGTGTTTTCGGGATGTGTACTGTGCTTGTGTATTTGTGCGTGCCTTGCTGTGTGGACTTGTTGGCCATGTTGTGTGCGATTGTTTTTGTCAGCGGATGGTTTCTGTGCAGGGACGTGGGCGCCATGGCTTCTGCCGTGTCGATTCTCATCGGCGTTGTTTGCGCTGGCGGGCGGTATATTTGTAGTTTTCCCGCGCTCATGGCGGTGCGATCGTAATCTCACGTGCGGTGTGTCGGGCGTGAGGGCGGGCGGTTTTGTGTTGTCGTGCGTGTTTCCGTCCGTGGCGGGCGGTTTGACTCCGACTCGGACGATGGCGGGCGGTATCTTGTGTGATTTTTCCGCCGATGGCGGTTTTCGGTTTGTGTAATCGTAATGGCGTGGTCGGTGTTCAGACGGTGTGTGCGGGCGGATTTTTGCCGCTTCCATGCCTGGCGGATTTTTTTACGCCGGGTATCGTAATGGGCCCCTAAAATATTTAAAAATCTTCAAACTTATATTTCCCACTCCAGTGAGTGCAACAGTAGGGAAAGTGTTGGATAGCAAAGGGCTAAAAATTACTATTCCCACTCCAGTGAGTGCAACAGTAGGGAAAGAGTTGGATAGCGGAGGGGTAGAAATTACTATTCCCACTCCAGTGAGTGTAACAGTAGGGAAAGTGTTGGATAGCGGAGGGGTAAAAATGACTATTCCCACTCCAGTGAGTGCAACAGTAGGGAAAGTGTTGGATAGCGGAGGGGTAATAATGACTATTCCCACTCCAGTGAGTGTAACAGTAGGGAAAGTGTTGGATAGCGGAGGGGTAAAAATGACTATTCCCACTCCAGTGAGTGCAACAGTAGGGAAAGTGTTGGATAGAGGAGGGGTAGAAATTACTATTCCCACTCCAGTGTGTGCAACAGTAGGGAAAGTGTTGGATAGCGGAGGGGTAAAAATTACTATTCCCACTCCAGTGAGTGCAACAGTAGGGAAAGTGTTGGATAGCGGAGGGGTAAAAATTACTATTGCAACTCCAGTGAGTGCAACAGTAGGGAAAGTGTTGGATAGCGGAGGGGTAAAAATCACTATTCCCACTCCAGTGAGTGCAACAGTAGGGAAAATGTTGGACAGCGGAGGGGTTAAAATTACTATTCCCACTCCAGTGAGTGCAACAGTAGGGAAAGTGTAAAAATGACTATTCCCACTCCAATGAGTGCAATAGTAGGGAAAGTGCTGGATAGTGGCGGGATAACATTTACTATTCCCATTCCAACAATTGTAAAAGTAGGGAAAGTGCTGGATAGCGGAGGAGTAAAAATTACTATTCCCACTCCAGTGAGCGCAACAGTAGGGAAAGTGTTGGATTGCAGAGGAGTAACAATTAATATTCTCACTCCAGTCAGTTCAGAATTAAAAACAAACAAAATGTTAACAATAAAAATATTTAAAAAACAAAATCAATTAAAAAATATATAAATATGTAAAAATACAAATATATTTAATATTAATGCTAAATACATATAACAAATACATACAAATATTATATTAAATAAAATAAATAATAATTTCCAAACAAATAAATATTTTTA
Source organism: Calotriton arnoldi (assembly GCA_963921515.1). NCBI lineage: Eukaryota > Metazoa > Chordata > Amphibia > Caudata > Salamandridae > Calotriton > Calotriton arnoldi. Next base: position 1,051,892 of record CAWUFW010002155.1, on the reverse strand, counting down.
ATTAACAATTATTTTGAAACAAAAACATTAATTATTACATAAATTAACTTTTTTATTTCCTACCCTATAACACCACACAATTCACACCCACATCTAAATTAAAATAAAAATGTACTTCCTCATCTAACATAATTAATTACCAATTAAAGAAATATTATTAATTAAAAAGCAAATTAAAACTCATGAAAATGATTTAACTTTTCACACTTTACCCCTATAATCCCCACAACCCACAGCTAAAATTAAACTGCAAAAAAATGAATTACACAATTAAAACTTATTTTCAATTAAAAAACTAATAGTATTTAACAACTAATTATAAAGTTAGTAAAATTAATTTATTCCCCACAATGTACCCCTATAACAATAAAACCCACACACAAAAAAATTAAAAAAAAATACCCTAATTAACGATAAATTAATTAATTAATATTAATGATCAATTAATTTTTAATTAATTAAACAAAAATTACTTCCCATCCTTTACCCCTATAAACCCCACAACCCACACCTAAAATTAATTACACAAATTCCATATTTAATTTTAAATCAATTAATTAATATTAATTAACAACTAATCATTAATTAATTAACCATAAATTACTTCCCACCCTTTACCCCATAAACCCCACAACCCACACCTAAAAGAAATCACACAATTACCATAATTAATTATCAATGAATTAGATAATATAAATTAACAACTAATAAACAATCAATTAAACATAAATTACTTCCCACCCTTTACCCCTCTAAACCCCACAACCCGCACCTAAATTTAATTACACTATTTCCGTAATCAATTTCTATCAATTAATTAATGTTAATTATGAACTAATTATTAATTAATTAAATATAAATTACTTCCCACCCTTCACCCCATAAACCCCACAACCCACACCTAAAAAAATCACACAATTACCATAATTAATTATCAATCAATTAGTTAATATAAATTAACAACTAATTATTAATTAAACATAAATTACTTCCCACCCTTTACCCCTATAAACCCCACAACCTGCACCTAAAATTAATAACACAATTTCCATAATTAATTTTCAATCAATTAATTAATATAAATTAACAACTAATTATTAATTAATCATAAATAAATTATTTCCCACCCTTTACCCATATGAACCCCACAACCAGCACCTAAACGTTTTTACAAAATTACCACAATTAATTATCAATTAATTAATTAATATTTAACAACCAATTATTAATTAATTACAAATAAATTACTTCCCACAATTAACGCTATAAAATCTAAATTAAATAAATAAAAAATAATCATTAATTTATTATAATTAAATTACTTCCCTTCCTATTCCCCTATAAACCCACAACCTGCTACGGAACTAAAAAATGCTAAATTTAATTAAAATAAAATTCATAACTACTAAAAATTTAACACATATTAAAAATCATAAAGAATACTCATACAAAAAAACATACATCACCTACATTTGAAATATAAACTAAAATACATAACACTAATTAAAAAATCGATATTTTAAACATTTATATTTTTGCAAACAATATTGATGATTTCTATATTTTTTTAAACGGTAATTCTTACCTTAAATTCGATATTCTTGACCACGATATTCTTGCTGTCGTTATTTCTGAATCACGATATTTCCAACTCGATATTTGTGTAAGTCGACATTTCCAACTCAATAATCTGTCTCAGCACCAAATAGTTGACCTAGTATGGTTCTGTTTATGGAATTGATGGGTTTAATGAAGACGTTACTCATATTTATTTTGTCCAGGTAAGCTGCCAGTGGATCCCTGATTACGTGGACTTCCACAAAGACCACTAGTTTTGTATAAACCTCAGTTCATTTAATTGTTGTACATCAGCACGTTAGTACGCAGAAGCTTTGATAACAGGTCCTGAAGAAGGCCAAACCTCTGTTGAGGGTAGTAGGCTGAAACATTTTGACCTACTATTAACTTATCACTTCTTGTCCCAAGAGCAGGTTGAATCCCCTCCTGCTCTTTCTTGGTTTTTAATCCTGGCCCAGAGATGCATTAATAAAGTTATTTGCGTACCCTGGAGCTAGCTTTAGCTATCACTTTTTCATGTTTAGATTTGCTCATTTTCCCTCATCACACCTAGTTCTTCTAAGGTATTTATTATACCTCTTTTCAAAAACATCCCTGAGCTCCTCCCTCTCAGAGAGGGGGCTGTAGCCCGCAAGGTGACTACATTTCACTGTGTAAGGGGGTTACCCTATGGTGAAGCATGCAACCTGTAGTGAGTGAGGGAGATTGTCCTTTAAAAGGGACGCTCCACCTTTCCTAGGTTCCATACACTCTGTAGGTTTCTTGTTGTGATTAATATTTTCCTACCGTAGCCATTTAGTGCCTGTAGCCTGTCTTTGGGTCACATGACAGAGTGTAGCTGACAGTTGAACTTTTTGCATTCCTCCTAGACAGCCACGCACAAAAGAGAGCTAAGGTGGGCCATCACTGGCCGGATGGGAGGGTGGAGCTGAGCACAGCCCTACTTATATTTGAATAGGATGTGTCCTGCCTCCACATAAAGGGTTGCATATACCCTATAGTTAGTCTAGAGCCAGGACAGGTAAGGGAGAATGCCTGGGGACTTCAAAGGGAAACCCCTAGAAGTTTCTCACCCACGTCAAAGGCCCAACAGGGTATAAAAACTGGACCTCGGACACCAACTCTTCAGTACACTTCAGGACCTCTGTATACTCTGCCAGGAAGAAGGACTGCTGTGCTGCTGAAAGGACTGCCACTCCGCTGGACTGTTGCTCCGAAGGACTGCTGCCCAGTTGTACAGACCTTCTGCCTGCTGCCATCTTGCCTGGGTGAGAAGAAATGGACCTGCGTCTGTTGAGCCCAGGACCCCAATGTGACTCCAAGGGCAAGTTGGCCCGCGTCCTGAACAGAACCTCAGGGACAGAATGCTCCAATAACCTTAAATTGAGCACCTTGACTCTGACATCTGTGAGTCTACCCTGTCAAGTGGTGCCACCCCAGTACTGGACCCTCAGAAGTGGGCCTAAGGTGCTCTGTTAGCCTCTGTGGATCCAGCGGAACCGACGCATCACCTCTGCTGCACGGTGCAACCCTGAGCCGCATCGTCTCATTTGAACCGGTGCTGTGCGATGCATCCTCGGTGCAGGCCTTCACATCCCTCGTTGACGGCAGCCTCAACGATGACGAAGGACTCCACATCGCAGTCTTTCAGCTCCTTGGAACCAACGCTTTGCCTGGACTGTGTGATGCATCCTTAATGCCGGACTTTGCATCACAGCCCTTGTCGACGGGATCCTCGACGACAATGCAGGACCTTGCACCGCAGCCTCGCCGCATCTCGGAACCGATGTATCGCATCAGCTGCGCGACACATGTTCAACGCTGACCCTCGAAAAGCCCTACAAACCAAGATTTACGGTACTTTTGTTCAGCGAGCCTAACTGGGTCCTTGTAGCCAGCCCGCGCTCAATAACGGTCAGCCTGAACTTGTAACTTTGTCCCAGGCCGATGCGACCAGATATCCACAGTTGGCGCTTTATGCCTTTTGGCGCTGTTTTTACTAAAACTTTAAACTTGCACATCTTCGGTGCTACTGATTTGATTTTTGTCATTTTGGTCTTGTTTTATTTATTACAAATTACTCTATTTTTCTAAACTGGTGTACGATCCTTCAAACTGTGGCACAGTTTGAAGTGTTGCCCAAATACTTTACACATTGCCTCTGAGTCAAGCCTGACTGCTCTGGAGGGTTGAGCACAGGTTAATCTAGGGTTGCTTGTGAATTCACCCAGAGAAGAATTGTGGTTTATGCTTGAGAAGGGTTTCACCCCCCTCAACCAGTAACCCCATTTCTTACAATTGGCAAATAGGACCAGGTTAAGACTATGCTTGAGAGGGAATCAATTTAAATATAAACGGTTTAACATCTCTATCACATCTAACCGGGTTGATCCCACCTCGGGTGATTTTATCTCTTACTTCTCTGCGACAGACCTTTGCCGTCATATATAAGAGAAAGTCAGGAGCTATGCATCACATACATTAAAATCAAAATACTATTTCTAAGTTCAGTCAATAACGAGAGTTAGGTCTAAGTTTTAAGGGTTTTATTTCCATTAAATGTTTAGTAACTTTCTCATTCTTTTTATTCAATTAGTTTAATGTTTCATTCAAATTGCAGAATTGATCATAAAAATATGGTAGAACAAATCATAACGAATAATGCATTCTGCGCATTCCATAAAAGAAAGAATCCCTATTCTAAAGAATGGGGTGAAACTGGTGTTAGAATAAACCCATAATGAGTTCAAGAGCGAGAGGCAAAGGTGAGCTAAAGCATGAAGCTCAAAATTCAATCAATCAATAACGGCTGAACTTCCCATAGAGAGAGGTTCACCAAACTCAGTAAAGTCTCAGCAATGAAGCAAAATAGGCATGAGTAACAGTAGCAACAGCATTCAGCAATCAGGTCAGGAAAGTGTAGCAAATCAGTGTTCAGCCTTCAGCATTAAGCTGTTAGCATCCAGCATAAAGGGTGTGGAGCAAGGGTCTGAGAAAAAGGCTTTTTCTATTCATGCATTGTATTCAGTGTGTGAAATAAAGATTCATTTTATTTAACAATAAAGCATTTCTAGCGAATATTTCAAAACATTATTATTATTAATCATGAACATTCTGCAATATGATGTGAAGGGTGCTTGCCCGGAACTGAAGACAGGAAATTGAACAAGACAAAGTTGCTTGTAAAATTATGCTTGTTTAAACATTTTGAAGCCTAGTACTAATAGGTATCGTTACATACTTCATTTTGCACATTTTAATGTTGTGTCAGTTCAATATAAATTGCACATTAATGTAACACATCTGACTTTAACTAGATTAATTTTGCATTTTAATAAAACTTTCCTTCAGCTGCTTGCTACGCTTAGTTACAATAATAAGGGTGCTTGACCGGAACTGAAGAAAGGAAATTGAACAAAACAAAGTGCAAAAGGGCTAGCAGCTGAGATGCTAAATCTAGAGTTGCATGTCTAGAGAGAGGATGAACTGGAATATAGGAGGAGCCTAGCTTACTTCACTGGGAAACACGCATAATGCAGAGCAAGTGCCTGGAGAGAGGCTGTACTTACGGGGACAGAAAGAGTGGCCAACTCTGAAAGATGTTCTTCAATTGATACAGGCCTTTACAAGGGCAAAATCTACAAGATTGTAGTGTCTCCGTGACTTTGAGTGTTCCTGCTCTTTTAGCACATTAAATACTCTTGCTTCTATTCCTAAGAATGAAGTGTTTCGTACCACATTGATACTGCTGCGGCAGTAGCGGCCCGTGGTGGGAGTGCTGCCAGGCGGTGACCTGGGGAGGGGCAGGGTGGGGGTAGTAAAGTATGGAATACGGCCGTATAGAGGTAAGTAGACATATAAATAAATTAAACGAATTTCATTGCGCGCGCTGCATCGCCAAATGCGATGCAGCGCGCGCACCGAAATTCGTTTTACTTATTTATATGTCTACTTACCTCTATACGGCCTTATTCCGTACTTTACTACCCCCCCACCCTGCCCCTCCCCCGCCCCACGTCACCGCCCGGCAGCACTCCCACCACGGGCCGCTACTGTGCTGCGGTAGGGAACAGGATGGTGTAGCAAGGCTATGCATGTCTTAAGTGCCGGCTTTAGGGCAGTGCAATTGGTGCGGCCGTACTGGGCACCGACCTGGGGAGGAGGGGGCTGACCTCGGGGAGGGGGGCACTGTGTTTAGCAATAGCTTACCATTTAAAAAAACACCTGCGACAGAGTTCCTTGTATGTCCAGTTTTCAGGCAGCATTAAAAATGTTATGATAGCTCTTGCGGTTAATGGTCCTGCTAGGGAGAGAGATGACTAGTGTCAGTTTTGACTCACCATAGAGTAGCACAGAGGGTTAATATGCCTGCTGCAAAGAACGGCATACCTTGTAGATCACAGATCTGTATTTTATGTGGATAGTTGAGTGGATTTCTGCTTTTTTCACAGAGATCCTTTTGTTACTGCTGTTGATAAGATACAACCCTAATATATAACAGATACTGTTACGAACTGTCATCAAAGAGCTGCATGCAAACTGAATAAAATAGGTTAGGAAGTTATAATTTTTGTCCCCAGTCTACTCGTAGTGTTGCTGTAAAGGGTTTGTTTGGGTAGATATACATTCTCATTAGTAAAGCCAGCCTTTACCAGTGCTTTAAAACATATGACATGTATGTTAGAGAGGGGCTGTGGAGAGATGAGGGGCACTTTTGTTCGGTGGTAGTGAGGGGATCCGAGGAGGAGGTCGTGGGGGGCAAAAATGAATTTCGCATTTCGCACCCGGCGCCAACAGCAAAGCCGGCCCTGTATGAATCCCTGCGCATCATATTACACATCACCTCACACTAATTTTACTTAACATAGCGGAAGAGCCTCCACTCAATTGCTTTATGTTTTTGTATGATCTCGAACCCTTCCGTAACGCACATAACTCATTTCATGTAAATTTGGAATTTGCTTTTTCCTCACATGCATTGTCCATTCAACATATTTAAGAACGAAGAGACATCTTACAAACAGAAAGTGACTTTAATTTCGATCACTTTCTTTACGTTTCTATATTTTTATTACTTATTAAAATAAAATATTGCACATTCGGAGTAACGCCGTAGAGGTATTGAGTTCTATCTTTCTGCTTCTTTCTCCTATTTTCTTTGCGTTTGTTTTCGTATTACAGTATTTTTACACTATATTATTAATAAAGTAGGACACGGAATTTGACGAACAAAAGGGGCTCTGCAATCCGCATCTGACAAAACTCGTATTGAAATTTTTATTTCGAAATCAACACGGGTATTTTTGCGCTAGGTATTTTTTGCAAGGCTTAACTTTTTACCCTTTCCAAAGTAAATGCGCAGCCTAAGCTGCATAGTCTTGTAAAAGCGCTGCATCTTCTGTTTGTGTTTCCTCGCCTCGGAATATTTTATTGTGGAGATGATCCGAGCAGTCTTGGAGGGAGAGACGGGGGCAGAGCCCTCACAAAGCACCTAATTGGTATGCTAGCCCACACAAAGCTATCTGATTGCTTTCAGCAGAGCTGGCAGGGGCAGAATGCATTTTTTAGGGGAAATAAGATCTGTCTGTGAGTGAGAGATGTGTACGTTAGAACTGAACAGCAAACATTAGCCTTAATTTTAATATTTAACATTATGCAAAACCAATAACAGATGAGGGCTATAATATTTAAGCAGGCACCCGAGAGACAGAAGCCTTATCGCAAGAATACAGTGTCATGGAAACCTTTGGAAAACATCCAGCGGTTGTGAATAGCAGTCATTCTTTCAGCAGGGCTGGAGCAGGGCGCTTTTGACGTAGATAAATATGTGCTCGTTAATAATGATGAAAGCCAATTTACTCGTTTTTGTCACGAGGGACGACGTTCGCGCCTATCAGCCGTTCTTCAATGCATTTTTATAGGGTATAACATATGCATCGGCAACACATTATTTGGTATGTGTCTACATTAGTCTATGCGAGAGAGTTAGTAGAAACCACTATTTTAATATATGGAACTCCGGAGATCGTGAACACATTGTGCTGGCAATGGCATGGGTTGAAGAGTAGCGTAGAGAGGCTTTAAGATGTAATAGGTATCAATGATTATAAGATTTCACACCCTGAGATAAGGCCCCGGTTCACTTTATGTTTCAGGCTTTTATCAATTGTTCGCTTATCCCTTCCATAGGGTCTTGGCGCGGATTGGATTGTTGGGTAAAAAAGCCAAAAGCCAGGTCCTTATTGCTTTGTGACAATAAGACCGACCTTGGCTCCGGATAACTCCAGTGGAAGGTGACCCTGCAGGACCGGCCGCCGAGATGAAAACGCTGCTGCACTCCAGATCTCTGGCTTTCACTAGAGTGGTGCAGACATGAGGAAAGTCTCAGCTGAGCATAAAGGACGTATTGCTCATGATGTTTTCACCAACGGTGCGACATATGTTTATTTGTGGTTTTACTCCAGGTCTTAAGGGCTGTCTAACAAGCATAGTTTCAGCATAAGCAGTCTTTGATCCAAGACTGAGGAACTGCTAATGTTTATATCAACAGGACATCGAAAACACAGGGGTTTATGGTTGAACTTCCTTGCCTGCTAGAAACGTATGCCCCAGACTCCGTACATTTTCCCCCAGACAGTCATCTTGCCATCTGTGAGTCCACTGACAGTGCTCCACCTTTGGCCTTGCTCCCTGCAGGACAGTGGGACATCTAGTGTAGCCCTGCACACTGCAAAGGATGGCACTTGGCTAGGAGGAACCTGATGGTTAGTGCCAGGCTGGGGCGTAGCTATCAGTGGCATAGCAAATGCAGAGACAACGTTGCCCAGAAGACCAAGGGACCAACTGAACCTGATTATTTATTTATTTTTTACTACCCACCCAGCAGTTGAGGTGAACATTTCCCTTGCTTGCAGAACGGCTAGTAGAGTCTATCCTTCGGCTTCTTACTGTCCATGGACAGGCATCAGTAGGGGCAGGCCATGGAAAGGGCTGTGGCTTTGTGTCAAGCACTGTCGCGGAGACTCTCTACCCTCCACAGGGGGGTGGGGGGGGGGTTCTGAGGCCGCCTTCGATGTTCTGGGGAAGTTTCAAATCCTCCATAGATATTAGCTCTACAGAGCACCCACAAAAGCGTTTGAAACCCACTCTCTGCCGGGTTTTCTAGCTCATGTTGTCCTTCTGGAGTGAGCCAATATCATGTAGCATACAGTACTGCCCTGTGAGTAGGATGGTTAGTTAGCAAGTTAGTGAAGTACGTTTGTTCAAGTGAATCACTTTCTAAACAACACAGCACATTTTAACTGTGATTAATGCCTTAAGGGGAATGTAGATGTTTAAGAATTGAGGCGATATTGTCAAATTTCCTTGCGGAGGGGATGAGAGTAGCCTTTTGAATAGAAACGGCTATGAAAGAAGTAAGATATGTTTCATGGACACCCCCTTGAAGGATGTTGCAAAATTCCACATGCAGTATGATAGAAGCATTGGTGGCAGCTTTATTAGTTATGAGATGATTGTTTTTCTTAGGGAGTGCAAATGAAAATTGGTAGAATGAGCCTATTGATATGGGGGATGATTTAGAATGACATAATTTTTGAAGCTCAATGATTATACAGTAGAGGCAATTACAGGGTAGAATCATTCTACCAAGAGTTCGTTCAGAAAAGTCAAACTAATGTCTGTGTTTGTGGAAGATGAGGAGAAATGTTTGGAGAGGAGGGTCAGCAGTGAAAGGTTTTTTACATGAATTGTTGTAAGACGACAGAGCACACCTGCAGTCTCGTGTAACTGGAGGAGCACTTGTGCAGTTAATAGTGATGTCAGGGTAACTTCTGGGTCTGAGACATTCGCTAAGATAATATATAGCATAACACTATTAATAAGTTAGTTAGCCCAGAATTCTACAACATGTCCCATCCAAGTGTCAAAAGTAACTCACGTAAGCCTCCAATCATGAGCCCCAGTAGGGACCAGAAAACACCTGCGATTCTAAAGGAACCAACACAATACTTTAAGACCACTGCTGATGGACCTAATGATTCAATCCATGCAGAAGACAAAGCAAGTAAGGAAGTCAACCACCTTCTTCCCACTCAGAATGTTTTGCTGCAGTGAAAACGGGATTATTGGGACCACATGGTAAAGGTATCCGGCCTCGTAGAACCCTCCCCAGCTACAGCTTATTTGCCAAGCTGGAGGATTTTGAGAACCAAAAAAATACCCCTGTTCAAAGGTAAAACATTTGACCAGGGAAAGGAGGAAGAGCTATCCCACAGAAGAATGACCTCAGCAACTATGAAATTCAGCTTTGTCCTGCTGAGCATTTTTGGTGCCAAAACCAACAGCTTAATCGAAATATCGACAACGATGTAGCAGACGTTGAGGGACCGTCACCAACTTCACCCTGAACTTTGCCAGACTGGAAATCTTTGCGCTTCAAAATTAGGTAAAAACTTTGACAATGGCGAACTGCTTTGTTTATCTGATCTCCACCCCATCGTAGATGGATTGAAATCACATCTATGTTTTGGTCTATTGAGAACTGGTATTTTTAATAGGTGATTTACTTTTCCTAGCCACTTTTCACCATAAAACTTTACAATTCATATTTCCAGTTTTCCTTATTCGATATTGATCATATTGGTCTCTTTTGAGTGTTGGTACAGAAAAGTCCCTTACATGTTGATGGACTTGTACTCCTACCCTGAGTATCCCAGCTGCAACAAGGTCTGGATCCCTGGTGCTGATTTTCTGTTGTCATGGGCAAACATGCATCATGCGTGTGCATTATGACGTAGGCCTGTATCATAGATTGCAGTCTTTTTGGACCGGGAAGGGTGCCCAAAGCACTGCCCTTATAGTGGTGAATGACTACTGCCTTTATCAGGAATTAAGTAGCATGAGCGAAGTGGTAGCAAGTTACTGTGCAGTAATCAGTCCAAGTGAACAGGCCTTTTTACCTGTGTCACTGGAGAGAAGCCTACAGGCTCACTCATGTAATGTTCTGATGCTGTATCCTTCACCCTTGGCCTACATTAAGTATGTAGAGCTGTGCCGTCCAGGTGTGTTGTATGCTGTGCATCCAGTCACTTCAGGGGGTGCTCTTTGATTCAGAGAGAGGTCACTAGAAAGGGGCTTGGGCACATCTCAGGAAGGCGATGGGGCTGATTATAGAATCAGAAAGAGTGGGGCTTGGGGCCCTGGGGTAATGTCTGATACACTTACCACTGTGACTGACATCCAGCTGTGAATGTTTAGTCACTCTCATGGCCTGTGTTGTGGGGCTATTAGATTTGGAGTCGCTCCTGCTTTGATAGACTGCTTTTTAGAGAAAAGGCAGGGCAGAGGAGAGGGCACTGCTAAAGGAAGCAGACCCCAACACAAATTTCAAAGACTCAGGGGCTTATTTACAAGGCCCTTGCACCGCCGGTGCGTCACTTTTAATATGGAAAAAAGTGCTGTACCGACGGCGCAAGGGGCTTGTAAATAAGCCTCTCAGACTCTAAATCACATTTGGTGTCTGGAAATGGACTTTAGGAAGGGGATCTAGAGCCCCCAAAACTGCCAACTGCCAAGCAGCCAGTATGTCTGTGCATGGAGCTCTGAAAGTTTTCTGCCTGTGACCTGGACTGGGGGTTAAAGCTTGCCACTCTTCCAGTTGGGTGAGGGGATATCACACAGGAAACATCCAAGACAACCTACCCCTGGAGCACAATTGCCTGCCTGCTTGCCAAGAGCAGTGTACCAAGTGAGGAAGAGGTGATCGCTGGAGGGAGAGGTGTCTAGTGAGGGATTCTGGCAAGTGAATCCCTTGAGAGAGATGAGAAAAGAGGACTGCTTTGCCGATCGTGTCACTTCTCGTGTCTAGTGTGTCAGTCGGTGACCAAATGTGCCAGAGAGACACAGTAAAGTTAGTTATGCCATTTGATCCATTGCCAATGTGTGGCTGGAGATTCGATGACCCCGTATGCCAATGGGGACCACTGTGAAGGGAAACCTGCTGCAGTGTCGATCGGGCCGTTGTCCATGTGCAGAGTTGGAGTGGTGACTCTGTATGCCAGAGGGGGACACCAAAAAGGACAAGGATCATAGCCTGGATGAAGCCAACATCAAGAGGAGAGGCCACTGTGCTGACTCGTGCAGGCTCGAGCCCTGACTGAAGATAAGAAGCAGAAGCTGTCAAATTCGACCCTCACCTGTGGGAAGGATCAAAGGAAACTAACTGGTGCACCTGAGGAATGCCAAGGACACCCAGAAGCTGCCCCTGCGGAGCCTTGAGTGAAACTCAACAAAGCTAGCTGCTGCAGTCTCCACGCACGTGAGTGAGATGCTCTTTGAGACTCCAGTCATGCCATTCCTGCTGGTGTGGCTAAGCCTAATTGCAAGGCTGGAAGGCTTTGGTGGAACTTGTCTCTCAGATAGTGCTTCTGCGCTGGGGCACTTGACTTTTCTAAAAGAGTCAGAGTGGGACTTCTGAGACTCGGCCTCCTAAGGGGGCCAAACCCTAATGTCACCTACAGTGATTGGGGAATAACCACTAACCCTAGTGAGAGGGAAGTGGGACTCAGGGGCCTGTCTATTGTACACTAAAATCATGATCTCAGGAGGCTGTGTGTCTTGTTTGTGTATGCTGTATTTCACTTTGTGTTCGCATATATATATCTCTTTTGTCATAAAATACATTTTTGACAGGACAATCATTTATAGCTGCTTTTGGACGTATTTTGAGTTGTGAGCCTGTGTTCACACCCCTGTATCTACTTCCACCTGACAAGCCTTGGACTGCTCAACACACACTATCACTGAGAGTTAAGTGCTGAAGGGGTACTTGGCCCAGTTGTCCAGGACCCATAGTAGGTCAGGCCCTAGGAATTCAGAAGTAAAAGGCCTCAACCAACATGGTTGGGCCCAGTGGCTCATGCTTGCTCCATGGACCTGTGAACAGGGTTCTGACATTGAGTAATACATTTGCTTCATTTTTTAAATTGGTTTGATAATTTCCTGTTTTAGTTTTCTGATTTTAAAATTGTTGGTACTGCTTTAACTTAACATGCATTTCTCTAGGGAATCCATTGTAGCTTGTGTCATAAATCATAGCTGAACGGAGGTTCTCTAAAAATGGTTTTTAGCCGTATCCTCATCTTGCTTCCACACGCTCCACCTGCTTCGAAAGACCTTCAGACGGATCCCCACAGAATCCAAAAAGACAGTCACCCACCCACGCACGTCACAAGCAGACTCGACTATGGCAACGCACTCTACGCCGGCATCACCCAGAAACTCCTCAGGAAACTACAAAACATTCAAAACGCTGCAGCTAGACTCGTCCTCAACATCCCCCACCACAGTAACATCACCGAACACTTTCGAGAACTCCACTGGCTCCCAGTCAACAAAAGAATTACCTTCAAGCTCCTCACTCATGCCTACAAAGCTCTCGACGACGCAGGACCAGCATATCTGAACCACCGACTCTCATTCCACATACCCATCAGACACCTTCGCTCCACCCAACTGGCCACTGTCCCAAGGATCCACAAGACCAAAACCAGAGTAAGATCCTTCGACCACCTCTCCACCAAGACCTGGAACACCCTGCCTCTCCATCTCAGGCAAGGCCCGTCTCTGACCCAATTCAGGAAGGATCTCAAGACCTGGGTCTTCGATTGAACCCCTGTGCCCAGACGGATCAGCATCCACCCCCTCCCCATCAGCCCCTTGATACCCTTACGGGTGAGTGGCCGCGCTTTATAAACCCGATTGATTGATTGAGCCAGAGTGGGCTTATCAAGTTGATAGGGGCACCCCCTGCCCAAAGTAAAACTGAAATCTGACACAAGTGTTCGAAGTTCTGGATGTATTGGAATTTACTATGTCATTACTTTCTTCCTCCTGGTTTCTCTGTAGCTCCCAGAAGGACAGTGATGGCCAGTATTAGTCATCCTCGACTAGCCATCTGAGAGAGTGGATCACAATTAGCTAGACAGTCTATCGGTATTTAAGCAGGCACTTGTGAAAAATCCATTTAGAATTCAAATGCAGCTGAAACAGACATCAGTTTCCTAGGCTACAAGCAGAACAGCAGTAACGGATTCATGAATGTTTATAAACAAATGTTTACATCGCATATGTAATGAGTGAGACATATTTCTGTATCATCTTCTGAATGTTTTACATACAGAAATCGTCTATCATTTTGAAAAGTGACGTGTAGAGATTGGTGCTGTTTTGTTTAGATTTGTATTCAATACAGAAAGTAATCATAGCATTTGTCTAGTGGGATTTGCATGGAACGACCTTGTCAATTTGACTGACTAGTTAAGAGTCTATTAGCATAATATAGGCCTGCCAAACATGTACATAGGGCTTTCAAACAATGTTTATCCGGTTGTGACGAACTTGAGGGGTACAGAGCAATCATTTCCCTAAAAACTCATGCTAAATAGTACAAAATTATTTTTGTATCATTTGTATAATAGGAAAAAAATCTTGTTAAATTTAAAAAAAATTAAATTTGAGTAATTTTAGTTGGTTTCTATGGAAACCGACTGCTGATGGTCCTAATGTTTCATTGCGTTTTTAGTCTTGAGCTACCAAATTATCTTCAAATATTGTTGCTCTAGCAGGCCAGTCAAGCAAGTCTGATTTTAGCAGTTTCACTAGTTTTATCTAAAAAAGTATCCGCCACTACATTAATTCTGGAACATGTTCTACCTTGTTCTGTATATAAAGGGAACAGAATAAAGGTGGTTTGGCTATGCAGTACAGCCATTCGGTTTGCTTAACTGTCTTTATTAGTTCTGTGGGCAATTGGAAATATCAAATAGGATCACAAAGCGATCAATTCTTCATTTTCATAAAATTCAGTAATTTAGAGACAACTAAATATCTGCTCAAATCATGCATGACTCTTGCTGATCCGTCAGGTTTGATGTAAATTGTTGAGTTATGCATTGGCTTCAGATTTCTAGAGATTCCTTGGGCATTCTGCTTGTTACATAACTTAAAATATCTAGCAGCAGTCCTTTAAGAAATAAAATACTTAAAGTTCCATTAGGAAGTTCCTGTAAATACATGTACATGTGTATTTTATTGTATGCTAGCCTACAACAACATGTAATTTTTTGCTTATGCATTTTGCTGAGGTGGAGTGTCACGGAAAATTACTGAAAAAGATGAACAAAATGTAAAACAGATTGATCAATGCGAAGATACACCAGAATGATGATGGATATGGGTCCTTCTGTACCCTTCCCTCTACTCTAAACAACTCGCATGGACCAGCAGAACTCAGGTGCTTAAGGAAATTCTTGGATGAACCAAGTATAACATGAATTTCTTCTCCTTCCACTCCTCCGCTTCCTTCAAGGCTACCCCAACATGAAGGAAAGACATGGCACACCATCGAGCCTCAATAGCTTGCATGCAGGCTTGTCACCTACTCCCCAAAATTGACAGTGCCTGCTGGCACTTGCCTCCACCCACACCATGGACCAAGGAACATTACTTCTAAGCTCTTGCTACACAAGAGATGAAATGAATGAGACATGTATACGTCAGATAGAGGTATTGACAAGAGTGAGCTAGCCAGTGGTGAAAATTTTGAAAAAAGAGCGGGCAAATGGTGCATTTTCAAGGATATTTCAGAAAGCAAGAATGTCAATAAAGCAATTGGGAAAGTGTAGCAATTACATCAATAACGTTTTTTTACATGTGGAAATGTTAACCAGACGTGGGATTCAATCATTCATATAATACTCAATATTTATATATATATATATATATATATATATATATATATATATATATATATATATATATATACACACACACACACACACACACACACATACACTGCCAAAACACACACAAACAACATACACATTTGCAGAAAGCAGATCAAGAGCTGCATATCCACTACCGAGAACCCAAAAGACATAGTAACTACTTTATGTTAAGCGCAGCATGTTCCTCGCACCTAAGAGCAGCAACACACTTTACGGAGAGGATTGTTATTGTAGCAGGGCATCGAAGCCTGCATATAGAACAGTATGGTGTGTGGGTCCAGTTGAGTCCGAGTTACAGAAAGCAAGATGTGACTGTGGTAGGGATGCTCCTGAACTAATTTACACATGTTTCTGATTTAAGGCACATATAGATTCCGAGGTGGGCAGCGTAACTTCTAGAGCACATCACAGAAAAATATCCAGACGTGTTTCCTATCATATGGATCAAGAGCCGAGCATTTATTAATATTCCGCACTAGCATATATGCATTGACATGGCTAGATTTCAAGTAGTTATATATTTTGAAAAAATATATTATCGATTTGTCAAATTCACGAAGGACGCATGTGCTGGACCGTTACTGAATTTCGACTAGAAGTGTATAATGGGAAAAACAAAACACCACGTTCTTACTAGCCAATTCAAGAATTGGGGGTAGGGGGGTGGAGAGGTTCGCTGGATCCACACTGCTACGTTTCAGCCATGCTTTATCATACAGAGCCATAGTAATAACTCCTCCTTTTATAACAATAAGTTAAATGCCATCCCTGAAAATTCAGTCCATGGTTTGCGCTGGTATGCCTTCTGACTCGCATGAACATCGTACTGCCAACGGAGCCCTTAGTATGTGACCCAGAGGGCCAACTGGGGAGGAATAGCTGGACTTTCATGTCTGCTTTTCAAATTTTAGTTTGTAACTCGTACGTTAAAAAATAATTTTTGTACTGAGTTGTCGTCTTAATACAAAAAAAAAACTAAACATTCTAACAAACTTACTAAACAAGAAAAGAAACGTCTGGCGCGCTAAGGAGAGCACTTAAACATTTGTTAATGTGGTTTAACTGACAATCAACTTCCCAGGAATGCACGCCCAGCCAGATCCCAGTAACCTGCCAACATAGTCCGTATATTTGGCCTTCGCAGTCAATCAATAAATCACGTCAATAAAACACAGTCTCGCGTAAGTTCGCAGCCTGGTCAAGAATGCTCCTCTCGGCAGTCCGCTATTCAGTGAAATTGCTGTTCTCTCCCCAGTGTCTGCCCAACTGACAAACTCATGCTCTGCAAATGGTGCCATTAATTCTCAGACAACCCCTCGTAGAGGCAAAGCTGCAGAGCCCTCACGGGTGCTTCGGGTGTTCAGCAGAGCATGCAGTTTGCGCCCACTCCACTCACTGCGCCAAGGAACACGAACATGGCCAAGTCCCGCAAAACAAACAGAACATTTTGGGCCGGAATGTGAGAAAAGATTAAACCAGGTTTCAGAGTGCCTCTATGCCTTGGTACTAAAACACATTTTAATGAATCCGTCCTATAAGAGTTAATCTCTTAGTCTTAATTCGCTCTGTGCCTTCCTTTCCTGTGCCCCTGAACGTGCGTGAAATGAATGTAGTGTGTACTTACGGGAAGCCGCGACCGCACCAGACAGCCTGCTGAATCACCCAATGCCTCAGGACTGCGCAGTGAACTGAACGCGTGCCTCACAGCCAATCCAGACGCTGCTCCAGCAGCGCCAGGATTGGCTTGAGCAGGGATACTCCCCGCCCATTAGGAGACCGGGGGCTGTGGCATGAAGCAACCCTCGCTCTCCTAATGTGTGCAGGCTAGTGCGCATGTTCGGGCTGGTCGGAAAAATGACCAGCCCAAAACCGAACATGCGCACTATTGCTGCTGCGCTACTAGACCACCGCACCCTTGCTTAATGCTTGTCAGTCAAACCCTGCAGTGCTGCCCCACCCCCTTCAGCGTCCTGACTGCCTTGGTGACCGGCCGGCCCGAATTCTTCAGTAAGAAGTGTTGTAACGAGGAATATTGTGATGTGGCCATGAAGAATGTGGCCATGTGGCATTAGTGGGGCAACGCCCCAGCGCCCCAATGGACGCACCACCACTGGAGCTAGCAGTACCTATATGCTGTTTAAATCCAGTGAGGCTGAGGAATGTGAAGTGGAAGGGGCAGCTCTAACGGTGCTGCTGTGGGAGGTGGCACATTGTGAGTGTGAATACAAGCAGGCTAAAGATTTTCCCACTGTGGTGATGTCAGCCTGCTGCACAGCATACAGACTTGTAGATGAGTAACTGTCAATAACAGCTTCTTTCCACTGAGGGAGACCAAATGACATCAAAGACAAGATTAAGCTTGACATGTCTGTGATATCACTAGGAACCACCATTCCCCCCTCATATGAAAAACTCAGCGTTGCTCACAGGTACACACTTTCTATTTTTTGCTGTACATGGCTAGGCTAACATCATGCCCTTCCCTGTAAGCTGATTCCTTTATCCTTCCATTACCCAACCAGAACATTAAAATACCTTGGTTCTGTCCATGCTCTTCCAATCCCTCGACAAAACTGTCAACTCCCTCAAAATTTGGAAAAACATACCTGGCACCCTACCATTTTTCTCCAGCACCCTCTGAGTGTTTCTTCCCATTGCAAAACCAGGGACATGCCTTATGCTCTCACTAAGAGAGCTGTAAGCTAGCATCATACTGACAGTGGAATTTCTAGCATTAAGAGAAAGCCCATGTTAGCCCAGGGTCTGCACACATCCATGGCTTATGTGCAAGAGTTACACACACATTTCTCTGCATTACTCTAGTCTGTAGGGACACGGAAGAGGTGGGGAAGGAGAGTGGCCATCCATCTGAGTACTGGCCTTAGAACAATAAAAACTAGAAGATAAAAGAAGGGGTCTAAGGGAACATTTAAAGACCTAGCATGGATATATTCCCCAAACAAGTACTGCGTATACACCAAAATATCCACGGGTCTACTTAGTCAAAAAATATATATTTATGTGCCTATGAACCACACTGGGCCTATAGAAACTGCAACTCAAAAACCTCGTTACAAACACAAAATATTTTTTAAGAAGGACGGATTCCAATCACTCACCAATGGTGACATGCTTCATCATCTGGGTCTCCTCCTAGTGACACACTAGTGTCACTAAGGGCTACAACCCTTTCAGAGGGAAAGGGGAGCTCACGGATGTTTTTATTGTTTTAATTAAAGCGATACAACACGCTATATCAGATCCTACAGATGTGAGCAAAGATTTATGTAGGAGTGATGGGTGCAGTGCATATGAGTGAAAGATAGTGAGTTAAAATTGAACGGTGAGAGAAAAATTATTTTAATTGGTATCTCTCGCTGCTCAAATTAAAAACAGTGCAATGACAGTTTTCACCAAATAACTGTCCGTGAGTAGAAAGCAAGGGTCAACATGTTTCATCTAATCGGATTCTAGTAATCCTGGGCCTTCTTCAGGACCACAACGAATTATTGCTACTGCATAAGTGAAAAAGTGACAAAAATTAAGATATAAGAAGAAAAAGGTTGGAACTAATACAACCTAGTCACCTGTATTCAGGGATATACAAATCCTCTGCAAATTACGAAATGCTGATGGCATCTGCAAAAAAATAAGATGACGGTCTATTTGTAAAGGGTGCAACAACTTCAAAGAGGCTCTGTGAGGTCAAAGTACAATCAATTCATAGTGACCTGCTTACTGTCATCTATTATCTCTAGTGCTTTACAATCACTTATATAGAATACTTTCTTACCCGTATTGCACGAGGAAAGGACCTCACTTCACCTGGCAACGGCTCAGGAAAGGAGGCACCGCTCTGTGGAAGAACATAGGGAAGAACAAGAAATGCTCGTGGTCACCTGGTTCTTTCTATTCCCCCATTTTCTGTTAATTTAAAAGATGCACAATGCACACACGACAGCAGGTAAATGACTATAATTAAAAATTTCTAACTCAAATAATGAGTCTCGTACTCAAAATGTTACTGTTAGCCTCGAGTGGACGTCTTCTCTATCAGCAACTGCAGTGGAAGAAGGAGTAATCTTCAAGGTAAAGCCCTGCATTGTTAAGAGAGATCAGGGACCGGGAGTGATTGTACAGTATTTCTCCATTTCATCAGTTCACTGCAAGGTTAGCGATTCACTCGCACTTAGGGTGGAACATAGTGTGATCGCTAACATTGCAGAGCCCTTCGAATACGTATTCGAACACACTTACAACACGTTATTTGATATCTCCACACCGCCGAAAACCGGCTTCCTATCTACACTTCGGCCGTAGATATTCTAACAATTGAAATTTAAACAGGCAAGCCTCTAAAACCCCGCCCTCCCCCCCTTGCTTATCACAAAGGGGTGCCGGGAAGAGGAAAGGGCAACGGACCGATTGATAAACATATGAGGTCCCGCTCTATCTCGAGACAGCCGAAATATTAACGATAATAATCACGGTAAAAACAGTGGACTATACACGGCAATGCGCCTGCAGCTTACCTATCCGTCGGTACCTCGGGCGGTTACAACAAGCCGTATGGGGAGGTACCGATCGCCGTGCGGCGTCATTTTTAAAAGGATATTGGAGCGTGCATCGTGCACAGATCATTGGGCAACCCAAGGTCATGTGACTCTGCCGGAAGAGTAGCGCGGAGTTCACGGGAAATGTAGTTGGAAACAGGCCGGTCACGTGTATTTAGTATTAGATGAAGAAAGACTAAATCCAGAACCTCCATCAATGAAAACAAACGCGGACTACACAAAATGTAATAAAACGAAAACAGACCCTTTTCGTGTCGATATTTCATACCATTAATGACACCTCAATTCTGTCAGATCCACAGTTAGATCTATTATGTGAGCATATTTTCTCTCTTAACAGAAACATAGTCGATCTTATGTCAATATTTTGTGCAGTTCCCCTCATGCTATGTTCTGGCTATCGGTCTTTACCATTATCTACAAAGGGAAAACGAAGCACATTAGGATTTGCGAGGTAGGTAATCAGACTCAAGGTTCTGACTAGCCAATACAACAAATAGCGTTTGAGACAGCAAAAGTGTGATAAGTGTGTTGAAGCATACTAAAATGTGTCGATGTTTACTCGAAAAACTAAGAGGTTATGAATAGGTTGTAAGAACATCTTAGTCTAGTCTGGAGAAGGCAACTGAGCCTCTCCTCATGGTCATTATGAATGCATTAAGAACTTATCATATATCAGAAGTGCTGCACGTGCCACATTGCCATAATACTGAATAATGAACCTGTATAGTCATTTCCTCATAATCACAGTGCGACCCACGGTATCTCATCATTGAGTCCTGATTTATCACTCTGTAGTTTAAAAACCCATTTCTGTTCTCTAATGAATAAGAACCTAGAGATGTCAGTGACATGTGTGGGGATAAATGGTTGTTCTAGGACTGTCCAAGTGAAGTCTTCGGCACAATGATTAACTTCTAAAAAATGTCTCGTGAGTCTTGTGGCTTGTTTTCTACATCTCACTGTGCTTTTGTGTTCAAGGATTCTTACTTTGACCTTTCGGGTGGTCATGCCAACATACTGCAATTTGCATGGAGAAGTTATTAAGTAAATAAGTTTGTCACTATTACAATTAGTAAACCTATTCTGCATCCATGGTCTGCTCGTGCCTATGTCCAATGATTTTGACTGTTGTGTTTGTGGACATGCCGCACACGACCCACACCGAAAGTGACCCCGAACTGCCGGAAGATCCCATATGGTCCCTACACCTGGTAGTGGTTTAGACTTTGGTCTTGTGTGGACAAGTTGGTCACGAAGATTAGTACTCCTTTTAAATGAAAAGAGTAGTGGTGGAATCTGCTCATTTCCAATATTAAGTATACGCCAATGCTTGCGTACACTCTTTTGGATTCTGTTGGACATAGTACTGAAGGTGTTGACGAAAGTAATCCTGGTCATTTCAGGTTTAGGCACCGGTAGATCTAAGAGGGCCTCTCTATTGTTATTCATGGCTCGTTTCAGTGAGTGTCACACCAGTTTTTTAGGATACTTCCTTGCTCGTAGTTGGGCTGACAGTGTAGTTGCATGATCTCTCCTTAGTAGAACAATTTCTCCGAACACGGAGAAATTGGCCAAATGGTAAATTGTCACGAAGTGACTTCGGATGATGACTGTCGTAGCATAGTAGGGAGTTCCTGGACATCGGCTTCCTGTATAACTCTGTCTCTAGGCCTGATGATGTTGTCACGAGCGACAGATCCAGAAACGCTAGCTTATATTTGTCATATTCCACCGTGAACTTGAGGAACTCATTCCTGGTGTTCAACCACGTCTGGAATGTAATGATTGATTCTGGATTACCTCGCCAGACGACACAAATGTCGTCTATGTAGCGCTTCCATAGGCGAATCGAGTCCCGAAAGGGATTAGCTTGTGACAGGACATGTTCCTGCTCAAAACCATGGACATACAGGTTGGCCAGACTGGGAGCAAAAACACTTCCAATACTGGTCCCTGAGATCTGGAGATATATGGTGTCTTCAAATCTAAAACAATTGTCTTTCATGGCGAGCTGGGCACAAGCCATGATAAACTGCACAGGAGTGATGGAGTCTAAATCTCTATCTGCCAATAGTAAGGCAATGGCATCGAGTGTTTCATCTTGGGGAATCGATGTATAGAGAGACTCGACATCAAACGATACTAAGAAATCAGTTTCCATGTCGAATTCCACCTGGGGTAACATGCATAGAATATCTTTTGTATCCTGGAGATATGTGGGCATTTCCTTAACCATTGTCATGTGGTTTGTGGCCTCATTATCTGTATTGCTAAGTTGGCTTAGGCATGGCTGCCATGATGCCTTTTTGCAAACGTTACTTTGTGACTTTGTTTTTCCAGCCTCTGCTTGTGCCCGGCTATATTAGAAAGGTCTGCCTTTCTGCCTTTCACCTTTTCTCCTGTTCCCTGTGGGTTTCGTCTGCACAACATGTACAAGGTCGAAAAACAATGTCCCTTGCTCTTGCTGATCTGGCCAGTCCCTCGCACTTAGACATAACACTAAGTACAGCTGTACTGGAGAAATTTGTGTGCTTTTAATATTGTGATCTCGCTGTTTGTGGCACTCGGAGGAAAACCTTTCCAGGAAGAAGAGCTGTGCTTGTATGATGATGTAAACCTTGCATCTAGATATTGAGGTATGAGGGTCCGCCAGACAAAGCCCAGAGGTCTTCCATTTTTATAATAAACTAGTTTATAGCACGGGGAGGGTGGTAAGGCCATTTAGCCCTAAATCCACTGACTTTATAAAATGCTGTCCCCGTTTGTATTCTATGGAATTGTAACTATGCTTCTTATTTTATCATTATGCATTATGCTGATACACGTGCCAGTACTGTATCTTAGAGCACGATAGTTGAAATAAACATTTTAAACTATACTGTGTCTCTTATTACGCAAGTTGTGGACAAGTATGAGTGAGTTATGAAAGGGTGTTCTTGCTCCTGCGAGTCCTGAGAAAGACCATGTTCTGGGTTGTCTAATCATTTGTAGCTTCGCTGCGAATGAGACGCTAAAGCTAGTCGGATTGGGATAGTGGGTACTAAGGTGCATGGTTGGTTCACCACTATTCTCCGAGGTCCTATTATCCTGTGCATAGCTCTGTATATGTGCAGAATCCCTACAACATGGTGCCACCAACGTAGTGGGCTTCTTATCTGCGAGACGCTTGAGTAGTGCTTGTGCTTGTCCACAACACCCTTCGCATACGCTTCCGGAAACTTGTGTGAGGGTGATACCTCCTATATTGATGTTTTTATAGGTTCTTTCAAGCTTGAAGTTATTAAAAGGTGTTTATGTTAACCCTATATTGCGCTGCCTTACATTAGCTTGTCGATCATTTCTGGTCTTAATGGCGGATATAAATATACTGGCACATAGCCGCGCTGCGCTCCGGGCTCATTTACTGGCTTATGGAGTGCCCGACGCGGGTGTCGCACTCATCTTTGTGGTGCAGGCTGACCCAGCTCACCACTTTGAGGTGTTTTACTCTTGGGTCACTTTTCCGGCGGTGGATGGAACGGACAATTTGTTTCCATGAGTACACTCTCACTGCCCTACCCAATGCTTATCGGCCTTATCAGGCCCTTGAAGTACCACTTACGGCTTGGCAACACCGTATTTGGTTTAATGGCGCCCTCCCACATCCGGTCACCCCGGTTTGTTTAGGCCCCTATCAATAGACGGGGCCACTTGGCCAGTCTTGGCAGGGTATACCCCACATCCGCGTTATTTGACGCTTGCGGTTGATGAACTGCGTGCATTGCATACGTCTTTGATACGCGTTCACAGAGCTTTAGTACAGTATGTTACAGGCAACGTCCAGGGAGCCCCTCCTGGAGTTGCGGCGCATCCAGCTGGACCGGGCGGTGGAACCATAAGTCCCGTCATGGTTAATTCGGTGATGGGCAAGCGCCCACAAAATAAGGATGATTTACCTTATTGGCTTGCAGAAAAATTTGACCAGCTGGAGGCAGTTTTTCCAAATACTTCTCCTGTGGAAAAACACAGGATTTTGACGATTAGTTTGCCGAAAGACTTAATTCCCGAGTTGGCAGAATGCAACAACTGGGGCAAGGTATTCGCAGCAGTATATGCGAAGTGTTTCGGCACTCCTTCCATGACAGTTCTACCCTCTGTAATTAAATGAGTGCAGGATGAGCATGGCCCTGAAGCGGCTGTGGAATTGGGGATGAGACTGGTGGGAGTGTTCGATGTAGTGGCTGATCTGATCCTTGCGAATGTCAAGGGCGATGCAGTTAACTTTCAAGTAGCTAATGCTTTGGCTTTAGTCCCAGAACCGGACAAGCCACACGAATTACCAAAAATTATTGCACAGGCTTATAAAACCATTGGCCGCAATAGTCTGGGAGTTAAGCCTTTTGCTAACTCAATCACAGCCACAACAAAAAACTAAATCTGAGAAAGATGAGAAACCGTTCTTTACTAAAAAGAGGTGGAGGTTGAAGAAACAGGGTAAGCAACAGAAAAAACCAGGGTCGCGTGCCGCGTCCCCGGTTTCCATATCTTCTGAACGCACTTATGATTTGCGCGACAGAGCGAGAATTAAATCTCCAGATAGATTTCAGGTCCCTGACCCGCGTTCTCCTCGTTCTTCACAGGCACCATCAACCTCCCAGACTGGTGGAGGAGATCGCAAAGATAGAGGCAGGGGTCGTGAGGCCCCCCAGGGACGAGACCAACCTCGACAACAAGTCCGAGGGAAACCCGAAGAATTTCCACGTTCTCGCCCACAGTTTCAGAAGAAAAAGGTTGCAGCTTTAACACAGAGGTATGCCACAGACGGTGAGAACGAGACTCCTGAATTGGACATGGGCAGTGACGCTACTAGACAGCGCTGCGGAAGTTACCATAGTGCGGGAGGCACTACGTCCTCATGTGGAGGAGACAGCAACTGACACATTCATTACTGTCGAGACAGCTGACACCCGAGTGGCACCCCCTGACAGACTATTTAATATTGTCATTCAAATAGAAGGTGACATAGAGCGTGTTATTAAAGGGATTTTTTGGTAGAATCTGACCTCTTCTTACGATATTTTGTTGGCAGAGGCGGATTGGCCGCCCCCATTCATACTTGCTGCTCGTAGAGGGGAGGAGGTAATCCTTCCGAGCTTTTCTCGTCATGTCCCCAAGGACAAAGCGGAGGCTCTCGCAGCTGAATGGGCTGGGCCCTGGCTCCGGCGTTATACCGTAATCAAGTGGACTGGGATGAAGACTCTCCCCCCCATGATATTCCCTTGCGGTCGCTGCCACAGCCACAACCCCAATATCCCATCCTGCGGGAAGCTAAAGGTCCCGTTTCCGACATTCTGACACAGTTAGAATATCAAGGAGCAATTGAAACATGCGTATCACCAATGAATAATCCCCTTTTTGCGGTTTCTAAACCCGATGGATCGTACCGCCTAGTATTGGATTACCGACATTTGAACTCTCATTGTCGGACCTTTGCGGTACAAAATACCCACAGTTCTGCGCTTGTAGACTGTCTTGTTCGTAAAAAATATAAAACGACACTTGACCTATCCAATGGATTTTACACGCACAACTTGTCCCCGGAGTGCAGCCAATGAAGCGCTTTCACTTCCGGTGGTAAACATTTCAAATTTCGGCGTTTGCCCATGGATTACAAGAACAGCCCGGGTGTCTTCGCCGCCCGTGTTGTCTCTTTGATGGACAGCATAGACCCAGATGCGTGTTCGTACGTCGAGGATATCTATCTGACAGACAAATTATGGCCGCATCTTTCACGTGTGGACCGCATTATTCTTGAATTTGCGGTCTTGGGATACAAATTTAATTTTGCCAAATCTCACATTGCTGAATTTACCGTTTTGTTTTTGGGCTATGAGCTCAACAATGAAGGTAAGGGCTTAGCTCCCCATTTCTTGGAGAAGTGCGCACTTTTGCGCCCTCCAACCACCCTGAAGAAGCTTCAGTCATTACTGGGTTTTCTGAACTTCGGTCGTACTTACATTCCCGAATATGCCCCGCGTATCAAGCCTCTATATGCCTTGATACAGCCCAACTTTTCGAAGTCATGCTGGCTTCCTGAGCATTCTTCGATACTGCACTCTTTGCAGTCTGATCTACTTGAATCTAAATTCTTGTTGACTCGTGATAACCACACAAACCTGGTGATTAGAATTGTGCCAGGGGCAGTGGGTTTCACGTACTCAACCTTTAACGAAGGAGACACAGTACCGATTGCATACAAGTCACATCTTTACACTTCAGCGGAGTTGCGCTTTTCCTCTGTGGAGAAAGTTTTGACTGCAGTGCAAATGGCGATTCTGAAGGAATGCGCACTGGCACAGGGAAAACGCATTTTGGTGGTAACACCATATCCTGCCCTTGAGGCAGTGACGAAGGCAAGTGTCCCGAACTCTAAGGCTTTGCACCCCCGTTGGATACAATGGGCTAAATCTCTGACGTCCCCGGATGTCACTTTTATCTTTGATTCCTCTCTTCAGACACAGGAGTTCTTACAGTATGAATTTGTTCATCCTCCTCCTCTGTCTTTGCTACCGCTTGAGGAGTACGAATGTATTATATATACCGATGGTTCGGCACAACCGGCCACAGGTTCCAAGCATGCTTATTCCGCAGCGTGTGCTATTGTTGCAGGTACTGTGGTGAACGGAGAGTTCAAGTCCAATGTAGTGCACACACGGGCACTAGGAGACAGTACTGCACAATTAGCTGAGCTGCGTGCCTTGGTGCTCGCACTTGAGTTCGCGAATCCAGACATGACGACTCTTATTGTATGCGATTCTTACTACTGTGTTCAATCTTTCAATGACAACCTATTCTTTTGGTCGCAAAACGACTATAGAGATGCTAAAGGCAGCACAATTAAGCATAAGATGCTTTGGGTTCGAGTGGCAGATCTTAAACAACGTTTGCCTCTCACACAGGTGATTCACACCCTTGGCCACCAGCGTGTGGGCGCACACGCTGTCGGTAACAGTTTGGCAGATGAAGCTGCCAAATTAGCAGTAGCCACGTGCTCAGTTGCAGCAGTTACAAGATCCATGACTAAAATAGATAATGAGATTTTGGCAGCTATTGCTGCAACAAAAGAAGGTGCTAATTACCCACGGGGTTTCCCTTCCAAGTACTCTTATCAGTTAAGTCCCGAACAGGTTCCTTACGTAAGAATTCCAGACGTTGGTGATCGGCTGATTCCCAACGCGGACCGCAGATCTTCCTTGATAACGGCCGCACACGAAGGCTTGGCTTCGGCCCATGCTGGCGTGTCTGCGACGGTTTCCATTTTGCAGCAGCGTTACTGGTGGCGTGGGTTATATAAACAGACCCGTACTTGTGTGCTTTCTTGTGACGTTTGTCAACAAATTAAGCCTTCGATGGTTACACGTCCACCACAAACACAGCTCTGCATTTCTGACAAACCTTTTGGGTGTGTTTACCTGGATCACTGCGGTCCATTTTCTTCTGACACTGCATATAAGTACATCTTGGTTGCAGTGGATTCGTGCACACGTTTCATCTGGGTTTGGCCACAACGGAGTGCTGACGCTCGAAATGTCATAAGAGATTTGCGTGTCTTTGTGGGAATTTTTGCCTGCGGCACCTTCCATTCCGACCAAGGTCCGGCGTTCGCCTCTAAGGCGTACAAGGACGCAATGGGGTCACTGGGGGTGCGGGTGCAATTTTCATCTCCGTATAGACCTGAGGGTAATTCGATTGTGGAGCGAATGAACCGTGACTTAAAGCAATCCTTGACAGCTAGAGTCTTAGGTACTGGCAGGAACTGGCTGGCCCACTTGTATAGCGTACAACGTGCACTTAATAATCTCCCTAGAAGATCTCTGGGTGGGCGGACCCCATACGAAATGCTCTTTGGCATACAAATGTTTGTGCCCGACCTTGATGGTCTAGACATGACGGCGCAATCCGCAATCTTTGACGTAGATAATCATTCTACTATGTTGCAGGACTTACAAGAAGCCCATGACAAACTTGCAAACGAACATTTACCTTCAGCCACAGACGCTGCGCTGCAGATTCCGGTTGCCGGCTGGCTTCCGAAAGTTGAAGATCTGGTCCGAGAGAAGGTGGAGAACAAAAAAGAATTTGGCCTCTCTTATCGTGCACCGGTTCCAGTCCTTGGCTTGAAGGGTACTCGTACAGTCATCTTACCACCGCTTCCTGGTCGCAAAGACAACAGATACATCTCAGTGGACAATGTCAAGCTACAACATCTGGCCGATCCTGAATAGCATGACACCAGCGGTCTCCTGTCCAGTCATTTCTAGGACTCATGTTTGTGGCCCTCCAGCCCACACGGACACTGATATTGCCATTGAGATGGTAGATTTGCCTGATCGCCTGCTCGACTGCCCGGATTCCTCCTGTAATGAGGAGACCGAGTATACATACCCCGCCAACGAGTCGGTGGCTCACCTACCAACAACGCCACTGAGCCCAACCCATTATTCCTTTGATTCGGCTTCCACTTCATCACTTATCCCGTCCAGCTTCAGGGTTTTTATATCCTGGTTCAGAGACAATTTTTTAGTCCCCCCGTGGACATACATCTGGTTGGTACTGTTCCCGATTTTTCTGTTCATGTCCATTGGCTTCGTGACAGTTTTTTTCTTGCTCATTACTGGTCACTATTTACCAGAACGCTCTGCAGTGAACTGTGTCGCTGGAACTTTGGCTCCGCATTCTTCTTCCCACATCATGAAGCGTGACCACACATTTGTGAACATTTCAGCTTTCCCAGTTGCTGATGGCATCGTATGGGATGCAGTGAATTTCCAAATTCATGGACCAACCGAGATTATTAATGTACCAAATGTCCTCCGTGTTTCAATGGGTGATGTCGTTAAAAGTAATATTCATTCTGACAATTGGGATGTGCATGCCGTTGAATCGTTATTTACTGATTTGAAATATTATGCTGCTTTTAATGCTGAAGATCTGTATTTAAATTCTGCAAGTTATGCTGACTTATATTGTTACCAGCATTGGGGCAACCACTTTCTCCATAAACCAAGTACTCTTCGGGGTCCTTTTAATTACACCCAATGGGAACATTGTCCGACCCCTTTGCCAGGTAGCTCCCAAACTCTTAGAAGTAAATTCACTTACTTTACAGACTTTGATAGATCAAACCCTGGGTCCTATTACTTTAAATTGAACGCTTCGTCCGCACAGAAGATCATGTTGACCCACACCAAATTGCTATATTCGGGTTCCTTCTTGAACACATTAGCAGTGGGTGGTTATGAACACTGGCAAGACACCATTGACTTGAAGTCTATTTGGGGCACCAAATCATGGCAGGTCCGAGGCATGGAAGCTTTACACCGTGCTTGCCTCATCCCAGCCCAAATTTTGTTTTTAAATCGTACGATCTATCAAACGACCTGTTGGGGTTTGGCTACTTCTAAACAATTGAATGCACCCTCAATTCCCTCATTGTCTTCCACTCCCAACGACAGCTTGCGTTTTAATATTTCCCTAGCCAATTTGCAAGCTTTGTTTCAAAACAATTCGTTTAATACCTCTACGATTGTTCAGTCACCCTGGTTGGCTTGGCCCATAGCATCCAATGCCTGCCAACTGCGTTTTCATGACTCAGCTCCTGCTTACAAACAGGATAGGCCAGATCTGAGGTTTTCTGACTCTCGTACTGTTACAACATATTCTGTTGGTAAATTGTGTAAACAGTGGTTGCAGCACTCTTCCTTAGATTCTGTAAAACAACATTTATCCCTCCTATCAGGCAACATTGATCTGTCCGATTTTGTTCTGGGGCCTCGTGGTCCTCGACCTAAGAGATTCATTTATGAAACTTACAATGAACTCTGGAAGCTTTCGCAAATTGAAGCTGCTTCCCGTTTACGGGAAATCAATCAAGCAAATTTAGAAAAAGTGCTTGCTGTTGTTGACAATAGTATTAATACCCTGTCTTCCTGCATTTACACATTAGAGAATATTGTTTCCTCTGTTGTTGATATTGTACAAGATGATGTATCTGTGTTATATCATGGTCAAAATCAATTGCGTTCAGTAATGCAGTTTGCGTGGACATTGCAGACACTAAAAATGGGTAAAGTTCCTTGGCATTTTTTGAACACCTCTGCCTTATTCTTGTCGTTTAATTTAACTGAAAAACAGCAATTCATGTCCATGAAAGATGCAACATACACTCTCTTGCATATCGAAAAGATAGAGCCATTACCATTCTCTGTGGCGGAGTTGGACTCTGCAGTGTGGCTAGTTCACGGGGTTATCGCTTTGCCTTTTTCTTTGTTTGAATTCAGTTCCTGCATGAAACATTACCCTGTTGGCCGTTTTCAGCCTTTAGGCAGTGCCTTCTTGCATGAACTGTGCTCCCTGCCTTTCATGTATAGATGCCTTAGGGACGGGAAAGAAGTTTTTCTCACAGGAGAGTCATGCGATTCTACTGTGGGTCATTCCCTGATTTGTAAGAACATTAAATTGCACGGGGCTTGTAATGTTTCGGCTCCGAATCTAGCTTGTGTTTTGAAGGGCATTCCTGCTCCTGCTATATCACCAACTTTCACTGTGCTTGCAAATGGTAGCTATCTCCTTCTGAATAATCAGGACTGCTGTGGAATGCTGGCCGGCATCCCCTATATTGTAACAGTTTCCCACCGGGTTGTGTGCTGCAAAAATGTGCTTTTTCCTCCCCCGCACGACATAATAGATAGTTCCATTTGGCCTTCCATTCCGACTTTGAAGGCAGATTTCAATAAAATGAGCAGAATAAAGGCGCTATTATTGAACCAGGAGGTTATGCTCACATCCACTCGGGAGACATTCATCCTCCAGGTGGCCAGTACCCACAGTGAGATACAGGCCCTTTTGAACACAAACCTCCCACAACATTTCGGTGAGCTGATTCACCGTGTTTTCAATGCATCTCGCACCGAAGGTCTTGTGCACTTTTTTAAAGTTGTGGGCTCTGGCCTTGTTACCTCCTTTCAAACTATATTTGGTGTAATACCGGCTTTTATTCCTACTATTTTTTCCAGCGTCTTTGGCGGCTTTCCGTTGCTCCTCGCCTTAGCGGCTGGTATATTGCTTTTGGTCTGTTTGCTACGCAATGGCTGCACTTCCTGGGGGCCTCCTCGACCACGGTCGACTCCGGATGCTCCGTGAACGCATGCTCATCGGCTTCGGCATCCTGCCATTGGCGACACTCGGTGTGTCCTATAGACTTTCTTTTCGCTTTGCGTATTTCACTTGCGTGCAACCTGTGATGTCTTGCATCCGATGTCCTTTCTCTTGGTCCTTGGATTATTGCCTCTCCAATACGTCTCTGTCTGACCCAGATTTTGGCCAGTTGATGGGTCCCTTAGAGGCCCATGAACGGGACTGTTCTGGCGATGGCTTGATGGCGCGTGCGGCTGCACTTGGAATTTTGGCGCAATGGGATGTCTGGGCAGCTGCTCAGTCTCTCCTACAACGAAGTTATGTTGAGTATCACGCAAGTTGTCCCGCAATGCTGATCACTGCTCCCTCTTGCGAGGAACATGAATGCAGTTTTGATTTGTTGAACTGGATGGCGTCTCTTTTTTCAGACGATTCCAACGATCTCCTCTTGGAAGGTGTGGCGCTTTTTTGCTCTTACACTTTATTGGATTAGGGGGCCTCCGCTTTCAGCGTCCTGCATCTCTGGATTTTTTTTTGTGCCCTTTCTGGAATTTTTTAATCCTGGATTTTTTATTCTGTTCACTGTCCTTCATTGGGGACTATTTATGAATAGACATTTCCATTCTGCTCCATCTATTTGAACTCTGTCTTCGTCCTATGTCTTCGACTATGGACTGACCTGGGGAGGGTGTCGTGTGGTTTGTGGCCTCATTGTCTGCATTGCTAAGTTGGCTTAGGCCTGGCTGCCATGATGCCTTTTTGCACACGTTACTTTGTGACTTTGTTTTCCAGCCTCTGCTTGTGCCCGGCTATATTAGAACTGTCTGCCTTTCTGCCTTTCACCTTTTCTCCTGTTCCCTGTGGGTTTCGTCTGCACAACATGTACAAGGTCGAAAAACAACGTCCCTTGTTCTTGCTGATCTGGCCAGTCCCTCGCACTTAGACATGACACTAAGTACAGCTGCACTGGAGAAATTCGTGTGCTTTTAATATTGTGATCTCGCTGTTTGTGGCACTCGGAGGAAAACCTTTCCAGGGAGAAGAGCTGTGCTTGTATGATGATGTAAACCTTGCATCTAGATATTGAGGTATGAGGGTCCGCCAGACAAAGCCCAGAGGTCTTCTATTTTTATAATAAACTAGTTTATAGCACAGGGATGGTGGTAAGGCCATTTAGCCCTAAATCCACTGTCTTTATAAAATGCTGTCCCCGTTTGTATTCTATGGAATTGTAACTATGCTTCTTATTTTATCATTATGCATTATGCTGATAGTACTGGCACGTGTACTGTATCTTAGAGCACGATAGTTGAAATAAACATTTTAAACTATACTGTGTCTCTTATTACGCAAGTTGTGGACAAGTATGAGTGAGTTATGAAAGGGTGTTCTTGCTCCCGCGAGTCCTGAGAAAGACCGTGTTCTGGGTTGTCTAATCATTGGTAGCTTCGCTGCGAATGAGACTCTAAAGCTAGTCGGATTGGGATTGTGGGTACTAAGGTGCATGGTTGGTTCACCACTATTCTCCGAGGTCCTATTATCCTGTGCATAGCTCTGTATATGTGCAGAATCCCTACAACACCATGGGTCTAAGAAAATGATCCACAAAGGTGGACAAAGGTTCCAAGATTGAGCCCAGGCCGGATATGATGGGTCGCCCAGGTGGTGGCCTCTGTGGTTTATGCACCTTCGGTAGTACATAAAAATAGGGCATTACCGGATGTTCAGTTTGTAAGAAGGCTGCTTCATGAGTGGTAATCCAACCCTCATTTGTCGCTTCTTCTACCATAGTGGCGATGGAGTTTTTTATTCTCTCTGTTGGATCAATCTTCAAAGGACGATAGAATCTCCTATCTCCTAGTTGTCGCAAACACTCGGCGCGATAGGTTTCAGTATCGAGAATAACGATCGCGCCACCTTTATCTGCCGGTTTGATGGTAATCCGGTCATCGGTAGTGAGCGTGCGTAATGCCTGTTGTTCTTTCTTAGGAAGGTTACAGAAAGAATTATTTCCTATGTTGCAGAGTGCCGTGATGTCTTCACTTACTGCTTTCTCAAAGGTTAACACTTGTGCAGGTATCAGGTGTGCAGTTGGATTGAACGTGGAGCGCTTCTTCAGTCCAGTATTCTTGTCTACAGGGTCTGTGGGCTCTTATTGTTCTCTATTTTTTAAAAAGAAATGCAGACGAATTTTGCGGAAAAATTTGGCAAGTTCGCATTGAGTCTGAAAAGGGTCCCCTTTGAAAGTAGAGACAAATCCTAGGCCTCTATTGAGTACTAGTTGTTCGTCAGATGTTATGACCCGAGACCTAAGATTAACGACTAGTCCGTCTCCGCGCTGGTCCCCGCTTGTTGAGGAGTTTTCTTCTTGTTGCTGCACAAACTCCTGGGAGACGGTGGGGGGCTCCAGTGTACTTGGGCCTGTTGATTCCTCCGTCTTCCTCTGGAGCGCCCGCGGCCAAATCCTAAAAAAGGCTGGTTGTTGAAATTCTGTTGATATTGTGGCGGTGGAAAGGGACCCATGGGTGGTTGAAAAGGGGGAGCGGCAAAACCCCATGGGTTCG
This sequence comes from Calotriton arnoldi, assembly GCA_963921515.1. Lineage (NCBI taxonomy): Eukaryota > Metazoa > Chordata > Amphibia > Caudata > Salamandridae > Calotriton > Calotriton arnoldi. The sequence goes on along the minus strand of CAWUFW010002155.1, from coordinate 1,018,211 downwards.
GTTGCCACCATTGTTGAAACTGAGTTGGTGGTCCATTTCTCCAATTTGACCTGTTGTTCCTACCACAACCCCTATTTTGTTGGTCACTTCTTGTTGATGAGTCAGAATCGCTAGATCCTTCGTCTGAACTTGAGGTTCCATAAAAAGAGCCCTGTATCCGTCCTTTTCTATTAAACTCTGGGGGGGTGTAGTCGTCTCTTGTATATGGGTACACCTTCTCATGTGTAAAGCGTGCCAGGTCTTTCTTAAACTTCTCAGCGTTGGTTAGTAAGATCGAGTCTTTAAATTCCTTATTGGTTTTGTTCGATTCTTCCTGATTCTTTTTGAATGAAGTGCCTGTAATAGTGGCCTTAATCTGTGACTCTAAAAGCTGTATCTCAATAAGAATAGTATCAAGAATAGTATCAGCTACACGTTTGGCTGTTCTAATGATTAGTATTAACTAGTTGCGCGTGCAACGCCACGCCATTAGCGACCAGTCTTTTAGAAAGGTTTTGTCCTGGAGGAATAACCTAGGGGCATTCGTGACTATTAATCCAGTGGGGGCACAATTACCTCGCAGGTATTCGGTCATGATCGCCCCATGGATAATGGTCCGTGAGTGTGATTTTTTAAGCCCCAACAGCAATTTCAATTGTTAGAATATCTACGGCCGAAGTGTAGATAGGAAGCCGGTTTTCGGCGGTGTGGAGATATCAAATAACGTGCTGTAAGCGTGTTCGAATACGTATTCGAAGGGCTCTGCAATGTTAGCGATCACACTATGTTCCACCCTAAGTGCGAGTGAATCGCTAACCTTGCAGTGAACTGATGAAATGGAGAAATACTGTACAATCGCTCCCGGTCCCTGATCTCTCTTAACAATGCAGGGCTTTACCTTGAAGATTACTCCTTCTTCCACTGCAGTTGCTGATAGAGAAGACTTCCACTCGAGGCTAACAGTAACATTTTGAGTACGAGACTCATTATTTGAGTTAGCAATTTTTAATTATAGTCATTTACCTGCTGTCATGTGTGTGCATTGTGCGTCTTTTAAATTAACAGAAAATGAGGGAATAGAAAGAACCAGGTGACCACGAGCATTTCTTGTTCTTCCCTATGTTCTTCCACAGAGCGGTGCCTCCTTTCCTGAGCCATTGCCAGGTGAGGTGAGGTCCTTTCCTCGTGCAATACGGGTAAGAAAGTATTCTATATAAGTGATTGTAAAGCACTAGAGATAATAGATGACAGTAAGCAGGTCACTATGAATTGATTGTACTTTGAGCTCACAGAGCCTCTTTGAAGTTGTTGCACCCTTTACAAATAGACCGTCATCTTATTTTTTTGCAGATGCCATCAGCATTTCGTAATTTGCAGAGGATTTGTATATCCCTGAATACAGGTGACTAGGTTGTATTTGTTCCAACCGTTTTCTTCTTATATCTTAATTTTTGTCACTTTTTCATTTATGCAGTAGCAATAATTTGCTGTGGTCCTGAAGAAGGCCCAGGATTACTAGAATCCGATTGGCTGAAACATGTTGACCCTTGTTTTCTACTCACGGACAGTTATTTGGTGAAAACTGTCATTGCACTGTTTTTAATTTGAGCAGCGAGAGATACCAATTAAAATAATTTTTCTCTCACCGTTCAATTTTAACTCACTATCTTTCACTCATATGCACTGCACCCATCACTCCTACATAAATCTTTGCTCACATCTGTAGGATCTGATATAGCGTGTTGTATCGCTTTAATTAAAACAATAAAAACATCTGTGAGCTCCCCTTTCCCTCTGAAAGGGTTGTAGCCCTTAGTGACACTAGTGTGTCACTAGGAGGAGACCAAGATGATGAAGCATGTCACCATTGGTGAGTGATGGGAATCCGTCCTTCTTAAAAGATATTTTGTGTTTGTAAAGAGGTTTTTGTTTTATACTGGCTTTAGAGCCTGATTTTCAATTGCACTCAAATCAGAGCTGTCAATAATCGGGTTTCAAAAATGGTATTGGATTGGAAGACAATTACATTTTGATATATGACCACAATCTATTTTCTTTTGTTTGCAATATGCTTTTATTTTATTTTGTTCTGGTGTGTAATGATGTCTTAATGGTGTAAACAGATCTAGAAACATGTTGGTACCTGTCCATCACCAAATTGCACCACACTCACAATTGTGAAATATCACTACCTTCATTTTCCGGAGCCATGATAGATGAGGGACTGAGCTCAGTGAATCTGAGGTGACTGAACGAGAAATTAGAGTTGGCATGTTTTATTTAACTTGATTGGAGATGGTATACATTAATTTGCTTCTGCAAGGAGCCAAGAACCACATCTGAAATAGATGAAAGACTCAGAGGGAGTAAGGAGAGACTTAGAATTGGAAAGTGGAGGAGACATAATGAATCAAGATGACTAGGGAAGAACACAAAAGCATTGAGGATTGTTTTACAGGCAGATTCAAATGGCTTTAGATTTGAAAGGGTTAAGTGAACGTTTTCACAGGTATTTAAATAGTGTCTTCACTGAGAATGTCAATTTCCTGTATAAGCATACATGGGTAGCCAGCATCTTGGATTATTTGTTGTGTTTTATAAATGAAGGAAGCTTGCTCCTGAAGTAGAGTCTTGAAATGCATTGGAATCCTATAACCAGACAGTAACTGAATTATTAACTGTTGAATTGAGTTAAACAAGCATATTGATAAACAAGTGTAGTGGTATTTCATAGGAGGCAAGCTGGTTTGGTAGTCAATAAGTACTAACATGTTTCACTTTCAAATGGAAGCCATAAATAACTTTGTTGTCCACAGGTGTGATACCAAGCGTCTAACAAGTAAACTTTAGCTCTCAGATTACACTTCTATAACAGTCTTACAGTATGTTTAATCATGTGCCAGTTGCAAACTAAAGCACTAAAGTTCCTGCATATACACAGTGAAAACGTCCTTTAGAATATACCTATTAATATTGTGATTTAGTATTTTTTTACCAATTAATTATAGGGCTACTTGATTGCCCAAGTCGTGATTTTTTAATTAAAATAGTGATTTTATTGGGTTGAGTAATTAATTGTATTTACCTATAACTGGTTTTCATTCATAAGTGGCCTTGTTAGGGTATCACAGGTATATCCAGCAATTTAAATTGTATATTTCCTTGAGACCATCATTGCCATGTAGTTTTAAATGCACACTTTCCAAAGAACTATTTTCCCATTGTGTATTGTTAGGGCACTTTTCTGTTTTTTAAAGGTGTTCTAAAAATATTTGTTTTTTTTGTGTCTAAAATAAGCATCTAGTAACACAAAATACTGCTTGTGATTTTTATACGGCTTCATTGCAATATCATCCATGTGTAACATGGATGATATTGCTTAATTAAGCTGTGTGTTTTGCAGGCAATTTGAGAACACTAATTGCCCCTTTTCTTTATTCATTTTTGTAACATTTTGAAAATGCTATGATTTCCCTGTTTTTTGCATTTATTCAGAGAATACATACATTTTTCTACATAAGTTTGTAATTCTTCCTGAATTTAGAATGATAAAATCTCAGAATGGGCCTACGATTACTAATCTTCCAGTTATGTGAGGGGGAAGACTTTCCTAGTCTTTACATGCTGTTACTGGCCGGAAAAGCGATGGTGAATTCTATTATTGGTTGGGCAGCCAGGAAGTTTCTTCCCCGTATGCCTTTTTTAGGGAACAGCAACAGAAATTTAGAAACCAGAAGCATTGCATTACAAGCATATTTAATTAATGTTTTTTTTAGGATGGATGCCTGGTATGATGAGAAATGTTCAGATATTGTGCAATGCCCAAATATCATTACTAGACACCTGGAATAGCGTAATGTAGCTCCACACATTTAAATGCAAGTTACAATTAATGTGTGTTTAACAGTATTAATTTGTGTGTAATTACTAAAAATCAAATGTAGTAGGTGGATGTAATTACCGTAGAAGAGAGTCATACATATATTACCGAAATGTAATCAAAGCATTAGCTCATGCTAACTGTGCTTGTTTGGAAGCCAGATTTTGGCCTAACTTGTAACTAGGCCCGAATTGCATCCATTTCACGCTTATTAAACGTCCTGTAAGTCTCGTGTTCTTCTCCTTTCGCAGATGTCTAATCGAGCAATAGCAGGTAGACCAGACCAGTGATAAATCCAACGTTGCACAGATGCATGTTTCTTTATCCAGAGATGATGATTAAGGGAGTCTACCTGCTCACAGAGAACAACTGCAGCTGATTGGACCGTTTGGTGGGAACCAATGTGGATCAGCTTCAAGAACATTCATTAATGTATTAATTCTGTGTTTCATAGAATAGTTGAGCAGACCCAATTATGAATTCGTAGAGAAAAGATCTCTTCTCTACTGCTGATTTACCCAGCCTGGGATATTGAGCTTCATGTTTGCGCACCTGTGCCTATCCTCTCAACCTTACACTTGGTTCATTTGATGCTGATACCTTCCTCTTAGAAGTGCCGTTCCCCTTTCGATACTTATTTAGAAAGGGATGTTCCAAATGTATCATGTCTACTTAATATTCAGTCTTCTTTATGTTGTTATATTATGCATCTTTTTATTGATAATATACAAATTCAGATTGCATGATCATTTGAATATAAATGCTTACTGTATAAACTGACTAACTTGCTGATTATTGATTGATTTGTAATGTTGACACAATTTTGACAAACCCTTATGCCTCGGACATCATCCTCTCTGTCATCCTTGTGAAGCCACATTGGTTCTACTGTAATTGCTATGTACTGCTTATTTCTTATACTTCAACTCAACAATCAGAGGTCCATATGACTATTGGAGGATCCTTTTGAATGACTGTAATAAGAGACGGAAGTTTAAGGATCCTCGATCCATAACACATATTTTCCAAATGCCCAACCTGCTGGTTATATTCAGTGATAGTGAAGGCCTTTGAGCATGTTATCAATAATCATTTTTTGAACTAATGCAAGATAAAGGATATTTTGATCCACATACACAGGAATCAATTAGGACACAATGGCATTGTTTTTAATAGTAACGGAATTATGTCTCTCTATTTCCAAATTCTGTGCTAGGTTTAGCTGCTATATTTGAAACAACAGGACCCCAACTACAGTCAGATTATCGGCAGAACACAGGTGATAGACCTGGTACCCTGGCGTGGTTTTCCCCCTAACCTTTTGCCTAAAATCCTCTTGTTTGCCGTCTTCATTTTTTCTGGCTTTAGGACTCTGCACACTTTACTATGGCTAACCAGTGCTAAGGTGCTTTTGCTCTCTCCTTAAAACATGGCAGCATTGACTTATAGCCAATTGGCATATTTAATTTACTGGTAAGCCCTTAGTAAAGTGGCACTATCTGTGCCCAGGGACTGAAAATTAAATGCTACTAGGTGGTCTGAAGCACTGATTGTGCTAGCCACTTAAGTAGCACTCTAACATATCTAAGTCCTGCCATTGCATAAACCATTTGCCAGGGCCAAGTCTTCCATATTAATACTTATAAGTCGTCCCTAGGGTAGGCCCTGGACAGCCCAGAGGGCAGGGTGCACTGTATTTAAAAAGTAGGAAATGTATTTTTAGGGTTTTACATATCCTGGTAGTTAAAAACTGAAATTCGTTTTTTACTACTGCAAGGCCTACCTCTCCAATATGATAACATTGGCGTTACATTATTACAGCTGTCATTTCCAAATCAGAACAGGTGTCCAGTTCATGTTTGGTTTCTTTGGAATTATAATGAAAATTCCTTTCTTATGGTTTAGTGGGATTTTTAAGTACAATTTTGAAAATGCCACTATTAGCAAGTTGGAATTTTCCTCACTTAGCCATTCAGTGCATACAGCCTGTCTCTGGGTCACATGACTAGGTGTAGTTGGCAGCTGGGCTCTGTGTAGTTGTCCTAGACAGCCACATACAATGGCAAGCTTAGGTGTGCCTGGATGGGCCAGCATTGGCAGGATGGGAGGGCAGAGCAAGGCACAGCCCTACTTACACTTGAATAGGCTGTGCCCTGCCTCCACATAAAGAGCTGCATACCCCTGTAGTTAGCCTGGAGCCAGGAAAGGCATGCCTGGGGACTTCAAAGTACACGTCTGGACCTGAGGATACTCTGCCAGGTAAGGATGACTGCTAGTCTGCTGAAAGGACTGCCACTCTGCTGGACAGCTGCTCTGCTGTGCTTGCCTCCTGCCCTCTTCCTGGGTGAGAAGGACTGGATCTGCATTTGTTGACCCCAGGACCTAAGAGTGACACCAAGAGCTAGTTGTTTTGCCTCCTGACAGAAGGCTCGAACAGCCTTGAACCAGCACCTGGACTCTGCCATCTGTGAGTCCTACCCTGCCTAGTCGTGCCACCCCAGTCATGGACCCTTGGAAGTATGCCTGAAGGTGCTCTGCCAGCCCATTTGTGGACCCAGCAGAACTGACACATCTCCTCTGCTGCGTGGAACACCACGTGCAGAACCGGCACATCGTCTCTGCTGCGTGGACTTTCCAGATGCAACAACCTTGCACCGCAGCCTCGTTGCTCCATCAGAACCGCACTGTGTGACGCATCCCTGATGGAGACCCTTACATTGCAAGCTTCTCCTTGATGGGATCTTCGACGACAACATAGCACCTCGCATCACAGCCTCTCAGCTCGTCGGAATCAACGCATCGCCTCTGCTTTGCGGTGCATCCTCGATGCCAGACTTCGCATCGCAAGCCCTCAGTGACGGGATCCTTGACGTCATGCAGGACCTCGCATCACTGCCTCACAACCCCTCAGAATAGATGTATCACCTTGGCTATGCAATGCATTCTCGACACAGGACTCCGCAACTTTCCACCACCAGGATTTAAGGTGGCCATGTTCAGCAGACCTAACTGGGTCCCTGTAGCTGGCCTGCGCTACATCGCAGTCAGCCTGAACTTGTGACTTTGTCCCGGTCTAGCATGACAAGATATCCACAGTTGTCACTCTGTGCTTTTTGGCACTATTTTCACCCCAAAAAAATTATTGTGTTGTGTTTTCCCTTTATTATTGTTTTAAGTGCTGCATACAAACTTTACACATTGCCTCTAAGTTAAGCCTGACGACTGGTCTGTGCCAAGCTACCAGAGGGTTGAGCACAGGTTAAATATGGGTCTGCTTGTGACTTCACCCAGGCAATAGTTGTGGTTGCTGCTTGAGAATGGTTTCACCACTCCCAACCAGTAACCCAATTTTCTACAGGATGTAAATGGGGATAGTAAAGGAGAAAATTGTGATTTATGTGTTGTTAGAGTTAAGATGCAAAGAGGGGACAACATCCAGGAACTAACAGACTAAAGGCAGGTTCGTCTAGTACTGTGCAGATTCAGTGAAAGAGGGAAAAGTGATGATGATCTGGGAGTAATTGATATAAAAGAGAGATGTAAGAAAAGTTAAAAATGACTTATTATTTGTAAAGTAAGTATGGTTAGAAACTAGCAAAACAGATATTTTTGGAATACAATATTAAAGCGAAAAGAGGAGTACTCCTTTCTTAGCCTATTTTATTGTGCAGAATCAAGAGATAGCAGGACACAATATATCAAGAAAGGAAAGATAGATGAGGAGATTGGAAATGCTGATCGTATTAAATTCTGCAGATGGAGCAAAAAAAAATAGTTTGAAAGAATGTTTGGTATTGCCGACAGAGAAAAATAGCATGAGCTGAGTGGGCATGACAATATAGAAATAGAGATGAGGGACTAAAGGCAGGTTCGTCTAGTACTGTGCAGATTCAGTGAAAGAGGGAAAAGTGATGATGATCTGGGAGTAATTGATATAAAAGAGAGATGTAAGAAAAGTAAAAAATGACTTATTATTTGTAAAGTAAGTATGGTTAGAAACTAGCAAAACAGATATTTTTGGAATACAATATTAAAGCGAAAAGAGGAGTACTCCTTTCTTAGCCTATTTTATTGTGCAGAATCAAGAGATAGCAGAACACAATATATCAAGAAAGGAAAGATAGATGAGGAGATTGGAAATGCTGATCGTATTAAATTCTGCAGATGGAGCAAAAAAATAGTTTGAAAGAATGTTTGGTATTGCCGACAGAGAAAAATAGCATGAGCTGAGTGGGCATGACAATATAGAAATAGAGATGAGGGAGAAAAGAGCAAGTGTCAAATAGGAATAGCCTGGAGACATATGAATTATGATGAGAGAACTAAGGTGTAAGTCAGAAATACCCAGGATTGATGGGTCAAGAAATGTTTCTGGAGAAATGGAGGGAGGTCAACAAGTTCGAGGAAGATGCACAGGTTGAAGTAGAGGCTAAAAAGGTGCTATAAAGGGCAAAGAGTACAAAGCGGCAGGTGCTGGTTCTGATTGATGTGAAAGTGGGGTTTATACTTTTCATAAAAAAGAAACATTCTAAGCTACGTATGGCTCCTCTGAAAGCAGTACCTATTCAGAGTTTTGAGGAACTGTATTACAACTCCCTACTTCACATTTGCGCACGGCACAAGGCAGGGGTGTCCATTAACACTAACCACGTAAGGGTAGGATTTTGAACTATTGCCTGATTTAATGGCCAGGTGTGAGGATTTGAGTAGGCTTTAGGGTTGTTTTGTGTTCTTAGGCGCTGATAACTTCCTTGCCTATCTATAGCCAGCCCCAGGAGTTTAACTCCCATGTTATAAAGGTACTTGACATCTTTGAAAAATATTGGGCCTCTTGGCTAGCTGGCCGAAATCATGTCTGTGCAAGGTTAAATGTGGTGATTGGGCATTATCGTGGGACCTTGACCTTAGAGCAACACAAGACGGATTCAATTGCCTTGAAGTTTTCATTGCCCCTCACTAATCTCTTTGCTGCAAGCATACTATTGTTCCACAGCTAGACTCTAAGAAGTGCGATCTTAGCTGACAGTCACTTCTCCCACAACAGTTCTCGGCAGGGCTGCCCTTTTAACATTATGTTGCTTACCAAGCTCATATAAACCTGCCTAAACTACCTTTATAAACTCTCTCTAAGATTTCCGGAAAACTCACAGGTATGGTGCACTTTTTCCTGTGGGCAGCGGAGTCAATGAATGGCTCTTTGGGTCTAAATCTGACCCTGCAGCACTGAGCGAAACTACTGGCTATTACAGGTCTGAGGTACCTTAATGTGCTCTATGGTCATAGGGCCCATAGCCACAGCTAAGATGACTTGATTTCAGGTCTGGAAGGAGGCACTAAGAGGAACTAGTTGGGATGGGTGCCTCTCTCATTGAATGCACCTCTGGGTGTTAAACTGGCTACAGTAAGTCACAGCAATGAAGTGTTTTTTTAAGGCACCAGATAGGGATCTCAAGAGTAGGTGATGTTATATATGGAACCAGCATGTTGCCTTATGAAGACTTGCACCAGGAATTTTCTACATAAGAATCAATTCTATTGATATCTGATAATAGGTATGCACTCTCCCCCTATATGTGAATCCTGGCTTTCATACCAGAACATAGTCTCCGGAAGCTAATTTTACAGTGGGTAGTCTGGTAATTTATTTGATGAATTCCAAAAGACATAGGAGGTTGTCCTGGGGAGCTGTCACAACAGATCCATAGAAAATAGCTATTTCAACATAATGTAGTCTTATTAAGTGCCATAATATAACCTCATAGCACCCCCATCCTGATGGAACTTTATTGGCTTTCCTTTTTCTGCCCACACCTTCTTCAAAATCAGTGGCATCATTTACAAAGTCATCACGACCACCACCTTTGCTTAAATTGCAGACAAGCTCACCATCTCAGGTGGTTCTTTGCACACTCTCAGCAAGGACACCTATATTCTACAGACTAAGAATTGTAAAAAGTAAAAACAAGACAGCAGACCTTTTCCACCTATGCACCTAGATCTGGCACAATATCCTCCTACCCATCAGGACTTCCCCAAAGCTGCTGTAAATTAGGAAACAGTTGTAGAGTCACCTCTTTAAAGAACACAATACAGCGCATTTACTGTCCAAACACATTTTCCTATCCTTTTACTTGTTGACTTTATGGATGTATTTGACCATATACAACATACATTGTCTTTTGGCTAGGTTTGCACTATAGATGTGGAATATACATACATAACTTGATTTGACTGCACTTCATCTGGGGTGGCCTGTGGCTTAGAGAGTCCGATCATTCAACCCTGTGCCTCTTATGCCATAAGATAGGGGAAACTTCCTGCATATATGGTCTGTGATTGTGTAATTATCCAAAAGTTGTGGTTGTGGGTAGGAATGACATCTGCTTTGCTGCGATGAAAGAGGAGTCTGACCCAGAAGCTGGCTCAATTGGGACTGACAGGTTTTCTGAAAGCAACCAGTGCTGTAAACACCTTCATAAATCTAGGTATTTCTGAAACCTAAAGGATGTGGCTCAGAACTGGTGATTGGGGGAGGCAGTTATAGATAGAACCATGATAGTTGAGGTCCCCATGTATCGATTTAGGAGCTGCGCTCATAAACATGAGAAAATGCGGGAGCAATTAATGTCACTCTTTACCACTGCCCTGCAGTCTTGAAGACAAGCCGCTGCATGCGGAAGTGATGGGCAAAAGCATCAATAGCAGTTCCAAGGGGGGGATGGATAAGAGGAATGTTTTCATTGACAGCAATGTGACTGCTTACACTTGCATATTTTAAACAAACAAGGGAACCCAAAAAGGTGGTCGGAGACCTTGGGTATGAATTGTTTTGAGGAACACTGGTCCCTAACAAAAGGTTTTATAAGTCACAACATATGAAAATTAGAAATCCAATGATATCTACTTTTTAATGTCCAATTAGACATGATCATTTAATGTAAATGGTAAGGGAGAAACATACAAGTGGGAACATAATTATACCAAAGATTTCAGGCAAACAAAGAAATATGGTCGAACAATTTACAACAATCAGGATACCAGTGAACATAATAACACACCCTAGCACATATTAATAAAGTTATACAGTTATGTCAGGATGCGAGAAGTTGACAACGTTTCGATCCCTCTACACGAATGCAGGGATCATCTTCAGGATAAAGGAATAGATGCCTCAGGTGATTGCCTAGGACTCAATGTTTGGGGTGCGTGGGTCAAGGAAGCATGGTCCTGGTATCAAAACCCAACAGGGATGGCCTCAGGAGGACATTGCAAAGGGCCATCAAAGGGCACTGAGTCCATGAGGGGTTGGTTCAGGGCTATGCGAGGCGAGATGTCCCACACATTGTCATGGAGTCCGACAAGGGCAGCCAGAGAGGGTGCCGCTGATGTGAAGGAGTGTCACTGCAGCTTCCTCTGTGCCGCATTAACTTCGGTGCCGATTTCTGGCTGGATCTCCGGTCCCGTGGTGACACTCCTTCACATCAGCGGCACCTTCTCTGGCTGCCCTCGTCGGACTCCACAACAATCTGTGGGACATCTCGCCTCGCATAGCCCTGAACCAACCCCTCATGGACTCCGTGCCCTTTGATGGCCCCTTGCAATGTCCTTCTTAGGCCTTCCCTGTCGGATTTTGATACCAGGACCATGCTTCCTTGACCCACGCACCCCAAACATTGAGTCCTAGGCAATCGCCTCAGGCATCTATTCCTTTGTCCTGAAGATGATCCCTGCATTCATGTAGAGGGATTGAAATGTCGTCGACTTCTCGCACCCTGACATAACTGTATAACTTTACTAATATGTGCTAGGGTGCGTTATTGTATTCACTGGTGGCCTGATTGTTGTAAATTGTTCAGCCACATTTCTTTGTTTGCCTGAAATCTTTGGTATAATTATGTTCCCACTTGTATGTTTCTCCCTTACCATTTACATTAAATGATCATGTCTAATTGGACATTAAAAAGTAGATATCATTGGATTTCTATTTTTCATATGTTGTGACTTATAAAACCTTTTGTTAGGGACCAGTGTTCCTTAAAACAATGCTTACACTTGCAGGCATCTGAGAACATGTTGTACGTTTCAGGTAGGTTGAAACAGTATTTTGTATGTTCCTCCTGGCAGGGTTCATAAGTAAAGATGTTTATGTCATAAGGTTTCTGCACATACACAGAGCTATGCACAGGAAAATGGGACCCCGGAATACAGTGGTTTGCCACCATATACCGTAGCACCCAAAAACCCCAACCCAACTAGCTTAGCATCCCATTAGCACCCAAGTACTAATGTTTGGACAACCCAGAACACGGTATCTTTATCTCAGGACTCGCAGAAGCAAGAACACTCTTTCGTCACTCACTCGTACTTGTCCACAAGGTGCGTAGGAAGAGACACTGGATAGGTTAAAATGTTTATTCCAACTTACGTGCTCTAAGGTACAGTACACGTGTCAGTACTAATAGCATAATGCATGTGAATAATATAAGCAGCATGGTTACAATTCCATAGAATACAAACGGGGAAAGCATCTCAGAGCTCAGTGGATAAACGTATAAATAACATTACCACCCTCCCCTTGCAGTAAGATAGTTTATTATAATAATAGAAGACCTCTGGGCTTTGACTAGCGAACCCCCATACCTCAGTCTCTAGATGCAGAATTACATCAGCAGGACATCATAGCTCTTCTCACTGAAAGGGTTTCTCCAAGTGTCTTAAGCGCTAGTAAACCACAGTATTAAAAGCATACCAAATTCTTCATGGCAATTGCACATAATGTTATGTCTGGGTGCGCGAGACTGGCCATATCAGGAAGAACCAAAATACATTGTTATGCGACCTTGTACATGTTTGTGCAGACTGAGCCCAAAAAGGTGAACAACAGAAAATGCAGACAGTGCAAAAGAACTTGGCACGAGCAAAGGGCGAGGAAGGCCCGGCTCAGTGTAACGTGCGCAAAGAAAAGCAGCATGGCAGCCAGGCCTAGGCCAACATAACAAGGCAGGTAACAATCCACAAGACACCCTCCCTGGACAGTCCGGCGGCCAGGACAGAGGCCCATCAGAGGAAAAACACAGCCGTTGGAGCACAGGGAGCGCCCAAACGGCGAAGGGCAGGTCACTCCATGAAAGTGTAAGTGCAGAAAAATGCCATACCCTCCAAGAGTTCATCATTGGAATCGTCAAAAACATAGATGCCATCCAATCCATGAGATCAAAGAGCAGGAATGCTCCTCAGCAAAGGGAGCATCCAGAAGCAATGCGGGACAGCTTGCGTGATAATTGAAACAGCTTCGTTGTAGGAGATCCTGGGCAGCCGCCCAGATATCCCATTGCGCCAAAATCCCCAGTGCAGCCGCACGCGCCATACAGCCAGCAACGGAACAGTCCTGCTCATGGGCCTCTAAGGGACCCATCAACTGAACAAAATCCGGAACAGACAATGACGAATTGGAGAGGCAATAATCCAGAGTCCAGGTGAAAGGACAGCGGACACAAGTCATCACAGGTTGCACGCAAGTGAAATACGCAAAGCGAAATGAAAGAGTATATGACACACTCAGTGTCGCCAATGGCAAGACACCAAAACCAGCCAAAAGGCGCTCACGGAGCAGCTGGAGGCGTTCTGGATCGAGCAGGTCCCATCGGGGAGCAGCCATTGCGCAGAAAGCAAATTAAGAGCAAGACACCAGCCGCTAAAGCGAGGATCAACGGGAAACCGCCAAAGACACTGGAAAAAATAGAATGTATGAAAGCCGGGATGACACCAAAAATAGTTTGGAAGGAGGACACCAAGCCCGACCCCACGACCTTAAAAAAGTGTACTAGGCCTTCAGTGTTAGATGCGTTAAAAATACGATGAATTAACTCCCCAAAATGTTGGGGGAGATTAGTGTTTAAAAGGGCCTGTATTTCACTGTGGGTACTCGCCACCTGGAGAATGAATGTCTCCCGGGCGGACATGAGCATAACTTCCTCGTTTAATAATAGTGCCTTTATTCTGCTCAGTCTATTGAAATCTGCTTCCATGGTAGGGATGGAAGGCCAAATAGAGATATCAACCTTGCCATGAGGGGGAGGAAAAAGCACATTTTTGCAGCAGACAACCCTGTGCGAAACTGTTACAATGTAAGGAATGCCAGCCTGCAGGCCACAACAGTTTTCGTTATTTAAAAGTAAATAACTACCATTGGAAAGGAGAGTGAAAGTAGGTGAAATAACAGGAGCAGGAATACCTTTCAGCACACAAGCAAGATTAGGAGAGGAAACGCTACATGAGCCATGCAATTTAATGTGTTTACAAATAAGCGAATGACCCATAGTCGAGTCGCAGTACTCCCCGTGAGAAAGACTTCCTTGCCGTCCCGAAGGCATTTATACATGAAAGGCAAGGACCAGAGTTCATGCAGGAAAGCACTGCCCAATGGCCGGTAACGGCCCACAGGATAATGTTTCATGCACGAGTCAAATTCAAACAAAGAAAAAGGTAAAACGATAACCCCATGAACTAGCCATACAGCAGAATCGAGTTCTGCAACAGAGAACGGCAAAGGATCCATCTTCTCGATATGTAATAGAGTGTAAGTTGCATCTTTCATGGACATAAATTGCTGTTTGTCAGTTAAGTTAAAAGGTAGAAACAAGGCAGAGGTGTTCAAAAATGCCAAGGCACTTTACCTAACTTAAGTGTTTGTAAAGTCCATGCAAACTGCATAACTGAGCGCAATTGATTCTGACCATGATATAACACAGAAACATCATCTTGTACAATATCGACAACAGAGGACACAATATTCTCTAAAGTGTAAATGCGAGAAGACAGGGTATTAATACTATTGTCAACAACAGCAAGCACCTTTTCCATATTTGCTTGATCTATTTCCCGAAGACGGGAAGCAGCTTCCATTTGTGATAGCTTCCAGAGTTCATTATACGTTTCATAAATGAATCTCTTAGGTCGGGGACCACGAGGTCCCAAAACAAAGTCGGACAGATCAATATTGCCTGTAAGGAGGGACAAATGTTGTTTAACAGAATCAAGGGACGAATGTTGCAGCCATTGTTTGCATAATTTACCAACAGAGTATGTAGTGACAGTACGGGCATCAGTAAACCTCGGATCAGGCCTATTCTGTGTGTAGCTAGCACCAGAATCGTGAAAACGCATTTGACATGCATTTGATGATGTAGGCCATACCAACCAGGGCGACTGAACTAGCTCAGAAACATTAAACGAATTATTTTGTAACAGAGCCTGCAGGGACACGAGGGACATATTGAATCGTGAGCTTTCATTAGGAAAACTCGACAGGGATGGTATTGATGGCGTATTCAATTGTTTAGTGGTTGCTAAGCCCCAACATGTAGTCTGATAGATGGAAACATTTAGGAACATAATTTGGGTAGGGATGAGGCAAGCACGATGCAACGCCTCGGTTCCCTGTACCTGCCATGGCTTGGAGCCCCAAATGGATTTCAAATCTATTGTATCCTCCCAGTACTCATAACCACCCACTGCTAGGGCACTTAAAAAGGAACCCGAATAAAGCAATTTGGTGTGTGTTAACATAATTTTCTGAGTTGATGTGGTATTAAGTCTAAAATAATAGGATGCAGGGTTCGACCGATTAAAATCAGTAAAATAGGTAAACTTATTTCGAAGAGTCTGTGAGCTACCTGGCAAGGGGTTTGGACAATGTTCCCATTGAGTATAGTTAACAGAACTACGCAGGGCACTGGGCTTATGGAGAAAATGATTACCCCAATGTTGGTAACAATACAAATCGGCATAATTAGCAGAATTCATATATAAATCTTCAGCATTAAAAGATGCATAATATTTTAAATCGGCAAACAATGCTTCAACGGCATGCACATCCCAATCATCAGAATGAATATTATTTTGTACTACATCTCCCATCGAAACACGAAGGACATTAGGTACATTAATAATTTCCGTCGGACCATGGATTTGATAGTTCACTGCATCCCATACTATGCCATCAGCAACTGGGAAAGCTGAAATGTTCACAAATGTGTGGTCACGCTTCATGATGTGAGACGAGGAATGAGGAGCCAAAGTTCCAGAAACATAGTCTACAGCAGAGCGTTCAGGTAAATAGTGACCATTAATTAGTAGAAAAAACACTGTGACAAAGCCAATGGACATGAACAAAAATATCAAGAAAAGTACCAACCAGATGTATGTCCAGGGGGAATCAAAAAATTGTCTCTAAACCAGGATATAAAAATACTGAACTTGGATGGAACTTTTGAAGATGTGGAATCCGAATCAAAGGAATAACGAGTCGGGCTTAGTGGCGTTGTTGGTTGATGTGCCACCGATTCTGATGCAGGATAAGTATACTCGTCCTCGTCGATATTGGTGGAGAGTTGGGGATCAATCGTAGTTTCAGGCAAATCAACCATCTCAATTACAGCATCAGCGATCGTTCGTGCAGATGGACTATGAACATATGTCCGATAAATGGCAGGACAAGAGACCGCTGGTGTGACACTATTCAGGATCGGCCAGGCGCTGTAGCTTGACATTTTCAACTGAGATGTATCTGTTCTCTTTGCGACCAGGAAGCGGTGGTAAAATGACTGTACGTGTTCCCTTCAGGCCAAGAACTGGAACCGGTGCACGAAAAGAGGGGCCAAATTCTTTTTTGTTTTCAACCTTCTCTCGAACCAGTTCTCCAACCTTTGGAAGCCAGCCGGCTACCGGAATCTGCAACGCAGGATCTGTGGCTGAAGGCAAATGTGTAGTTGCAAGTTTGTCTCGGGCTTCTTGTAAGTCCTGTAACATAGCAGAATGGTTATCTACATCAAACTTGGCGGATTGCGCCGCGATGTCTGGACCCTCAAGGTCAGGCACAAACATTCTTATGCCAAAGAGCATTTCGTATGGGGTCCGCCCACCCAGAGGTCTTCTAGGGAGATTATTAAGTGCACGCTGAACGGTATACAAATGGGCCAGCCAGTTCCTGCCAGTACCTATAACCCTAGCTGTTAAGGATTGCTTTAAGTCACGGTTCATTCGTTCAACGATAGAGTTGCCCTCAGGCCTATACGGAGACGAAAATTTCACCCGCACCCCAAGCGAAGCCATTGCATCCTTGTAAGCCCTAGAGGCAAACGCTGGACCTTGGTCCGAATGGAAGGTGCCGCATGCGAAAATTCCCACAAAGACACGCAAATCCCTGATTACATTTCGGGCGTCAGCACTCCGTTGTGGCCAGACCCAGAGAAACCGTGTGCACGAGTCCACTGCCACTAAGATGTATTTATAGGCAGTGTCTGATGAGAATGGACCGCAGTGATCCAAGTAAACACACCCAAAGGGTCTGTTAGCAATGCAGAGCGGTGTTTGTGGTGGACGTGTTACCGTGGAAGGCTTAATCTGTTGACAAACGTCGCAAGAAAGCACAAAAGCACGAGTGTCTTTATATAATCCACGCCACCAATAACGCTGCTGCAAGATGGAAACCGTAGCTGATACACCTGCATGAGCAGAAGCCATGCCTTTGTGTGCAGCTGATATCAAGGCACTCCTGCGGTCCGCGTTGGGGATCAGCCGATCTCCAACGTCAGGTATAGTTACATAAGGAACCTGATCGGGACTTAATGTGTAAGAATACTTGGAAGGGAAACCTGTAGGGTAATTATTACCTTCCTTGGTTGCAGCAATAGCTGCTAATATTACAGGGTCTATTTTAGACATGGACCTGGTAACCGCTGCTACTGAATACGTGACTACTGCTGAACGGGCAGCTTCATCTGCCAGATCGTTACCAATAGCGTGTGCGCCCACCCGCTGATGGCCTAAGGTGTGAACCACCTGTGTGAGGGGCAGACGTTGTTGCAATTCTGCCACTCGAACCCAAAGCATTTTATGCTTAATTGTGCTCCCTTTTGCGTCCTTGTAGTCGTTTTTCGACCAGAAAAACAGATTGTCATTGTAAGATTGTACACAGTAAAAAGAATCACATACAATAAGAGTGGTCTCATCCTGTGAAGCGAACTCAAGCGCAAGTAGCAATGCATGCAGCTCGGCCAATTGTGCGGTACTATCTCCAAGTGTGCGAGTATGCACTACAGAGGATTTGAACTTTCCGTCTACAAAGGAACCCGCAACAATAGCACATGCAGCTGAATAAGCGTGCTTGGACCCAGTGGCCGGTTGCGCCGAACCATCGGTGTAGATCACACATTTGTAATCCTCAAGCGGTAGTAAAAACAAAGGAGGAGGATGAACGAATTCATACTGCAAAAACTCCTGAGTCTGAAGAGAAGAATCAAAAACAAAAGTGACGTCCGAAGACGTCAAAGATGTAGCCCATTGTATCCAACGGGGATGCATTGCTTTTGAGTTCGGTACACTTGCCTTTGTTACTGCCTCCAGGGCAGGACAGGGTGTTACCACCAGAATCCGCTTTCCCTGTGCTAGTGCGCGTTCTTTCAGAATCGCCATTTGCACTGCAGTTAGAACTTTTTCGACAGATGTAAAGCGCAATTCAGCGGAAGTGTACAGATGTGACTTGTATGCGATGGGTACTGTATCACCTTCATTAAAGGTTAAATAGGTGAATCCCACCGCCCCCGGAATAATTCTAATCACCAGGTTTGTGTGGTTATCACGAGTCAAAAGATATTTAGACTCCAAAAGGTCTGTCTGCAAAGACTGCAGAATTGAGGTATGCTCAGGCAGCCAGCAAGACCTTGAATAAGTAGGTTGTATCAAAGCATACAAAGGCTTGATACGCTGGGCATATTCGGGAATGTAAGTACGCCCGAAATTCAAGAAACCCAGCAAAGACTGAAGTTTCTTCAGAGTATTTGGGGGCACAAATGTGCACATTTTTCCAAGAAATGGGGGGCTAAGCCCTTACCTTCGTTATTGAGCTCATAGCCCAAGAACAGAACGGTAAATTCAGCAATGTGTGACTTAGCAAAGTTAAATTTGTAACCCTGCTCCGCAAATTCAAGAATAATGCGGTCCACACGGGACAGATGCTGATATAACTCGTCGTCTGTCAGATAGATGTCATCTACATACGAACATGCGTCTTGATCAATGTCATTTAACAAAGAAACAACGCGGGCGGCGAATATACCCGGACTATTTTTGTAGCCCATGGGTAAACGCCGGAACTGGAATAATTTACCACCGGATGTGAATGCGGTCCATTGACCACTCTCCGGGGCCAGGTTGTGCGTGTAGAAACCGTTTGAAAGGTCAAGTGTCGTTTTGTATTTTTTACGAACAAGACTGTCTACAAGCGCAGAACTGTGTGTATTTTGCACCGCAAAGTTCCGACAATGAGTATTTAAATGCCGGTAATCCAAAACTAAGCGGTACGATCCATCGGGTTTAGAAACCACGAAAAGGGGATTGTTCATAGGTGATACGCATGGTTCAATTACTCCCTGATATTCCAACTGTGTCAGAATTTCGGAGACGGGGCCTTTTGCCTGCCGTTTGATGGGATATTGGGGTTGTGGCTGCGGTAGTGACCGCAAAGGTATTGCATGAGGAGGTGATTCTTCATCCCATCCCACATGGTTGCGGTATAACGCTGGTGCCAGGTACACAGCCCACTCAGCTGCAAGTGCTTCAGCTTTGTCTTTTGGGACATGCCGTGAGAAGCTTGGAAGGATTACCTCCTCTCCTTTATGTGCAGCTAAAACGAATGGGGGTGGCCAATCCACCTCTGCTAACAAAATGTAATATGAAGAGGTCAGATTTTCCCAAAAATCCCTTTTATTTCACGCGGTATGTCACCTTCAATTTGTATGACTATATTATATAGTCTGTCAGGGGTGCCACTCTCGTGTCAGCTGTCTCTACAGTAACGAATGTTTCAGTTGCTGTCGCCTCCATATGAGGACGTAGCGCCTCCCGCACTATGGTAACTTCCGCGGCGCTGTCTAGGAGGGTCACTGCCCACGTCCAATTCTGGAGTCTCGTTCTCACGGTCTGAGGCATATTTCGCTGTGACAGCGGCAACTTTTTTCTTCTGAAATTGCGGTCGAGGAAGATGAAAGTCTTCTGCTTTCCCTCTGACTTGTTGTCGAGGTTGGTCTCGCTCCTGGGGAGCCTCTCGGCCCCTTCCTCTATCTTGCCGTCCTCCTCCACCAGCCTGTGACGACGTCTGGGCCTGTGAAGAACGAGGAGAACGCGTATCAGAGCTCTGAAACCTTTCTGGTGATTTAATCCTTGACCTATCACGTAAATCATAAGTACGTTCATAAGAAACCGAAACCGGGGAAGCGCCTCTCGACCCCGGCTTCTTTTGTTGCTTACCCTGTTTTTTCTGTCTCCAACTCTTTTTAGTGAAGACTGGTTTATCATCTTTCTCAGATGCACTTTTTGTTTGTGCAACTTGGGTTTGCGATTGAGTCTGCATTTTTACAAAAGGCTTGTTGCCCAGGCTATTTCTTCCAATTGTTTTATAAGCCCGGGCAATAATTTTCGGTAATTCGCGGGGCCTGTCCAACTCTGGGACCAAAGCCAAAGCATTCGCTACTTGAAAGTTCATAGCATCGCCCTTGACATTTCCAAGGATCAGCTCAGCTACTACATCAAACACTCCCACTAGTCTCATCCCTAATTCCACAGCCGCTTCAGGGCCATGTTCATCCTGTACTTTTTTAATTACAGAGGGTAGAACCGTCATGGAAGGAGTTCCAAAACATTTTGAATAAACTGCTGCGAATACCTTACCCCAGCTTTCACATGATGTCAAATCGGGGATTATGTCTTTTGGCAAACTTATCGTGAGGATGCGGTGTTTATCTACTGGGGATGTATGGGGAAACACTGCTTCTATCTGATCGAACTTTTCTGCAAGCCAGTAAGGATAGTCGTCCTTATTTTGTGGACGTTTGCCCATCACAGAATTTACCATGACAGGACTTATGGTCACTCCAGCGGCTATAGCTGGTTGGCCTGCGACTACAGGAGCAGCTCCATGTAGACTACCTGTAACGTATGTCACTAGGGCTCGATGCACTCGTACCAATTCGGTATGCATAGTGCGCAGTTCCGCAAGCGGTAATGCCAGATAATTTGGATGCGGGGTATACCCGGCCAATACAGGCCAAGTGGCCCCCTGAATTGACAAGGGGCCTAAACGAACTGCGGTAGTTGGTTGTGGTAGGGCGCCATTAAACCAAACACGGTGCTGCCAAGCCGTGAGAGGTACTTCAAGAGTGGTATAGGGTCGATATGCAGCAGGAATAACGGTGGGTTTATATTCATGAAACAGCTTATCACCTGCATCCACCGCTTCAAAAGTGATCCAAGTGTAAAACACTTCAAAGTGATAAGCCGGATCGGCTTGAACCACAAAGACCAACTCGACCCCTGTATCGGGCACTCCATACACAGCTAAGTGGTCTCGGAGTGCTCCTCGACTATGTGCAGCTATCGCCACACCAGCCATGACTAAACAATTATATTCGACAACCTAACAGGGAGCACAAAAATGGGTCTGTTAACTAACCTTTTTTAATAATATCAAGCTTGAAAGAACCTATAAAACATTCAATATAGGAGGTATCACCGTCACATACGCCTCCGGAAGCGTACGCGAGGGGTTTGTGGACAAGCACAAGTACTACTCAAGCGTCTCGCAGATAAGCAGCCCCACGGTGGTCGCGCCATGTCATAAGGTTTCTGCACATACACAGAGCTATGCACAGGAAAATGGGACCCCGGAATACAGTGGTTTGCCACCATATACCGTAGCACCCAAAAACCCCAACCCAACTAGCTTAGCATCCCATTAGCACCCAAGTACTAATGTTTGGACAACCCAGAACACGGTATCTTTATCTCAGGACTCGCAGAAGCAAGAACACTCTTTCGTCACTCACTCGTACTTGTCCACAAGGTGCGTAGGAAGAGACACTGGATAGGTTAAAATGTTTATTCCAACTTACGTGCTCTAAGGTACAGTACACGTGTCAGTACTAATAGCATAATGCATGTGAATAATATAAGCAGCATGGTTACAATTCCATAGAATACAAACGGGGAAAGCATCTCAGAGCTCAGTGGATAAACGTATAAATAACATTACCACCCTCCCCTTGCAGTAAGATAGTTTATTATAATAATAGAAGACCTCTGGGCTTTGACTAGCGAACCCCCATACCTCAGTCTCTAGATGCAGAATTACATCAGCAGGACATCATAGCTCTTCTCACTGAAAGGGATTTCTCCAAGTGTCTTAAGCGCTAGTAAACCACAGTATTAAAAGCATACCAAATTCTTCATGGCAATTGCACATAATGTTATGTCTGGGTGCGCGAGACTGGCCATATCAGGAAGAACCAAAATACATTGTTATGCGACCTTGTACATGTTTGTGCAGACTGAGCCCAAAAAGGTGAACAACAGAAAATGCAGACAGTGCAAAAGAACTTGGCACGAGCAAAGGGCGAGGAAGGCCCGGCTCAGTGTAACGTGCGCAAAGAAAAGCAGCATGGCAGCCAGGCCTAGGCCAACATAACAAGGCAGGTAACAATCCACAAGACAGTATTTTGTATGTTCCTCCTGGCAGGGTTCATAAGTAAAGATGTTTATTTAGCTGCATAGTGATATTTAATGTCTGATTTTCTAATCTGAAATTTAAGGCTATAGTGGTAGGAGAATATAGTGTTTTCTCTCTAAAAAAAAGGTTGCACTTTCAAAACCTAATTCTTTGGAATTGGCAGAT
Source organism: Calotriton arnoldi (assembly GCA_963921515.1). Classification (NCBI taxonomy): domain Eukaryota; kingdom Metazoa; phylum Chordata; class Amphibia; order Caudata; family Salamandridae; genus Calotriton; species Calotriton arnoldi. The sequence continues at coordinate 995,625 of CAWUFW010002155.1, read as the reverse complement.
GAGGGAGAATGTTTGTGGTTGGATACTCTTTGTGTGTTGCGTGCAGTGCCAATTGGAGCAGTTCCTTTCACTGATTTGAGTGTTTTAGATCCTTTGCTGCTGCAAGCTAAAGTGACAGTCCATAGTGATTATTATATATAAATGCACAGACATTGGAGGGAGTCCAATGTGTTGAGAGTGAATGAAGAGGAGGGGGATTTCCTCCATCTCCCTACAGCGGAGCAAATGTGAATTCTGTAAACATTAAAAGGGTCCCAACCTCTAGTGGAAGTTTGTTGGGGTTTCTATTTATGAGTATTTTAAAAGCAATCTTGGCAATTATGACTATGACTCTGATACTATGAGGGGTTGTGAGATATTTACACAAAGGGACTGGAAGTTCACCAGATGGTATTCTTCTACAGCCACCTTAGGACGTGTTTGATTATCTGAAGGAAATGTTTGGTATTTGGACTGTCAATAAGCAATGTAGGGTGGAAACTTAATGGTGAAGAGAAAGGCATAGTGAAATAATGCATTAATAATCCTAATAATAAAAAGTATATAGTGGTTCATTTAGCATGCCACACCAAATCGCTGGCCTTCTGGCTTGAAATGCTGTAAATAACAGACGTCACTCTTAACCAACTTAATGTCTCTCAGTTTACCAACTTTGGAACGATGGAAGGTTAGTATAATGTTTTTTGGGTAAACATTGTAACTTATGCACGACAATATTTTCAGTTTTGATAGAAAATACATATACTTCTAGAAATGATAATCACACAAACATAGTCATTATTTATATTAAATTGTACAGGCGGAATTCTACGAAAGGTTAGTTTATGATTTTAACTGTCTTTTACAAGTTTGTAATATTAATAAAGATTTAAATATTAACATGTATGTGTGGAGTGCACCGCCAAATCAATGTCCAATAGATTTCAATCCAAATCAGTCATATGTAATGCAAGAGTAATCTTTATTTTTCTTTCTTAATGTTGTAACTGTACAGCCAGCGCGTTTGGTTCACTAAACGTGAGCTTCATCAGGGCATGTAATTTCATCCATCAAAGAGTTTATAGCAGTAAAATAGGTCTTTCTCTTGTCCTAAATTCTCCTCTAGTTTGTTTTATTACATACATATCACTCAATGAGTGTTCCTTTGCAACAATTTGCAGATATGATCATCAGGGGCATGTATAAATCCCATGGGCACCTTAATATGTGCCGCACAAAGTATGGTCGAGCCAGCGTCCGAGCCTCAGTATGTGTTCAACTGCTCTTGGATTACATTTAACTGATAAGGATTGATATCTTTTGGGCATTGATTTGGCGGTGCACTCCACAAATATATGTTGGAGTTTTCTGACCTTTGTGGTCGCATCTCTTGAAACAGCAGGTGCACTGTTTGTGCACACGGTATAGAATATGTTCTAATGACCATTTGGGACAAGGAGGAAGGTGCAGTTTGGTTCTGTGGCTCGCTGTTTCACTGGTTTTGTATTAAGATTTGAATATTAGATAACTTAAAAGTTATGTGAATTTGCCTTTTGCCTAATAGGGTTGTCATAATAAAGATGTTAAAAAGAGATTAAATTAAAAATTTTAATGATATGATATATGCTGCCTCGTCTGGATCAATCTGAGATGACTGAGCTAAATATGTGCAGTGGGCTCAAAGTATATACTGTATTTTTGATCCCATGATCCAAATTCGGATCTCCCTTTGATACAATAGGCATGGGTTGGTTCCATGTATTAGTTGCAGTTTTAATGGTTGTCTATGCTACGGCTGGGAAATATATTTGTCCATGCTATGCAACTGTGATGCAAATTTACTGATTCCGGATGACCTGAATCAGCTTATTTGCCAAAAAAAGGAGCCAAACTGTGTGCTGTAGTTTCATGGTGGTCCACCAATGACAGCAAAATATCCACCCTGTGCAACTTATGGTCAGTTTATGCTCAGGCCATTCTAATAGGCAGCCAGCTGCAACTAACCAGAATGGCCCTAACAAATGGCCTGGCACTGATTGGTTGAAGATGCCGATGTGTTAGGACCAATCAAAATTCCTCTTGGCAACCCACTCTTCCATGTACCAGTTTTATGATCAAGGAGGTGTGAGAAGCTCTAACACAAGGTGTCCGATTCATTTTATTCATAAATTCATTTGTAAACAAATGTTTACAACCAAATTTTATTTTTTTAGTGCCTGATAGGAATCCACATAAGGATTCCTTGAGGATGTAAAAAGGTTTGTGAGTGTAGTCATCATCACCACAAATGCAGAGAAATATGCACTCATAAATCCCATTCATGGGTTGGAAAGTGGGCATTCCAAGGCATGGTTACCATGGAAGTTTAGAAATGCCCTTAAGCATGGACTTTTGTAGGCATTCCCAAACTCTGATATGAACATTTCTCACCATAAAATGCTTGGAGATTTGCTCAGGCACAGGGCTGGCATAACTCCTCTTCCAGGGTGGAATGATGAACGGATCACCTCACATTTATTACAGTTGTAGTGGAAGGGAGTTCTGGAAGAAAAAAATAAGAGTGCACAGAGTGCCGCCATTCCAACTGTGTAGACTTCTCCACACTGGACAGCCCTGGGCAGAGATAATAGGACCTCATGGGGACAGTCACCCGACATACATAATAGTGGACCTGGAAAACTGAATGTAGCTCAGCTTTCCAGGTTCATTATTGTAAATATTAAAAAATATTAATCTGCATTTGTAAGTAGATGGCGCAGATTTATTATGTTTTTGTCAGTGATTTTTAGGTTCTGTTGGGCTTGGCCTTTTCTGCAGGGTCATCCCTAAGTCTTTTGCCTTCATCCATGTGTTTTTAAATCCGTTTTTGTTGGCCTTTAAAACTTTGCACACTTTACCACTGCTAACCAGTGCTTAAGTGCTCGTGCTCTCTCTTTAAAACATGGTATACTTGGCTTACACCCAATTGGCATATTAAATGTACTTGTAAGTCCCTAGTAAGGAGGTCCCACCTGTGTACAGGCCTGTAAAATAAATGCTACTAGTGGGCCTTCAACTCTGGTTGTGCCCTCCACTTAGGAAGCACTTTAAACATGTCTCAGGCCTTCCAGTGCAGCCAGTGTGTGCAGTTTTAAATTGCCATTTCGAACTGGGAAAACAAATGTTTTGCTAGGCCCAAACCTTCCATTTTGTAGAATATATATGAGTCACCCCTAGGATAACCCTAAACAGGGCAGAATGCAGTGTATTTAAAAAGTTGGCCACTCGGAGCTAAGGAGGGGGAGAAGTACAAAGTGGTAGGTGCTCATCACAAAGGCCCTGCCTGAGCACTCTCACAAAGTGCCTGTCACTAGTCTATTGTGACCCCAGACAGGCTGGGGCCAGGACAGAGAGGAAGGGGGTGACTGACACCTCAGGATGGTGTAAACCTCCAGAAGCTTCTCCAACTTCAAAGTAGGCACTGGGTATAAGTATTGGACCTCAGACCCCAACTCTTCAGTACATGTCTAGACCTGTGGATACTGTTCCAGGAAGAAGGACTGCTGTGCTGCTGAAAGGACAGCCAATCTGCTGTACTGCTGCTCTGAAGGACTACTGTCCTGCTGTGCTGAGCTGCTGCCCTCTTGCCTGGTTAGAAGGACTGAACCTGTATCACTTGAACCAGAACCCCAGAGTGACTCCAAGGGCTAGTTGGCTGGCTTCCTGGTCTGAAGCCTCAGGGACACAACAAGCTTCAAGCAACACTGCCCTGCACCTAGACTCAGCCATCTATGAGTCTACCCTGCCAAGTGGTACCACCCCACTCCTGGACCCTTAGAAGTTGGCTTAAGGTGCTCTATCGACTCTGTGGATCCAATTGAACCAACGTATCTCCTCTGATGTGTGTCACAAACCCAAACAGAGCCGATGCATCACCGCTGCTGCATGCATTGGACACGCTGCAAAGAACCACATTGCATTGCAGCCCATCGGACCAGCTGCTATGCGACGCATCCTCGGGCGCAGGCCCTCGCATCCCTCGACAGCAACTTTGACGACAACAGCAGCATCCCCATCGCACCTCCTTGGAACCGGCGCATCCTTGATGCTGGGCTTTGCATCGTAAGCCCTCATCTACAGGATACTTGACGGCAATGCAAGACCTCACACTGCAGCCTCGCTGCATCGCTTCAGGTGTGCGACACATATTCAAAGCAAATCCTTGCAACGCTCCGCAAACCAGAATTTAAGGTACTTTGTTCAGCAGGCCTAACTGGGTCCCTGTGTCTGGCTCACACTCCATCACAGTTGGCGTGAACTTGCCTCTTTCACCCGGTCTGGCCAGACCAGATATTAAGAATTGACAATTTGTTCTTTTTGGCGCTATTTTCACTAAAATCTTTAAAATTGCATATCTCCAGTTCTACTGATTGGATTTTGTCGTTTTGGTCTTGTTTCATTGTGAGAAGTTGGCCTGGTATATGCTGTCCACTAATTAAAAAGGGCACCTTGTACCAGTCCAAGCAACCCTTATGGTGATTTAAGAGGTCAAAGATAACCTTAGAAAGCTATCCAAGTGGTAGCTGTGGAGAGCAGCCTTCAGGCTTAGTCTTGAAGGAATGTTAAGCAGCTTGTTTTACCAGAATGCAACCTTATAGTATTGGTTAAATGAAAGGAGAACCACACAGTAGTTATAAAAATATGTATTTATTAATATAACCCTCTCTAGTACGATAAAGTATCTGCTACACGCAGATAATCACAGAGCACACAATACTGTAGCACAGAAACAATAGTAAATAGCACTAATACACAGTGGGCTCCAGGAGGAGACCAAACCATATACTAAAATAGTGGTATAAGAACCACGACTCGAGTCAGGACAGTGTCTAGCAATGGCGGCTCGCCGAGGGAGTGGTGCGGGGCGGTGAGGGGGGGGCAAGGGGAGTAGTGGACTCGGACTTACGACAGACAGAACTCCCTCTGAGTTCTGTCCATCGTATGTCCGAGTTCACTACCCCCACCCTGCCCCTGCCCCTCCCCCGCCCCATCCCACTGCTCTACACCACTCCCTCGGTGAGCCGCCACTGGTGTCTAGAGTATGTAGAATCGCTGGGACCCCAAGGAACCACCCAAGGTTAGTAAGTAGGGATCACACGGAGGACGGGTGCAGTGTGGGAACACGACCCCGTGTTCCATACAATTCTATGGGGAAGTCGCGGTTGAAGTTTTAGGGAAGTCGCGGTTGAAGTTTTAGTAGGACCCTTCCCAGTGAATTGCGAGGAAGCCCTTTGAATCATAGGAGGTTGAATAGCCACCCCACCCGTGGATACCATAGTACCAGAGTTACCTATCCCAGGGAAGATGGGTGCATAGGGCTGAAGTGGTGTCGGAAACCGCCGTCGATCTCAATGGAGGACTTCAAGGAAATGCCACTGGTGGAAAGCAGAAAAGTGTCCGATGGAACCCAAAGGTGGATTCTTGATGAAGGGAACCTGAAAGCAGAGGGGACAGAGTCTGGGTCACTCAGGCATGACCAGGGGCTCGGTAGTCGAATGCCCACCGATGTCGGGTGCTTCAGGTGCATTGAGGGGGTTCTTGACTCTGCAGCTACCGGGACCAGGAGATGTTGAGGATGACCAGAAGCCGGATATGAGCTGTCCCACAAAGGATGTCGAGTGCTGAGGGGTCGGTGTCCGGCTGGAGCACCAAAAAGCCTTGGCAGCTGCAACCCATGAAGATGGTCAAGAGAAGGTTACGGTTCGGACCACAAAGGTCCAGGATACTCATCAAACACAGGGGAGTCAGGGAAAGCCCAGAGCAACCAGGGGAGCCCAAGAAAAGCAGTGTTGACCCTCAAGAGGATCCACAGGCCGGAGGCACAGGAGTCACGAGGGGACCTCAAGCAGTTTCACAAAGCAACAGCCCATGGAGCACTCGGTGTGAGGAGGCCAGAGTTCTTTGGTGGAAATGGTACCAGAGGTTGGGGCTATTTGGAGCCCAGTGCACTTGTTTTGGAAACGCCAACAAGCATATGCACTTGCATAAGTATACGGTGCACAGGGGAATGGGTATTGCAGCTCCCATGAGGGATTCTGACCTCAAGCTTGGTAAGAGGGCTGTTAGGACCTTGAGAGACTTGGAAACCTACCTCCTGTGTTGCTGGAGCCTTCGGAATCCATAGGAGTTCAGGATCAGCAGACCGGTCAGTTGAAATGTGGTGCCTGCGGTTGCAGGGGAGTGACTCCTTCACTCCAAGGGAGATACCTTCAGTTGTCCTTGATGCTCCACAGGTCCTGCACGGAGCCTGTATGGTGCACGGGCACAGACGATGGTTTGGACGGAGAGGGAGATGAAGTCGGGCCCAAACGAAGTCCAGCGAGGTCCAGAGTTTCCAGACGGTTGAAGTTCAGTGGTTTCTGGTTCAGAATCTTGTCCAAGTCCAATCTAGGGTCCTACAGACAGGTAAGCCCTTTTGTACCCACGGGAGAGGGTTGGACAGATTCATGGGACCCTCCCAGGGGAGGGTCTGTACATGGGGGAGGTTACTCCCATGTCCTTTGTCCAGTTTCGCACCAGAGCAGGAGCCAACGGCTCCCAGGACTGGTTTGAACTGGACTATGCACAGGGACACCAAATGTGCTCCTCATGCAGACTTTCGGTCGCTGGCAAGCGCACCCACCCAGGCCTAATACACTAAATCCTGTCTGGGAGGTGGTCACACCTCCCTGTGCCAGGATGCCTATTGCTCTGCCTTCCCCTGCTCGAGCTTGGCTCAGCAGCAGGAGGGCAGAAATGTGTCTCTGGTCGGAAGCAACCAATTTCGGCTGCCCGGGACTAGAAGGCTGGTACCGGGAACACCAGGGACATCACAAAGCTCGTTTTTGAGGGGTGGAATCATACCACCAACACCGGTTACCGGAGTAGGGGTATGATTCCACAATGTTTGATACCAAACACGATAGGGTTACTTTCAGCCGTTTTAGAAGTTGGTCATCACGCGGTCGCATGATGCCACTCTATATGTTGTAAATGGCTGCAGCACTAACAACCTGGGAGAATGGACTCCGTAGGCTGCAGGGGGGTCCTGCTCATGCAGTGGCACCCTCTCACTTAGAACCAAGCACCCTGCCTTCAGGATTGTCAAGGTCTGCTACAAGGGTGACTGATAGGTTTTAAGTGTAGTGGCCCTTAGATATAGTAAACCTATATCTTAAGTAAGTGGTGCATGCACCAACTTACACAGGCTGCAATGGCAGGCCTGTAGGTTCCATTTTGCATGGCCTCTCATGGGTGGCATAATACATGCTTCAGCCCATGGGAGGCCTCTGGGGTACCTATGCCCTGGGTACATGGGTACCATATACTAGGGACTGACAAGGGTACCCCAGTATCAAATCTGGAGTGTACCTAAGTACATGACATAACAGTTTAGGGAGAAAGCAGATAGACTGGGGTCCTGATTAGCAGGATCCCAGTCAGACTAATCAAAAACAGTAGAACATCAAGCATAAAGTGGGGGTCACCATTAGAAGTAGATCCTACTTTCCTACACAACCCACCCCCCCCAAACGTAAGGAGATGAGACTAACCTTTCCCAGTTGAGTCTTCATTTTCTAAGTGGAAATATCTGGAGAGTCCATCTGCATGGGCATGGTTACTCCCAGGTCTATGTCCCACTGTATAGTCCATCCCCTGTAGGGAAATGGACCACCTCAAAAGTGTGGGATTTTCACCCTTCATCTGCTTTAGCCATAGGAGGGGCTTATGGTCTGTCTGAACAATGAAGTGAGTGTCAAACAATTATGGCCTCAGCTTCTTCAGGGCCCAGACCACAGCAAAGGCTTCCCTCTCTATAGCTGACCAAAGTTTCTCTCTGGGGTCAACCTTCTGCTAATAAAAGCTACTGGTTGATCCTGTCCCTCTGCATTAAGTTGTGACAACACAGCCCCTACCCCCAACTCAGATGCATCTGTTTGGACAATAAATTGCTGGGAGTAGTCAGGACTTTGAAGAATGGGAGCAGTGCACATGGCCTGCTTGAGATCATCAAATGCCTTCTGACAGCTAACTGTCCACTTAACCTTCTTGGGCATTCTTTTAGATGTAAGATCATTCAAGGGAGTCACTATAGACCCATATCCTTTGACAAATCATCTGTAGTACCCAGTCAGGGCCACGAAAGCTCTGACCTGAGTCTGGGTAGTAGGAGCAACCCAATCCATGATGGTCTGGATTTTGCTCTGCAATGGTTGAACCTGGCCTCCACCCACAAGGTGGCCCAGGTACACAACCTTGCTCTGCCTTATCTGGCACTTAGTAGCCTTGATAGTGAGGCCTGCTTTCTGCCGAGCCTCCAAAACGTTCTTTAGGTGGACCAGGTGATCCTCACAGGTGGAGCTAAAGACAGCTATATCATCAAGATATGCTGCACTATAGGCTTCCAGGCCTGTAAGGACTTTGTTCACCAGCCTTTGGAATGTGGCAGGTGCATTCTTCAAGCCAAATGGCATTAAAATAAATTGATAATGCCCACTAGGGGTTGAAAATGCTGTTTTTGGTTTGGCATCCTCAGCTAATCTGATTTGCCAATAGCCAGCAGTGAGGTCAAATGTACTTAAATACTTGGCTGAAGCCAGAGTATCAATAAGCTCATCTGCCCTAGGAATTGGGTGAGCATCAGTCCTAGTGACAGCATTGAGTCCCATGTAGTCCACACAAAACCTCATCTCTCTCTTACCACCCTGGGTGTGAGGTTTAGGTACTAGGTCTACTGGGCTAGCCCAAGGGCTATCTGAGGGCTCAATCACTCCCAGTTCCAGCATCTTTTGGACCTCTGTCCTGATGCAATCTCTGACATGGTCAGGCTGCCTGTAGATTTTATTCTTAACAGCTAGGTTATCACCTGTGTCCACTTTATGGGTACACCAGGTGTCCTGACTGGGTGTCAGAGAAAACAAATGCCTGTATTGATTGAGGACCTTGCTACAATCAATCTGCTGTTGACCAGTGAGGCTGTCTGCCAAGACTACACCATCCACTGATTCATCATCAGGGTTCTGTGAGAGGAGGTCAGGGAGTGGATCACTCTCTTTCTCCTGTCCCTCATCAGTTGCCATGAGCAAGCCCATGTCAGCCCTGTCAATGTATGGCTTGAGCCTGTTCACATGGAGCACCCTGTGAGGGCTCCTGGGAGTACCAAGGTCCACCAGGTAGGTGACCTCTCCCTTTTGCTCAAGAATGGTATGGGGCCCACTCCATTTGTCTTGGAGAGCTGCTGGGGCCACAGGCTCCAACTCCCACACCTTCTGCCCTGGCTGATAAACAGTCAGCACAGCCTTTTGGTCATGCCAAGCTTTTTGCAGTTCTTGACTTGCCTCGAGGTTTTTACTGGCCTTCTTCATGTACTCAGCCATCCTGGAGCGGAGACCAAGTACATAGTCCCCTATGTCTTGTTTGGGAGGTTTGAGAGGTAACTCCCATCCCTCCCTCACCAAGCACAAGGGACCCCTAACTGGATGCCCAAACAAAAGTTCAAAAGGGCTGTAGCCAACCCCCTTTTGTGGGACCTCTCTGTAGGCAAAGAAAAGGCCGGGTAACAGGACATCCCATTTTCGCCTAAGCTTTTCTGGGAGGCCCATGATCATGCCTTTGAGGGTTTTGTTGAACCTTTCAACTAACCCATTGCATTGTGGGTGAAAGGGTGTGGTGAACTTATAGTTCACACCACACTCCTTCCACATTGCAGTGATATAACTTGGCATGCAGTTGGTACCTCTGTCAGTTAAGACCTCCTTAGGGAAACCCACTCTGGAAAAAATTCCCAGGAGGGCCCTGGCCACCACAGGGGCTGTGGTGGTTCTAAGGGGTATTGCTTCTGGATCCCTAGTGGCATGATCCACCACCACTAGTATGTAACTGTGTCCAGAGGCTGTAGAAGGGTTCATGGGACCAATTATGTCAATCCCAACCCTCTCAAAGGGAACCCCCACCACAGGTAGTGGTATAAGGGGGGCCTTTGTGGTACCACCTCACTTACCACTGGTTTGTCAGGTGGTACAGGAGCGACAAAACTCCTTTGTGTCTTCTGACATGTGAGGCCAGTGAAAGTGAGGTACAAGCCTGTCCCAAGTCTTACTTTGGCCTAAGTGTCCTGCTAAGGGAATGTCATGTGCCACGGTGAGTATGAAGCCCCTAAACTTCAGAGGTATGACCAACCTCCTGGTGGCACCAGGCTTGGGGTGTCTACCCTCTGAGTATAAGAGTCCCTCAACCCAATAGATCCTGTGGGATCCACTGATACTCCCAGCAGCCTCAGCAGCAGCTTGCTGTCTGAGCGGTTCAAGAGACGGGCAGATTTGCTGCTCCAAACTCAAGTCTGGCCTGGAAGGGCCCCCTTTCCCCAAGACTCAACTGATCAGGTGCCAGTTTCTCTGAGACAGTTCCTTCACAGGGACTGAGATCATCTCCTTCAAGAGATTGATCCTCACACTGAGTCTGGGGGGAAGACACAGCCTTACCCCTCCTGCTCCCTCTCTTGGAAGGCCCTTGGTCCATTGTTCCAGGATCCAGGGCCTGTTCAGTGTTAGCCAGCTTGGCCTGTGACCTGGCCACAGCAAACACATCTGCAGTGATGCCCAACATTGCTACATGAGTCCTTAACTCTACTTCAGCCCAGGCTGAAGTCTCCAAATCATTGCCCAACAAACACTCCACTGGAAGGTCTGAGCTAACCACAACTTTCTTAGGGCCAGTTACCCCTCCCCAGCTGAAATTAACAACTGCCAAGGAATGATCAGTCCTGACATTGTTAGCATTGGTCACTTGGTACATTTCTCCAAGTATGATTTGGTCAGGGCTCACAAGATTCTCTGTCACCATAGTGACACTTGCACCTGTGTTCCTGTATGCCATGGCCTCCTTACCATTGATCAAAGGCTGCTGTCTGTATTTGCCCAGGTTACTGGGACTGACAAATCAGGTGGCAAGAGCCATGCCACCATCACAGGCAAGCACAGCCTGAGCTGGAGTTCTGACTAGGCCAGAACCCATCTCAGAGCCCAAGGTTAACCCTCCTAATCCCTTGTTCCCTGTACCACCACCTGTACTAGTGCTAGGGGGCGCAGTTCCCTTAGGGGCAGTGGTGGTAGGAGGATTTTCCTTGGCTTTTGGACAGTCAGAATATTTTGTCCAATGGGTCTTTACTTACAAAAGTAACACTAAGGTTTCTTTTTGCTTTACCTTTGTTGGATTGTGACTCCACCCCCAGATGCAGGTTTTTGGGGCCCTGATGAAGACTTTTGATCTTTACCCTTGTCCCCACCCTTATCTGGAGTTTTAGCATCTTGCTTCTTTTGGTCACCACCATTGTTCTGGTTTTTCTGCTTCACCCTGGTTCTGACCAATTTATTTGCCTTCGTCCCCAATTCTTGGGGAGAAGCCAGATCTGAGTCAACCAGGTACTGATGCAATAACTGATTTTGGCAATTATTAAGGATCTGCTCCCTCATAATCAAATTGTACAATCCTTTAAAATCATTCACTTTGCTGCCAAGCAACCAGCCTTCCAGAGCCTTAATGGCATTATCCACAAAGTCTACCCAATCCTGATTCTGTGTCTTCTGGGTGTCTCTGAACTTAATCCTATACTGTTCAGTGGTTAAGCCAAACCAATCAATGAGAGCACTCTTCAAGATTGAGTAGTTTTCATCATCCTCTTCTCTAACAGTGAGGAGCTTATCTTTACCTTTGTCAGCAAAGGAGAGCCACAAGATAGCTGCTCACTGCTCTTGAGGGACCCTCTGAACTTTACAGGCCCTCTCTAAAGCAGTTATCCATTTATGGATGTCATCCCCAACATGGTAGGGGGGGACAATCTTGCTCAGGTTCCTATTATCAAAGGAATGTTTCTTAATTCTAGGGATACTGTTGCTGCCACCATGGGACTCTAGTCCCAACTTTTTCCTAGCTCTCTGGACTTCTAGTGACTCTTTATAAAGGGCCAATTGCTCTTGCCTGAGCCTAAGCTTAGCTTTCTCAAGTTCAAGAAATTGGTATTCCCTATCAAAACAGTGGTCCCTCTTGCTACATACAGAGGTCCCTACAGACTGTCCTGAGTGATTAGACTCTGCAGAGGGAGATCTTAAATCTCCTTGGTAAACTCTGCACTCTTCCAGGAGGGGTGAAGAGAGGCTCTCCAGAGCCATCTCCCTGACCCTCTTGAAGATCTGAATTATCCAGGTGGGAACCATCTTGTTCCTCCTGGCCAGGGTTTGAGTCTAGGTCATAAAAGGTGTCACCTCCTGACCTGTCCTCATTGCCTGTCCCACCCACTCTCTCCTGTTCATCTGACCCAGGGGTCTTCCTAAGGTCATCAAGAAGTAACATCTCTACCAGGCGTTGAGTGTTGGCACTTCTCCCTGTCTTCAGCTTTCTAGAGGCAAACAGGGCTTTCAATTCTTGGAATAAAAGCTCACTGTATCTAGAGGGCAGAGAGCCACTGGCATCTCCTTTAGAAGACATACTAATTGTGGTGAGGTGTTGCACCTACCTAACCTAGTGGGAACTAAACTCTCTGAAGTTGGAGAAAGGGTGTGCTAGACCCTTGACTTACCCAACCCTAAGTTCAGTAGAACTTACTTATTCTAAGCTAGTATTATATGTACCTAGTACTTAGTGGTTTTCAGTTAATCAATACAAAGATTTATCTGGTAAAACAATGCAGGCTTGAATCCCAGCCGCTGCACACCAATGTGAGAAGTTGGCCTGGTATATGCTGTCCACTAATTAAAGTGGGCACCTTGTACCAGTCCAAGCAACCCTTATGGTGATTTAAGAGGTCAAAGATAACCTTAGAAAGCTATCCAAGTGGTAGCTGTGGAGAGCAGCCTTCAGGCTTAGTCTTGAAGGAATGTTAAGCAGCTTGTTTTACCAGAATGCAACCTTATAGTATTGGTTAAATGAAAGGAGAACCACACAGTAGTTATAGAAATATGTATTTATTAATATAACCCTCTCTAGTACGATAAAGTATCTGATTCACACAGATAATCATTGAGCACACAATACTGTTGCACAGAAACACTAGTAAATAGCACTAATACACAGTGGGCTTCAGGGGAAGACCAAACCATATACTAAAATAGTGGTATAAGAACCACGACTCGAGTCAAGACAGTGTCTAGAGTACGTAGAATCGCTGGGACCCCAAGGAACCACACAAGTTGAGTAAGTAGGGACCCCACGGAGGACAGGTGCAGTGTGGGAACACGACTGCGTGCTTGTTAGAAATGGGCTTTCTGGTTGGCTAGGGCATGCGCCTAAGCCAGGCAGAAACCACCACTCTAGTCAGGGCAAGGGAGTTACATGCTGAAGATAACCCCTGCTCACCCCCTTGGTAGCTTGGCACAAGCAGTCAGGCTTATCCTAGAGGTAATGTGTAAAGCGTTTGCGCAACACACTCACACAACAGCAACACACTAAGTAAACCACAAAAGAAACTCCACACAAGGTTATATAAAAATAGCATTTGTATTATCCAAAACACATTAGAATCATAATCACACATATACACTGTGCCAACTGGCACTAGGCAATATTTACAGGGGATTATATACACATGACAGGGCCAATCGGGCCACCGTCAGAACCATCAGAATCACACAAGTTACAAGTAGTAAATAACGCAACCAGTAACTACTGGTATAATAATGATCCCAGCATTATATCACCTTAGGCATAAAACACATTCTGCATAAACATCAGAAGCATAAACACATTATGCATAAGCACTATAGCATAACATTAGGCATCATCATTGGCATAAATACCTTAGACCTGAAAACTAGGCATAAGCACATTATGCATAACCTCTTAAGCATAAACATTATTGCATGACATTTGCAATAGGCATCACATCTGGGATAAACACATTGTGCATAAATCATTAGCAACAGTGCCCCACCATACCCACTCTCAGTGGGCACACCTAAGGAAAAAGCATTAGGCATAAATCACCTCCTTGGTGCACCGTAGTCACTGGCGAGGTACACACAGCACCTCCTGGCCTTATATTCCACCTAAAACATAGGGGCTAACCCCAGGCCGTCTGGCCTTATTCTCGGGGGCCCGTCCTGGGCGTCCCCACAATGCCCCTTCCCAAGAAGAAGCCCCTCACAGGGCACCCAACTGGTACTTGCCGTGATTTCCGGAGGGGCAGTGGCTGGCACCAATTATGCATGAAGACCTCTCCTGGTCTCGTGCTTCCTGGACCGGGGTAATCCCTGCAGAGCTACCCAAAAAGGCAGCGCAACCAGTAGGTCCCTCCACCATGGGAGACCAAAAACAAATAAGCAGGGACCCGCATTCGGGCTGCCTCGCAGTACACACCTTCCCACAGGTGCAGGGGGGGGGAACACTCACCCGGCTGGCCCGTAGCCTCGGAGTGCAACTGCTCTCCTGGACTCAGAGCGAAATCTCCGCTTCTTTCCCTCACTGCGTCAGGCGATCTCTTGGGTCCCGCCGCTCCTTCTACCGGCGGGGGAGGAGGCGGGGAGCTACGGAGTGGAGCCCGCGAGGCTCGGTTCTTTTCCTCTGGCCGCCGGTCTCGCTAGTGGGCCCTGCCCACACTCAGGCCTCTACACTGCCTGACTTCCTGTGGCTTCTTCCGTGCCACACCGCAATTGGCTGCCTCGTCAGCTTCCTGGCCCCGCCTTACACCAGGCAACTTGCCTGACTTCTGGGGACGCCGCTCAAGGTGCGGCGCTTCTCGGGTCTCAAAAAATACGGGGTGGGCTCCCGCTGCACTCAGCAAAGCACACAGATGCAGGGTGGGCTCCCGCTGGACCCCTGGAACACAATCATGCGGGGTGGGCTCCCGCTTCACCTCTTTTCCTGCAGCACAATGCGGGGTGGGCTCCCGCTTTGTTCCAACGCCGTGCAGGGGAATCCCATGCCGGGATTTTCTCAGGACGCTCTGGTAGCCCAGCGCTGCAGAGCACCCACGCTCCTCTTGACCTGGAGTGTTTTCAAAAATGGGCAAAGCTGGGCAAAGAACTCAGCAGGAAGGCCAGCACACTGGGGCTCCAAGGCCAGCAGACCCTTCAGCTGCCTAGCAGGGCAGCAAGTCCATCCCCAGCGGCGGTTCCTCCTGGCAGGCTGGCAGCCTGCCGGCCGCAAGTAAGCACCAGAAAGCACAACACATTTCATGGGGTCACAGCCCCAGTATATATACAACATTTCTTCTTTGTCTGCCCTGGCTCAGGGCTTGGGGGAACCAGTCTCAATTGGTTCTGGGGGGTATTGGAGCACTCTGTTTACAGGGCTCCTCTTCCCCTTTGTCAGGTTGGGCTCTGTCATCAGAGGGGGCGGAGCAGGCATTCACCTAGGCAGGCACAGACCTATTCAGGGTCAGGAGACTACTCCTCCCACTACTCCAAATGCAGGACCCCTATTCATCCTAGCTCTGACTCATCCTGCCCTCCCTGGAGCCACACAAACATCACCAGCCCCTGTCACTCCAGAGCCAGACATGCAATCCACATCAGGCAGGCAGACACATAGCACACAGAAATGCCAACTTCTAGAAGTGGCATTTTTAAAATAGTGATAATAAATCTGCGCACACCATTGCGCAGCATTTATTATTCCTATTCCAACCATACCAAACTTGACCACGCTGCTCCTCTCATATCAGGAATTACCACTGAAACACTTATCAGGGAATCCCTAATGCATTCCTATGAGAGGGCAGCCTCACAGCAGTGAGAAACCAAAATGGTGGTTTGTTACTACCAGGACATGTCACACACTTAAGGTACATGTCCTACCTTCTACCTACAATGCACCCTGCCCATAGGGCTAGCTAGGACCTACCTTAGGGGTGACTGACATGCAGTAAAACGGGGGTCACAGACGTTGCACACACTTTAGGTGTCACGTCACAGCGGCAGTAACACTGCGCGCACAGGCCCTGCAATGGCAGAGGCCTGAGACAGGTTCGAAAGGCTACTTTGGTGGGTGGCACAATCAGCGCTGCAAGCCCACCAGTAGCATTTAATTTACTGGCCCTGGGTATCTGAGATACCATTCTACAAGGGACTGACAGGTAAATTAAATATGCCACACAGGTGTAGACCAATCTTACCATGTTTACCACAGAGAGCACACGCACTTTACACTGGACAGCAGTGCTAAAGTGCCCAGAGTCCTAAAACCACCAACACCATGTCAGAAAAAAGGCTAGGAGAAAGGCAAAAAGTTCAGGGATGACCCTGCAAAAAGGGCCAAGTCCAACAGTGCTCCATACAGTTCTATGGGGAAGTCGCGGTTGAAGTTTTACTGTTTAAGGACCGTTCCCAGTGGATTACGAGGAAGCCCTTTGGATCATAGGAGGTTGAATCATAGGAGGTTGAAGAGCCACCCCACCCGTGGATACTGTGGTACCAGAGTTACCTATACCAGGAAGCCGGGTGCATAGGGCTGAAGTGGTGTCAGAAACCGCCGTCGATCTCAATGGAGGACTTAAAGAAATGCCACTGCTGGAAAGAAGAAAAGTGTCAGATGGAACCCAAAGGTGGATTCATGATGAAGGGAAATTGAAAGCAGAGGGATCAGAGTCTGGGTCACTCAGGCGTTACATGGGGCTCGGTAGTCGAATGCTCACCGTTGTCGGGTGCTTCAGGTGCGTTGAGGGGGTTCTTGACTCTGCAGCTACCGGGACCAGGAGACGTCGAGGATGACCAGGAGCCAGATACGAGCTGTCCCACAAAGGATGTCGAGTGCTGGGGGGTCGGTGTCTGGCTGGAGTACCAACAAGCCTTGGCCGAGGCAACCCACAAAGATGGTCAAGAAAAGGTTACAGTTCGGACCAGCAAGGTCCAGGAGACTTACCAAACACAGGGGAGTCAGGGCAAGCCTGGAGCAACCCGGGGAGCCCAATAAAAGCAGTGTTGACCCTCAAGATGACCCACAGGCCGGAGGCACAGGAGTTACGAGGGGACCTCGAGCAGTTTCACAAAGCAACAGCCCACGGAGCAATCGGTGTGAGGAGGCCAGAGTTCTTTGGTGGAAATGGTGCCAGATGTCCGGCTATTCGTAGCCCAGTGCACTTGTTTTGGAAACGCCAACAAGCATATGCACTTGCAAAAGTATGCGGTGCACAGGGGTATGGGTATTGCAGCTCCCACAAGGGATTCTGACCTCAAACTTAGTAAGAGGACAGTTAGGGCCTCGAGGGACTTGGAAACCTACCTCCTGTGTTGCTGGAGCCTTCGGAGTCCGTAGGAGCTCAGGATCAGCAGACCAGTCAGTTGAAATGTGGTGCCTGCGGTTGCAGGGGAGTGACTCCTTCACTCCAAGGGAGATACCTTCAGTTGTCCTTGATGCTCCACAGGTCCTGCATGGAGCCTGTATGGTGCACGGGCACAAACGATGGTTTGGACAGAGAGGGAGAAGAAGTCGGGCCCAAACGAAGTCCAGCGAGGTCCAGCGTGTCCAGACGGTCGAAGTTCAATGGTTTCTGGTTCAGAATCTTGTCCAAGTCCAATCTAGGGTCCTACAGTCAGGTAAGCCCTTTTGTACCCACGGGAGAGGGTTGGACAGATTCAGGGGACCCTCCCAGGGGAGGGTCTGAACATGGGGGAGGTTACTCCCATGTCCTTTGTCCAGTTTCGCACCAGAGCAGAAGCCAACGGCTCCCAGGACTGGTTTGAACTGGACTATGCACAGGGACACCAAATGTGCCCCTCATGCAGACTTTCGGTCGCTGGCAAGCGCACCCACCCAGGCCTAATACACTAAATCCTGTCTGGGAGGCGGTCACACCTCCCTGTGAAAGGATGCCTATTGTTCTGCCTACCCCTGCTCGAGCTTGGCTCAGCAGCAGGAAGGCAGAAATGTGTCTCTGGTCGAAAGCAACCAATTTCGGCTGCCCAGGACTAGAACGCTGGTACCAGGGACATCACAAAGCTCGTTCCACAATGTTTGATACCAAACACGATAGGGTTACTTTCAGCCGTTTTAGAGTTGGTCATCACATGGTCGCATAATGCCACTCTATATGTCGTAAATGGCTGCAGCACTAACAACCCGGGAGAATGGACTCCGTAGGCTGCAGGGGTGTCCTGCTCATGCAGTAGCACCCTCTCACTTAGAACCAAGCACCCTGCCTTCAGGATTGTCAAGGTCTGCTATAGGGGTGACTTATAGGTTTTAAGTGTAGTGACCCTTAGATATAGTAAACCTATATCTTAAGTAAGTGGTGCATGCACAAACTTACACATGCTGCAATGGCAGGCCTGTAGGTTCCATTTTGCATGGCCTCTCATGGGTGGCATAATACATGCTTGTCATATCAGCTTGTAGGGAACGAAGGATATCTGTGTGTTCCTGTGTCCAATGTCTAACTGAAAAGTCAGGTTTTATTAAATCGTAGAAAGGTTTAAATCTTTCTGCGTAATCCAAAATGTATGTTCTGCCAAAGTTCAGGAATCCCAGTATTGATTGTAAAATTTTTAACGATTTTGGAGGTTGTAGCAGTGCACACTTTTCTAAAAAGTTAGCTGCTAAGCTTTTCCCTTCACTTGAAAGCACATATCCCAGAAAAAGGACATTGAGGTGGGCTATCTTTGATTTTTTAAAGTTACATTTGTAACCCTGAGAGGCAAATACCAAAATTATGGTATTCACTCTGTTTAAGTGTCCCTCTAGGTCATCATCAGTTAGATAAATATCATCCACATAGGACAATGCCTCTTCATCCAAATTTTGAAGTAATTCAGTTACTCTAGCTGAAAACAACCCCGGGCTGTTTTTATACACCTGGGGGAGTCTACAAAATTGACGCTGGGAGTCTAACGTGGAGAATGCGGTTAAATACCTGCTTTCAGGTGCTATATTTTGGCAAAAAAATCCATTTGAGATATCTAGTGTCGTTTTGTATTTCTTCCGCACAATGTTATTCATTAATGCGGCACTGTGTGCATTTTGAACTGCAAATGTCTTAGTGCAAGTGTTTAAATGTCTGTAATCCAAAACTAAACGATATGAATTGTTCGGTTTTGATACGGGAAACAAAGTGTTATTCATTTGAGAGGTGCAAGTTTCAATCACCCATTGGTACTCAAGTTGATCTAGGATCTCCCTGAACTTGCTTTTTAGCTTCTTGCTTTTTTAGATACTGCCTCTGTGCAGTCGGAGTATTTTTTAATGGAATAATGTGGTGGGTTGAATCCTCATCCCATCCAACATGGTTTTTGAATAATGCCGGGGCCAGGGCTACCACCCACTCCCGTGCATACGTATATTTTAGATATTTGGGAACAGGGTCGGAAAATGCTGGTAAAATTACTGTTTCTCCTCTAGGACAGTCCATGACGAATGCTGGCGGCCAATTTTGTTCAGCTAACAAAATGTCATAGCCGAATGTTAGGTTCTCCCAAAAGAGACCTCTCACTTTCCTGAGCTTGTCCCCCTCCATTTGGAGTGTTATTTCATATAACTTATGCGCGACACTTACCCTAGTATCAGGTGTTTCCACCGTGATGTAATCATTCAAGTCCGCTGTCACCAGAAATTCCATCAGGTTCTGGTGAGCTATTGTTACTTCTGCCGCACTGTCTAGCATCGTCAGAGCCCATTCCCCATTCAGTTGAGTCCTCAGAATTCTGGGCATGTCTGATCTTTAGACCTGCAACCTTCTTCTTTTTGAACTGTGGCTTTTGTTTTGGCTTATCTTCTTTTTTGGAAGTATAGTCTTGAGCGTATTGCTTGTCTCTGGACTTTGTACGCTCTTCTTGTCTGTCTGACCGTCCTTCCCTCTCGGAGTTTTTCGTTGAACCCTGAAAGGAACGAGAGGAACGTGTATCAGTATCCTGATACCTGTCAGGCTTCCTAATATTGGCCCTATTCCTAAGGTTATACCTCCTTTCTGAGGGCTCCTGTATAGAAGATCTACCTCTGGATTGAGATCTGTTTTCTTTAACTTTTTGTTTTTTGTTATTGTCCCACTTCTTTTTTGATGAAGCAGGTGTCTGCTTGTAGGTGTCCTTCTCGGGACTACCCATCAGTTGTGGTTTCAATGCTTTTCCACCCAAACTGTCCCTGTCTAATTCTGCATACGCAGTTTCAATTGTTTTAGGTAGTTCGTGTTCCTGTTGTCAAGGACTGAACACCCTTAGGCGTTGGCAGATAGCCACTAATGCTGCCTCCCCTTTAATATTAGCTAATATTATGGCTGATACCTGGGCATAATTACCTAGTAATTTCATCCCTAAGTTCAGAGCAGGCTCCGCTCCGTACTCATTTTGTATTTGTCTTAATACCTCTGGTATTACTGCTAATGACGGGTTACCATGTGTTCTGGTAGATATGGCAGTAAAAACTGTACCCCAAGAGGTACAATCCTCTATCTGTGGTGTTATCCCCATGGGCACGCAGATTGTCAGCATTCTGTGTTTTTCATACGGGCTAGTATTTGGGAATACTGCTTCTAGCTGTGTTATTTTTTGAGCTACCCAGAATGGCATTTGTTCACGTTTTGCAGGCATTTTACCCATTACTGCGTGTAACGTTTGTGGTGTTATTTTAGTTGCTGTATTTTGAACTGGAGTTGTATTTGTTGCAACTGGTGCCGGTTGGACTGTAAGTGTCCTCATGACAAACTGTGTCATGTTTCTATAAATTTTTATTAATTCTTTGTGAAGTATAAGTAAGTCTCCTCCTGGCATTGTTTCAATGTCAGGGTGTGGTGTGTATGCCGCTAATATTGGCCATGTTGCTCCTTCTCTTCCGAGCGGACCGAGTCTTACTCTACTTCTTGTATGGGGAGGGCGCCTTTAAACCAGTATAATTGCTCCTGGTAAGGTAGTGGAATTTCAATGTCCTCATAGGGAAAATATTCAGTCCGGGAATTCCACTTTCTGTGTAGAAGTGAAATGTCTTTGTTCTTGCATTTGCAACTGGGAATATAACCCATGAATAGAATACCTCTGTATTAAATGATTTGTGTGCCTCAATCACGAAAGCTACTGGTCCACCCCTGGATGTTAGACTGTGTGCACCTAGTTTTAGGGTAACAGCATTTCTAACATTTTCTGCAATGGAAATTGCATCTGCGTCTTCTTCGTCTGCTGAGAGATTTAGTTCTTGCATAACTCTATCCATGTTTCCTATTCCTTCAGTCAATTATAGAGAAGAAGAGCTTTTCAAGGGAACTAAGATAAGGTGTTCTTGCACAATTTTAGGAACAAAGTGTCCTTTAAGCTTGATTAACCAACAGCCAATAAATAGGATTTTGCCTACTCAACTGTGGCGGAGTTTCTGCCCACCCACTCCAGACGTCTCTGGGGAGTTGTGAGTAATGGTCTCTGAGACTAGCACGACTGAACTACTCAGATTCTACTGTTAAATAAGTACCCAACCCACGTTGGGCGCCATGTCGTGTAGCTCCTATAATAATTATACAGGATCTGCGCGTTTGGACAGCATACACTGTAGGATTGGTGTCAGGCTGTTTCTGAACACCCCCACTGAGTATGTTGGCCTTTTGTACCAACTAGCTCACAGTGCCACTAGAGTCTCCTCTTACCAAGGAGAGAATAGTTCCTGGCAACCATCGAACATGACAACCCTGATCCCTCAGGACCGTGGAAACAATATACTACTTTTCGCTCAGTCACTGGTGATTACTTAGTCTGTCTCAGAGAGGTATACAGAATAAACAGGCTGGGCGTCCTCAATAAGTATTTATTGAACAGTTGTTATTCTGGAGTAGAATATATGAGCTGCAACAACCGTTAGACAGTATACATTATAAATGATTAGTAGTACTAAAAAGGTAAATGGATAGTATAGTTCTACCATCTTACAATAATCATGGATACATATGAATATATAAAACACATGATACAAAAATGCGTACTCTACGATGCTCCCCTAACTAGATGTGCCTAAATGTACCTAGCATGTGGGTAGGTGTTAGGCCAAGAATCCCTCTAGGATAAAATCAACCCCATTACCTGAATTGAGAAACTGTGGGACCCCGGCCTGGTCTCGAGTTGGACACCCCGCAAGGGATGTTAGACCACTGCAAGCTGGAGTGTCTGCATGCAGGAACCTCAGCGTCTCTGGTCAGTGTGTCTGCTGGGAAGTCTCGGTCTCCTCTAGCTATCTTAGCAAGATGTGATCTATATATACCCATAGGTCTCCTCAGGGGTCCTACCTTGCTGTATTACTTTGTCGGCCTAAGTATGACATCAGACATGAACTTTGTACATAGATATTATACAGCAGATGGTCGTCCTGCTGTGCTTCCAAGAATCCTCAAGCATAATGTATGAGCTTCCGAACTAGGGAAAACCCGTGTTCTGAATGCAGTGTCGCATCTAGGTAAAAGGTCAGTCCCTGTAAACCGTTATCAGTGTAATGTGGGGAAGAATATAGGTGAAAGGTAATGAAGTTACCGGGGCCTATATTATGGTACCTATATGGAATATAACAGCTTCAGCCCATGGGAGGCCTCTGGGGTACCTATGCCCTGGGTACATGGGTACCATATACTAGGGACTGACAAGGGTACCTCAGAATCCAATCTGGAGTGTACCTAAGTACATAACAGTTTAGGAAGAAAGCAGATAGACTGGAGTCCTGATTAGCAGGATCCCAGTCAGACTAGTCAAAAACAGTAGAACATCAAGCAAAAAGTGGGAGTAACCATAAGAAGCAGATCCTACTTTCCTACATTCATTCATTCATTAAAGAAAGCTCTATTTTTCAAACTTGATGTGGGATCCTTTTTCTAAGGTGTTTTCACTTTATTAAGGTTGGAAGTGTTGCACAAATACTTTACACATTGCCACTATGTTAAGCCTGGCTGCTCTGTGCCAAGCTGCCAGAGGGTTGAGCACAGGTTAATTCAGGGCTGGCTTGTGCCTCACCCTGACAAGGATTGTGGTTGCTGCTTGACCAGGGCTCATACCCCAGTCAACAACAACCCACATTTCTTACACGTTCTGGAAAGCTGTGGATCCAATTTTAATAATTCATTGGTGGTTGGTGAATTTTTCTCCTGACTTTACTCTTTGATCAACATAAAAAGCAGGCAGATTTTTTAAATCTGACTTTTTGCTGAATCATTCCCCCCAGATCTTATGTAGACGATTTGCAATAAGAGGAGAATGCCCCGCTAAGGTGAGAGGTTAGGCATTATTTTTTTTAAGCTAAACTCCACTATGATAACTTAGTTGCCCTTGGTCGAGGATGTGTTATTAAGGTACCCTCTTCATGAAGTCAATAATTCTGGAAATTGTTGAATAAGGTCTTGATTTGGCAGATTCAAAAGTGGAAATCATTAGTATGCCTCTTTTTACTATCCGAGTGTGTTGGCAATTGGGATAAGAGGGTACCTTTAAATACTTTAATTTACTTCTGGGGAATCCATTATGTGCCACATTCCTACTCACTGATGTCATTATAAAATGATGAAGAACTACTGGAACAAATGTAAATTGAAAACGGTAGGAAAACAAAATGTGCGCATTCCTCTTTTTCAGCAAGGGGCCCTTATTCACAGAGTACTGAAAGCGAGTCTTTGTTTCACAAGAATGTAAAGGCTCTGCCAAACTGTCTAATAATCCAGCTAATCAATGCGGACATTAAGGAAGGAGGGGGGCATTCAAGGTAGCTATGTATTGCTGTGCCAAAAAATAACTTTGCTTTAGTATAAAGCTCATGCCGCAACAGAAATTATTAAAAAGTGTATTTTTGAACGTCGTAGTGATGTACAGTTTTGGTGGTCAAATCGCAGCGTGTTCATATGGTTTTGACCTAGACAAAGGCGATAATGTTCATGCAAGGTGTTTTCCTTGCATAGAGAAGGTGAAGTTGCAAGAAACTGTGTTTCATTAAGTGCTGATTTCATTACAACTTGCAATTAACCATACTTCATGACTGGGTGATTGCTTTGTTCTGATTCATTCAAGGAGCTGCTGGAGGCCGCAACGCATGAATAGCATCATTTCTTAAGTACATCAATATCAAGATACGAAACAAAATAATTGAAGTTTACTAACTGAGCAACTTTGCAAATCTGACACTTCTGAATGGAATTCAATATGAATGCTGGACCATCTGCCTGCGTGGCAATATGAACTCGAGACATATCAAATTAAGCACTTTCTCCATGCAGGCAGAGCGTGGATATGCATGTATCTTTAATTGTTTCATGTATGTTTCTTTGCTCTTATTCTGATGGGAACACCTATATGCCTGTGCCCCGTAGCCACCCTTTCTTTCATAGATATATGAATACTAATTATTTATTTTTTATGGCGAGTTAAAATGAATCCTTAAATAGACCGTCATTTTTTCACTATTGAGAAAAATATAGAAGCGGTGTAAAAATAATTTAAAAACAGATGTGTCGAGAATCCATTGAAACGTCATCACCCGTTGGCAAGAAACAGCAGTAGCACGTAAATATAGCTACCAAAAAGCATGTTGGGAGTGTTGGAAGGGTGCACGTAAGTAAAAGGTAGGCCTATAACATCTTCAGAAAAATAAAACGTGCAATTTTACAGCAAAGAAATACATTTATTTATTTTAAAAAAAAGAAGAGAACACAAAGAATCTAGCAAGGTAATGCACAGATCCGCCATTGGATGTATAAGACACTCTACTAGCATCATTTAGAATTATATATTGGAGAGATGAACTGCTATATAGTGTTGTGTTATATGCACCTGCTAGGCATTGCCTTGAACAAGGATGTAACTGTGAAACATGAGCTGGCTGTTAATGCTTTCAAGGAATTAGGCAGAGAAATCTCATAAACACGATCCTGCAAATATGGAAATGAGTAAATTTCTGTAGAACAAAGGTACCAGAAATGAGATATAGCAAAAATAATGACAGGACAATTGAGGGCGAGCAAGTAATCCATATGCATGATCGCATCATTCATTTTAACGAATTCCAAGCATATTAACGAAGCCAAATCACTGTTCTCTTTCAGACATATCTCCTCATACAGTTCTTGATGGAAATCTAGCCATGAGACTATAGAACCAGATATCTTGGTGCAGGAAGCGTATTCTGATGCTAATTTAGGGTTATGACGATGAAGCAGTTTTTCTTAATTGTGGGCATCATTTGCAGCAGCCCTGACTTAATGGATGAGGAACCGAAGATATTTCAGAAAATGCAACCATTATGCCCTTGCTGCAGATATGCCACAATATGGACTTATGATCTTTCAATTACCCACCTGAGCGCCAGCAACTAAGGGATGGCCATAAACACTTAGGAAATGGCAGATCTAGCTAGAGATGTGACCCCAAAAGGAATAGTGAGTCACAAATTCTGGCAAATAACATTCACATTGAGGGCTGTGTAGGCTCCTGATGGCGTATTTTCCTCTATGACCTTAACACTGCCTTTTCAAAACAGCTAGCATATGCCCAGTTTACGGTAATTCAGCACCATTATCAGTAAGGCAAAGGCACAAGGGCATAATTAAAAGAACAACCAACGCAAGGTAATACATTAGACAAATCTTGGTGTTGGCAAGTAAGGAAGAAATTGAACATGGACAAACTTTCTCTCCTTTCTGTAGAAGATTAAAGTGTGTCTTAGGTGAAGGCATAACATAGCTTGACATTGGCAATACTCAACGGTGGAGTGAGAACAAGTCACTTTGAGAAGTTGCACCATTAATTAAGTTTTATAAGATGTGCAAAGTAAAAAATGTAAATCTTTAGGTTTTTTTTCTCCGCCACCATACCTCAATCCATGTCTCTTTTCCAATCTATGAGACGTTGTGCGGACTCCGACCCCCATAGACGGACTGTATTACGTTTAGCAATCACCATACCCAGGGTTACCCAGATTTGCTCCATGCAATTCAAGTCCATAGTGTCCCACACATTAAGAAGACATTGCTTAGCTGCAGACGTTAAATCGCCACTACATACACTATTCATGCACGCTACAAGAGATCCCCAAAAGGCCTGGATCGCTGGACACTTCCAAATGATATGGAAGGACCCCTCCCGCCCACACTGCCTATGACAGATTGGATCAGTCCCCCTGCCCATTTTAACCATGGTGTTATAAGATAAGTAAGACATGTGGAGTATTGTAAGCTGCACCAACCTAAACCATGCTCTAATCGGCACCTCTCTGGGAGAGGCTAAGGCTTCTGGCCAGTCATACGAGCAGTCTCGCAAGTGAAGGAGTGTATCTGGGGAGTTGTTAATGAACTTTTTATAGGTGAGGGAGATCGCTTTGCTGCTTATGTGATCGTCTATCAATCTATCTTCTAGTGGTGATGATTCCGGAAGGACCCCTCCCCCCCGGGGAGATCATCGCCTGAAGAGCATGTCGAACTTGCAGATAACAGAGGGTCAAAAGATTCAGGTTGGTGTAGCGTGCTAGATAACCTCCTGGGTGTAAGCTATGATGGTCCATACAGTATGCTGGTTTATCTGCGGGTTGATGATCCCATTGATTAATTACCGCCAGTTGCGCCGCCCAATAGTATTTTTGAATATAGGGTAGGGCTATTCCCCCATCATACCAATCCCGTGTCAATTTAGCTAGGGCTCTACGAGGGGTCTCTCCATCCCACAGCAAGGTTCTAACTTCGCCTTCTATGGTTTTTATATAGATTGCGGGAACAGGGAAAAGCATATTCTGCAGCACGTAGAGAAACCGCTGTATTGCCATCATTTTGAACAAGGCCTCTCTTCTGAGCAGTGAGAGTGGGAGTGACCTCCAATGTTGGACATCAC
Source organism: Calotriton arnoldi (assembly GCA_963921515.1). NCBI lineage: Eukaryota > Metazoa > Chordata > Amphibia > Caudata > Salamandridae > Calotriton > Calotriton arnoldi. Next base: position 968,881 of record CAWUFW010002155.1, on the reverse strand, counting down.
TTTTTCTTTTTTTGTGTCCAATTGCCAGGGAGAGTGCCTGTCCCTTAATGATGGTTATATAAGCCTCCTGAAGTATTGGAGAGGATATCACGATGCTGTATTTTCTTTGAAATATTGCTCCGTGGCTATTACCAGTTCCTCTCTTAGGCCCGGGATCTTAAGATACTAAGGGCTCATTATAATGGCCCTTCAAGTTTGCAGCTTATCAAGACTGTAGACCGCCCACATTGGGAAATGATCGGATATCCTCCTCGCTAGATAGCGTACATCAAGGAAATATGGAATAGGGTAGGCCAATGTTAAAATAAAGTCAATACAATAAAGGCTACCATGGGCCCCTGAGTGGAAAGCATAATATTGTGTAGTGGGGTTGTGTGCCCACCAAACGTCAGCTATTCCCAGGGCTGAGAGGCAGTCTGCTAAGTGGGAGTGAGAGGGCACCGCCTGTCTCGTGGGGCATGCAATCTCTATTATCACAAAGTTCCATATTAAAATCCCCCCACATAACTTCTCCCATAGGCAATCCAAGCAGAAGTTTGCCCAAGTCTGGGAAGGTGACGTCATGCATAGCCAGTGGAACATATACTGACAGGATGTTGACCGTCTTGACCTCCCACGTTCCGGAGAGGGCTGCATATCTACCCAGCTGATCAGACCAGGTTTGGTTAATAGTAAGGGGAAGCTGCTTCCTAAGGAGTATTACTGTGCCCCTGGAACCAGAAGTGAACCCAGCATGGACCACCATCCTGTACCCCCAACAATCCAGACCCCTGTAAGCATTACAAATGAGGTGCATCTCCTGTAAAAGGATTACATCTGGGGAATGCCTTTTAATATATTGAAGCGCTCCCCCATGCTTAATTCTGTCCCCCAAGCCGTTTACGTTCCAGGACAAAAGCCAAATTTCAGGAGTGATCATTTTAGTCACAATCCTCCCTCACTACCTTGCAGTGTCTCTCACTCCCTATCTTGGCCGCCTTACTAGGAGGCCTGATCTAGAGTGGACCACATACATACACCAATTCAAGATTGACTAGTGTGGTGAAAAAAGAAAACTGGTGCCAATCAGTTAAGTAAACGAGAAAAACAAAGCTAACAAACTGACCCCCCACCTCTCCCCACCCCGTGTTTGGAACTAAAGCCTCGTTTCCCATCTCCCTGCAAGACGGTCCTAGAACTTCCCGTCCCCCCAACTCTGCAGAGCACCTGTAGCCCCAACCCAACATAGAACACTAAGGAGAGTGTCCCCCCATACAAGGAACAATGGGCCCGATTCACAGAACTAACTTACGACAAAATCCTAAACTTACTACCATTTTGGTATTCACAGAATGAACTTACTCATTTTGGTATTCACAGAATAAACTTACTCATTTTGGTATTCACAGAAGACACTTACACATTTTGTGTAACTTACTCATTTTGTGTAACTTACACATTTTGTGTAACTTACACATTTTAGTATTCACAGAAGGCACTTACTCATTGATGAGTAAGTGCCTTCTGTGAATACCAAAATGAGTAAGTTCATTCTGTGAATACCAAAATTGTTGTAAGTTCATTCTGTGAATACCCAAATGTGTAAGTTCATTCTGTGAATACCAAAATTGTTGTAAGTTCATTCTGTGAATACCCAAATGTGTAAGTTCATTCTGTGAATACCAAAATTGTTGTAAGTTCATTCTGTGAATACCCAAATGTGTAAGTTTATTCTGTGAATACCAAAATTGTTGTAAGTTCATTCTGTGAATACCCAAATGTGTAAGTTCATTCTGTGAATACCAAAATTGTTGTAAGTTCATTCTGTGAATACCCAAATGTGTAAGTTCATTCTGTGAATACCAAAATTGTTGTAAGTTTAGGATTTTGACGTAAGTTAGTTCTGTGAATCAGGCCCATAGTGTTACCAATGGCCCGCAGTATAAGAAGGTGGTTGCCTGGGGGATATCGACCTTCATCAGCCCCCTTCACTGTTCTGGCACCCAGACTGTGGGGACCAGCTCACAAAATTAGCGGTTTACTTCAAAGTGATATGGTATTGCTAACAACAAGCAGAGTCCCAGTGTCTCTAACTGAATACGTAACGTTCAATGTCAGTGTGCACCATCGATAGGAGTGGTATGAGTATTCATGATGCTTGTCATTGTGGTGATTCCTTTCCTTCCCAGTCTGAGTCTCTTGTTGTCTGCCCAGTTGACTGAGAAGAACCAAGTCTTTCCCTCGGACTCTACTCGCAGTTTTGCAGGAAAAATTATTGACTATTTCACTGCTTTGCCTCTCAGCACCCTTTTGACGTCTAGAAAACTACGACATTGCCTCTGGACTTTGAGCGTGACATTGGGGAAGAAAGTTATATTCACATTTTCATAGGTCACTGGAGGAGCACTGCAAGCCTTCTGAAGTATTACATCACGGTCACGAAAAATTATAACACAGGTAATAATGGGACAGTAATGGGATAAAGGGGGGGCCCCGGTTTGGAGCATCTGCCCGGTACACGATGGACCCCTCTACTGAAAAATATTTAGAGAGGCCGCAAGGTTGCAGGTCCTTGACAATAAGATCCTCAACAAATAGGTCCACTGCTGGGCCCTCTGCCCGCTTCAGGACTCCTAATCTGCGCACATTATTGCGCTGGGATCTGCCTTCATAATCTTCAAGTCAGGCCTCCATGATTTTACTCGTGGCTGCAATTCACTGACCTGGACCTTGAGGGCCTCCATGTCATGGTGTAGAGCGACGGTTGAATCCTCTACCTCTTTGACTCTTGTGTGCATGTTACGGAGATCTGCTCTCATCTGTGAAACCTCAGTCGTGGTCAAATCTATTCGTGCTTCTAGCGCAGATCGTACTCCGTGAATCGCCGCTATGATGTTGTGTAGTGTCAAGGGTTCCTTCTCAACAGTTGGTTGCATAGCAGGTGGAGGTTGTTCCTGGGACCCATCCAAAGCCTCTGGACTCTTATGAAGTGTGCTATTATCTAATCTCATCTGGTGGGAGCTCCTCATGCCTTTGCCACCCATCATAATGCCAGAATAGGTATGGGGGAAAAGGGGGAGGCACCAGGGCCACGGGATACTCGCCTCCTCCTGCCTATGTGTGTACATTAGCACTCCATGTGGCCTGTTGGTTTTCTAATCACGCGTGCGCCGCTCCCCGATCCCAACTGCACACACCCCTAGGGCTCCGCCAGCAGAGAGGGAGCGCACTTCGAATGCAGACTTAAATTGTCCCTCTGGGACCAACAGGCAGCAGAAATGGTGGGCAGCAGTCACCAGGGGCCTCGTGTGTGTTGGAACACAAAGGGAGTAGTGCCACAGTAAAAGAATGTGTGCTGGCAACAGTCTCAGGCTGTGTGTCCAGCAGAGCCACTTAGTTTCCAAAAAGAGTGAGTCTTAATTATGATCCAAACACAATGGGATAAAATCATACAGTGACTGTGATTCAACATATTGGATCACATTGCAGGTGCTCCAAAAATGACGCACTGGAAGTGAAGAGTGACACATGTGAAAATTAAAGCGTTGGTGCTGTACAGAATTATATACAACAGAAAAACACGTCACAAGGAGCTGATCAAATTACAAACTCGCAACACGACTCTGAATATGAATGCAATGTGTATATTTCTATAAAAAATATCAGTCCACTAGTTTCTTTGTCAACGTTTCGACCCCATATAATGTGAAAAGAAATGTAGATTCGATACATAAAGGTATCCAAGTGCCCCCGAAGGCTGGAAAAGGACACCGTCAAAGGATCAGGCTTTCCAGTTTTCAGTGGCAACTGCATGCACCGCATCTTCATCCTAGGAGGTTTAGCCTTAAAACCTCTCCCGAAGGGAACCATTATTTTGTTTTTGCCTTTTCCTTAGTAACTAGTATAACAATTAGGAATTAAGTATTGGTTTGCATGAGAACAATACAGCCTTCTCTAAAGCCAGAGTTGCTGTTGTAGTGCAAACTTTGCCAACTTAACCGAGATGAGCCATTTTGGAGAAACAGGAACAGACCAAATGTGGACCAATTGGTGGAAACATTTTCAGTCAGACAGGGAGAGGTTCCCAGAACACAGAGAGGGATAGTTTTCTCATTTCGCTAGTGTAGGCCCTGGCAAGTCAGCCAGCCCTGAGAAGAGAACTTGTCTAATGCCATCTTCAGTGAGGAACTCAGTGAAAGTTTACTGTAAAATGAAAGAACTGCTGCAAACTTGTGTTGAGTTTTGGTGAGAGTTCTTCCAGGACTGAGTTGAGGGAATCCTCAAATCACTGGCTAGTGTAGAGGACAAAAATGCGACATAAATAAGCCTGGGCGTAGTTCGCGAAGTAGCGCTACGCGAAGCTACGCAAAGTGCAGCTCGCACTACGCGAGCTACGCGTAGCACTACGCGAACTGCGTAGTGCACTGTTCGCAATGATTGCACAGTGCCGGATGCTTGTCCGCACTGTGCAATCATTGAAAACGGCATCTTGCACAGTGCGAGCTGTCTTTTACTGCCGCTCGAGTAGATTTTTACTCGAGCGGCAGCTTTCTCAACGCGGACTGGTAGTTTCTCATCGCGAGCGGTCGCGAGCATACGCGACCACTCGCAATGAGAAACCTGACCTCCCCGCGTTGAGAATCTCGCCGGGAGGTTTATTTTCCACGCTCGCGATCGGCAACTTGATGTTGCTGATCGCGAACGAGGAAAAAGTCTCGCCGGGATGTCATTTTGCTTGCTCGCGGTCGCCAACTTGACGTTGAGGACCGCGAGCAAGCAAACTGACCGCTGCACTACGCTACGCTACGCGTGTTTGCACTGTGCTACGTGCAATTCGCGTTGTGCGAAGTAGCGCAAACTTCGCAAACTACGCGAGCGTAGCGTAGTGCTTTGCCCAGGGTTAGACATAAACACCAATTCCTAAGAAAATTCCTGGACTTGAAAGAACACATGAATAAAAGAAAAATAATTCTGCCTGATTTTTGGGGGAAATGTCTGAAGGGCTCCTGATCTCCAATAGCACCTAGCAGACTGGAACTGCTCTCTGAGGGTAATTTGACTGGCCTCCTTTTCACTGCCACATGGACACAAAAAGGAGAGAATTGTTCCATCCCAGGAATTGAAACTATTTGCCCAGTTGCGAGTTTACTGCCCTGGAATATCTGGGAGCTCTGTCTGGGCAGAGATCTGGTTCCTAGGATACTGCTCTGATGGCCTTGCTGATGCAGGAGAGACCAGGAATGATTTTCCCTGAATTAAAATTATCGGAACTAAGTTATTTATATGATTTCCGAGAAACCTAGACAAAGCATAGAAGCTCCACAAGGAAAGCGCAACCTAGCCAGCTATAAATTGATAGATTGACCCAGTGTTCAAGGCTACTGAGCAATTGTCAAGAAGGGTAAATGCCCCCTTGAAGTTCTCATTGGCTACTGCCTCCTACTTTTTCCGTCTGAAGAAAACCAAGAATTAAAAGAACATTTAATGCCAAACGTAGGGCTTGGAACTGATGCGAGGTAAAGAATCCATCTTAGCGGCTACAAACTCCCACTTTGTCCCACTGTGAGCTTTTTGCACCAAAAGGGAAGTCTTCAGTGGGAGCTCAATATGACATATTCAACTGTTATGGACTGTCCCTGACTTCAGCATCCTAACATGCCCCATTGAAGGATTTTGAAAATTAACAATGCTCCAATGTAAGCAGTCAGTCTAGACCACTGCTCCATTGCTATCTGCATGAAATCCTGTCTAGGTGTATAGTATTGACTTTAATTAGTACATTGCTGTTTCTTGGAGTTTTTGCTATAATTCTTAAAAAATTTATATCTTCTGTTCCCTAATCTATTTTTTAACCATTCTTGAGGATTTTTGCATGCATTTGTTTACTTTACTAGTTTTTTACGTTTATAGCATTGGGTAACTTTAAAGTTTTTTGGTACTAAATGAAGTTAACATAATACAATATAACATAATTGTTTGTGCTATAACTTGGAGAAGTTAAGCAGAGTTTCTCATTCAATAGTGTTGGGACATCTCCAGATTTTGCTTACTGAGGGGCATATTAGCAAGCGATTTATCGCCGCTTTAGCGGCACTTTTTGCCGCTAAAGCGGCGATAAATCTATCGCCCTATCAGCAAGCTGTCGCTAACAGCAGTTAGCGACAACTTTCTGACGAAAGCGATCGGTTTGGGTGCTGCTTTGCATGTCAGCGATGTTTATCGCTAATGACATGCAAAGTAGGCGTTCCCGACCAACATACCCTGTAAACAGACGCTAACAGGCCTATCACCTATTAGCAAGGAGCCTGACCCCGGTTAGCGACGTGAAAACTCGCGCTAACCGGGGCCATCGCCATTTTTTTATCACCTGCTATTTTCCTGACTTAGCCATACATAACATGGGGGGTGGATTATGCTGATACGACCACAGGGTCGTATCAGCAAGGTTTTCCACCTCCCCCATGCAACATCGCTGGTTTTGTCGCGATGTTGGCCCTTCCCTCCCGCTATCGCTGGAATATTTATCACCATAGCGCTAAATGTCGCTAATACAGCGTTAGCGTGGCGATATATTCCCGCGATAAAAAAAATCACGCTAAGCAGGGTTAGCGATGATTATCGCCTCTTCTTGCTAATATGCCCCTGAGTTATTAGGGCTATGCACTCTAAATTAAGAACGTATTTCTGACACCCAGCAGCCAGTTGATATTATTGTACATTTTCATATGCTCAAAAGACATAAGTGTGATATCTGCTAAGATAATCAAATCAATGTTGTATGCACCTATGCAGACGAAATCATAATGATGCTCTCTGACCAGAATAATTTACTGAAGATCTAATGCTAACGATTCAAAAAGTATCTGCGTTTTTGATTAATTGAAGAAATTAAAATTATTTCCCTACACAAAATTATTTCCAAACATTTGCTGAGTTTAGTAAAACCTAAATGCATATATAATCGATTCTTCTGGTGTGGCATAATTCTTGCTCTTTATGATAAATTCCGCCTTCCTGAAGAAAGCTCATTGGATGTCTGATATATATTTTACAAAACAATTTGTTTTTTTTGGTAGGATTTTCATCTTACTCCTCATGTAAATTTGATACCAAGTAAGAATGTACTGACATGAAAATATGCAGTCATATGTGTGAGTTTGATATTTGCCTAGTGAATCTGAGCAGAGATCATGCAAAGAGCTTCTAGGAACATTGGTGCATACAGGCTCAGATAAATTCACTTTGAAAGAATAATCTGGAATAATGATATAGAGGTAATTTGTATTTTTGTAATTAAATAATTTATTTTTAACAATTTTTTTTTATATATGTGTGTTTAGCTTTATAAAACATACATGTAATATTTGTGGAACCAGATAATCACAATCATAAAACTGTAGCTGGTTGGTTGCAAACAGAAATGATCAATAGATGATCATTAAATTATTTATTGTACATGTAGGCAAAAAAGTCAATATATGATACGTTTTCATTATTCAACACAAGGAGATGATGGACGGAGTGCTGAAACTTTTCAAACACTCACCCCCAGTCACAGATCTGGGTTGAATCCATCATCATTTTTTAGCTCACTTTGCCACCCCAGTTCAGACACAGCTATATGCAAATCAGTCTTGACCCTGTGCCTCATGGGAACAGTCCAGACCGAACTGCCAAGCCATGTCTTCCCTGGACCGAAATCAAGCATCCTGGGACCGGTTTCGGGCTAACCGCCCTCATCAGCCAGGCTAGCTTGAATCCAGTGGCAAAGTGAGCAAGGGACCCACGTCTGGGCATACCCTGCCAACTTAGGGCGAACAAAGCAAACACAAGGAGATGATGGGCGGAGTGCTGAAACTTTTCAAACACTCACCCCCAGTCACAGATCTGGGTTGAATCCATCATCATTCTTTAGCTCACTTTGACACCCCAGTTCAGACACAGCTATATGCAAATCAGTCTTGACCCTGTGCCTCATGGGAACAGTCCAGACCGAACTGCCAAGCCATGTCTTCCCTGGACCAGAATCAAGCATCCTGGGACTGGTTTCGGGCTAACAGCCCTCATCAGCCAGGCTAGCTTGAATCCAGTGGCAAAGTGAGCAAGGGACCCACGTCTGGGCATACCCTGCCAACTTAGGGCGAACAAAGCAAACACAAGGAGATGATGGATGGAGTGCTGAAACTTTTCAAACACTCACCCCCAGTCACAGATCTGGGTTGAATCCATCATCATTCTTTAGCTCACTTTGCCACCCCAGTTCAGACACAGCTATATGCAAATCAGTCTTGACCCTGTGCCTCATGGGAACAGTCCAGACCGAACTGCCAAGCCATGTCTTCCCTGGACCGGAATCAAGCATCCTGGGACCGGTTTCGGGCTAACAGCCCTCATCAGCCAGGCTAGCTTGAATCCAGTGGCAAAGTGAGCAAAGGACCCACGTCTGGGCATACCCTGCCAACTTAGGGTGAACAAAGCAAACACAAGGAGAGGATGGACGGAGTGCTGAAACTTTTCAAACACTCACCCCCAGTCACAGATCTGGGTTGAATCCATCATCATTCTTTAGCTCACTTTGCCACCCCAGTTCAGACACAGCTATATGCAAATCAGTCTTGACCCTGTGCCTCATGGGAACAGTTCAGCCAGAACTGCCAAGCCATGTCTTCCCTGGACCGGAATCAAGCATCCTGGGACCGGTTTCGGGCTAACAGCCCTCATCAGCCAGGCTAGCTTGAATCCAGTGGCAAAGTGAGCAAGGGACCCACGTCTGGGCATACCCTGCCAACTTAGAGTGAACAAAGCAAACACAAGGAGATGATGGACGGAGTGCTGAAACTTTTCAAACACCCACCCCCAGTCTCAGATCTGGGTTGAATCCATCATCATTCTTTAGCTCACTTTGCCACCCCAGTTCAGACACAGCTATATGCAAATCAGTCTTGACCCTGTGCCTCATGGGAACAGTCCAGCCCGAACTGCCAAGCCATGTCTTCCCTGGACCGGAAACAAGCATCCTGGGACCGGTTTCGGGCTAACAGCCCTCATCAGCCAGGCTAGCTTGAATCCAGTGGCAAAGTGAGCAAGGGACCCACGTCTGGGCATACCCTGCCAACTTAGGGCGAACAAAGCAAACACAAGGAGATGATGGACGGAGAGGATGCTCAATTTAAAATTCTTAAAACTCATTTTAAAATCCGATTTAGTAACATGTGTACTTCCCCCCTTCCAGGATCTTCCCAGAGCCTTTCTCAACCCATACTTCTCAGAGTGTCTCTAATATATTTAATCCATGGGAGATCACCAGCCCCCTGCATACCAAGTATCTCTTCCTGCCCTCTTCGATACGGGAGCAATTCAGGAGTCATCCAGATTCTCCTCCAGTACAGTAGAGGCCTAATAGCAATCCCTTCAGAAACTGGCCCCATATCCAGCCTTAGTGGAATCAACAGAGTGCTAACCAAGAGGCTCAACAGCTGCCTCAGCAAACGATTCTCTGCCAATTCCAGGGTATTGGCAGCCTTGTGACCCCAGAGCTCTGCTCCATAGAGAGTGGAGCCCAACGCTTGATGTGTATAGATCTTTATTACCGGGGAGACTGGTTTAGAGAAGGACCCCCGATAGACCTTTAGTAACCCACCAATATGTTGCTCTAGCTTTAGTCGTTTGGAAATAGGTGCTGCCCAGTCCAGCCGCTCACTAAGGATGATCCCGAGGTACTCAAAGGTATGGACCTGCTCTAACGAGATCCCATTTAAGGTGGGGTTAGATTGTGTTGAGCGACAAGGGTTAAATACCATGTATTTTGTTTTTTCTACATTTATTTCCAAGTCCCTCTGTGCACAAAAGCTGCTAAATTCATCCAAGATCTTCTGAATGCCCAGGGGAGACTTAGAAAGAAGAAGCGTGTTGTCTGCGAACATTAGGGCAGGCACTTTCCTGTTAGCTATCTAGGGGCATCGCTGTCGCGCATATTCAGGTGGGCAAGAAGATTGTTAACAAACAGTGTGAATAGTGTTGGAGCAAGGACACATCCCTACCGTATGCCTCTAATAACCCGGAATGGTTCAGTTACTTCCCCAAGCAGGCCACAACAAACCTGGACAAAATTCTGCTTATGGAGTCTTTCAATAACTGCATGAAGATAAAGTGGAACACCTATCTCAGACAATACTCGCCACAAAACATTTCTAGGGACCATATCGAAACAGATCTCAAATCTACAAAGATCATCTAAAGCCTACCACCCTCAAGGGCAACAGTTTTCCAATAAAGTAACTGCAACCTAAACACTTAGGGCCACATGCATCATTGTAAACTGCAGTCGCAAAGGGGCAGATTCACAGAATCTGCCCCTTTGCGACTGCAATTTTTGCATTTGGGATGCATCATCCCAAATGCAAAAATCGCTATTTCAGTAATCGCAAATTACCGCAATTTGCGAATCGCAAATAAGGAAAGTGTAGGAATCGCAAATTTTTTTGCGATTTCTACATGCATAAGCATTTGCAATTCCTAAATTGCGATTTCTTATAAATCGCAATTTAGGAATCGCAAATGCACTGTTTGATGCATTTGGCCCTTAATAAATGGTGGAAGTGCAGTTATGGAAGCCTACTTGCATGGTATTTAGGATCTCATTGGCCTACATCCATTCTTGTAATCTTCCTAAGATGACTTTACAGAATAATTTTTCTGTGGTGTTAATAATGCTAATCAATCAGGGAATTGTAGGCGCGCTACTCACCCGTGAGGGTCTCAAGGCGCTGAGGGGGGGGGGCGCAGATCTGTTTAGCCGAAGAGCCAGGTCTTGAGGGTCTTCCTGAAGGTGTTCAGGGAGGGGCGCATCTGATGTCTGCCGGTAGCTCGTTCCAGGTCTTGGCTGCAATGTGAGAGAAGGATCTTCCGCCTGCTCTGGCTCTGTGGATGAGCGGGGTTTCGGCCAGTGCGAGGTTGGAAGATCGGAGGTTTCTTTTGGGTACGTGGAAGTTGATTCTGTCGTTGAGGTATTTGGGTCCGTTGTTGAGTAGGCATTTGTAGGCGTGAGTGAGGATTTTGAAAGTGACTCTTTTCTCCACGGGGAGCTAGTGGAGACTTCGTAGGTGTTGGCTGATGTGTTCGTGTCGGGGGATGCCGAGGATGAGTCTGGCGGTGGTATTCTGTATTGTTTGGAGTTTGCGGAGTAGGGACTTGTTGATGCCGGCATAGAGTGCGTTTCCATAGTCCAGTCTGCTGGTGATGAGTGCTTGGGTGACTGTCTTCCTTGACTCAGGGGGAATCCACTTGAAGGTCTTGCGGAGGATGCGGAGGGTGTTGAAGCAGCTGGAGGTGACGGCGTTGACCTGTCGGTTCATGGTGAGTAATGAGTCGAGTACGATGCTGAGGTTCTTGGCGTGGTCTGAGGGGTAGGTGGGCTTCCAAGGGCGGTCGGCCACCATGTGCTGTCCCATGCAGAAGGGGTGGTACCGAGGACGAGGACTTCTGTCTTCTCGGCATTGAGCTTCAGGCAGCTGTTGGTCATCCAGACTGCGACGTCTTGCATTCCTTTCTGGAAGTTGAGTTTGGCAGTGGTGGGGTCTTTGGTGAGGGAGAGGATGAACTGGGAGTCGTCAGCGTAGGATACGATGTTGAGGCCGTGTTGTCGGACGATGGCTGCGAGGGGGGCCATGTAGATGTTGAAGAGGGTGGGGCTCAGTGATGAACCCTGTGGGACTCCGCAGGTGATTTTCGTGGGGTCGGAGAGGAAGGGTGGGAGTCTGATCCTTTGGCTTCTTCCGGTGAGGAATGATCGGATCCAGTCCAGGGCTGTTCCTTGTATGCCTGCGTCGTGTAGTCTGGCGACTAGTGTGCGGTGGGAGACGGTGTCGAAGGCCGCTGATAGGCCGAGTAGGATGAGGGCTGCGGAGTGGCCTTGGTCCAGGAGGGTGTGGATGTTGTCTGTGGCAGTGAGTAGGGCGGTCTCTGTGCTGTGGTTGCTTCAGAATCCGGATTGGGACGGGTTGAGGACGGCGTTCTCTTCAATGAATCGTGTCAGTTTCCTGTTGACTGTTTTCTCTGCAACTTTGGCTGCGAAGGGGAGGAGCGAGATGGGCCGATAGTTCTTGAGGTCGGTGGGGTCAGCTGTGGGCTTCTTGAGCAGGGGTCTGACTTCTGCGCGCTTCCAGTCGTCTGGGAAGGTGCCTGTTTTGAAGGTGGTGTTGATGGTGCGTTGTAGTTCGGGTGCGATGGCGGCAGCGGCTCTGTGGTAGATGTGAGGGGGGCAGAGGGCGGTGGGGGCCCCCGAGTGGATGCTTTTCATGGTCGAGGCGGTGTCTTCGGCCGTGATTGGTGTCCAGTTGGAGATGGTGGGCTGGCTGGTGTTTCTGGGGGGCGGGGGCCGTCTGTGGCACCTGGTGGATGGTCGATGAAGTTGTCATAGAGGTTTTTGATCTTGAGGTGGAAATAGGTTCCAAGCTTGTCGCAGAGGTCTTGGGATGGTGTGATGTCTGTGGCTTTGCTGCGTGGGTTGGTGAATTCCTGAATGATACTGAAAAGTTCCTTGGAGTTGGTGGAGTTGGCCAGGATTTTGTTGTGGATGAAGTTCCTCTTGGTGGCTCTGATCTGGTTATGGTAGTCCGTCAAGGCGTCCTTGTAGGTGGTGTGGTTTTCGGTTGTCTTGGTGTTTCTCCAGTTCTTCTCCAGGCGTCTGCAGGTGCGTCTGGCTTCTTGGAGAGCGGTGGTGAACCAGGCGGCTTTCCTGGGGCGTTGTCTGTCGGGGTTACGTAGCGAGACGAGCTCGTCTGCGCAGTTGAAGATCCAGGTGTGGAGTTCTCTGGCTGCGTTGTTTGCGTTGGGTGCCCAGGTGTGGTTGTCTCGGGTGAGGGTGGAGTTAAGGTTAAAGGGTCTGTAGTTAGTTGGCAACAACGGGGAGCCCATTTTGTGGACGAGTATTAATTATGCCCCTACCTAAGAGTGAGGGATGGACATTCCTTCCATAATGGCATTGAAAATGAATGCAAAATAAGGGCCCCAGACATAAGTCTCAGACAAAAACAAATCACCAGGAATCCTATCGATGCCAGGTGCTTTGTGTGGAACAATATTCTTGATGGCCGATATCACTTCTTTGCTAGTGATGATAGGATGCCCTTCGCTGGCGGGTGCTTCCTCTATGCCTGTCTCTAGGGACTCATTGCCACTGCTAGTGATGTACAACTCCCTGGCTTCTCGGTGTACAGACTCAGAGTGTGTGTTCTAGTCATCTGCTGCAATATTATTTTCTATAACAACATTGCCCTCCTTGTTCCCTGTGACTACTATATTCCAAAAAGTTGTGTGGTCATTATGTTTAGCTGTGACATAAAGGGCCTCCGATCTCCCTTGGTCCCACTCCTTCTTTGCTATGTTGACAATCTTTTTATAAGTTGCTCTCTTGCCTTGAATCTGGTTTCTGTCCTGGGACATTTTTAGAGCAAGTTTAGCAGCTCTGTAGTGACTATTAAACCATGATGGAGGGTTCCTCGTAACTCCACAGATTTAGCTTCCGTACAGAAGATGTTTTTGAGGCCTTCAAGTAGTTGATTGTGGGCCTCCCCAATTTTCACAGTAGAGTCCAAATGGCCCATAAGAGGGTCTCTGTTGATCAGACCCCCTAAGCTCTTCTCAAACAGCTTGTATAAGGACTTTACTGATTCCTGCCATCGCAAAATTGTGCTCCATTTAATTCTTCGCCTTTTTATTGGCGTTTGACACCTACCATCAAAGTGGTCAGACCGAGTAACTGCTGCCTTGCTAACTGGGAGATTCATTTCAAGTGTAAGGGCGTTATGGTCACTGTCATGTCTTGGCACTATTGACATGTCAGTAACGTACAGCCAAAGTCTAACATCAACTAACAAATCTATTTGACTAGTGCTTCGATTCCGATTAAAGGTATGCCTCCCTTCCCTATCAGATGGGGTTCTCCCATTGCAGGCATGTAAACATTATTTTAGAGTCAGAGCATTTATTTGTAGCGCCAGTGGAGATCATTGCTTAATTGGAGGTATAGTTAGGTCCGGCACGGGCCAGACTCTATCCTCTTCTAACGCAAAGTTGTTGATGCTCATATCCAGGGTCTCAAATTGACAATTGAAGTTGTCACCCACTATTTTCAGGCCGTTTGAGCAGCAAGCATTTCCACATTTGGGGATTCCTGCCCGTTACCCATTGGTCTTGAATAGATATTGTACACACAGAGGTCTAACGTAGATGTAAAAGTAACGCTGGCACATAAAATGTAATCCAATGGTATCTCTACCTTCTCAACCATACACCCAAAGTGGGAGCAAATCCAGGTGATCAAGCCCCCCCGAAAGACTCTGCCAATACCTTTGGCTATTGCCTCTGCACTAATAACAGCAAAGCCTGCTCTTTGCATTTTCGTAGTTTGCCAGGTTTCTTGGAGGAGGCAGACATTGAATTGGTCAACGAAGAGGCTCCAATCCGTACAATCAATTTTGGGGGTCTGGACCAGCAACATCCACAATAAGACCCTTACTATAAGATTAGATTGTACAACAGTAGGGGTCTCCATAGTCCCTTCTCATGTTGTCATTTCTCTTGAGTCAAGTCTATCAGATTGGAGGGCTCTAGCTTTGTGTTTTAAAATGCTGCTGACTTTACTTGATCTGCCAGTTCCAGGTTCACTAGGGGCCAGTTGTGTGTCAGATAAGTTATCCGTTCCACTAGCCACAGGACCCAGATGGCAGCGTGCAGCAGACTCATGGGATTGCGATGGGTGATCTAATTAGATTTCCATGGTCATCAGTTTGAACCCTGATTTTGCCGGTCTGTGTGATGGTGCTGACCTTACTCCCTCCCACCATATGAAGAAGCCCAACCTTGTGGCAGCCATCAATTACCCCTCTGAAAAGCTATTGCTCTGGAAACCCACTCTGTTGGTAAGTCAATCGACTCAACGCAATTTGTAACAGGAATGTTTTAAATCCTATTAGAACAGTATTGGCCACAAAGAAGTACCTTGGTCGGGGCTGAATGATGCAATGACAGCAACCTAGTGTGGTCACAACTTGGATAGGACCTAGGTTTGTAAAAGTAGCCCAGAGGTAAAAGAGCGATGTTTGACTCCCTTTCCTGCCTATGCACATCATCAAATAATAGCCTTCGAACCAGGCTTGAACAGTATCTTTAAAGTTAATAATGAGGCAATGCCCTGGGCAGTCTATCCAGCCCTGCCCAATCCACCCAACTCTGTGTGTTAAAAGTATGTTATATGCCAATGAGACTGGAAAGTTCTTGTTTCTCAGAAGCCAGTTCAAACATTTATTGACCAGTTCCTCATGTGTCTCCCTCTAGCCTTATCGCAATTAGGGTACTCCTGTCAGAATTGCCACGTAGGGTCAGGATGCAGGTGGCAAATTGATAACCGGGGGCTTGTGACTGTGAGCTGGACTGGCTGTCCCATGACTCCCATTGCTGCCTCTCTTCAAGCTGGGTTGGACCCCTCATTGGCCCCCAACACTGGACTGCCCATTAGATGATGGATTAACTCTGGGTATTGGAGGATGTACGGTGGGAGGGGAACCTCTACTATCACAACTAGGGCCGGTGTTCGTGTGAGATGCGGCAGGATTATTGGATACCCCCAACCCCCATAGCCTGCTGGGATTGTAAATGAATTTTTTGAGTGTCTTTACATATTTGCCCAATCGTTGTGAGGCGTGCCAGAATTGGTGTGAGTTCCGAGCACAAAGTGGCCTTGACTTTTTCAACTATCTCCTCCACTAGCCAAGCCACCGAGCTTGGATATAAGTCAATTCCCCTTTCAGCAATTACACAGGGTGGCTGAGCAGGCACAGAAATAATAGATGAAGGATCAACTTGTGCACTTGACTTACACTGTTTGTTCCGAACTGCTCTCCACATTTGTTTCGCACTTTGCTGAAGTTCCGCACAACAGGCCTCAGTGGAGTGGGCCCCATATGATGCACCAGGCAGTAGATGGGGGCCCTATCTGCCCCACTAGACACCGCCTCAGGGGTGTTAATAACAACAGCTTGTTCAAGTAAGCTAGTCAGTGATTGTGACATCACCCCTACACGCAGGGAAAGTTTCCTCTCTGTGAATTCAATTTCTGTAGACACCACCCCTAACGCCCTTTGCAACATCCGGTCTATCAATGTAGTTTTGAGGGGAGTGGTGGCCGTATGGGGCCCACCAGCGCACTTCCGTTTTTCCATGGGGTCCTCACTGTGTTGCACACCAATATCACCCAGGGCTTGCTGGATAGACTAGCCTAGGATTGTTGGAGATCCTTTACTGAATACAGAGATATTTAGACAGGTTACCAGAGTCCCTGTGCGCTGACAATCAGAAAAGTTTTAAGTCTGTGAAAGTGATATGTTTGTTTCCAGAGAAGGCTGAACTCTAGGGTGAAATGTGATCAAGTTGTGTTAGTTAGATGGCCCTTCAAAGGAAAATGGTTGTGTTTAAGTAAATTACTCTGTATATGGTGAAACAATACCAGTTGATTAATTGAAAATAATAAAAAATAGAAAATTTTATGAGTAAATAAATGCATTCATGAATAGTAAATGAATAAAAAAGCGCACAAGATGTCTCCGTGAGTTAAAACGCTTTACAGACACCTGCATGATCTGTAGGCCCCTTATTTGTACCGCAGCAAGTCTGACTCAGTCTTCCATCTTTCTGTAACTGAAAACAATTATATTGGGTTAACTTACAAAAAACTAATCAGACTGACCCCTCTTGTCTCCCAATGGTGAACCGTCCCACTAAAGACACACAGATATCAATACCACCCACTTTATCCCATCCTGCAAGAACAAAACAACACACTATAAACTAATTGCTGCATTATTGAAAAGCACATAGACTTCAGCATAATAGTGTCAACCGTGGTGAATACAGGTGAAAGGATAATTCACAATATAATACACATGACGTCAATCTTGAAACAGAAATCTGCCTCAATGGTACCAAAGTAGGCAGTTCCTTTCGAGCACCATAGCAATATTTATTGGCCAACCAGTCCACAACATTGGGGTAAAGCATATTAGATGGTTAGGGGCTCAATGTCCCATTCTCCTTTTTCGGTCTCACCTAAAGACAGGTTTAGTCATTGTCTACTGTGTCAGCTGGCTTAAACTACTGGCTGAAGGGGTTGTCCAACCGTCTTGGTACCAGCCCATAGCACATCAGTGAGAAATTGGGTTACTGGTGACTGGGGTGTGAGCCCTGGTCAAGCAGAAACCATAATCCTTGTCAGGATGAGGCACAAGCCAACCCTAAATTAACATGTGCTCAAACCACTGGTAGCTTGGCATGAAGCAGTCAGGCTAAATTCGGAAGCAATGTGTAAAGTATTTGTGCGAAACTACAAACAGTAAATAAGTGAATAACATCACACAAATAGTATTCCCCATTGGGATAGGAACATAGCATTATTTGTAATAAATAAAACGAGACCAAAATGACTACAATCAATCAGTAGAACCAGAAATATGCAAGTGTAATGATTTCAGTGAAAATAGTGTCAAAAAGTCCAAAGCGCCAACTATGGATATCTTGTCGCATTGGGCTGGGACAAAGTCACAAGTTCAGGCTAAATGGTGCGTGGGCCAGCTACAGGGACACAGTTAGGCCCATTGAACAAAGTATCTTAAATCCTGGTTTGAGGAGCGTTGCGAGGGTCCACGTCGAAGATGCGTCATGCTGCAGAAGTGATGCGTCAGTTCCAAGATGCGACGTAGCTGCGATACTAGGTCCTTCAACGTTGTCAAGAATCCCATTGATGGGGGCTTCCGATACAAAGTCTGGCATTGAGGATGTGTTGCACAGTCGGGGCAATGAATTGGTTGTGAGGAGTTGTGAGGTGGAGTCCGGCATCGTCTTCAAGGCTGCCGTCAACAAGGGATGTGAGGACCTGCACAGGGGATGCGTTGCACAGCGGCGGTTCCGATGAGGTGGCGGGCTGCGATGTACATCTTTGCAATAAGGGAGATCCACACAGAGATTGTGATGCATCGTTTCTGTTTAGGAGTTGCGCTACGCAGCAGAGGAGATGCATCAGTTCCACTGGATCCACAGAGGCTGGTAGAGCACCTTAGGTCCACTTCCAAAAGTCCAGGACTGGGTTGGCACCACTTGGCAGGGTAGGCTCTTAGATGGCACAATCCAGGAGCTGCGGTCGAGGTTGTTGGAGCCTTCTGTCCCAGAGGCTCAAGTCAGGAGGCCAGCCTACTAGCCCTTAGAGTCACTCCGGGGACCTGGGTTCAACAGATGCAGGTCCAGTCCTTCTCATCCAAGCAAAGAGCAGCAGGCAGCAGATCAGCACAGCAGGGCAGCAGTCCTTCAGAGCAGCAGTCCAGCAGAGTGGCAGTCCTGTCAGCAGTGCAACAGTCCTACCTGACTGAATATCCACGGGTCTAGAAGTGTACTGAAGAGTTAGTGTCTGTGGTCCAATACTTATTCCTGGGCCTTCCACTGAAGTGAGATAAACTAATAGAGTTTTCCCTTTGAAGTCCCCAGACATCCTGTCTTTCCTCTCCTGGCTCCATACTAACCACAGGAGGTATGCAGCCACTTGTGTGAAGGCAGGACAGAGCCTATTCAAGCTTAAGTCAAGTTGTGCCCAGCTCCGTCCTCCCATCCTGTCAATCAAGGCCCATCCAGGCACACCTAAGCTCCCTATTGTGGTGGCTGTCTAGAAGGATAGCACAAAGTCCAACTGCCAACTACACCCAGTCATGTGACCCAGAGACAGGCTGCAGGCCCTCAATGGCTGAGGCAGGAAAATGCCAACTTTCTAAAAGTGGCTTTTTCAGAAGTATAACAAAAAATCTGATCTCACCATAAGATAGGATTTTTCATTAAAATTCAAAAGACAACAAACATGAAGTGGTCACCCGCTCCCATTTGGAAATTACAGCTTATTAAAGATAGTATGGTATCGCCAATGTCATCCTATGTGAGAGGTAGGCCTTGCAGTAGTGAAAAAAATATTCAAGAGTGTTTTCTAATACCAGGACGTGTAAAACTTAAAGTACATGTCTACATTGTATACGCTGCTATCTGGGCTGTCCAGGGCCTACCATAGGGATGACTTATATGTATTAAAAGTGAACGGTTGGGCCTACCAAAAGTTTATTTTGCCAGGTAGAAATGGCAATTTAAAACTGCACACAAGCTGCAATGGCAGGCCTGAGACATGTTTAAAGTGCTACTTCAGTGGGTGGCACATCCAGTGGTCCTGGCCCACTAGTAGCATTTTTGCAGGCCCTGGGCACAGGTAGAGCCATTTTACTTGGGAATTACAAGTAAATTAAACATGCCAATTGGCTAATAGCCAATACTACCATGTTTTAACGAGACAGCACAAGCACTTAAGCACTGGTTACCAGTGGTAAAGTGTGCAAATTCCTGAAGCCAGCAAAAATGAAGCTACAAATACGAGGTTGAAGGCAAAAAGTTAGGAGGAGAGGCACACTAAGGATGCCTAGTCTAAAAACATCTAAAAAACAAAACTGTATTCGAAACCGCTCTGCCTTTCATTCTTTATTTTTCTATTTATTTTAGTTTTATGTGAGGCTCCAATCAATGGTAGCGAATATAGCACGTTACAACGCGTGCTTTTACTACGCGGTCATTACAACGACCGCGTTGTTACAACGCGATGCCATTACTACGCCAGTCATTACATCGACTTGCAGTAGATGGCGCCGTAACATTAGGAATGTATAATTTACTATTCCAACTCCAGCCTACGCAACAGTAGGGAAGGTGTTGGAATAGTAAATTATACTATTCCTTATGTTAGAGCGCCATTTACTGCAAGTCGATGTAATGACTTGCGTAGTAATGGCATCACGTTGTAACAGCGCGGTCGTTGTAACAACCGTGTTGTAAAGGCATCGCGGTCTAATGACCGCGATGTAAAGGTTGTTTCCCATGGCAGCCTAACCCTAGACAAGGGTCTCTGATCGTCCACATCCATCTAGCTCCAGTGCTCCCCCACCCTATGTGTTGCTTTATTTTAATTTAGGGACCAATAGCTACCAGACCATCCCCTTAAATTTTAAGTGCTTCTGGGTACATTTTTTCCCTTACTCTTCCAACATGACTGCCATGTCAGATTGGTAAAGTAAAAAATGGCCACTTACACATCATGAGGCATGTGTATGCATACTCCATGATACACATGCTGCAACACATGTGCACATATTTGTGCATATGGCTACTATCTTGGTATGGTCTGCAGATAGCCCTTGTGGCCACACATGCCTGCTACAAACAATCTTTGGCATAGCCAATAGGTCGGAACTCACCTCGAAAGTGCAGATTCTCTCTAAAAGGTAGGAATTCACCAATATGGTCACCACTGAAAGGACTATCTCAAAGGTCTTCCTTGTGAAACCAGCATGATAGGTTTCCATATTACAAGTGTGTTTTCGATCTATGCTAGGAACTGGATAGGAGCAGAAATGAGTGCAAGGCCTTCCACAACAAGCTGTGTCTTGGTAGATATGTAGAGTTTTGGATTAAATGCCACAGGATTTAGTATCACATCTGAAGGATATTATTTTCAATGTACAGGAGGAAATCACAGTAGTAATAATCCTAACAGTGGTAGATTGTGATGGGTTTACATGGTGTACTCCCCTAACATTTCCCATAGGATGCCTCAATGTCACGGTTATTGAAGTGAAATACCTGCAAAGTAAATTAAAACATAATACATTTTTACATGTATGCTCCTATTCATGGTTAGTAGCACTTTCATTCATAATTTCATTTCACTTACAGTGGAAAAGGCAATAAATGTTTGCCACAATAACAGCTCCTCTTGGTGGGTCGATTCCAACCTCAATGTCCTAGTCCTCTTCTGTAAGAAAATGCTTCTTTTTGGATGATCTCCTCCATTTTTTTGATTCATTCTCTGCTGACATGACCCTAGTGCATGCGCTCTGACTCGTAAATCCTCTCGAAATTGGCTAAACTCCCAAGTGGCACATTTAACTAACCTATAGGACCCTAGTATATGGTATAAATGGTACCCAGGGCCTGTAAGTTAAATGTCACTAGTGGACTGCAGCACATATTGTGCCACAACTAACGTGACAATGCAAAACATGACTGCAGCCCTGCCATCAGTAACCTGGCTGTGTGTGTTTAAACTGCAAACTTGACCTGTCATAACTCCTTTTGACAGGCCTAAACCCTCCATTTAAATATTATTGTCATTCCTAAGTAGCCCTTAAATGCCCATAAGTCAGGGTGCATGATATTTAAAAGTAGGACATGTAAAGGTTTTTAACATTGAACATGTCCTTACAGTGACAATGCCCTAAAAGCTATTTTCACTGCAGCTGGGTTAGCTGTTCCATAAGGGAGCACTGGGAGTTAATAGTACCATTGAATAAAGTTATCTACACCTAGGAACCAGCTAAAAATGTAATTGTTGGACTTTTTACAATACTTATTACAAATTCAAATCCTTGGTAAAGTTGGAATTGTAACAAATATTTTACAAAAAGCACTTTAAAAAGGTCATCTTTTGCTTGCTTAAAGCTTCTAGGAGCCCATTTGCTGAGCTTTGAACTGTCACCCAGGAGCTGAATAGCTTCTTGATGAGGTGTGAACTGGCTCTCAGAGCTGAGACAAAAGCCTTGTGTGGGAAGAGACTGACCTTCCCTTGACATGATGGCCTGGGGGTGTGCACAATCCCTTGCATATCTTCAAAAGATTCCTACCCTGCCTCTGGCAGATGCACTTCACACTTAGGCCTGCCTCCCTTTTGTCCTTCTAGCCAGGTCAGCTCCAATTTCAGTCAGAGAGGAGCTGCCCCCAGAAATGGTTTTCATTGACCACAGAGAAGGGTTTGCTCATTTCTCTGGCTACACCTTTAGGGTGGGCACAGGAGCTTTGCTTTGTTGAAGAAACATTCTGGTAGATTTAGGTAGAGAAGGACGCTCTGGGATTATTTGCTCTAGGGCACACAGAAACTGCTGCAAAAATGGGTGGGGTTACTCCTGGGAACATCTTCCTTCTTTGTTAGGGAGGGGCCTGGAGTCACTCCCACGGGCTAGTGTAAGGTAGGAATGTAGTACTCCTGGGCACCCACTTTAGAACACTTATGGACCTGTGGAAGACAGAAGGACTACACCTGCTGCTGAGACCTCTGAGGAGAACCCTAAAGACTGGACCTACTTCCACTTGTACCCAGGACTAAGAAGTGGACTTCAAGGGTCAGTTGGTTGACCTTCTGTTAAGCTACAGGAACAAAAAAGCTACAAGAAATCCACTTTCCTGAAGGAGCCCAGCTGACCAGTTTCAAATAGACTTGCTCTAGATCCAGCTGGTGGCTTCTGTTGGAGTCCTCCCCACAAGTGCAGTTCATGAGGTCTTGGAGCCCCTGGCTAGTGTTGCAATGTAGTCCTCCTGCCTAACCCTATAACCTGAGACTTAAATTTGTTTAAAGACTTTTTGCTTGGAGAACCATTGTGTGACCTGGAACAACCTGCTAGCCGATCCCCTGAGGATGCACCGCCAGTGGGCCTGACTTCGCTGCAGACCCCGCTATGCTCTTCTCCACAGCAGCAAATCTGATTCAGCAGACCCAGCGACAACTGGCATCCAAAGATGTCAAACCCTCTTCAGCTACAGCTTGCAACCTTGCCCCACTGAGGAAATCCAACTTCCAGAAAAGGGTCTAAGTCTGAAGATAGAAATCGTCAGCGGCCCGATGCCGAGCATCATTAAATAGATGTCAACGGCTTCCTGGGTGCAAACTCCAGACTTTTCCTGCTCCAAGCTTTTCTCGCCTTTGTTGATTGCTTCACAAGACCTCATCCTTCATCAAACAAACATTGACAAGCCTGTCTTTGGAGCCAGCCTGTAGCCTTGCACCCCTGAGGTCTCTTCCTTCTCTTGAATTTTCTAAGTCCGATGGTAAAACTTTGACTGGAACCAACCTTGCCGGTCTATCACAGTCATCCTTAACTTTTGACTTTGGTCCGGTCTAGCGCAACCAGTTTCCTGCAGTTGCCAATTTGCGCTTTTTAGAGCTATTTTTCTTTAAAACATTAAAAAATCATAATTCCAGTTCCCCTTTCTAGATTTTTGCCATTTTGGTGTAATTTTATTCATAAAAATATTATCTAATTTTACAAATTGGAGTGGGGTGTTTATTGTGTTGTATTTTCAACTGTTTTTGTATTTCTAAATGATTTAGACATTTTCTTAAGTTAAGCCTGTCTGTTCTGTGCCATAGCTACCAGGGGATGAGCTCAGGTTTAAATTGCTAAGGGCCACATGTACAACCGATTTGTGACTTGCAAATCGGTCGCAATCCGATTTGCGAATGCAAAATGGGCCATAAGCGATGTACGACAAGCATTTGCTAATCTGAAATCGCGATTGCGTCCAATTACCAAGTTGCAAAAAATTGCGAGCCGGAAATACACATGCAATTTACCACAAACTGAAAACAGGTGGTAACAAGGCCCAACCTATAAAAACAGGCCTAGAATACATCAGAGACCTTCCAACAAGGGCTGTCCTGTACGTGCTAGCAAGGAGGAGGTGAATTTTGGCTGCTTAGCAGAGGAGGCAGAGACAGGAGAAGATCTTCAGAATCAGGCTGCCCATGTTTGAAAAGACAAAGGAAGAAATATAAGAGCAATACAGTCTGAGTAGCAATGTGATCCTGGAGCTAATAACCACCTTAAAGCCACTCCCTGAGTGCAGTACGCTGCACAGCAATGCTATCCCTACCCATGTCCAGGTATTGTGCTCCTTCCACCTATTGGCCAGTGGTAGCTACTAAAATGTCATCACAGTTGCCAGAGGGGTTTCTCAGAGTGCGCTATCGCGATTCTTTCTCAAGTTCCTTGATGCTATGATCCACCATATAAATCAACACATCTACCTGTCCAGGGATGATGTAGAAATCCAAAATACAATAACCCAATTTTACAGGGTAGCCAGATTTCCACAGATAATTGGCTGCAGAGACGGGACTCATGTGCCCATATGTCCCCCATTCCACCTGGAATACATATTCTGGAACCACAAAAACACACATTCACTAAGCATTCAGGTTGTCTGCAATGCACAACACATCATCACTGACATTGTAGCAAAATTTCCAGGGAGCACCCATGACTCCTACATCTTTCGCCACAGTTGCATTCACCAGCAACTAGAAAGGGGGACTTTGATAAAGGATACCTACTAGGTAATGCACTTTGATGTACAAAGTGAAATGTCTCAGTGCAAACATTACTCACTGTATGTTGTCTCACCCTCATAGGTGTCCCACAAAACCTTGCCCCGAGGCCATGGATCCTCACGCCCTACCTGCCTCCCAACAACCCGCACGAGAGACGATACTACACTGCACATAGACACACCATGAGTGTGATAGAATGCACCTTCAGCATCCCGAAATCGCGCCTCGGGTGCCTTCATAAAAGTGGAGGGGCCTTGCAGTATGAGCCTGTAAAGCAGACAAAATTGTGGGGGCATGTGCAACACTACACATCATTGCCTGCAGGAGGGGCCTACACATGGAGGTGTCTGTTTCAAACTCGGAAGATGTTGGCCCAGGCCCACCTGACATCCACCCGAGCAAAACAGAGCAGCAGAGGGGAGACGACGTAGGTACCACATAGCCAGACAATTTTTTTCATGGTAAGATGCATCCATTTACACAACACCAGGAAGCTTGCTATGGAGGCGGACCGCTGGGTGAGTACCTGGGTCCACAAGAAAGCGTTTGGGGGAGGCTCAGCCAAAGGTGGGCAGGATCCCCAGCAGAAAAGTGGGGGACAAGGGTGAAGCACAGGAGTTCTCTAAAGGGCCCCAAACTAACACCCAGGGTAATGGTTCCCATCCCCCAGGAGATAAGAAACAAGGGGTCTCTTCAGGGAAGCCTGCTGAGACCGGCCCCCGCAAGTGTTTTGTATGTGACCAGGTGGGTCACTTGAAGGGGGACTCCAAGTACCTCAAAAGGGCACAGCCACCCACTGGTGGGCAGACCAAGGTGTTGCTGAGTGTAGCGCTTGGGGAGGAGGGGTACCCACAGGAGGGTGGGGATCCTGCAGAAATGACCCTCTTCTCACTAGGGGACAGTGAGATGGTCCCAGGAAACCAGGTGCCCCCTAACACAAAGAAATATAGCACCTGGGTGACCATCAATGGGAAAAGGGCAGAGACTCTCAGAGATACTGGAGCCAGTGTGACCTCAGTCCGGTGTCACCTGGTCTCTGAAGAGCAAGTAGTCCTAGGGGCATTCCACCAAGTAGTTGCTGTGGACAACTCAGAGCGCCAGTGTATGGTGGCACAGGTTCCCCTTGAATGGGGGGGTCTCAGGTCCCTTGAGGGTGGTTGTGAGCCCTACCATGCCTGTAGATTGTCTGCTAGGAAACGACCTGGAGCAGTCCTTGTGGAAGGATGTTGAGCTCAGGTCTCACTTGGAGATGCTTGGGTTGCCAGAGTGGGCATGCGTGTTCACTCGGTCAATGGCAGGCAGAAGGGGTGATCAGAAGGACCTGGAGCCTGAAACAGTGGCCCTGGTCCCTGCCAAGAGAAAGGGCAGGGGGCGCGGGAAACCGGCCCCTGAAGTTCCCACGGATGGGAGGAGGCTGACCTTAAGGGGGATGCCCTGGTGCCTACAGGGGAACAGGTAGCTGAACTGGGGGACATCTCTGAGCAGACCCATTGGCAGCAAGAAGGGGGTCCCACCAGGGAGGATTTCTGCAGGGAGCAGAAAGAGTGCCCTTTTCTGGAGGGTCTGTGGCGGGCAGCTGGTGATCAGTCTGGATCACATTGGATCTTCTGGGAGAATGGTCTCCTGTATAGTGAGCCTGGGTCAGCCCGTGTGCTGGTGGTACCCCAGCGCTTCAGGACCTTCCTACTGGGTCTGGCTCACGACATGCCTTTGGCAGGATATTTGGGGTGGGACAAGACCTTTGACAGGCTTGTCACCCACTTATTCTGGCCCCAAATGCGAAGGCAGTCGGATGGACATTGTAGGTCTTGCCAAACTTGCCACGCAAGTGGTAAGAGTGGGAGGAAGGGCAAAGCTCCTCTCCAACCTTTTCCAGTTGTTGGAACACCCTTTGAAAGGGTAGGGATGGACATTGTGGTGCCATTGGATCCCAAGACAGCCATGGGCAACAGGTAGATCCTGGCTTGGTGGACCGTGCCACCCAGTACCCAGAGGCAATCCCTCTCAGGACAATGATGGCGCCAGTGGTGGGCCGGGCGTTAAGGGGATCTTTTCCTGTGTGGGTTTCCCCAGAGAGGTGGTTTCCGACCGTGGGACCAATTTCATATCCAAGTATATGACATCCCTGTTGAAGGAGTGTGGTGCAACCTACAAGTTCACCACTCCTTACCACCCACAAGGTAACGGTCTGGTGGAGAGATTCAACCAGACCTTGAAGGGCATGATTAAGGGTCTAACAGAACCCATGAGGCGTAAGTGGAACATCCTCTTGCCATGCCTTCTCTTTGCATACAGGGAGGTGTCTCAGAAGTCTCTTGGGTTCAGTCCCTTTGAGCTTCTGTATGGCCACCCT
This sequence comes from Calotriton arnoldi, assembly GCA_963921515.1. Taxonomy (NCBI): domain Eukaryota; kingdom Metazoa; phylum Chordata; class Amphibia; order Caudata; family Salamandridae; genus Calotriton; species Calotriton arnoldi. Next base: position 942,317 of record CAWUFW010002155.1, on the reverse strand, counting down.
GTGAGAGGACCTCTGAGTTTGGTAAAGGAAGGCTGGGAGGCAGCTCCCAGGAAAACTCCCCAGGATGTGTTTTTATTTACATGCTGGCCTTCAGAAACCAAACTGCCCGCTTCAGGAAACTTGCTCAGGCGAACCAGGAAGCAAGCCAGGAAGAAATGAAGAAGTGGTATGACCAGAATGCCACTCTGGTTGAATTTCAACCTGGGCAAAAAGTGTGGGTCATGGCCCCAGTGGAACCTTGTGCCTTGCAGGACAAGTGGACTGGGCTTTTTGAGGTGGTGGAGCGCAAAAGTGATGTCACCTACCTGGTGAATTTGCAGGCTCCAAGGAACCCTTCGAGGGTCCTCCACGTGAACCGCCTCAAGCCCCAATTCGAGAGTTCCGAAGTGAGCATGCTCTTGGCGACAGATGATGGGGTGGAAGAGGAGAGTGAGTCTCTCCCTGACCTCCTGTCCACCAAGGAGCATGATGGGTCAGTGGAAGGTGTGATCCTCTCCCCTACACTGACCCCAGAGCAGCAGAGCGACTGTCACCAGTTGTTGGGACAGTTTGCCCCACTGTTCTCTCTGACCCCAGATGTTACTTACTGGTGTACCCATGACGTGGACACTGGTGACAGCCCTCCTGTAAAACACAAGATTTACAGGTTGACTGACCGGGTGAGGGCCAGCATCAAAGAGGAGGTCTCTAAGATGTTGGCGCTAGAGGTGATCGAGCTCTCCAACAGTCCTTGGGCCAGCCCAGTGGTCTTGGTCCCAAAGGCTGATGCACCCGGTACCACTCCAGAACTGCAGTTATGTGTGGACTACAGTGGGCTCAATGCCGTCACCAGGACTGACGCACACCCCATCTAAAAAATCTAAATCCGTATTTGTAAAGCGCGAACTACTCACCCTTACGGGTCTCAAGGCGCAGGGGGCCGTCGTGGAAATTAAGTGAGCTATTGCCCAGAGTCACATGGTGCTGAGCTGAGCTGCCGCCGAAGCCGGGGATCGAACCGTGAACCCTGTGCTCCGAAGTCAGCTGCCCTGGCCGCTGCACCACACCTCTCCACCATCCCCAGAGCTGATGAGCTCATTGATTGGTTGGGAGCTGCCAAGTTCCTCAGCACGTTTGATTTAACGTCTGGGTACTGGCAGATTGCCTTAACCGATGGGGCCAAGGAGAGGTCAGCATTTTCAACCCCAGAAGGACATTACCAGTTCCGGGTGATGCCCTTTGGGTTGAAGAATGCCCCTGCCACCTTTCAGAGGTTGTTCAACCAGGTGTTGGCTGGACTGGAGGATTTCAGTGCTGCATACCTGGATGACATTGCAGTGTTCAGTTCCAGCTGGTAAGAACACTTGCAGCACCTCAGGGAAGTGTTGAGGGCTCTGCAGAGGGCAGGCCTCACGATCAAGGCCAGTAAGTGCTAGATTGGGCAGGGTTCTGTGGTGTACTTGAGACACCAGGTAGGAAGCGGCCAGGTGGTGCCCCTACAGCCCAAGATTGACACCATTCTGGCTTGGCAGTCCCCCAAGACCCACACAGAGGTGAGAGCCTTTTTAGGTCTGACCGGTTACTACAGGAGATTTGTTAAGGGCTATGGCACCATTGTTGCTCCCTTAACAGAGCTGACTTCCAGGAAGCAGCCCAAGAAGGTGATCTGGACTGAATCCTGCCAGAAAGCTTTTGATGCCCTGAAGGCCGCCATATGCACGGTGCTCGTGCTCAAGGCACCCGACTTCTCCAAGTAATTAGTCGTGTAGACCGACGCTTCAGAGCATGGTGTGGGAACGGTGCTCTCACAACTGAACGAAGAGCGCCTAGACCAGCCTGTAGTCTTCCTTAGCAGGAGACTACTCCCCAGGGAACAGAGGTGGAGTGCCATAGAAATGGAAGCTTTTGCTGTGTTCTGGGCACTGAAGAAGCTAAGACCCTACCTGTTTGGGACTATCTTCCGGGTTCAGACAGACCACAGGCCCCTCAGATGGTTGATGCAAATGAGGGGTGAGAATCCAAAACTGTTGAGGTGGTCCATCTCCCTACAGGGAATGGACTTTACGGTGGAACATCGCCCTGGCACAGAACACGCCAACGCAGATGGTCTGTCCAGGTTCTTCCGCCTTAGTGAAGAGAACTCCCAGGAGGTTGGGTAGTTCTCCCTACTTTCAGCTGGAGGGGACATGTGTTAGACTTGGCATCTTTTTGGTGTGTTTCCCCTGACTTTTTGCTTTGACCTCCCGGTTTTGACTCTGTTTTTGCTGGCTTAGTGTCTCTGCGCACTTTCTCACTGCTGATCAGTGTTAAAGTGCAAGTGCTCCTGTTGTAAATTGTGTTATGGATTGTTGTTTCAATGATTGGCATATTTGATTTACTTGTCATTCCCTAGTAAAGTGCACTGAGTGTGCCAGGGCCTGTAAATCAAATACTGTTAGTGGGCTGCAGCACTGGATTGTGCCACCCACACAAGCAGCCTGTAAAGGTAACTCTGGCCTGCCATTGCAGAGCCTGTGTGCAGTCTGGGACTGCCATGTTGACTTGGCAAGTGTACCCACTTCCCAGGCCCTAACTTCCCCTTTTCTTACATGTCAGTCACCCCTAAGGTAGGCCCAAGGTACCCCTGTGGGCAGGGTGCAGTGTATGTGAAAGGTAGGACATGCCCTTGTATGTGTGGCATGTCCTGATAGTGAATTACTGCCAATTTCGTTTTTCACTATTGCAAGGCTACCTGTTCCTATAGGACAGAATGGGGAGTCTGTTTATAACATCTTATAAACCTAACTACCCCTGGGAACAAGGTAGGAAAATAAAGTTTAGTATGCCTGAACTCAGAATCTAAAGATGCATCTTTTAGTGAAGGTGATTTTTACATTCTGTGTTTGAAAATACCACTTTTAGAAAGTAGGTATTTCCTTGCTCAGCCATCCAGTAGGCCTCTGCTAGGTTTGTGGATTGACAGTCTGGGATTTGGATGACAGGGGCTGGAGAGGAGCAGTGGCTCCAGAGATTCTAGATGGGTCAGGGAAGGGCTGAATAGACCTGGGCTGCAGTTAGGTTAGGGGGAGGAGATTTCCTTTCACCTGAATGGGCCTGGTCTGCCTCTGACAATGCTGTCTCCACCTCCCACCAGGAAGCTGCACCAGAGAGGACAGAACTGTTTCTGGCTGGGCACAGACACTCTCTGCCTGAGAGGACAAAGGATTTTGGGCTATAAAAAGTGGGGCCCAAACCCCTAAACTTTAGAACTCGCTGGAATCAAGGAACCTGCCAAGAAGAAGAGCTGGAAGAGCTGCCAGGAGGAGTACTGCCCCTTTGCTGTGTTGTTGCTTTGTTGGGTTGGCCTGCAGTTGCTGCTTCTGCCTTGGGCAGTGAAAGGACGGGACTGAACTTTCTTTACTTGTGCTGAGTCTCTCCAAGGGCCTGAAATCGAGCTGGCCTCCTGTTCTGAAGTCTCAGGGACTGCAAAGACTTCATCAACCTCTGGGTACCGCTTCTGGAACCGCTGTTTCAGTTGCCACAGAGAAGGGAACTGCAACCGACTCCATCCCCGACTCCGTCACTGGCTTTGTGTCCTGACGGCACCGTAGACCGCACCGTCCGCATCTTGCACCGCTACCGCTTGTCTCACCGATGACGACGACGAACGCCGCCACCGAGCCGCTGCTTGCACCCTGACCTGTGGGCACCACAGTCCGCACCGCACCGCCTCGCTTCACTTCGCCATCCTGGTCTCAGCGATGCTGTCGCTACTGCTGACAACACCCATGGGTCCTGTGCTCACCACACCACTGGATTCAAGCTAGCCTGGCTGATGAAGGGTGATGCCCTGAAACCGGTCCCAGGATGCTTGTTTTCGTTCCAGGGAGGGCCTGGCTTGGCAGTTCGGGCTGGACTGTTCCCACAAGGAACAGGGTTAAGACTGATTGGCATATGGCTGGGTCCAAACTGGGGTGGTGTGGTGAGCAAAAGAATGATGGATTTAACCCAGATCCTTGTGACTGGGCTGTGAATGTTTGCATTGTCCAGCATTCCGTCCATCAATTGTTTCTTTTGCATTTGTCGCACTAAGTGGGAAGGGTATGCCTAGACGTGGGTCCCGTGCTCACCACACCACTGGATTCAAGCTAGCCTGGCTGATGAAGGGTGATGCCCTGAAACTGGTCCCAGGATGCTTGTTTCCGTTCCAGGGAGGGCCTGGCTTGGCAGTTCGGGCTGGACTGTTCCCACAAGGAACAGGGTCAAGACTGATTTGCATATAGCTGGGTCCAAACTGGGGTGGTGTGGTGAGCAAAAGAATGATGGATTTAACCCAGATCCTTGTGACTGGGGGTGAATGTTTGCATTGTCCAGCATTCCGTCCATCAATTGTTTCTTTTGCATTTGTCACCCTAAGTGGGAAGGATATGCCCAGGCATGGGTCCCGTGCTCACCACACCACTGGATTCAAGCTAGCCTGGCTGATGAAGGGTGATGCCCTGAAACTGGTCCCAGGATGCTTGTTTCCGTTCCAGGGAGGGCCTGGCTTGGCAGTTCGGGCTGGACTGTTCCCACAAGGAACAGGGTCAAGACTGATTGGCATATGGCTGGGTCCAAACTGGGGTGGTGGGGTGAGCAAAAGAATGATGGATTTAACCCAGATCCTTGTGACTGGGGGTGAATGTTTGCATTGTCCAGCATTCCGTCCATCAATTGTTTCTTTTGCACGCATCGTGGTTGGGGGCACAGCTCGTAAAGTTTCACGATGCACCGCCTCGTCCCACACAGCCATCTGGGCCGACCGACGTCAGCTCCCACAAACTGGCTCTGTCGCCTGCACCGCAACCTACCAGCACCGCATCGAGCACCGTCTCGCCCTACACCGTAAACCTTGGTCTCACCGATGCCACCTGGACGATCGTCACCGAGCCGCTGCCTGCACCACATCGAGAGGACACCGCACCCTGCACCGCTTCCATTTAGCAACGCACCTGCGACGGTTGCCACGACCGGCTCCCACACCCGTGTAAGCCGCAACGAGAAAGGTGCTGTTACCGAGTCTGTTCACGCTTTTGCTGGCCCGTATCAATGCGGTCGGCTGGAACGGTTAGACTCTTTTGTTTTCAGCATCGCAGTAGCCCCGGACGGAGCTACAGACTCGTACGAACTGTGTTTTTGAGGTATTTCTGCAGTTTAGAAGACATTTTGCAAAGTATCTATTTTTCAAATACTGTATTGTGGATTCTTTATCATTTTTGGTCTTGTCTTAAGTATATAAAAATATTGGATATTTTTCTAAACTGGTGTGGTGTCCTTTTGTAGTGCTTATACTGTATTACTGTTGGGTATGTACAAATGCTTTACACACTGCCTCTAAGATAAGCCAGACTTCTCGTGCCAAGCTACCCATGGGGTGAGCAGGGGTTATTTTAGTAGTGTAACTCACTAATCCTGACTAGAAGGAAGGGTCCCTACTTGGACAAAGGTGCAAACCCTTGCCAACTAGAGACCCCCATTTCTAACAGGAAGCATCCCTCATTGCCTCCATGACAAGACTGGAGGTCTGTATTGCCTCAGCAGCAGCTGTGATATGCTGCAGGCCTCTGGTCACATCTCCACTGTAGTGGCCCATTTCCACCTGCAAGGTCAGTGTGCATCTTGAGTAGAGAGTGGTACCTGGGCTAGCCTGCCAATCACCCAGGTCATTGCCCCCATCCTGCTTGCCCTTCTCCTTTTGTTGTGCCTCTGCTGACTTCTCTCCTCCGCCAGCTCGGTGCAGAGCTACTCAATCACCCCGGGAGTGCATCAAACTTGACATCCAGCCAGGGCTGGTTGTCTGCTAATTGGAGGGATAGGTGTGAAAATCCCTGGGCCAGCTTAGTGTTAATCACTCTCGAATGTCTCTGTTGCAGCCGCTGAATTTGCAGCATTGCCTGTTCAATGCCGCTGGCCTCCGCCTGGCCGCCCGTGCCTGCCTGGAAGTGGGTGTAAAGCCATGCCTGTTGCTGCCTCTGCAAGGACTGCATTGGATGCAGGTGCTGGACCCTGGTGACAGGAGTTGTTGGTGCAGCTGTCTGCTGGGATGTGTTAACCTTGATGTCAGATGGACCTGGCTGAGACTCTGCCTGGACATCCATCTCTTCCTCCATCAGGTAAAAGTCCTGCTCTTCCCCTGCTTCTTCTTGTGTGTCCTGTCCTCCCACAGGTGTAATTGTGTGGTACATGAGAAAACAAAATAAATGCATGTGTGAGACACTATCTCAGTGGTTGAACCATGGTATTCAGCGCATGTCAGACAGTTACGCCACTGTTTATGCACCTGACTACATATTCCATAATGCAACAGCTGTGACTTTTGGTGCATGAAAATAGAGTGTCTAGGGGTATCTGTGTTGCATGCCTGTGGACTGCAAGGTTCTGGCAGGTATGTTGGCATAGTAGCTATATTGCACTTACCAGGAGGGCTGCAGAGGTGTGGATGGTCCCTGAGGCGCACGCTGTCTCTGTATCCCGTTCTGGATCCTGCTGGGGCTCCACAGATGGGGGCATCAGATGGTCCAGTTGCTGACCCTTGGGACTCTCCCAGCTGTGCTGCAATCCTTCCCTTGGCACAAGATCGCAGGTTGCAACACCTTTTTTTTAGGTCTTCGATGGACCTATCTGCAACTTGCTGCCTTTCCCTCCAGATCTTGCACTTTTCAGAGTCAGGAAATATCTGGGAGGCCCGCCGAAAAGCTGTTCAGGGTTGTTGCAGCAACCATGAGTGAGAATTTCCAATTCTCTTACGGAAAATGTTATCTTCCACCTACGTTCCCTTCTTGCTCTGCTGGCTGGCCATTGCAGGGCTTGCTTGGTGCCTGGATGCAGTCTTGGAGTGTGCTGCTGCCTTCACAGTGTGCTCCTACTGCTAAACAGGAATCATGATGGACACCATTTCCTGGTTTGGGGTCCTTCTGCTGTTCCAGGAAGTAACTGGGCATTTTTAAAGCATCGGTCACTAATTGTGACCACAATCACAAATTGTGACTGCTGCTACAATTTGTGACTAAATACCGACTCAAAAATGCGAGTTCGGTAATTGCGATGTCACTCGATTGCGGGTTGCAGATTGAGGGCCAGATTTGTACATACATCAGATTTAGCGACTCATAGTTTGCGAGTCGCTATTTCGCACGGTCATACATCTGGCCCTAAAACCTTCACTGAGCCTAACAAGAATAGAGACATTAGTACTTGTGGCAGACTACCATCCACCCCAAACTAGTAGTACACTTTATCACATCTTTTTAGAACTCGATCCTCTAGGCTTATCTCACAATGGTAACCAATATGTAGATTAGATTAACCACTTGAGTGCTCATGACGGCTCCCGGCCGTCATGAGTCACAGTAGACGTGTGCTCATGACGGCCGGGAGCCGTCCGAACGTTGCCGCTCTGCCCACGTGGTATTAATTCCCCGCCTGTGCGGGGAAATTAATCAGTGGGCGGAATTCGGACGGCTCCCGGCCGTCATGAGCACACACCCACCGTGATTTATGACGGCCGGGAGCCGTCCTGAGTACCCGAGCGACACGCCCAACCCCGCCCCCTCTCGCACCGCGGGGGAATTTGCCCCGCGGCGAAGGGGTTAAATATGCAGTTATTTTCAAGAAGGTTTGAGAGGAAGGGGACCAGTCAGGGGGACAGTCACAAACTGCAAAACATTTTAACATCACATTACCATTTGTTACTAAAGCTGTGAACCATCAAATAATTCAGAGGCAATACGGACAGATATGGCTAGTGCTCCTAGGCATATGGAGTTTACATGTGAAGGTGCAACTGTTTAAGGGTGAGACTGATGTATAACTGTATATTTTCAATGCCTTGATACCACATATGAATAAACTCTCTCAGTAAAAATCAGACATACATTTAAAGTTTCATTGTTTGTGTAACAGGTTGAGACTCCTAAAAGAATTTATTTTGTGCAGCCAACAAGAACAAAATCGGTACTTACAATATTACCTGCAGACATGTGTGGCTAATTTTGAAAAACCATATATCAGTTTTGTTTGCTGTACTGATTATGATGGACCACAAACCCAAGCAAGTAGCCAACACCTGGAGTAGGAGCTGCTTCACTGCAGGAGGTGCAGGTCAAATAGTGCACTTAGGCATTCAATAATAATAGATATTCATATTTGAATATGTTGCTTTCCCGATATACTCTCCTTTCTTTATCAGGTTTACAGAGAACCTTTGCTACAAGATTTTACCAGGTATAAATTCTTAACTATGTTCATGTTTACATTTCAGATTTTCTGAATCCTGCATTCTGTAGATGAAGCAGGTTCATGGTCAAATAGTGTGGAACACCCTAATGGTATACTTTATAGCAGCATGTTAGAATACCAACTACAAAAATATCACACTATAGGGCTACTATCACAAAAATATCATCAGCCAAAATATCATAAGGTTATGTACATACTGGTAACTACATAAGAATAGATTTACTATTCTTAACTTCATGTCTATGTTCCTTTACTCAAATATACATAGTATATATGCAGAAGTGTACAGTGTAATATGCTATTTAGTACTATTGTTGTGTGTGGGGAGGGGCCATGACTCATGATAGACGAAGTCACGAGGTATGATGCCCCTCGCCGCAACTCAACAACGATAATAAATAGTATACAAGGTTTATACAATGGCATGTTTTTTATATGTGTTTATTGTATATAACCAAAACCAGGATGCAAGTCTTAGTATATGTGTTCAATGTTTACATTGTTTTTCTAATGTATGTTAGATTAAATACTTTGCTGGTAGGTATAATGTGCACTATTTAACGCTTATTACAGTGGTAAATACTTGTCTTCAGGCCAACAGTACTGTTATTTTTCACATATACAAAAATTCAGGGAAATTATCCTTTATATGATCTGTGCATTTAATACTTACTTTCATATCTTAAATGCTGCAGTAGGTTATAGAGTAATTTGAACAGCAGTCGGTTGGATGATGTAATCAATTATGTCATTATAGATATCATTGGTGAGGTAATCACTGATGCCATTCAACATGTCATGTGAGTGATGTAATAAGTGAGGTCATAAGCAGTGCATGGTGGAGGCACAAGTTATATTTAACTTGCTAAACTATAACTGCCAAATTTCAGTGTTTTTTTGGCTTTAAAACATTATGTTTTGACTGGCATTGTCACCTAACTATAACATCCCTTTAACCTTTGTTTTTTTCATGGAATTTCTAGGGGATTTTGTTTTACTGTATAGGAATATATTGTTACCATACCCAACTATAATATGACTTTAACTCTATTTTGTTTAGTAAATTCCAAGGGCTTTTTGTTGTATCTTTAGTTTGTCCAATTAATTTTCAGCAGTGTCTTATGTCTTACAATTTCTCAACTGAATGGCTGTCATTAATTTTATTATTTTCTCCACTTTCCACAGGTGCTGTGGTACTCCTTCGGGACCCATAGAACCAATGAAAGGATGCCTCAAGAATCCAATGTGGGGTTTACTTCCTGTTTCAGGTTCCTCAGATGTACTGCTGGACCCAGAATAACTTTAAAAAAAGTTGTGTTTAGTATGGAAGTGATTTTGATGTAACTTTGAGGCTAGATCTTTTCTCATAAGTGCAATTAATGAGGATGCCCTGTGTTTTTTGTGAAGTCTCTTTGTTTCTGCGTGTTCCACTGTACATATGGCACAAAGTAAAGATAACTGACTGGTTGAAATTATGGTCTTCAGTCATTTACAGGGAGTTTCAACCCTTTCAACCTAATTTGGGATAAGTACTTGTGTGTGACCACATCTTGTGCTAGACCATGCTTTTTTAGAGCCTTCAATTTTTTTTGAGTTTCTACAAAAAAAAAGGCATCTGGAGAAGAGGGACGAAAGGAGATTGAAGAAAAGCTGGAGGAGACCCCCAAGAACCACCAGCGAGTCTGATGTGGCGGTTTTTCCATCCTTCTGGGAGAGAAAAAGGTTTCTATGAAGATTCTGACATGCATTCTGTGTCACAAAGGGTTATCCAGGAGTACTGTCAAGAATCACTCCTATCAAACTTCAGGCATGAGGAAAACATATGAGGGCATGGCACCATAGACATCTGTCTCAAGCATTGTCTCATTACTAGCCAAATGAAGTGCATTTCTGGTGAATGAGTTTGTGGAAAGATTTGTGGTGATTAGTTATGGGGAACTAAATCCATACGTGGGACATCTTTTTCAGTGCAGAAAAACAGCAAAATTCCTTTGATCAATTTGTATCTCAACACCTTAGAATTCAGTATGCTGCAAGTCACAGTAAGATTTTTTTCCCAGTGAGGTATACAATATATGATATTGGTGCATTAAAGACCTAGGGCCCCGTGCATCAACCGAAAAAACCGGTCGCAAACCGGCAGATTCGCAGAATCTGCCCCTTTGCGACCGGTATTTTTGCATTTGGGATGCATCAATCCAAATGCAAAAATCGCATTTTAAGTAATCGCTAAAATAGCGATTACTTTAATTGCGATTGCATTTAGGGAATTGCAAATTGCGATTCCCTAAATGCAATGCATGATGCAATCGCAAATAGCGATTTCGCTATTAGGGGTCGCAAATTACCATCAATTTGAACTTGATGGTAATTTGCAAAAACTTTGAAAAATGCACTAAAGTGCATTTTTCAAAGTTCCATGTTACACATACACATGCCCTTGGGCATGTGTGTGCGCAACATCTGCACACATGCATATTTCAGGGGTGCAACAGGGTGTCCTTTTGGTACCCTTGTACCCTTGAAATTGCATACACAATTTGCGAGTACCTATTGGGTACTCGCAAATTGCGCATGCAATTCCCATTCATTCCTATGGGTCTGTAGGCCCATAGGAATAAACGAGAAGCCATTCCTTAATTAAGACTCGCAATTTGTGAGTCGCATTTAAGGAATGTGTAGGAATCACTGGGGCATATTATCAACGGCCAGCGATAATTATCGCTGGCGTGCTGAGCGCCGAATTCCCTAACGCAGGCTATCTCTGCTATTTATCGCCCTAGTAGCGCGTTATTAACAACGCGTTTCCCCAGGGCGATAAGAATTCCAGAGATAGCGAGGTTATCGCCGTTTGCAGGGAACATCGCTGGTTTTCCAGCGATGTTCCCTGCAAAACGGCGAGTAACCTTGCTGATACGACCCTGTGGTCGTATCAGCATAATCCATCCCCTATGTCTAACATAGGTAAGTCAGGATTTTAGCAGACGTTAGATTTTGGCGAAACGGCCGTTTCGCCAAAATCAACGTCTGCTAAAACTCTATGGGCTGCCTTGTTAATATCGCGATGTGAACATCAGCGATATTTTCAAGGCAGTCCATCCGAGTACGCTCAGTGACGCCCACTTTGCATCTCATTAGAGATGCAAAGGGAGCGTCGAGGAAAAAGGTGCTAACATGCGATTATGCATGTTAGCACCCTCTTGTTGATCAGGCGATAGTTTTATCTCTGTTTTTCTGGCTTTTAAAGCCAGAAAAACGGAGATAAAGCCCTTGTAGATATGCCCCCACTATTTTTTAAGCGATTCCTACATGCATAGGCTTTTGCAATTCCATAATTGCGATTCCTTAATAATCGCAATTAAGGAATCGCAAAAGCCTACCTTGATGCCTGTGCCCCCTAGTGTATGCCGTCAAGCATATGGAAACCCAAAGTACATTATTTTGAACTATTTGCCTGAAGTGTGTTGTAAGTAAGCAAATCATGAAAGTACTCTAAAAGGTTTATCCTGAGTGACATACGTTTATCCTAGCCAAACACACCATTGCCACTATTGGCAATGGTATGTTATTAAACACTCCAACAGCTTTGATAATGCTCTTTTTTTCTACTTTTGGGAAAACTGGATTCTGACCTCTTCTACGCCATAAGGCCTGTTAACTCAGACAACAGTCACTGGGTGTTCCAAAAACGTTTCTCTGTTGACCTGCAATTTCAATGCAACCCTGCTGGCTGACTTGAGTCAGTTACATTAATATGTATCTTATTTTAAGGTGACCGCATTAGTGCATAGGGCCTACACATTTGCAAATGTCCTCATTCACGGAGCTGCAAGTTAGAAATCACTGATTTCCATAGTCCTGAAGTGCTTCTAGGTCATTTTAAGCTACAGCAACAATTGTGCTAAAAATGGCAAATTGTGATTATTATTGTTTTTTTTAACCCGGTTAAGAGTTCATTACAGTTAATTATTAAATCTTGTGCTGAGAGAGAACAGCTAATTAATTTAGACTTATTGGCAGTTGCATCCCGCAGTAAGCAGTTTTGCAAGCTGTTTGGACACAATAATATCTTGATAGTTCTATTCCTTAATCTCTTTCTTGCTACTGGGGTGTCTGCCTTGCTAGATCTCTGCATATTGGGGCCCCTTGTGGCATTGGTAGGTCACACAAACACAACTGCCACAAGCATTTTTCTTCCAACCCAAGATGGAACCAGACGTTTCCTCCTAATCCAAGTTGGAATCTAACACCTATTTCACAAATAGAGTGGGAACTTACCATTTTCTCAAGCCAAGATAGCCTCCACACTAGCATTTCTATTGTCAAAAGTACTATCCAAGATGGAGACACACTTATCAAACCTCAATTATGGTCTGATTGTTTACTTTTTTCTATGTGTGAACCTGAATGAGACAGCTATGATTCTTAAGTTATCTCTGGATTTTAAAGGGTAAGCCTTGTTCTGGACTTCAGTGGATTGCCAATTCTTTGACTATTTTTGGGATCTTACTTTCACTAGTCTCTGAGGGTGGCCATTTAAAGACATCATCATCATTCTGTAGGCCAGTTTGCTTTTCGAAGGGGGAGGGAAAAAGTGGATTCGGGAGAGGAGAAGTGATTACTCCAGTATAAACGTTTCCTTCTACTGTGTTGCCATAGATCCCAATGTTCCTTTTGGCATTTATTTCTTTCTACGAAAGCCACACCACATGTGACATATTAAGTCTGGTACGAAATCATATTCAGTCCACTGGTGACTTCATGTCTTTGGAAGAAAGATCCACCATTACATCTGGAGTCACACTAGAGAAAGTCTGTGGTCTACAAGTTTACACAATCGACATTGACCTGCTGTGACATGCCAGCAGATGGATGTTTATGGAATAATTATTTTTATTCGTTTACACATCAACATGACATCTTATATGCCTGCACCCAATGGCCGGCAACGGGTTTTAAATGCTTATGCAAAGACACAGCGAGGCTCCTACAACCCGGAGGTGGCCGCGAGAATACTGAATGACAATAGTCTACATATCAAATAACGTGCGAATGTAAAGCAGACTGTTTAAGCCATGCCCTGTGAAATGTAGAGGGGATAGAAAACAACATCAAAATGGGCTTATAAAGGGAAACAAAGGCCCATGAATCAAACAAGAAGTAACCCCACCCCCATCCCATCTCCTCCGCACCCTGAGTTGCGCCTGTATTGTGTCTAGTGAGTTATCCCCAGTGCGTTCCTTGTCAGCTCTTTTAGGTATCAGTATTTTGAGTGCTAGAAGTGAGGCACAGGATTTGTAGGAGCTTGGGGCAAGTTATCTCTCTAAATTCCTTGCTTAGGATTGTGATAAATGGAGCCCACAGATCCATGTATGCTTCAGCTTTGTTTTCTGCCAACATAGATAGGCGCTCCATTCCCAGTACAGTCCACAGCCTTCTTAACCATGCTGTATGGTCTGGGACCACTTTGGTGCCCCAGTGGGCAAGTAGCTCTAATCTTGCAGCATTAAGGGCTAAGGCTATCTGCCTCCCTCTTAGAGAGCGCAAAGGGAATGTCAAAGGGTTAGGGAGACCCAACAGGGTATAGCTAGGGAAACGCGGGATATCAGTTTTGAAGGCTTCATTTATGTCCTGGAGTATCATGTCCCAGTATCTTACCAATTTGGGGCAATGCCAAAGTAAATGCACTAATGAGCCGGTCTGTCCGCAACCACGTCAGCAATAGGCCGGGCGGTCTTTGTTCCAGTGGTTCAGTCGGGCCGGTGTTAAGTACCAGTATGAAGCTACCTTATACGCTGCTTCCGTACCCGGGATGTCGTGTGCTGTATGATGGGTTCTGAAGTAGATGTCCTGCCACTCTTAGTCTGTGAGGGATCTGCCTATTTCCTCCTCAAACCTTAACTGCCCCTTGGATTTCGTGGGAGTAGTGTCCGCCGAGAGAAAAGCATTGAGTTCTGATATAAGGCGTTTGTCCTCGCTTTTAGTAATGAGCCATTTTTCAAATTCTGTTAATTGGAGAGAAGCTCCTGATCTCATCTCCGGAGAGGTTACCCAATGACATGCTTGGTTATAGGTGTATTGGTCAGAGGCTTGGATTGGTAGTCTTCCTGAAGCTGATCGAAAGGAACAACTCCGTCCTGATCAAATAGGGAACCTACCCTTTGCAGCCCTTCTCACGCCACCGCTGAAATGATTCCGATTTACACCCAGGCGGGAAGTCAGGCTTGTCCACCAACGGGGAGGGGACTGAGGGGAGGGGAATGAGGTGAAGCCGTGGCGGATCGCAGTTGCGTCCCAGACTTTTAGAGTAGTCGCCGTGATAGGGGAAGAATAAAGCCCCCAAGCCCTGTGCCTACGCAGGAGCCAAATCTCTTGCCAGATATTCGCTCCTGCAATAGTTTGGTCCATAAACGACCAGTGCTTCTCTGAGAGGGGGCAATTCCACTCCAGGATGAAGTGTGGTTGGGATGCTTGAAAATACCTTGACACCACTGGGACACTAAGCCCACCTTCCCGTTTTAGGCTTCGTAATCTGTGAGAAAATGAGTCGCGGTTGCTTCCCACCCCATATAAAGCGGTTGATGGCATGTTGTAGATTCCGTAATGTGGCTGAGGGTGGGGAAAGGGGAATAGTTTGAAAAATATGGAGTATGCATGGCATGACCGTTATCTTGACTGCGGCAATGCGACCGGCCCAAGAGAGACCCGACCGAGTCAATGTGGATACGGTTTTATTAGTCTGTTCCAAAGGTGGGCCGTAGTTAGCTTTTAGTGTTTGTCAGGGGTTCGCGCCAGGAGAATCCCTGGGTATGGTATGTGATTGCTAGCCCAGGTGAATGGGAATTGTCTAGATAGGGCCTCCACCGTGGACGGGGTGGTGGAAAGATTTAATATTTGTGATTTGGGAAGGATTACCTTAAATTCCGATACCTCACTGAAGCGAGATAATTCGTCCACTAAGGCCAGGAGCGAGGTCCCGGGATTCATCAAGGACAGGACCACGTCATCAGCATATAGGCTTATAATATGAGTGTCTGCCCCCAGGTGGATCCCCGAGATCATTGGGTTGTCTCTAACTCTCTGGGCCATCGGCTCCATATACAGTGAGAATAGTCATGGGGACAGAGGACATCCCTGTTGAGTTCCTCTGTGTATGGGGAAAAGCCTGGAGGAGTATCCGTTGACTCTAACAGATGCCCTGGGTGAGTTGTAGATGCACCTTGTCCAGCCAAGGAATCTCTCCCCGAAGCCGAAGCAGCGGAGCATCTCGAATAGGAATGGCCGGTGAACCCTATCGAAGGCCTTCTCTGCGTCAACAGATAGCAGGAGAGCCTCCTTTCGGGAGCAGTCGATGAGATCTGTGAGATGTATAAGGCGTTTGGTATTGTCCCCGCATGGTCTCGTCGGTATAAATCTGGCTTGGTCTGGGTCAATGAGACCTGCCATATATGGGTTAATGCGAGCTGCCAGTATGCTCGTGAATATTTTAGCATCAACGTTGAGCAATGAGATGGAGCAATACGAAGCACACTCCAGGGGATCTTTTGAGGGTTTTAGGATCACCGATATAGAAGCTTCCGAAAGGGAATCAGGAAGAGCTCCCGTATCAATAAATGAATTACAAAACCTAGTCAATATAGGTGCTTGTGGCTGACAGAATTTCTTATAAAACAGAGGGGTAAAGCCTTCTGGGCCCGGAGACTTAGAGATTTTGAGACGGGCTATTGCTGCCACCACCTCGTCTACCTGAATAGGACGATTGATGTGAGACGCAGTGTCGGTCGGCAGCGTAGACAGCTGCACATCATGAAGATAACCAGCCAAGTCTCCATGGGGAGAATCTCCTTCCGCATAGAGCCTGGTGTAGAAGGTTCAGAAGGCCTCTGCTGGATGGATGTTTAAAAGATTTGCTAAACAAAAGGCAGAATGATAGTGAGAGGGTAATATAATAGAACTTTCAAATCAGTGTTGATGGCCTTTTCTGTTCTAGTTCCTTTTGATTGAGAAGTCATTCCAGATTTGATTTTCTGGCATCAGAGAGCAGAGGGGTACTTTATCTTATGAACCCATGCGCAATAGCTTTCATATTTGCTATATAACATTTCGTTTTTCCCACAGTGGTTGTATTTTTGCATGTGTTTTTGCTCCAAAGAAGAAGTCCTGCACCATTTCTAACTTTTTCCAGAAATGTCTGAGATTTTAATTAGCTGATAGCAAATCTGACAGAACTCCCTTTACATCATAATACAACAAAGTTGAGATTGGGAAGTATTTTTAGGAAATTCTAGATCCTATTGCTCTAATTTCATGGTTAGCTTCTCACTTAAATATTACCGCTCAAACCGTTTCTGAGAGTTCAATACTTAAAGCCGAAAATCACAGCTGAATAGGTTATAATTGCCACTACTTCTGAAATACCTGGACTTCGCCTGCTGTACAGCATGTGCCAGGTTTCTCATAAGTCAATGTTCTGAGTTTGTCCCCCATGGATAGGAAGGCCTAAGCCTAATTGAAACATTCCACTTGTTTGCTTCGAGTATTTTACTCCCGAGAGCTATGGCATGGAAATGGGCCATGTATCTATAGAAAGCTGCTGGACTGTAAGAAATATCCAGTTAGTAGGGGGGAGTGGGAAGGTAAATGGACTGTAAAATGGTTTTGTGAATGTACTGGGATATTTGGACAGGATTGATTGTGTACCGACATCTCTGGCGGTTTAAATCAAGAAAAAGTACAGAATGTGGGACTGTGTGAACTGTAACAGCATTTCATCACATGGATATGGTCACAGAAGACCTGCCCTGAAGATCCCTTGTAAAGTAAAAACTGCCTTTACTGACTTAATTTTGAACGAAGAAGCATAATTTCCAAAGCAATTGTGTCACTTGGCTCTCTTCAGACAAGATATCCACAACTGATTGATTGCTTCTGCAAGACATTTCCTGCCACTTTGGAATACAAACAATATGGATGTAGGTTCTGCTGATAAGTTGCAGGCTCTACAAAACTTCTTACTCACAAAACTGATCTTGAACAAACACTAAAATATAAATCATCACATGCACTTGTGAGCCATACGTATTTTAACTTTGAACCTTGGATTTTTTTTTTTCAATAATGACTAGAAATACAGAGCATCCAGAAGTTAAATCAGATGCAACACCCAGGATGTTTGCCACACCATTTTTTTTTTAAGAGTGACAGAGGAATCCTTCACTTGGAAAACTGCCAATCTACACTCAACTGTAGGGACTCACACATTGAGCTTAGAGGACACCTTTCGTCAACTTTCTCTTTTGTATGGTGGAGGGTTTGGTGAAGAGGGTCGTCCTATCCAGCTTCGTTAATTCAGATTTGATGTAGTCAAACCAGGGAATTTTCATGTCTCTCTCGCCCGCAGTGGCAAGGTGAGCACAGGACCCACGTCTGGGCATACTCGTTCCACTTGGGTGACAAATGCAAAAAGAACAATTGATGGACAGAATACTGAACAAAATCATTCTTGACCCTGCTCCCAACGGGAACAGTCCAGCCCAAACTGCCAGGCCAGGGCCTGGCTGGACTGTGCCCATGGGGAGCAGGGTCAAGACTTATTTACATATGGCTAGGTCCAAACTGGAATGGCATGGTATGCCCAGATGTGGGTTTAGTGCTTGCCATACCACAGGGTTCAGGCTATTCTGACTGATGAGGGGTGATACCCCGAAACCGGTCCTAGGATGCGTGATTTTGGTCCAGGGAGGACCTGGCCTGTCAGTTCGGGCTGGACTATTCCCATGAGGAGCAGGGTCAATACTGATATACATAAGTCCAAACTGAAATGGTGTGGTGAGCAAAGAAACACTTAATTTAGGTCCAGATCTCTGACTGGGGGTGAGGGTTTGACATTGCTCAGCATCCCATCAATCAATTATTCTTTTTATTTTTAGAAAGTTGGCATTTTCCTGCCTTACCCACTTGGTTCCTGCAGCCTGTTGCTGGGTCACATGACTGGGTGTAGTTGACAGTTGGGTTTTGTGTATTCCTCCTAAACAGCCACACACAATATGGAGCTTAGGTGTACCTGGATGGGCGATTACTGGCAGGATGGAAGGGAGAAGCTGGACATACACTTGAATAGGCTGTGCCCTGCCTCCACAGGAAGGGCTGAATCCTGCCTGTAGTTAGTCTGGCGCCAGGGCAAGGAAGGCAGGGCACCTGGGCACTTCAAAGGCATGCCTCTAGAAGCTACTCCCACTTTAAAGGAAGAAATATTTGACCTCAGACACCAATTCTTCAGTACACATCTGGACCTGTGGATACTCTGCCAGAAAGGACTGCTGTGCTGCTGAAAGGACTGACACTCTGCTGGACTACTGCTCCGAAGGACTGCTGCTCTGCTGTGCTGACCTGCTGCCAGCTGCCCTCCTGCTTGGGTGAGAAGGACTAGACCTGCATCAAATTGAACCCAGGACCACCAGAGTGACTGCATGGGCTAGTTGACTGACCTCCTGACTTGAGCCTCAGGACAGAAGGCTCCAACAACCTCAACGACAGCACCTAGACTCTGCCATCTGCGAGTCTACCCTGCCATGTGGCGTCACTCCAGTCCTGGATCCTTGGAAGTGGGCCTAAGGTGCTGTGCCAGCCTCTGTGGATCCAGATGAAAACTGACATCTCCTGTGTGACTCAATCCGGATTCAAACCGCCGCAACGCCACCGCGTTGGTCTCCTTCGTTGAAAAGACCAACATTGCATCGCAGAACACCACATCATCAGACCCACCACTGCGCAACGCATTCTCATCACTGGCCCTAGCATCCCTCATTGATGGCAGTCTTGACAATGATGCCATCCCAAGCCCTCCTTGCTGGGATCCTCAACGACGAGGCAGGACCTCGATTTGCAGCCTTGCTTCATCTTGGAACTGAAGCAACACTTTGGCTGTGCAACGCATCTGTGAAACGCTCCGCAAACCAGGATTTGAGGTACGTTGTTCAACAGGGTCCATTGTGGTTGACCTGGACTTGTGACATTATCCCAGTCTGGCACGACCAGATGTCCACAGTTGGCGTGCTGTGCTTCTTGGCGCTAATTATACTGAAATCTTTAAACTTGCATATCTCCGGTTCTACTATTTGTAATTTTGCCGTTTTAGTCGTTTTATTTGTTAAAAATAACTATTTCTCTAACTTGGTGTGGGATCCTTTTGTGTGGTGTTTTGCACTTTATTACTGTTTGATGTGCTGCAAAAATAATTTACACATTGCCTATATGTTAAGCCTGACTGCTCTGTGCCAAGGAACTAGAGGGTCGAGCCCAGGTAAATTTAGGATTGGCTTTTGCCTCACCCTGACAAGGATTGCGGTTGTTGCTTGACCAGGTCTCACACCCTAGTCAACCAGTAACCCAATTTCTTACAAGGAGGATAATATACTTTAAAGTGGGAGTGCCCAACATAGGTCAAGGAAGGCCAGATGAATTCTAAACTTTCAATATAACAAATGATTTGGTAAGTAGTTGATATTTAGAATAATTGTATGAGTAAGAATTTCACATCAGCTCATTAAAAACAATGACAGGCCCTGCTTCCAACAGAATGGTTATGCCCTGTATTGCAGACATTATGCCAAATCATAGCTATGTGGATGAGTGTAATTACCCAAGGCGTGGAAAGTAACTAGGGTCGAATACATCACAGGATAAGATTACTTTCAGAAAACGTATTAGGTTCTGGTCTCCCTATACAGATACGTTTATGCATGTGTGTATGAATGTGTGGTTATGTCATGAGTCTGCCCCAAATATAAAGCTGACCCTGATGTAATGGTGTAACTTCTGGAATGTACCAGCCTCTAGCACAATGCTGATGTTGTAGCCATCTTCGGAATGTTTCGCCTTTTGTAGCATTGACAATGCTACCTTTTGTGGGCATGCATGGAATGGGCATGTCCTTCCTTGCTATAATCCTGGCAGTTCTTGCATACTATTGGCAAATATTGGCATAATGTGGGCATCCATTCCATGACATTGTAAGGCATGGGTATGAAATATATACACAATCCACATGTGGCTGTGATAGACGCGACTACTTCATGAAACTTGTTTGAGTAGAAAAGATTCTTAATAAAACTGCAGAAGGCTATTTTCAGGACACAACTGATGTTTTTATAAATGTTCTAATCTTTAGCTATGGACAATTCAGTATTTTGTTTAAAAAGAAAAAGGTTTTATTTAATCGCAATAGCATTCCTTTCCATAAACTGAAAATCTAATGCTGGGGACAAAATGATATATTTACAAATATATGCGTGCAGCACAAACTTGAGTGGTAAGCACTATAACTGTGATCATAGCTTAGTATGGTAAATAAATCACACAGACACAAGTGAGTTACTTCACTACTCCTTAGATAATGTTTCCTCTCTATCACTTTTTCCTCTGCTCCTAGGAGCATGTCTCCACCTACACTATCCCTGCTCTAGCCTAAATTGAATGTCTTCCTCCCCCTATCCTTCCTTTCCACTTCTAGGGACTGAAAGTGTTGCCCGAGTACTTCACATTGTATGGGCCTCATGTTCAGACATCAAGACCACCCTTTCTAAGAAACAAATGACACAACTCTGATATATGCCCCTTTTGTTAAATAAGGATTACACAAACATTTCCTCCCATCAGAGGAGAACACCCCCTGATGTCTTTCCATGCCTCTGAACTTGCCAGCTCGGAGTTTGTTGAGTCAGTCAAGCTGCTTCTGTCACTGAGGATGGTATAATGTTCATATTATTGTGGCTTCAGCTGTAATGATGTATAGTGTTGAGCAGCTGGTGGTTAAGCTGTAACACTGGAATATATTTTGGCTGTTCTTAAAATGAAGGAGGTGTCCTCTGACACAGATGTGTATTTGGGGTGGTTGTCTTCAGGGATATTTTTTTACACATATGTTGCTAAGTCATCCTGTGTACCCTGTGCACCCCCATTTTGTGCTGTCTGGTGCTGGTGGTAACTGACTCTTACTGTCCCTGGGCTCTGTATAACCAGGCCCAGGGCCAATGCTATGTTGAAAACACACACATTCATTAGGGTACACTATGTGTAGGGTACATCTATAATTGGCATGACCTACCCTATCAGTCCCTAGTAGATAATAGGGCAGGGGATTTAAAACTACCTATAAGCCCCAAGTATGCTATAGGACATGACAGTTTAGAGGCCTGCATTCCTTTCTGCACTTGCATTAGTGCACTGCTGACAGACTGAGGTCATTTTAAAAGCAGCCCTGTGTTGCAGCACTGCTTTTAAATGTAAATTGTGCCCAAATTCAAGCTTGGTGGTAGGGGCACTTAAAAAGTGATAAACTACAATATTTTGGCATTTTAGGTACCCGCAGGCTCTCCCCTAGGTGTCCCAGGGGTCGGGGTCATGTCATTATAAGGAGGGCCCTTATAAAAGATGTTTTATATGCCCTGGGGATAGAGAAATTGTACATTTTACTTTCCCCATTGTAGTAAAGTGCCTCCCAAAATTGACTTTGGTGCTAGGAGCACTGTGGAGTGAGGATCTACACTATTGTGCATATTCAGGACCCCTAAAGTCTCCCATAGGTGTCCCAGGGGTGGGTGGGTGGGGGGGGGTCATGTTACTATAAGCAGGGCCTTTATAAAGATGTTTTATAAGCCCTGAAAATAGAGAAATTGGGCATTTTATTTTCCCCATTGTAGATACCTAGCCCAATAGAATAACATCGCAATAGTTTATGAACGCATAACTATCACTAGGAATGAAATAAAATACCATTCAAGGACTTAGGAGAATGGTATATAAAAGTTATAAAACGTTTTTGTCTGTAAGCCAAAATTCAGCCTTCTTGCCCTCTTCCCTGATTGGTCAGAATTAACAGGATTAGTCAGGCTGCTTTGATGAAGTGATAAGTGGCTCACCCAGGGAAAGGGTATCTGGTGAAGAGAGCTCTGCTACACAACAATGCCAGAGCAGGGGAGAGGGTCATAAAACATGAAGCTTCAAAAGGGGAATAAGACAGGCAGACAATGCCAGGTCCATCTACCTACCAGCCCCTCTGACCCAGCCAGATGGTCGGCTTAAGGCAGCAATCTGCTGATGGTAGCGGGAGGAGAGCTATGGAAATGAACCATACAGGAGGTTGGTTTAACTAGTTCTTGCTACTCTGCTGATACTCAGTCATACAAAATTTTGGTGGAATAGTGCTTTCTGGAAGACGATTATGCCACACTTCAGAGGAAGTGGTCATGCTCTGGGGTGTTGCCCTGCACCTCATTGGATAGGAGTGCTTTCCTGCTTGACCCCAGAGAACACTGAATAAATATGTGAGAGATCCGGATCTTCTGCTTGAAACTAAGAGAAGAAGAAGGCTTGCCAAGCTGGAAACTTGATTTGCACCATCAGGCCCTGTATTCTGACTGACTGTGCCTGTTGCATTATCTGGAACTACATCCCTTTGGAAATACCTTGCTTCAAGAGGAATAAAGAGTGGACTTCCTGCAAGCTACAGGTTAACAGAGCTCACCTGGACCATCACCACCAACAATCCCCTGCCTGGAGTGTGTCCAGTGGATTTGTAAGGTTTTTGTCCATGTGCATTGTGGGAATTGTGGTCCCAAACTTTCAAGGACCATCTTGGAGATTCCAGACCATTGGACTGTGTTTTGGACACTTTGGAAGAAGTTCCAGATGTTTGGAGAGGTTTAGAGCAACCTTGGAAAAAAGCTCCAAAAGGGGACTGAACTGCGAGAGCTAAGCTAGCCACCTTCAACGGCGAGCCGGCCTGACCTGCTGGTTTGTCCCACTGTAAAGCTCTAGAGGACCGACTTCCAGAGTTTGACTGGGAGCTCACTGAAAGGCAAGCCAGTGAACCCTCACTGAATCCAGACTGGTAAAGAGCATCGTGGAACCCCAGCAGAAAAAGCTCTAGAAAGTTTCTACGTCCGAAGGTAAAATTTTGACCGAGCCCTACCGCGAGGAGTATCCTAGCAGGGATCCATCGCGGTCGGCCTGAAACTTTGACTTAGTCCCGGACAAGCGCGACCAGATGTCCCAAAGTGGTGCTATAAGCTTCTAAGCGCTATATAGTGCTAAATCTTTAAAAAATCAAATCTCTGGTTCCCTACATTGGATGTTTGTCATTTTGATGTAATTTTTAAAATAAAAATATATACTATTTTTATTAATTGGTTTTGGAATGTTATTGTGTATTGTGTCTTAATTATTTACTGAATTGGTGTTTTTAAATGCTTTACATACCTGCTCGCAGCCAAGCTACCCAGGGATGAGCATGGGAATAATTTATTGAGACCTGTACTGAGCCCTAGCCTATGTCTGCCAGTGGTAGATGCACATTTACCACTACTAATAATCCACTTTCCAACAACATAGTATGGCTGTTTATCTCTGCAACCATTCCCTTTCCACAAGTCTTCACATCTGTGGAATGTTTTGTTCTGACACCAATGGTGGGTGACGGTGATCATCTGTAACTTAATCGTAAGACTGTAATTTGATTTGTTTATTTAACACTTTACAGCCCTGAAGAAGTTGAGGCATAATTTGCTATTCGGCGAAACACGTATTTTGACCACTGTTGTTCCAATTGGATGTACATGGAAATTTCCCTTTGGCTTGAATTGATGTATTGGATTAAAGTGGTCGAAAAGTTAACAACCCCTTGTTTGAACTTTGAGTGCGCAGAATTTTTGTTTACAGTTACTGACCCCCCAGGTGGAGGGTTACATATGGGGTTGCTTTGGTAGCCGACCTTACTTCTAGAGAAACAGCAAAATATGATACCATTTGTTACTTTCTCCCTTATAATTTGTAGAGCACCTTGTTCTTTGGCCTGGCTACCAATTTTGAGTTATTTTTCAGTAATTTTCAGGATTGGGCTGCCACATGGGAGTTTTTCTACTTTAAGATTTAATGAGTATTAGAATGGATCGCGACAAGGTAGCGGAGGACCTATTCAGGAATTTGAGTTCAGGTATAACTGTAGGTTAAGCCTTGGGGAATACTAACAAAGACAAAAGAACATCTCAGAGATACATTTTTTCTGTTTAGAGAAACTCAAGAGGGCAGAGATGTCCAATTGGTGGGACGCTGCAACATTGAAGCAATATCTTAGGCTCAACAGAATACCATGTGGCCTGAGGTCACAAATAATACCAACTTATGATGACCTAGAGGAAGGTTTGTTGTTAAAATAGGAGAAAGAGCTGATGAAAAGCTCTAATAACCTTATAAATATATTGATTGAGAATGCAGAAAGGAAAATTGTCAAATTACTTCAAGAGATTGAGGAGTTAGAACATGAAATTGAGGAATTAAATTTCCCAAAACGCACTAAGAAGAATTATGCTATTCTTGAAGATATTTAAAAAAACTTCAGGAAGAGATTAAACAACACAAGGCTACAAAGTTTAAGAGGGATCATATAGATTGCACTAACGTTAGGGTGTTTACATTTACAAAACGGTTTGACCATCTGGTCAAAAGAGATGTTTGGACCAATGGCAGTAGGGGTTCCTCTGTAGCTAGTGGATTCTCTACTCCTTCAAGTAATCTCTTCAGTAGTGAGAGTGAGGATGCTTGTGAGGGGACCTCACATCATGGTAGAGACAATACTTTTTTAAAGGAGGTGATTCGTATAAGGATGGGAAACAGGGAATCAAACACAAGAGTCAGAATAAAATAAACTCCAAGACCAGACAGAGTACCAGAGGAAAGGGATCAAGAAGCAGAAAGAAAGGGTATGCAGACTCGCTCATGGAAGACAACACAAGTAAAGACTTGCATGAAGATACAGATCATGAAATTAATGTTATTAAGCTGTCTGATCTTACCTTGACCCCTGAAATGTACACAGTATTAAAACATGGAATGGGCTTTTGTCCTGTGCAACAATGTAATTTGTTTGAAGTAAAAATTGAAGTCTATAAATTCTTATGATTACTAAAACGTAGGAAGTTTTTTACTGTGCATCCACTAAAAGACAAACCTGTAGTGTGAGACCTGTGATGAGTAATCTTACAATACAGGATGCATATGACACTATCACTCTCCTTTCACTGATGGGCTGTGAGGAAGATCCCCTTACCATTAGTAGACTTTTATCCAATTTGGAACTTAACACTGATTTAAGTATGGAGAATGGGCTTAAATCTAAATTCAAATGGATACCACAACTTACATCTTGCAATAGTATTGATTTGTTTCATAAAGCTGTAAATCTTGAATTAGACAAATGGATTGAGACCTCAAGACAGAAAAGGAAGGGGTAGTTTCATGATAACTTTACCAAAACAGAACGCTTTGCTCTGAAGCAATGGCAGGACAACAAAGACCTTGTTATAGGTGAAGCTGACAAGGGAGGGAATATTGTTTTAATGAATAAAACTGACTATGATAATGAAGTACTTTCTCAGCTTGGTAACCTTGTTTACTACACTAGACTTGACACTAATCCAATACCGAACATCACTAAAAGGATCAATGAAAAACTGGCGGAGTCAAGGTTTACTTAGTGATGATGAGTACTTTTATTCACATATTGATCGTCCACGTTTACCGTGTATCTATACCCTTCCAAAGGTGCATAAAAACCAACAATTTCCATCTGGGAGACTTGGAGTGGCAGGGATAGGGGGACCAACTTAAAGATTATCCCAACACATGGATGTATTTTTAAGGCCTTTTGGGATGAATCTGCCATTACATATTCAAGGCACCAAACACATCCTTAATGTATTGAGTGATGTCACTTGGAAAGTTGGGATGAACTTAGTGACCATGAATGTGGTCTCTTTATATAATATTCTACACAAGATTGGAATATGAGCATTCAGATATTTTCTTAATACTCGACCCATAGAGCATCTGGGGCATACCGAAATGCTCCTGAAGATGACCAGTCTCATTCTTGAGAATAATGTGTTCTTATTTGATTATTTGGGGCTCCAGAGGTGCTAAATAAATAGAATATGTACACTATTGGGGCAGGTACATAGACGATTGTCTTATGATCTGGACAGGTACGTCTGATCTTTTGAAGGAATTTTTTGATTGCCTGAAATCAAATGATTGTAACATGTCATTCACATATGAGTACAGCCGGAAGCAAATTGTTTTTCTTGATGTGGAACTATATATTCAAGATAATGGTATTTGTGGAAAATGTAGAGAAAAGAGACTTCATACAATTCACTATTACATGCCTCAAGCTCACATCCTAGAACACAAATTAATGCCATCCCTTACGGCGAGATGGCAAGGGCTCACAGGAACTGTAGTGAGGATAAAGAATTTGTCAAATCCCTTCAGGATATTGAACTAAGATTTACCAATAGAGGTTATGAGAAGAGTATTATTGACACTGCCATGCAACGTGCAAACAGCTTACCTCGCAAAGCCACGTTGAACCCCAGACAGAAGGCTATGAAACCTACTGTTGATAAAGTAAAATTGATGACCAGTTTTCACCCAGACTCAGGGAAATTGTATAATATTCTTAGGAAAAATTGGCATTTCCTGAACTCAGACAAGTCACTTCAACCTTTTTTGACCCCGAAACCAGACTTAACATTTAGGAGAGGCAATACTTTGGCCAATATTATCAGTCCTAGTTATCCTCAATTAGTCACACATAGGAATTGGCTAACTGACCGCAACAAAGGCTTCCACAAATGTGGTCACTGTAATATATGCAGATGGGCAGTAGCCAAAAAAGTACGCTTTAACTACGACACAGGTGATTTTACTATTCCAATGTATATCAATTGTGAAACTAGATATGAAGTGTATGTGATTATATGTAACTGCCCAAAAATATATGTTGGGAGCATGATCAGGCGATTATGGGAACATTTTGCTGAACACTTCAGAGCATTAAAGACTAATTTTCTCAAATACCCAATTGTTATGCATACATTAGAATGTGGGTTCCAAGATCTAAGACACAAGTTCAGATTTCATGGGATTGATAATGCAAGAAGTGAGGCTCAGGGTTGCAATCGATAACTTAAACTTAAATGATGTGAAGCGACGTGGATAATGAAAATGAGATATGTAGAGTAAGGATTGAATATTGATAATGAACTACAATACTTCTTAGGAGATTAAGCTTGTAGTTGATATGAAATATTTGTTCCTTGCTCTTTCATTTGATGCAATCATTTGTATAATGCATATGCTTATGAAACTCATATTTATACATTGAAGACACATATATATATGTATTGGTTGTGTGTGCTTATTATTTCTGCAACATATGGAATGCTACATTTTTGGTGCATGACGTCCATGTGCCCCTTTGCCCGGAAATAAAGTAAAGACCATTCCATTAGGGGTTGGCTAATAAATATGCAAGCGATATACTTATTTTCTAATTAAAGACAGTATACTAATTTTTGATCAATGTATCATACACCTGTCAAAGTTAGGGGATAGGGAACTTATACCACTTTCCCTTACCATTTATGAAACTTGCTATTCACTGAACCTATTGTTACATTATTTTGAGGGTTTGCGTATTATATTTTTTATATAACTTTAAGGTAGATATATTTCATATTTAGTTTATAGATTTTCCCCCTATCAAGATGGCAGCCTTATTTCTCGTATACACATTTGTGAGGGATATTAAACTGTTTAATGTCCGCTATAGGAATAGTGATTGTTTGAATTACTGGTTTTTACTGTTTGCTTTATAGTGAAGTTACCTTTAGTACGTATAGCCACATTAGACAGAATTTTCAGGAATACATGTTTACTTTACAGTTGCTGTGATATTCAAATAGCACGTTAATATGGCCATCCTAGTGCAGCTATGAGTCACATGATCTGGCTAATAGAGTACATTTTCGGGACCTCTATTTCTCTTTTGGCACAAGATTGGGCGATGCAGATCTTCGAACGGCAATATATTTACCCAGAGAATGTCACTATTATTTGGGCGACAGGATTGTTTTATTGATACCATACAGTGGTATAAAGAAGTAATATTTGGTTTATTTCCATAAGGTTTTGCACATTTCAAGATGCCTGATATTTCTTTACTATTACGGGTCACATGATTATTAAGATCAGGATACATACAGAGTTTCCAAGATGGTGCTTATGGTCCACGCCGACACTCATGAGGAGCACTCTCATAACTTGTTACTTTGCTGCTTAACAGTAAGTACATGTTAAGCTTGTCTGCGATTGAATTGGTACTTGTGGTGCAACTTTATAATCAAGTCAGAGATAATAAGTAATGTTTACGGGCATATATTGTCACTTTATTATGTTATAGTATTACTGGTGTATCTTTTGACTCACACAGTGTATTACTGTTGATAACATAGATTCTCTCTATTAAGTCTGATGGTGCACGACTATACAGGGTGACCGTCTATATCAGCCCGTACAGATGTGGCTATACTGTTGGGGTGAGATATAGATATCACTTCCTTTTTTCTTTTGTCTTCCTTCCCCCACAATTTCCATTGTGCCATCGTCCACTTCGGTGTTACAATAGTTTATTTTTATTTACGCTTTACTACGTAGGTTTTATTGTTACCATACTGTTCTTAAATCTAGTTCAGGTTCGCATGTCACCATGAGGATTGTACATATATTGTGTTCTGTTCTTACTTATGCAGGAATTTACATGTGACTGCTGGAAATACGGTCTCAAGAACGAGGATATTTCTTAATTAGATTCATATTGTTTCCTCTACACATCAGGTTCTTATTTTCATTATCGTTAGTTCTTACTCTTACACAAGGACACTATTAATATGGAGGGCAGGCCCCAGAAAATAGGGGTATTACATGCTGGGAGTTGTGGTTCTCTTTTCTCCCTGTTTTGTTATCCCTCTCCATACCTAATATCTATTAAGGGGTACTATGAGCAACTATTAATTCTGGCAAAATCTGTCTTTCCTCTGGCCTTACTTTTGCAATTGAAGGGTATTTAATAGAGTGGTTTATATCCTTTGATAAGAAATTCCCTTTCCACAAGTCCTCACATTCGTGGACTGTTTTGTTCTGACACCAATGTTGGGTGACGGTGATCCTCTGTAACTTAATTGTAAGACTGTAATGTTACTTGTTTATTTAACACTTACAGCTCTGAAGAAGTTGAGGCGTAATTTGCTATTCAACGAAACACGTGTTGGCTGAAAGTCTCATTTGGACCACTGCTGTTCCAATTGGATGTACATGGAAATTTCCCGTTGGCTTCATTTTATGCATTGGATTAAAGTGGACTCAAAGTTTACGACCCTTGGATTGGACATTTGACTGTG
This sequence comes from Calotriton arnoldi, assembly GCA_963921515.1. Lineage (NCBI taxonomy): Eukaryota > Metazoa > Chordata > Amphibia > Caudata > Salamandridae > Calotriton > Calotriton arnoldi. The sequence continues at coordinate 912,786 of CAWUFW010002155.1, read as the reverse complement.
TTTGAACATTGAGTGCTCAGAATGTTTGTTTAGAGTTACTGACCCCACTGTTTGGAGGTGTTGCTTTGGTAGCCAACCTTACTCTAGAGAACCAGCAACATATGATACAATTCGTTACTTCTCCTTTATAATTCGTAGAGCACCCTGTTCATTGGCCTGGTTACCAATTTCGTGTTGTTTTTCAATAGCTGTTACGACCAAGCTAGGAGATGTGGGGGGCTCATTTTCCGTAGTTGCACTAGGACTTATGACATCTCTGCTATGCCAATTTGGGTGAGGTCTCACTGGGGGAATGAGGCATGCCCTGGTGAGGAAGTAGCAGTTGAAGCAGTTTGTGGCCTGTGTCCTTCTCTGAGGAATAAGGGTACAATGTAAAGCGAAGAACACACCTACAAGAGAGATTCGCCCTTTGGATAACTGGCACCCGTATGATGAGGGGTATCCTGTGGGAAGAGAGCCACAACCAGGGTTTCAGAAGGAGCTCACGAGTTATTAAATGCTCTGACACCCCAGATCCAAGGCACATCTTTAAAACTTTTCTTGGGGGCAGTGAGAGGAGCCTGCTTATAGGGTGGGTGCAGGCAAGGACAGTTAATGCAAGCAGGTTAGTGCATGCACATAGGCAGCCACAGACAGGATCAACTTGGGCAGGTTTATTGTCATGGCTTGAGCAGTAAGGTAGAAGGGATGTCAGCAGCTGGCTCAACTGTGTTCTTCATGTACTTGTGATATTTTTGCTATTCGGGATGTGAATGCCCCTCACCGCTGCGGATCAGCCCGCCACCAGTCTACTGGAGTCCACACGAGTCCTGGAACTGCACGCCGCCCTTTACCTGCGCTTTGACAGCATGAAGTCTGAAGAGGAAGGTTCCATGCACCCCCAAGTCCAACCTCTGCTCCCACTAAATGTGCCAGCTGTAGGCACTACACAGCTCCTTCATGCAGGCTCGGTCTCTCCATCCTTAGTTCGTAGCCAGGGCCTTGGCAGGCGTATCACTGCCAGTCAATCAATCAATCAATCAAGGGGATTTTAAGCACGCTACTCACCTGTGAGGGTCTCAAGGCGCTGGGTGGGGGTGGGCAGCTCCGCTCAGTCGAAGAGCCAGGTCTTGAGTGTCTTCCTGAAGATGGTCAGGTACGCGGCGCGTCTGATGTCGATCAGGAGCTCGTTCCAGGTCTTGGCTGCGATGTAGGAGATAGTCCTCCGCAGGTTTTCTTCAGCCGGTCACCTCTGTCTGGAACTTCACCAAAAGGTGTCTTCTCTCACTGCAAGGCACATTTGGAAGGGGGGTCGTATGAGGCAGCACTGCTCTCTATGTCTGTGTGCCTGTGTTGGTGCATCTGTTTTGTGTATGCTAGCAAGTCTGTTTATGTGCATTTCTGTGCATACCTGTATTTCTATATGACTGACTACATGCACGTGTTTATGCATGTGCATTTATTTGTGTGCCTGCTGTGTTTCTGCCTCTGTTAGCCTATTAAGTGATATACTATTTTGTATGTTTCTGTGCAGCTGTGTGTATATTTATGTATAAATATTTGTGCACTTACGTGCATGTGTGTATATCTGTGAGACTGCTGTTTATATGTGATTGTCTGCACCTGTTTTTGCGAACTAATATGCTGTTTTTTATGTTTATGCAAGTGTGTGGCATTGTGAATATTTATTTGTGGGTGTGCATGCTTATTTATGTGCCTGCTGTGTTTGCATGTGGTTTTCGTGTTTTGTGCCTTTTGTTTCCTTATTGTTATGCTAGTTTAGTGTGTGTGCGGGTATTTGCGTCTGTGCACATGTGTGTTTGTATGTGGTTGAATGTTTGTGCATCTGTGTTTGCATGTTAAATGTTTTTGTGGGTTGTTAGCGTAGTGGGTTATTTTGTATGGAGTTCGAAGTAATTCCCCTTCAACATTTCATATTGCAAAGCATCCACTGATTTCAAAATATCATTAGTTATTTATTGGCACATAGGAGAAGTGATGAGGGTCGAGCCCTCCGACTGAAGGTTCCTTTAGAGCTGAAAAGACTGCACGTGCGTATGTGCTCCAAGCAGCATCTATTGATATAAACGTTTGCATGGGCATACATTGCGCAAACGTGTCTTGGCATTTATTTTCTACTAGCACTGTGTGATGCAAGACACTCTGCTGTGAGAAAGGGCTTTGAAGGCTGCTTACCAGCAGACTTGTTAAAAGGAGTCATGCATCTTATCAAGATATATTTATATTTCTGAAACATAAATTAGTATTTCAAACAGTATGTGCATACATAAACATTATTAAGTTTTCGATACACAGATCCGGTTTTGGGTGGTTTCCTTTTCAAGTGGGTCTATAGGCTGTTCTGCAGACACAGGCTTTGTTCAGAGTGACAGCAGGGTAGTCTCCAGCCTGGAGTACCCATAACAAAGGTACAAAGAAGTGTGGACTTTCCACACATCGATATAAACAGACAGGTTGGCTTCATCTAAAGGACTCTTCTCTCTGCGAACAATAGAAACTGTAATCACACCTTTCATCCCTACATGTGCTACAGGGATATTTTATCAGCCCCTCTCAGCTAAAGGAACTAATCAAGTTTCTATAAGAAACCCGTCTCTCTCCTCCTGCTTCAGGAAAGTCAGCAATACACTTCCACTATCTGGGAAAACAACCTTACCCCCATCTTGTACATATGGACAGGCCAGGCCTTCCAAAATGGAACACGCAGGCCTCCATTACTCTGCTTCACTTACACATACAATGCATGTACCACACTGTATCATACACAAACATGCGCTTGGGATGTTAGCGCTAGGTACCTTTCATATCTAGGGCAGCTCTGCTGTGTCGTAGAAACAAAAGGGTTTAGGTAACAAAACGCAGAATAAATCTGACTGCACACTGGCGATATGCTCTTAGCCAGTGCCAAATAACTCATTTTTTTGTGAGGGAGTGAAACAACCTTTAATACAGAAGAGTGAGGGAAGATCGTTAAATGAGACATTTCGTTCTTCTGCACGACTGCCTTTTATGCAGTGTACAGGCTCTGTATGCTGCCTAAGGGGATACTACAGTCCATGTTTTAAAGGGCTTCTTCAGCTTTGGCACACAGCAGGCTCAAGCTCTTAATGTTTAAATGATCTGTACATTCAGACTCACATGTTTAAGCTGTCTGCCTCAGACATGGAGCACTATATAATGTTGTTTCTTTCTACAGCTGTACATCCTCAGATAGCTTGCTATCTCAGAAAGCCTTCTCTCACCATATGCCTAAAACCCAGCATTAAAAATTGACCTTGACTTATTTAGGATTAATTCCTCTTCTTTCTTTCTTCATAATGATTCTCTCTTTACCTTCCATACTCTTCATGTCTTCTATTTCTGATTATAGCCTCCTCTCATCATCATGCCTATCTGCCTTAATCTTACTTGTAATACTGCAAACGGCTCACACTTCATTTCATAGATCACAGGTTCTCCTTTTTCAAAATTAGACCTCTCAGAACTAACAATACCTAACCTCCAGCTTACTTATCTCAGCAACAATTTGCATAAAACTACCTAGGCCACATTAATGAGAACACCTAACTGGTATTACTTTTAATCTACCACAAAGTGCAGTAAATGCATGGATTGTTTTTTTTCTCTTGATCACACATGACTAATCCTAAAAACCAACAATATCACTGGATTAACTACTAACCTTGGGTTTTGAAGTAGCGTGCTATTTGCCGTAAAGCACCTCAGCACCTCTTCAGGGGTTGTAAGCGCTTTACAAATGCAACTGCAATTACAATTAATGTGATTTTGTATGAGAAAGTTCTTGTGTTAGAATTAATGATTCTGTTGATTTAAAAATTCCCATTTGATGACTGTTGTCGACTTCATCAACGTGAGTTTCTTACTCTCTTTGGTTCATGTGGGTCTTGTTGTCTTTTATCCTTTGTGAGAATTACTCTTGCCTCTCTGTTCTCTCCTGTGTGCACTGTCTTTATTAGGTACACTTGACTCCTGATTTCTAGGATGTGGTGCCATTGTCCAAGCCAAATTTATGGAACATACCATTGCTGAGGTGCCCTTCAGAATTTTACACGTCATGTGATATTTGGCTCCTTGTCAAATTCACAACTCGGTTTGTGTTGTCACTGGATGATGATTTTGCCTTGCTCTTCTTTTCTGTGTGTTAGATTACAACATTGTGTAAAATACCTTTGCCTATGATTTCTCATGGCTCACTGATCTTTGTTCTCTTGAGACCTTTCTTTGCCCTCACTCCCGTTTGCCTCTCTCTCATTCTCAATTTTTGCTCTCAATCGGTGCTTCTTTCTCATTCTTATCTCTGGCACTGAGCTGTAAGGTTTTTTCTTGGACAAGCTCAATCACTCTGGCCCTTTTTTTTAATCATAACTTTTTTATTAAAGACAAGGTTTACACGACAGATGTCATACAATCAAGTACTCATGGAGACCACATTCGGCAATAATCAGTTGATAATTACAAGGTCAATATATGTTATAAACATTGGCATTAAACTTCACTATATCAGACTATCTGATACAGTGACTCTTTGGTGCTGGGGGGAACGCGGAGGCCACCCCTGTAGTCATTCCATTTCCCCCAAACCTGTGTCCATTTGGCGGGACATCTCCTGGACTCATAGACCGTCCTTTCTGACACCATACACCAGTCCATGTCTTTCCCCCATTCCTGTAACGTTGGTGGTGCCTGTCCCCTCCAGTTTCTTGCTATATTGCTTTTAGCTATAATTAGAGCAAGTGTTACCCATAGTCTTTCTTTGTTGTTCAGGTCTGTTGGGCCCCAGATGTTCAGGAGACTCAATTTGATATTACAGTCGACTTTATATCCCATTACTCCCTCCATAAGTTTCTGCACTGCAGACCAATATCTTTGGATAATCGCGCACTCCCAAAGAATATGTATAAAAGTACCCTCTTGCCCACATCTCCTAAATCAGCAAGGTTCATTACTGAGTCCCACCCTTACCAGCACAGATCCCGCAAGGTATATTCTGTGTAGTATTTTTAATTGCACTAGTCTGAGCTTGGCGGAGATTGCAGTTTCTCTGGGAGAGGCAATAGCCTCAAGCCACTCCTCATCGTCTAGCCCAGCAACGTCGTAGTCCCATTTTGCTCGGAGCAGCAATAAGGGGTCGGCCAAGTTATTAATTAATTTTTTATATATTAGTGATATGGTTTTTTCTGGGACGTTTCCATCAAAGACCCTGTCTTCCAGCGGGGAAGAGTCTGGTGGCATCTCGCCCTTCTGTATCACCGCACTCAAAGCATGTCTGATCTGTAAATATCGATAATACTCTGAGTTGGCCAAATGATACTCTAGCTGCAGTTGGGGAAAAGGTATCACTCCCCCTCCTTTCCATAGGTCGCCCACTCTGGAGATGCCCATTAAGTCCCAACGATCGAATCCAAGGGTGCGTCTCAAGTGTCCGAGTAGGTCAGTATCCCAGAACGGGGTGGAAAGCGTGATCTTACCCTCCCATCCCAGACTCTTCGTGGCTGTTCGCCATACCTGGACCGCATGCATCGTGGGTCTTGACAGCCTTAACTTTGCTGGGTTGGTGTACAATGCCCCTGCAAAACCTCCCGCCGGGAGCAGCCATATATCCATGAGGAAACCAGGATCCTCCTGTGGCCTATATATACCCTGATTTATTGCGGCAAGTTGTGTCGCCCAGTAGTATTTTTTGATATCTGGCAAGGCTATTCCTCCATCATACAACCCCAACGTTAACTTTGGGTGGCGATTCTGGGCGGTTTCCCCTCCCATAGTAGTTCCCTCAGAGCACTGTCGATGGCTTTGAAATAGCGTGATCCCACAGGGTGCGGCGTGTTCTGTAAGACGTAGAGAAACCGAGGAAGGAACATCATCTTAAAAAGGGCCCCACGCCCCAATAGAGACAGAGGGAGCGACTTCCAATGTAAAACGTCACTCTTAAGTTTTTGCAGCGGGGGCTGCAGGTTGTGTTCATAAAAGAGAGCCAGGTCTTTGGAGACTCGAATTCCTAAATATTTCAAATCTAGCGCCACGTCTGTGATACTAAATCCCTTTGGTAGTGTCGGCTTATTTCCATTAAGTACATAGATGACAGATTTGGACCAATTAATCCTGTGCCCAGCGAATTTGCCGAACACTATAAAGATATGCCATATTCTATTCAAGGATGTTGCCGGTGAAGCCAAGTATATAAGGATATCATCGGCATACAATGAGATGCGGTCCTCCCATCCCTCCGTCCATCTCAGCCCTCTAATAATAGGGTCTTTCCGTATCCACATTGCTAATGGCTCGAGTGTTAGGGCGAAAAGCTATGGGGAGAGGGGGCAGCCCTGCCTGGTACCTCTGTTAAGCATGAAGGCAGAAGATTTCCTGTTATTAACTACTATCTGGGCCAGAGGTTCCGTATATAAAAGGCGAACGCACCCCACAAACTCGGGGCCAAATCCAAGCTTTCTCAACACTGAGAACAGATAGGGCCATTCGATCGTGTCGAACGCCATGGTCGCATCCAAGGACACCACCACAGCATCTTCTTGAATCGTCCCAGCTCGGGCCATCACTCCGTGAAGCCTTCAGAGATGTATTTCTGGCTGGCATAAAGCCTGATTGATCAAGGTGCACTCATTTTGCGATCACGCGCAATAGGCGATTAGTTTAGCCAATATCTTAACTTCCGCATTCAGCAACGAAATCGGTCTATACAATGGGCACATGTTCTTGGGTTTCCCCTCTTTGTGAATGACCACGATCATTGCCAACCTTTGGTCGGTGGGAAGCAGGCCATCCTCCTTGTCGGCTTGGAACATTTTAACCAAATGGGGTGCAATTTTACTCGGGGCAAGTTTATATAGCTCAATGGGCAAGCCATTGGGACCCATTGCTTTACCTACGTTCAAATCTTGTATCGCCTTTTCCATCTCAGTCTCTGTTAAGTCTTGTTCCAAATCCAATTGTTCCTCATCAGTAAGTAGTGGCAGTGAAATATCTTTCAAAAAGGAGTACGCCTCCTCCTTCGTATGTGGTGTCTGGGATGCGTAAATGTTTTGGTAGTATTGGCCAAATGCATCCGCAATAGCCTGTGGCTCGGTGAGTAGTGTCCCCGAGTCCACCACCAACTTCGCCACAACTCGGCTTGCTTGGTCCCTACGGTCTAACCAGGCGAGTAGCTTCCCAGCTTTATCTCTCACTTCATAAATTCGACTGAGTGTTGCCCTATGTCGTGTCCTTCCTGCGTCTGTAGCTAGAGTTGCGTATTCCCTCGTCTTGATTTGTAAGGCGTGTTGTGTCTCATCTGTATCGTCTTCCCAGAGGCTTCCCTCCACATGTAGTATGTCTGTTTCTAAATGGGTTAGCGCTGCCTGCTTCTCCTTTTTAAGCCCTGCGATCTGAGCTATAGCTGACCCCCGGATGACCACTTTATATGCCTCCCATAGAGTCAAGGCTGAATCCACTGAACCCTCGTTCTCCTGAAAGTAGAGTTCAGTGTCCCGTATTACTTTCCCTTTGATCTAAGGGTTCTTAAGATACCAAGGGTTGATTGGGAACGTCCTTCCCATGTTTGATTCCCCAACTTCCAATTGACACCAAATGGGCGAATGATCCGAAATACCCCGGGCAAGATGCTTTACCGCTTTAACATTGATCATCTGATCCGCCGGTGTTATTATATAGTCAATTCTAGACATACTTCGGTGGGCACCCGAGTAGAATGTATATTGCTGCTCAACTGGGTGGAGCGTCCTCCATGTATCCACCAACCCCATTGCCCCCAGGAAATTATGAATTTGCGTCCGGGCAGTTGGTAGAACCCTAGGGGACCACCGATCCAAGGAATCGGAAACAATGGAATTAAAGTCGCCCGATCAGTAGTCTGCCCTCCGGCAACTCCAGGATGAGGGACCGAGGTCCCTGAATGTCGGGGCCTGAAGTCTCGGCGGCACATAGGTGGAAATCAGGTTCAGCGTATTCGCCTCCCACGTCCCGGAAATTGCTACAAATCTGCCCAGGTTATCTGTCCACGTGCGTTCAACAGCCATCGACAGGTTTTTCCTAGTCATGATACCCACACCCCGTTAGCCAGACCCAAATGCAGAGTGTGCCACAAGCTTAAACCCCCATCGAGACAGTGCGTGGCATGTATTACCTAACAAATGCGTTTCTTGCAGCAAAATCACATCTGGGGCGTGTCTTTTTAGAAATTGAAGCACGATTCCCCTTTTTATATGTTCCCCAGGCCATTCACATTTCACAACAGCATCTTAAGCCTATGTACAAATGCAGTCGCCATCTACACTCAAAGTAATAAATCGCTCCCTCAAGGGTAAGTCCCCGCATGTCTCCACGTTTACCGCCATCGACAGTGGCCCGCCAGCCCCGCCTCCAATAACTGTGACCGTAGCAATTTTGCCCTGTGTGACCTCTCCATTATGCCATCCAGTGTCCATCATGTCCAACCAGTTGTCAAAAAACAATAAACTTCCCCACCCCCTTCCTGTCACTCGAGATGTCCCCATGGCACGAAATAAAGTAGTCATGGAGCATTTCGGAGAGTCTGAGTGACTGGAGCCCTCCCCCCTTACTGTATCAAACTGTGCCCCCCTCCCTGCATGGCGGTATTGGAACCTCCCGCCTCCCCCAACTTGCAGAGTGTTTATCGCCCACCCCTTTAACTTATGGTGCGTGTGCCAACCCCAACCCCGTTCAAACATTATTTTACAAAATTGCTAAGTTACAATTGCAGCGTTACCAGAGCCATATACACGAGCAGCATAAGTCAGTCTTGTTCCTACAAAGTGTCCATGCCTTATCACCCCCCCGCTTCTTTATCTGGAAGGGCAAGGCAGAGCCAGGCCCAGGGAAAGAAAGTCCATGGGACCTATGCAATCACATAATGTATACCGACCAGCTCTCATTCAACGCGATGTCCCCCGCCGGAGTTCCTGCTTTCTGCTCCTCTCGGGATCTTCCTGGTTTGTCTCGTCGAGCTTGGTGAGTCCTCTTCCCAGCCACTCGCCAGCCCTCCAGCCAGTCCCATGCTTCTTCAGGCGTGTTGAAAAACCAAATCTTTCCTTCTGCTTCCACTCTCAGCTTGGCTGGAAAAAGCATGGCGTATTTAATGTCTTTTTCTCGCAGTGCACGTTTGATGTCGAGGAAGCTGCGTCGTTGACGTTGCACCCGGAGTGTGAAGTACAGAAAGAAGGTCCCCTTACTATTGTCCAACTCAATCAGGGGTGTTACCCGGGATGTTTGGAGTATTGCATCCCTATCTCTATAATTGAATATTCTCGCCACTATGGGTCTCAGGGGGCCACCAGGGTTCGGTCTACCCCCGGGCACTCTGTGTGCCCTCTCGACCGTAAAGAATTTGGACAGACCAGTAGGTTTCAGACGGGTGGTGACCAGCTCCTCCACGAACAAGTAAATAGCCTGTCCTGCTCGTTCCGGGACCCCCAGTATTCGGACGTTATTGCGCCTTGAGCGCCCTTCATATTCATCCAGTTGGGCCTCCATCCATTCATCCTGGGCCTGAAGCTCGTCCACTCTTTGCCGAAGGGCGGTTGTATCCGTAACTAGGAACTCAGCAGTCGATTCGACATCTTTAAGCCTCGCGTTCAAGGAGCGCATATCCGCTCTCATCAGGGAGATCTCTGAAGATACAGAGTGAATTCGTGACTCCAGCGACGTTCTCACTGTCGTAATGGCTGACATGATATCTTGAAGGGTTAGCTCCTGAGCTCCCGCAGCTTCAAGTTGTTTCTCAGGCGGGTCATCCGATTCCTTGTCTTTAGGGTCTACCCCCGCATTCCAGGCATATTTATTAAATTTGGCCTGCATAGAGGCTTTAGTGTTGCGACCACCGGCCATTTTCGGTCCGTCACTACCCTCGGTCGGGGGAGCGAAACCGACTGCACAGTTTTCTCTTCACGTCAATTTGGCGCTAGGCGCTCGTAGCCTTCACCAGGTCAGTATTGGATGCAGTTGTATATAACTTCAAGAAGATGCTAATTATGGGACCTGGTTCATACCCCCTCTTCGTATAATAACTTGTCGGAGTGGGTAGTATATTACTCAGGAACCTGGCCTCCGAGACAGCCCTCCAACCTCCACTAGCGCTGGGGGCGTCTAAGTAGGCCGCTGGGCCTCAGTAGTGTCCTCAGGCTACAGACCCTCCCAATGCGCCAGAGTGCCCTTCCAACAAAAGCTCCTACTCACGAGCTCAGCTCAGCAATCAATGAAAGTTCTTAGCAACTCCGCAGGCAGGCAAATTCAGCTGAGACACTGGAAACAGTCATCGGACTTTCCCCACTGATTGCACTGCACCGTTAACCATCTGGGGCAGTCTCCTGTATTACAACAGCGCTGTCCTTGGGCAGCATCAGGGCCCCCTCGTTATATTCCGGAGAAAGCACACGTTTTGTCGCTGGGGTAACACTCCGTGTCAATAGAGCGCATTGAGCAGTGTTCATTTACGTCACCGGAGTACTTGCAGGCGGTTTGCTCCGTTTCCCAGGTCCTCCACTTATTAATGGCAGGGGGCCCACGACAAGGATGGCAATCTACGCCGAGTCCGCCTCCCAGCAGTTCTCTCACGGCTCGCGCTCTCAGAGCGTGTCTGCCACAAAGTTTCCTGCCGTTCTGCACTGGTAGGAGCAGCCACTCATTACTCACTGCGACATCGATTATCCATATCACCGGGGCCCTCGATACACGGCACGTCTCCAAGGGCGCACAGCAGCACAACACCCGTCTGGTCCCTCGGCCACAGTGTGGTCAGGGTCCTCCGTGACTGCGGACTGTCTCTGCCAACTCCGGGCGGTCTCTGCTAACAACGTTGGAGGTCAATTATTTTGAGGAGCGCCGGAGCCAGGGCGCCTCTCCCCCACTCTCAATGCAGGGTGTCGGAGCCGGCCACGTCACGTCATCTCTCTCGGCTTCTACACCTCCGATCTTCCCGGTCTACAGCACGATCAATTCCTGGAGGGTTCCGACCCTCAAACCAGCCTTTAGTTCACTAGCAATCTTGGATAATTATATGGATATAACTTTGAACGGGTAGGTTCGGCGGAGACGCCTCACAGAGCGGCCATTTTGCTCGGCAGCTGGCCACGCCCCCCACTCTGGCCCTTTTGAAGAGATTCTACAAGAATGTTTTTTGAGGAACTTGCAATGTGAAGTTCATGATAGGCAACTCTCAAAGATTTGCAGCTTAATGGCATACTCGTTTTAAGGAATATACTGCAGGCACAGTGTTGTGCAGGCTTTGCAGCAAAAGCTGCTATGGTCTCATCCACTTCCTGGAATGCAGATTTTTAAATGCAGCTTTGTTGGTCAACATATGTATTAGGGTTAACTTGTGCACATAGTCTTTGCGTTTTCTTCATGATTGAGTTCTTTGTAGAAAAAGTTCTGATTAAATGCCACCAGTGTTGCCCTACGAGATCAATTAGTACTTGCAGCTTTTGTTCTCCCTTTATTCATCTCCTGATTAAAGAAAGTTGTACGGCCACTCAAGCTACTTCTTCCACTTTGACCTCAGGCTCTGTTTGTTGTCGTCCAAAGGGCGTGGCAGCTCAAGGGAGGGATTGTAATTCGATGGTTCTCTTTGTTCGGCATGGATGTTTTTGCTATAAAGGTATTTATTTTTTGGGGAAGTTTTATAGAGCACAAACTTGACCCGAAGGTATCAGAGTGCTTTACATGAGCACCAGTTGTGTTACAGACAGACACATTCATTTTTATTGGGCACAGGGAGATTAAGTGATTTGCCCAGAATCACAGGATGTTGAGTGTCCCTGCCGAGACTCGAACCCGGTTCCCCAGCTTCGAGTTTGACAGCTCTAGCTCTTATTGCTATCTCTTTCATTATGCTACATATAGCAGTTTCTTTCTCACTTTTTTTGGTTTGTATTTTTTCACTTGTTTGTGCTTTTGTTTGTATCTGGTAACTTTGCAGGTAGGAATTTTCATATACTTGTGTATGTGTTAAACCACCTTACAGTCTCTAAGTCCAGCAAGCAACAAGAGTCACTGTCATGCAAAGCAATGGGCCTAAAATGTTTGTTCTCGAAGCATGATTGACTAAATTAGCTCTGCCAGAATTCTAAGCCTGTGATTTGCTTATTGCTTCCCTGTGCAACAGCAAATGTTTGACTCCATTTCCAACTCTACCTTCATGTCTTTGTGTTGATGGATCGTTCTTCTAATGAGTCTTCCACTTGATATTTGAATGTGTCTTTAGTTTCCATTCAAGGCTGTCTGTTATCATCGTGTGCATTGTGCGGTTATTGAGGCTTCACACGTAGGCAGTTATCTTGTAAGTTGCAGATGTTTTTAATTTTTTAAACTTTAGAGTCTGAGTCTAAGTCTGAAACACCAGAATTCTCTTGCAAGTGAGAAGTAACTAGCAAGTACTTCATATGCACTTGTGGCCGAGTGACTAGGCGTGGCAGGCAACGATCATATTTTTTGTTAGTTTATTCCCACAAATCTGGTCGGTGTTACTTTTTTATTTCTTCTGCTGTGGCTGCACTTTTTTTACATTACACAAGTTACTTCAGACTTTTTTCTTGTTCTGTATTTTAGCCTTGGCATTACAGAACAGTCCTGTGCAGTATTCAACTAATTTAAAGTTTAAAATGCACACATCTTACTTAAAAGGCTACATTTATGAATAAAACCCTGTACGAATGGTGCCGCCCCTTGAGTTTGCAATATTCTTAACAACGTGGATAATTTGTTCCTGCATTGATTCATTTTAAAATAGCCCAGTGTAAAATGGCTGCCTCATTTCTCTTTGTATTGAATATTCATGCCCGCTCCAAAATGGCAGCCCAGTTTGTAGTACTGTTCTCACAAGATTTCGGCCCTTTCAGTTTCTATTTGAGGCAGGCTGTTTGAAGATGGCTCCACATTGCTCCTGATCTCATGTTATTTTGCGCATTGTCTCAGTGTGGCAGCCCAAACCAAGAAGGCTCTCACGAATGTCAGAGTTTGGATTCTCCCAGCTGACATGCACTCTACCCTGCAGTGTGATGTGTACAACTTTAATGTCTGTAGGCTTAATGCTGCCTCCTAGCTAGGCACATGTGCACCCTTTTCCCTCTTCTCTGTGTAGGTTCTATGGTGCTCAGTAGCTTCATCTACACCCTGCCAGTGGTTCTTAGCATGCACTGATGCTTGGTGTTTTGTGTGCATCTTGGTTCCCTGTGCTTGGACCCGGCCCTTAATTGTCAGCATCGGCTTTAGTGACAGTCCACCACATGGTGGCATAGTATGTCACATTTTGAGATAAGCACAAAAACAGTGTTTAGTAAGTCAACATACATTAAAAATTAATAACATCTGTCACTCACACTAGCTTTGGGTGCCCTGGGATAGTTTGAATTGTCACACTTGTAGCACTACAATGGTTAGTACTTCTGTTGGTTGAGTCACTGGCAGCGCTGGCAGGGGCAATGAGTGGTGCAGTCTGCAGTGGCCTACCGAGAAGGGCCCTAGCACTTACTTTTTTTTTTTCTTTAACAAATTAAGCACTGCCAAACAGTTGCTTCTGTGGTGTTTTTTCACTTATCCTACACCACAAAACAATGCACAGCTATGTGTTGTCGTACGTCATCTGTCATGCTGCACATCTGACCCACTAACCCTCATATGACTTTGGGGTCTTCCCCTGGCTGTTGTGACACTGGGGGACCACTTGTGTTGCTCTCCTGCTCATAACATACCTGAATTAATTTCCCTTTCATCAACTTTTGTTATGTTAGAAGCATGGAAGTATAAACCACAGACACAAGGGAGTTACTAAACTACTCTTTATTTTATGTTTCCTATCATTTGTTCCTTTGCATCATGGAGATTGGGTTCTTGTCTCCATCTATGATGCCCTAGCTGTATCGTTTGTTGGAATGCGCTCCCCACACTTTGGCTGGAGGCAGTGATGTCCAGTTTCCTGGATGTAGACCTTGGAGGACTTCATACTGTAGGGTCCTAGTGTGCTTATGACACAACATTTCCCCTTTTCTTAGGGAAAAAGACACAGCTGTGATACAAAACTAACCATTAAAACGGTTGTAATCTGTTTGCATTCGAACCTGGGAGATCTTTATTATCTGAAAGGTAGCACTGCTACCAAAGCCTGTTAAATCTACTCTTTGTGTTCTTTCTGGTTAATGGGCTGTGATTTCTGTGCTTATCTCATTTTTCCAGTCTTCCCCCTTCAAAGAAACCTGAGGCATAAAATAGGATTGAAAACAAACATGGAAAGGGTTGGATGGAAAAATGAAAGGAAATTAAATAAAGACACTTTAAAAAAAATAAGGCCATGCAGAAAAGAATTTGTAGAAAGTTTTAGAGAAAATTTGCTGAAACTTTGCACCATTGCCTCGAAGTTTTCTTTGGTGCTGGTTCACCCTCAACACTCTTGGGATTCTTTGTATTTTTACAAACTTTTGTGAAATCTGTACTGTACATAGAATTATTGAGAACAAAATAAACTCTCGACAGTTTGAGCATGTATGAAAGTACCATTTCTCTTTCAAGTTTCCCAAGAAACATACTTTATAAGCTTCAGTCAAATTTTCATAGAAGCTGTTCTGCTGCTACTTATTATGATTCTGCATATCTCTTAGACCTGGCATCCTAAGCATGGTTTTTCCCCTAACATTTTGCTTTCTAACCACCTGTTTTGCTGATTTCGTGTTTGCTGGCCTTAGGACTCTGCACACTTTCCGTCTGCTAACCAGTGCTAAAGTGCTTGTGCTCTCTCCTTAAAAGACGGAAAGACTGACTCATACTCAATTAGCATATTTAATTTACGTGTAAGTCCCTAGTAAAGTGGCACTACTGGTGCCCCGGGCCTGTAAATTAAATGCCACTAGAGGGTTTGCAGGACTTATTGAGCCACCCTCCTAAGTAGGACTTTAAACATGTCGCAGGCTGGCCATGCAACCTGAGTATGCGCAGTTTTAAACTGCCATTTCGATTTGGCAAAGTAAACTATTTGCCAGGCCGAAACCTTCTTTTTAATACATATAAGTCACCCCTAAATTGGGCCCTTGGGAGACCAAAGGGCAGGGTGCAGTGTATGTAAAAAGTTGGACATGTACTTTTGAGGTTTACATGTCCTGGTAGTGAAAAACTATTTAATGTGTTTTTCTCTACTGCAAGGCCTACCTTGTCCATAGGATAACATTGGAGTTACATTATTACATTTTATAAGTATAATTTGGGACCAGGTAACCATTTCTTGTTTGATGTCTCTGAAATTGTAGTTTAAAATCCTAACTTATGGTGAAGTCGGATTTTAAATTACAATATTGAAAATGCCACTTTTAGAAAGTTTGTGTTTTCTTGCCTTAGCCATTTGGTGGCTGCAGCCTGTCTCTGGGGGTCACATGACTGGGTGTAGTTGAAAACTGGGCTTTGTGTATTCCTCCTAAACAGCCACACATAATGGGGAGCTTAGGTGTGACTGAATGGGCCATCACTGGAAGCATGGGAAGGAGGAGTTGGGTCCAGCCTCACTTACACTGTGTTCTGTCTCCACACAAAAGGCTGCATACCCACTGCAGTTAGTATGGAGCCCGGGCCATGAAGGCAGGGCACATGCGCAGTTCAAATGCGTGCCTCTAGAAGCTTCTCTCCAGGTCAAAGGCACGACTGAGTATCAATACTAGACCTCAAACACCCATTTTATGGTAAGACAGTAGGCTAGCATTATGCATAAACATTTTATTCACTCCTTTTGAGCAGGAACCTTAAAAGCTTCCAAAACAGTACTTCAAAAAACATTGCAATGTAATTTAGAATTTTTAGTCCCATAAATACTCCATTTCCCCCCATCTTCTTCCTCTTTTGTTTGCTGCTTCTGAGCAGATAAGTATATAAAGCTTTGCTTAGAGTTTTATAGTGTTGATAATATTTTTGTTGTCCGTATGAGATTAACTTTATCCAATTTATGGGTATTTTTTTAGAAGATTGCCTTTATTGAAGAGTTTATCTGAAGGAATGTATTTGTGTTAAACAATATTAATGTAAGTTGGTGTTATTTGAAGTACTAAACGATTTATTATTTTGCACATTGGTTTCCTAGAGTACGAACGTAGTAATAAGTGTTGTTTCATTTACTTTTGTATGAGTTTTTGCCTCACGCTGAGCTGAAAGTCAGCTCAATTGCAGAAAGCGGTTGACCGTCCTTCCAGAAGCGCGAGGGAGATCGGCTGTTCTCCACGTGCATGAGGCTGTGATCGGACGCACAAGCTCCATGATCGGGCAATGCGTCAGAGCATAGGATGACTTTAATTATTGAGGCTCAGCTACGTTGCTGGCGCGTTGGCCTTTTTCTGAAGGAAGTTAGCATTTAGCCTATTTCTAAAGGAGATAGGCATGCAAAGCCATTTCTATGGCAACATAACGCCTGGTAGGAGCATTCATTGCCGGGAACGGTTAGAGTGTATTGTTTTGATGACGGGGAGCTGATTTGTTACAGTGTGAAACACATGGAATTCATTGAAGATAAATAGAGGAAATTATAAAATATATAAATAACAAAGAATGTGAGGTGAAGGAAAAGACAGTTTATAACTGTAAGTTGAAACAAAATTCATAATGACTGAAAATCTGAGAGGGCTCCAATCAGGAGGAAGAAATAAGGAGAATTGTGAGTAAGGAGGTACAGGTAGCTGTACAGGAGACAGACAGGCTTTGGGCAAAAGAGACAGGAGGGATGAGGAGGAATATTTCTCTGTATCAGATGAGGAGGACCTAAATAGAGGCCCTGGTGGAAAGTGCCTTAGAAAAAAAGAGACATATTTCATCACAGTTCGTCCAGGGCAAAGGAGCGCAAAGCAGCTCAAAGAGAACAGGTGTCCAAAGCGGCACACAGAAGGGTCAGTTTTACACTGAGAGAGGAATAAATCCCAAAGAAGAGTTAGAGATGCTGGTTGAAAGATCAAATGAAGCTCTAAATGAGTATATTCTAGATTTAGAATATAAGGATGGATTGAATGAGGAGAGTGAGATAAGCAGTAAAAATAGGATTAAAGCTATGACAATGGTGGTTGATCCGTTTCAGGGAAAACTTTTGACCCAAAGGATATTATACATCCCAGTGGCAAGGACTGGTGGCTTTTGGATCATTTTCAGAATACATTAAGGGCAGATGATGTAAATCCATAAAAAAGGAGAAAGAAAGTTTATGCGGGCATAGTGTTCCAGGCCCGTAATAGATGAAAAGGTGACTTTGACACCAAATTTGAGCCTGAGTTAATTCCTTATATGTTCAAAATGGGAAAAAATCCTAGAAAGGGCTAGCAAAATCACTAAAAGTATGCTAAGACAAGGTGTTGGATATCCTGGGCCGCTTATCAAAAAATGTTATGCTGTGGAGGAAGCCTTTTTTTTAAAGGGTACTGATTTGGATCTCACTCTGGTAAGAGGGTGGTGTCAGTGTGCGGTTTGCTTTCTAGGCAACGCAAATGCAGGCCTTTAAGCAGAGAGGCGTAAGGCGCTGCTTATGAGTATTAATCCAAAATTGAGCGAGTTGGCTAGAAAAGAGTGGAGTGAAGACGCAAAAGGGTTATTGTTCAGGGATGGGATAGTGAAATCCCTAACCAAATGAGTAAAAACATTCACAAGTCTGGATAAGGAACAATACTCTATGAGAAGGGTATTCGCAGGCAGTAGTTTTTATAGCAGAGTTGGTAGGGGAGGGCACCTTTCCGTCCGGATAAATTTCAGAGCCCATTACCAAAATTCAACATACCAAAGGTATGGATCCTACAGGGGAAACCATGGAGTATCCCAATTCTTTCCCCAGTGGGGCAGAGGACCAGGTCGTAGTAACAGAGGAAGGGTGAAAAGTCCCAGTCAAGGCTAGGTGAGTATGAGGACTGTTTCTGGTTTTATCCCAACAAGCGTGGGAGGAAGGTTGAGATATTTCAAGGAGCTATGGGAGTCAATAACAAAGGATACATGGGTGTTACATACAATAGAAGGCTATCAAATAGAGTTCGATTCGGAACCAAGTGAGTTGGTGTTCCAGAGAGATCTGGAGAATATTGTTCAAGAGGAGGTGTTGCAAATGTTAGAGAACAATGCAATAGTAAAGGTAGGAGAGAAGGAAAAAAAATTGTAAACACTATATTCCTAGTGGAAAAGAAGGATAAGGGATGGAGGCCAGTGATAAATTAAGGAAATTCGAATCACTATGGGACGTATCGACATTTAAAAATGGAAGGAATTCATTTGTTGAGGGATTTCCTTAAGGATTTGGATTGGATGTTGAAACTGGATCTCAAACATCCATATTTCACGATTCCAACAGCGAGGGAGAGTCAAGGGTATTTGCAGGTCCGACGGAGGGGACAGTTGTATCAGTTCCATAGTCTCCAGTTCGGGCTGTTGTCAGCTCCGTGGCATTTCACAAAGGTGCTAAGGCCAGTTGTAGGTTTTCTAAGAGAAAGGGGAATAAGAATGATAATTTACTTGGACGATATATTGATAATGAATCAAAATGCAGATGAGTTAAAAAGGAGCTGGATATGGTAATAAGTTTGCTGAAGAATCTAGGTTTTGTGATAAATTTATGCAAATCTGTTATGATTCTGACACAGACCATAGAGTTTCTGGTCTCTAGAGTGGACACAGTGGTAAGTCAATTACGGTTACCAGAAAAGAAAGTGAGAAAGATAAGGCAAGAGGTGAACTCGTCCAGGAAAGAAAAAGTTAAATTGAGAGAGTTGGCTTGGGTGATTGGCCTTTTGTCTTCTTCAATTCAAGAAGTATTTACGGGGCCATTACCTTACAGGGCCCTTCAGATTTATAGACTCATGGTCTGACGTAGGGTTTGTGGTACGGAGACATGGTGTCTCTGAGCAAAGATGCGAGAGAGGAATTAGTATTGTGGAAGGAAAATTTGAAAGCATGGAGTGGTCGGGCTATATTAGGGATAAAGCTGGATTTTGGTCTAAAGACGGATGAGAGCAATCTAGGTTGGGGAGCTTCTTAAGTCAGGAAACAGGTGGAGTTTGG
This sequence comes from Calotriton arnoldi, assembly GCA_963921515.1. Classification (NCBI taxonomy): domain Eukaryota; kingdom Metazoa; phylum Chordata; class Amphibia; order Caudata; family Salamandridae; genus Calotriton; species Calotriton arnoldi. The sequence continues at coordinate 893,742 of CAWUFW010002155.1, read as the reverse complement.
ACACTGGTAGAGAAGAAAGTGCATTGCATATACCTTTTTTGGAAATGCAAGCAGGTTTATTTGCACTTCAGAATTTCAAAAGAAATTTGAGGGAAAGGTCGGTGCTATTAAAAATAGACAATCTGACTGTGGTAGTATATTTAAACAAGTTGGGCGGAAGCAGGTCAGATTGTCAGAATTAGCAAGGGAAATGTGGACATTTTGATCAAAGCACAAAATAGATTTGAAAGCAGAATATTTGCCTGGATATCAAAATGTGATAATGGATTGGAATTCATGAAATGTGATGTATTGCAGCAAGTGGAAATTGAAAGAGGATATTTTTCAAAGGATTCTAAGGTGATGGGACCTTTGGAGGTAGATCTGCTTGCTTCCAGTTGCCAAGATCAAGAAGAAGTGGCAGTAGATGCTTTTATGCAGGATTGGAAGGGAATAAGAGGTTATGCATTTCCCCCATTCTCTATGATTCAGAGTATTGGTACAGGTGAGGAGGCAGAGAAGTCAGATAGTTACTCCTTTTTGGAAAACTCAGCCATGGTTTCCAACAGTGATGGAATTGGTGATAAAAGAACTGTATTTGATAATGTCATGCAAAGGTCTGTTATTAGGCAAAGAGAACAAGGAGCAACCTTTGGTGGAAACGGGTTCTCTCAAACTTCTAGTTTGGAGGATATCAGATGTTCAGGAAGATTCACAGGACTATCAAGTACAACTTCAAGTTTACTCAATGAGTCATGGGCACCGGGTACAAGGAAGAGATATAGAGGAGCATGGAAGTTATGGTTACGTTGGTGGGTGGAAAGGAATTTGGATCCTGTGGAGGCAGATGATGTAGAAGTGGCACACTTCTTAGCAGGGTTGAGAAAGGGATGTCATACAGGATAGTGAATTGCCATAGTTCGGCTGTGGCAGATGGTCGTTCATTACAGCAAGGTTTGTCTGTGGGTAGGAGTCCTCTTGTCTGCAGAGTGATGAAACGGATTTGGTTGAAGAGACCTCCTAATGCGAAGTATCAGACTTTGTGGAATGCAAATCTAGTGTTACAGTTATTTGTGTATTGGCCAAGTAATAAATGTTTGTAGGTAAGGGAGTTAACTTGGAAGTTAGCGACATTATTATGTCCTATTTCATCCAGGAAAGTTTCAGATGTTCGAGCATTGGAGGTGTCTCTGCTTTTTTCAGCCAGATAGAGTAGTTTTTGAAATTTGTAAGCAGATAAAAACTATGCCAGGGTATATTTTGTATGTTAGATTTGACAATTCGCTAAATTTACGTTTTGTGCGATGTTTAAAGGAGTATGAAAAAATAATGTTAGTTAAGGGATGTGGAGGGATAGAGCAGTTGTTCATTTCTTACGTAAAACCATTTAAAGCTGTTACAAATGCAACAATAGCTAGATGGGTAAAGGCTGTAATGAAGGAAGCAGGTGTAGATACGTCAGAATTTACAGCTCATTTTGTCAGTGGTGATATGGCAAATAAAGTTTGTCTGATGGAAGGACAATTCGAAGACAACATGAAGGCAGCAGATTGGTCTAATGCCAAAACATTCAGGAGGTTTTATTTCAAAACAGCAGAACATCCTTCAAACTGTGTTTTGAAAGTCCTTGAACATGCATAATGCTAGCATCCTGTCTTGAAATAAAATGAGGATTACTATAGGTCTACTGAATAAAGAATCATGATTTTATTAAAGACAAGGAGGCTAGCATTATGCCACCCACCCCTCCCTTGTAAGGAAGTTAAGTGGGTAGGGAATTCTTCAGATATGTTTTTGTCTTTCAATCTGACAGACATTTTAAGAAATATAATTGTTTGACATAGATTTAACTATTGATATTTGAGACAAGGATACATGTGTTTGATCTATTTTGCAGATATTTAGGAGTGGTTAAGCGATTGTATTGCAGAGGAAATATGGAGGAAGTTTGAGGGAAGAGATAAAAGAGGAAGAAGATGAAGGACAGAGTATTTATGTGATTGAAAGTTCTAAATTATAATGTGATGTTTTTTGAAGTTCAGTTTTGGAAGCTTATAAGGTTGCTGCTCAGAAGGAGTGAATAAAAGGTCCTTGTTTTTAATAAAATTGTGATTGTTTATTCAGTAAACCTATAAGAATCGTCATTCTTCATTACACTTCTGGACCTGTGGATACTCTGCCAGGAAGGACTGCTGCTCTGAACGAATTGCTGCCCTGCTGTGCTGACCTGCTGCCCTCTTGCCTGGGTGAGAAGAGAACTGATCCTACACCTCAACCCAGGAACTCAGGACATCAGAGTGACTCCAAGGGCTAGTCTGCTGGCCTCCTGATCTGAGCCTCAGGGACATAAAAGGCTCCCCAACATCCTGCACCAGCCCCTGGACCGAGATGCAGTGAGTTCCTGACCCCCAAGTGGTGCTCCTCAGGACCTTGGTGTGGCTTAGGGAGCTGAATTCAAGCATGTGGCCTCTTTGTGACCACGAATGGCCCGTTCGCAATGGGACCTCGCCACTCGCACCACGATTCAATGCAAAGCTCAGGCAGCCACCTCTTCTCACTACAGCATGGACCGCCAATGCGAAGCTCCAGCAATGCCCACATGTGGCAACTTGTCTACTCTTCAAGCTACGATGACAGCCTCCTGTGATGCTCTCCCTGTTGCATGCAGCTCCCTCCATTGCGAACGGGACTCTTGGGATGGACTTGAGAATGTAAACTTCAGCGGGGCTAACTTGGTGAATGTAGCCGACCTGACCTTCATCGCGGTCAGCCTGCAAGTATGACTCTGACCCGGTCCAGACTGACCAGATATCCAGAGTTGGCGTTTTGTGCTTTTTGGAGCTATTTTAAATCTTTGAAAATTCATAACTCCGGTTCTATTGATTGGATTTTTGTCATTTTGGTCTTGTTGTGTTTATTAAAGTTTACTCTATTTTTCCAACTTGGTGTAGGATCCTTTTTGAGTGGTGTTTTTCACTTGGTTACTGTTGTAGTGTGAATCAAATACTTTACACATTGCCTCTAAGTTAAGCTTGACTGCTCTGTGCCAAGCTACCAGTGGGCTGAGCCCAGGTTAATTTGGGGTTTGCTTGTGCCTCACCCTGACGTGGATTGTGGTTGCTGCTTGATCAGGGCTCACGCCCCAGTCAACCAACTACCCAAATTCTCACAATACCCAAAAGGTGCGTCTAAGTGATACATCTGAAAAACCATGTACAGACGTCGCTATTTCTGTCTACATGTCCAGCATTTCAAATCGATCATAGGGAAATCCATTCCCACAATGATGTCAAGAGAATTCATTCCTTTGCCAGACTTTAAAATCAAAACATGTAATTTTCAAATGTTTATGTTTAAATCATATAAAAGATTGTCTGTGAGTGTCCGAAACAAAACCTTACAAAAATAAACAGAGCAAATCATCCCAGGGGTAACTTTTAGGTAAAGACCAAATCCTTTGACCGAGTTAATTTTCCACTTGCAGGTGAGCAAATATTAAAATCTAACAACTATTTAAGAAGGAAAAGTGAATTTATATGAGGTGCATAAACCAACCTCTCAAATAAGGCATTTACACAATCTGAATATGTTTGCTTCATTGTTCGTTGGCAGAGTAGAAGGTGTGGCCCTGCTGGATGTTAGTTATTTCTATCCTGTCACTCAACGGGATTTAGTTGGTCCTCTTTTGTTGGTTTCAGCCAGTGTTTTTCTTCATTGGTGATGTATCAAAGAGTCACACTTTATGTACTGCCATTAAATGTTCTTTGCAAGTCATGCCACAATACAGTGACTTCAAGCCACTAGAGCTCAATTTCTATCCTTTTTTCTGCTGTTGTACACCATGCATGAAGGGGGCATTAATGAATGAATGAGGCCAGATGCTGGTAATGCAAAAAGGAAATGTTACAAAACGGAATAAATGGCATAGTGAAGGTGAACCAGAGGCTTCAGAAGGGGCTCTTGAGTTCAGGTTCTGTTTCATAAGAACACCATGTGGGAAAGTTCTACTTCTACATACCTGCAAAAATGTAGATGGTCCTGCTGTTGTGGCAGTGAGCGAAGTGCTGACAATGGCGCTACCGTCAGTTTCTGAAGATCCAGTAGTCTCAATAGTGATTCATAATGGGATGCGCTGACACTGCTGATGACAGTGTTTTAATCTGTCATCGTCACATCATGTCTCATTAGGTAAGGTGTTTAGTTGAGGGGGCTCCTAGAGATGTCATTTAAAACTTACATCATCCGTACTAAGGTCGGAATATGAATGACATGCCTTACATTTTTGTCAGAGTTTAACCCTGTGTGTCGGCTTCTCTTGATCATAAGCATTTGTTTAATGTGTCACAATAGTTTTTTTCTTTAAAAGAAGCGATGTCTTTGACCCTCTAAGCTGAAAATGCAGTCTCCACTGATCACGCTGTACCATATTGGTAGAAGGAAATCATTATGGAGAACAGTCGACATTCTTCAGCCTGGAGACCAGAAAGCAAAGTTAACTCGTAGGGAAAAAGTGCTTCTTTACTACATTAAAAACACTGTTTTAAATTATGAAAAGTATTTACCATACCCCACCAATAGAATGCACTATATTTCATTTGGAGTGACAGATATTGCTAGAAAAACACATGACGGATTGAAGACAAGTGCACCCTTTGACACACAATGATATTGAGCATACCAGTGTATGCACACTGGAGGCAATTCATTTAATTTGGATTATACAATTCAATAAGCTTTATTCGGTTAGAGTGTGGCAACCATAAAAGCAAATATACATACACATATAAAAAGATCCAGTATCATTAAAACAGCGAAAATTCAATCACAGTACATAATTACATTAAAACATCATACTTTTTCTAGCATGAATTGATCGTAAAATAAATGTTGCAGCATAAAAACAAATCTCAGGCTCTTTTAGTGTAAACAATAGACTCATAGCAGCAGTAGTGGTTTTGACGTTATATTTCTTAAACAATGGTTTTAAATAGGCGATTCTAAAATTCAAGTACAAATCACATAAGAGTAGAAAGTGCAAAGTGCTCTGCTTAGTATGCCCATCACATGGACACGGGGAGACTGGTCGCTGTTTCATTATGGAGAACGCTACTAAGTGGTGGACAAGGCCTAATCTCATTCTTGTCAAGACAAAGCGGTGAGAGGGTCTTGTGACTAGTGTTAGATAGCTTTGAAAGCCATCAATATCTATATGCAGATGATAAAGCTGGTACGTGGTTTGCTTCCCTACTGTTCTCAACCTGCACTCCTTATGGTACAAGAAAGTATTCTTTATCTCCTGTTTAGACAACCCTGTTACGTCATATGGATTTTCCAGGGTCGTCAGATTGAATAGATCTCTATAAGCATTAACTATATATTTAAGCCAGGGGATCTTAAGGCAGTTGTCCAATCGCAGGCAGTCCTTAATAATTAGTTTAGTAAATATAATCTCCTCTTTTAACCAAATTGATCTCCAAAGCAGTAGGGGTCTCAGTGCAATCAAGTCTGACAGATAATTGAGCCCCACTTCACAATGTATTAATTCCGAGGATGCTGAAGCAGGCAGACATAGGAGCTTTTTTTAAGAATACATTTTCCTCTATTTGCAATTCTTGGCTAGAATGATGACCCCAGACCCCTGCGCCATATAGTGCAACAGAGGCGCATCTGGCTTTATAAATAGAAATCATATCTTTGATGCGGCGATCCCCCAATTTAGATGCAAACCTAAAGACCCCATGCACACTTTTAGTCATCTTGGCCCGGACATTAGACATTTCACGCATCCATTTACCGTCACCAGCAAAAGACAGCCCCAGATAACAGAAATTGTCTACATTTTGCACTTTTGTCCCCCATCTATAAAAAAAGATTTCATATTCCTGGGTTTCAAACCACAAACCATTGTATGTGTTTTGGCCTTGTTAATTAGCAACTTCCTCCCATTGATAAAATCTGCGAACCCATCAATTAACCGCTGTAGGCCTACCGGTGTTCTAGATACAAGCACAGCGTCATCTGCATAAAGCAGAACCGGGACATCCTGGCCCTCAGCTTGGGGGGCGTCCGCCTGTACCAATTTAAGAACTGCGTCAACTTCGTTAATAAATAAGGTAAACAGCAATGGTGCTAAGACGCAGCCTTGGCGGATACCACGTTTAACGTTAAAATTAGGGGTACATTCGCCCCTTTGGCCATACCGTACTCTGGTCGATAGTTTCTCGTATAGCCTAGCTAAAAAGTAAACAATGGTTTCCGGGGCACAGAGATTGAGTAAAACTGGCCAAAGTATAGCGTGGTCCACTAAATCAAAGGCGCTGCTAAGATCAGCAAAGCATAAAAAAAAATCGTCCTTGTTTAGCACATGTATATTTGCCAATTAAAAGCTCTAAATTAATACACTGTTCAATCGTGCCCAGTCCCTTTCTAAAACCGTATTGAGCCTGTGACAGTATCCCATTATCCGCAACCCACTCTTCCAGTCTTACTAATAAAACCCTGCTCATGACCTTTACTGATGAATCTAATAGAGAAATCGGCCGGTAGTTCTTGGCTTCCGATTTGTTCCCCTTTTTATAAATGGGGATAATAACGGATTCGCCCCAAGTAGTGGGAGCTCCCTCTGTTACTGCAGCGTTTAAAACTCTAGTGAGTATCGGGCCCCACAGTTCCGGCACAGTTTTATAAACATCAATGGGTACACCGTCCAGGCCTGGCGATTTTCCCCCTTTGCTGCTTCTAATACCTAACTCAACCTCCTCTAGGGTGATATTTAGGGGAATGGTGGGCCATTTATTTGGGTTAGTAAGATCCTTAGTAACATTATCACATGGGTTAAAAATGTTGGAGAAATGTGCCACCCATTCCTCACAGCTGACGTGGCACAGAAGTTCCGGGAAAGATTCATTTTTAAGAAATGTCGAGTTGACAGTTTCCCAGAATAACTTATTATTAGATGAGTCTGCAGCCAACGCAAGATTATCCCATGCCTCCTCTTGGAGTTCCCTCTTCCTCCGTTTTAAATTTAATTTATATTCTAATCTTAGTTTTTGTACTAGCGCCTTATCCCTGGGTCTACTGGAAAGTGCTAGTTTCAACTGGTTCAGTGAGTCGGTACAGGAGTGATTGAACCAGCCCCTGATCTGCATGTGTTTCCTGCAAGGTGGTGCAGTAAATAATTTATAAATGATATCATTAATTTTACAAAAATTAGTTAATATCATAGCTGGTTCAACCTCGATTTCTAGACTATCATAAATCTCATTACCACATTCTAGAACAATATTTTTTTAAATTTTAACTGAGTACCTTTCCACCTGATTCTAGTGCCGTTTGGTCTACACAGGGCGATATTACCAATAACAGTTTGTTGAACTACAGATTTATTCCCCCACACAAGCATTGGCATAATAATACAATTATGGTCACTCAAAAACAGTTCGTCAATCCATCGGGTAGAACATAAATTTACAATATTGGCAGATACTATTACATGATCAATAGTGCTATTTGCATTTCTTCCGGTGAAGGTTGGTATCTCTCTCCCATACCCATCCTGTGCACATTGCATAATATCAAGGTCATATTTCGCCAAGACGGTGTTTAAGGTGTCTCCATAGATGTTATGTGGGAAATGTATACAGTCATCCCATTCGTCGCTACTAAACCCACAAACTTTATTCCCAGACAGAGTACAATTTGGATTATACAATCAGTTGCACAAGGCGGAGAAAAATGAGGGTGTACAATACGTTGTTTTAGGATGCCACATAAAAGTAATACTATTTGTCACAATGCTACCTTACATTCAGATCCACATAGTTTTCACTGTTAGGTTTGTCATTGAAGGTCTACAACTATACAAACCCTCACTGTGCACCCACCAAAGACATCAGCTAGATTCAGAATATGAGAAAGAAGTGGGTTCCTCTAGGGATCCGCCAAGCTATGCCATAAGGAGGTGTTCGTATATCTTATACCATACATTCACAAGAATCCAGTGATTAGAAGTAAACATGTCAACCAAATATTGTTTATTCTTGTTGCAGTTTATTTGAATAGACAGCTGGGGAATGCACCTGAAGCACACAGGCTAAAGGTAAGCACTGACAATGCAATGATCTCATTAGAAGGAGTGGCAAGACATTTGGATAGCAGTTTATAGAGAAGTTTATTGGCATAAAGAGACAATAAGCAATTGTCGTACCCATGCAGGACAGCTTGAAAGTAATTTTAAATGAAGAGAAAAAATATTAGCATTTATTGTTAAAAGAAAAACATATTCAATATAGAGAAATCCCTTAAAAAGATTAATCAGTAGACAGCAAAGTAGTCATAAAACAAAAGAATTAAAACAAAAAGGAGCAAATTGCACCTTAGTAGAATAAAGCTGCAAGGCAAATGTGTTCTAGGACTGAACTAATTGGGGCCATCATCTTTTTTCTTTTGAAACTTTAACATTTGTTGAAAAACCTAATTGGACACCGAAGAATGTCCTCACCTCTGCAGAAGATCCAATATCCAAGTAAAGATAGGGGTGCAAAACAGCCATGAAAATCAAAACGACCTATAAAGTAAAAATTTCCAAAGAATCTCATTGTGAAAGCAGAAACATCAAGACTATCAGAGGCTAAAGCAAGCTGGGAAGGGTGCGTTTACCTATGGATGGTCTGAGAAGGCATTGAGATAAAAATAACGAAAACGCACAGGTGAATGGGCATGTGATCCATTGGCAGATACTACTACTATACCGTGAACAGTATTGTGGCTAATAGATGCAATTGTGTAAAGAAGATCAATGCAGTCAATGTTTAGTGATGCAATGATCTCGGCACACATCTCACTTCATCCCATTCATTAGAAGACCACATAAGAAAGCTATCGACACCATATGTACCCGTAGTGTGTCTGTAAATCTATATAATACTTTGCAAATAAAGTGGCCAATCACACAAGGTGTGCACATACCTACGATATGATCACTGGATAATTGCCACAAAAAGTGGCATGTGAGAACATGTAATTTAAGTGGTGTGCTGCATGGCCCCATCCTCATAAAAAAGAATAACCTTTCTTTTGTCCTCATTGTACAGAAAAGATGAGTGACACAATAATGCATGCTCTTAGAGAACATAGGCAATGCAAAAGGCAAACTGGGACATCATTACCACGGATGGGGGTTTGGACTGGAGTGTGCCCCTTATAATAGCTGACCAAAACAGTTCACACAAAAACGAGAACGTATAGTTAAACGACCACCACTCAACTATGGGTCTGACCAAGTACACCACAATCTCTAACTGTACTGATAGCAGGACCATGCAGAGGGAATTAAAAAATATATAGCTAGATAGATAGATACACACTCCTCAATAAATATCTAAACCCTCTTAAAACACCTGACTAGCTGGCCCCTCCCCGCACCCTCTAAATAAATCTGTGCAACACAACCCCAGGGTAATCTGTGACACTACTTCCCCTGTCCTCACGAGGCATTACACCAGCTACCTCAAAACTACATTGTCTATCTTTACTACTGTTCTTCTTGTTTTTGCCATTTTACTGTTACTATGTAGTTTTTTTCTCTGTTGTACTGATCCCTCGGGTTATCTCGCACAAGTGCTAATGTGCTCTGTAAAGCGCCATGTAATTATGTATGTGTACCGTGCTACCTCAAAAGTTTATCTGCATCTTTCCCCGAAGTCCCTGTATACCTTGTCGCTTACTGTCATCAGGTAGTTATATTTCACTCCACAGGTATCTTACGTAGTTGCTGCTTCTGCAATTCCTGTATACCTAGTCACGTCTATATGTATGTATATGTATTTACTCCAAATGTATCTCAGGTCTTTGCTGCTTGTGCTAACATTGTGAAGCGCGCTGATGCCCTTGGGTCACATTCGCACTATATAAAACACAAAGAAAATAAATAAATAGAACTAAGATAAACATACATACCGATACCTATCGGAATGAACTTTTTCATGGCACACAACCAATTGTGCTAACTGAGATGCCCTGTGGCATGTATAGTTAACACAGAACAGTAGTTGTGATAAGGCTGGCTCCCAGTGGTAGTTCTAAGTAAAACATTTCACTTCATCAGTGCCTCCTAGAAGAATATCAATGCAAAGAAATTAAATGGAAGGCGAGTTACTTGGTCACTACACTATTGCTGTGTGGTGAGGTTTTCTGAGCTGTGCATGACGAAGTGAGAGTAAAAGAGAGGGGACAGTCTAATGTGCGTGGAATCTTTATTGAGTACAGATGAACTACTTTCTGGGTCTGGTATGTGCTGTGTAATAAAGAGATGGATAGTGCAGTTTGGAATGTCATTCCTTTTGTTGGACATCATGTTATCAAGTTGCATGCACATTTTATAAACTCGTAGAAAAGTTGCAGGGTAAGATGAACAGAGAATAAATAGGACAGATGAAATACAATGAATACAGTTTACTAGTTTAATCACTATGCATTTGATCTGGAACAGGAGTGGATACGTATATTCTTTGTTCTGCCCCAATTAGGATTAATTGTTGTAATGTTTTCTAGGGAAGCATTTGTTTCTAGGTCTCTCCTTTAGTCCACTTAGATGTGTTTTATTTAATACATTCATTTGTTGAGGCTTCTAAAATTGTTCATAACTAACTGTTGACATTCCGGCCACTTCATACTATCTGACCATTGGCTGTGCAGTCAGAGAGTATTTAGGTATCCCAGTTTATGAACACTCTTGGTTTCTTTTAATGCACTGTCCGTCGAAAAGGTCTCCGATTTTCATTTGTACTATATTGTGGGAGGTGAGTTAAGTCGTATTTTTTTATTACTACAACTCATCTCGCAGAACATAGTACAAAACATAGTACAAATTGTAGCTTGCTGTACATATTTTTTTTTAAATAAATTCGGATGGTGTAGAATACGATTTCTTGTGTTTTGATGATTGTATTTTTTAATCACAATCATCAAAACATGAGAAATCATATCATACTGGATCTTAGTTGATTTTTGTTTTTTTAATAAGTACAGCAAGCTATGCTTTGCCTTTCACATAACCGCTAAATACTCTTAAGATCACCCTTCAGGGCTGTGTTCTCCCATACTCCTCTCTGAGAAAAGATCTTATTAACCTGATCAAAAAGCCTTGAACGGAAAAGCAGATCCCCTTGACTCACCAATTGTTCAGCTCTTTATTTTCCCTGTTCCAGCACTCACTACATTAAAGGAAAACTGTGGTTAACAGCTTGTACGGGTCAGTGTCTGAAGAAAAGTATTATCCAAGATGGCATTCCTCAATGTCTCTCTTCAACACAAGCAACTCAAATTCCATGTACACCTCGTCCCTCATTTGTAGTAGATGATTCACATTGCACATATGTCGATATTTGGAGCATGGCGAAATTGAGGTTTGTGTCTTTGGGTTTCAACGTGCATATTTCAGGATTTATTTTTAAGTGTTCACCTTTTTTGGGATTTAAAAGGGCATTTTGTGCGTGCTGTTAATTTATAAACACATTTATATTCAGAGAGGGTCATAGCAGCCTTAAGTGTTTTAAAGCACGAACATTCAGACAAACCTTTTTTCAGTCCATCATAATGACCCCGGGAATGTAAAGTAGAAACTTCCTAGCTTCTCGAAAAAATATGAAATTTGCTTTGAAATAAAAGAAGAGTCAGAAATATATATAAGGATATTTTATTAGAACTGTTGAGAAAAATACAGATTAAAGTAGTTATATACACAATTAGTTTGTCTCCGTGTGATCACCCATGCATCTGCTTTAGTACTGCTACACTAGATATTATTGGCACTTAAATATCTTAAGACGAAAGACTTAATAGATCTGGAGTGTAAACAGCAAAACACTTGTGGTAAATTATTAGGAACATGTGTCCATAACTTGATGTTCATGTAGCCTTTTTTAGCTTTAGTTACTTGAATCCCTTGCCGTGCTTTGAAACGAGGATCGCAAGAGGATGGCCTTAGAGAGAGAAGACCTCCACAATATTCTAAGAATTATTTAAACTACACCACATCTGTTTTAGACATTATGTCAACAATGTCTATATGCTAACAAGGATGTGTTCTGTGTTCCTCACTGCTGTCAAGAAAGGGATTCACTTCCTGAAAGAAACAACTCCAAGACAAAATTCTACCTGCAATGATGTGGGTGCCTTCAACATCTTTATCAGAGATCACAGAGCAGAGAAATAGACTTAACATACGCAAGACACAAACAAATGTTGAACCTCACTCAAGGGTAGGTTCAGTGTAATAAACAACTGCCACGTAATCAAGCTCTCTACGAATGAAGAAAGGACAATTTAGGAGTAGAATATTTTAAATAATTCTGTACTGAATTACAGTACAGTACATCCCGACACGTTTCACCTGCTCAACATTCATGTTGTTATTTACGTAGATTGCCCGATCATAGCTGTTGATTTTTCACAATGTATTTAATGGCTTCCATCCCTACATGAGACTTTAATACTATCACATAGGAATAAAAAGCCATAAAACACGGGAGTGAATATCCCTCTATCAGGTGCAAGGCTTTATTTTTCTTCTCATGATTTCCTCTCCGATTAAAAACCAACCATTAACGTCATGCCATATTACTGAACATTGTAATCCATATTTCACTGACACACAACACAAGACAGATACATGACAAATGAACGGAAAAGTACACCTCAAAGATATATTTCCATATATAACAAGAACAAAATTTACTACAACTTAACCCCCTGAAGATGACAAAACACTACAAAGACTTCACAGGCAAGATACAGCACTAAAGCATGCATCTGAAAACACAGACAGACAGGGGAGACTAAAACCAGCACTAACATGGACTGCAACTGTGTGAATTAGCTTCAACATATAGTTAAGCTGTTGCAGCTTAATCGGAGGCAGTCACAGACACACAAAAGAGCAAGCAGAAAACTATAAGGACCCTGTAGGGAAAACTGTTCACACAGAAAGTAAAGCAACACATCCCTGTGATGAAAATTCAAACCATGCTTAGGACAGGCTGCGTATCTACTGAACAAAGACTACTCACCAAGAAACAAACAGCAGCACACAAAATAGCTAAAAGGCCAACCTATGCTTGTGGTCTACTAGATGTTAATCATGCAATGTGTGCTGATAATCCTGGGCCGCAATGCTATCAATCTTATATTTACAAATAGGACAGACATCTGGAGTCGGTCATAAAACAACATGAAACGTACAGTCATTGGTTCTTGATACATTTAATATAAAACAATGTTTCTAAATGATGATACATGCTATGCTTCAAGTAGAATAATAATAAAGTTTAAAAAAAAGATCACTATCGTGCAATAAAATGCAAAAAGATGAAACCCTGGTGCATTTGATAGGTAAGGCATCATCGCAAAGATGAAGAATGCTTTTTGGATGTGAAGATGGTTGCAAACACATCACTAGAGAGGTCAATCCAATTTATTTCTGTTCCTTTCATCATAACAAAAATCGGTGATTCCGGGTTAAGTTCATTAATGAAGTGTATAAGAATGAAGAGGCAGTCTGATAATCACTGCCCTCTTCATGCAGTACTACCTCTATGCATGAATGGTTAAGGCTTTCTAAACTACAGAATATCATCTTATTTGGAACCTGGCTTTTACTGTAAGACAGCGTTTGGTTGGAGCATTCATAACTTGACAACTGCATAAAATGGTAAAGAACATGAATTAATATTGCATGACATTTAAGAAAAAGCATCATGCAAAAAATCCAGATTCACTGTGTTTTCAATGCGATTTTGCATGTGTGCACTCTGATGTGTGATTAGCTTGTAATGAGTTATTGAATATATTATGGGTACACATTACGGAAGAACAGAGGAGAACATTGAATACCCTCTTTCTTCAACCTCACTTTTCTGTTTTTGTCTAAGATGCATTCCTCATTGACAAACTAGATGAACTCTCTCCGTGTCTCTGGGTATGAGATGGTGACATTATCTAGCAAAAATCCAAATAATCTGCATTCTCTGGTAATTAAGATGGATGCTAAATGCCCAAATTATTTTTTAACTTTTGGATTGGGGTTATTGTAGGAAGGATAGTGTACCATTTCCATTCTTTTTAAAATCCCTGACATGGAAGACTGCCTCCCACAGGGCAGTCCAATACTACATTCTATTTTAAGCCCTGCAGATGAATGAATATCCTATCAAGGCATTATAGCCTCCTCTTTAAATATTTATAGAAGAAGTCAGTTTCCCGAAGCCCTGTGCAGTTTTATTTTTATATCCACATATTTCCAGGTCTCTTTGCATGATCACTGTAGAGAAGGTGAGATACGTTTTTATCTGCTTTGTCTAAAGAATACAGCAATCTCCATTGTCCTTTTATATGAACATAAAAGAAGGTCTGCTGTCTATTGTACAGACATATCTGGGTTGAATGTTATGAGGATTTGTAGCGCGCAGCTAATCACCCATGAGATCTATTCCTGCAGGTTGCCACCTACTTATGGAGTAGATTTACAAGTTTTCACAGAATGCATAAAGGTTGCTCACATGACTACTGGGAATCTTTTCACCAAGTGTACCACTGAAACGGTCTTGTGAATTTCCTGTTGCATAAGCAAATATACAAGTCCATTTGCTCACACAAACAATCACAGTTCATATCAAACATATTCCCTGTGGAGAAACCTCTTAAAACACTCCCCACCAAGGAAAGAAATGGTATACTCCTGCCTTTGATAGGAGTCCTGCCCTTGATATGAGTCAATCATTTGACTATTTCAAGGGTGGGAACAGGTTTGCCACAATCAAGTAAATTAATGTATGTGCACAAACTTTCAGGGCATTCACATCCTGAAAGATTTACTCACATGAAAATCATTATGTACCTAAATGTTTTCTAAGTGCAATATCACTGCTTTGACTGTCATAGGTGGTTTTATAATCATAAAAAGTATATTTGAATGGGTAAGCAGGGCTTAAATATGCAGATTGCTTTGTGACCTAGGCCCATCAAATAGCAGTTCTTCATCTAGCTATACAGTAGGTAAAGGTCCCACTGTACTGCTATGTCTAGCTCACTTTCCCACTCGCTTCAAGTATTTGAAATTTAAAAAGGAAACAAAAACAGCTGCCTACGGATGCCCACACTACCTCACACAGCTTGAGAATGAAAACATGGGCCCTGCCTAATAGGGGCCAGACCTTTTTTCAACAAAATGTTCAAAAGTATTAAAGAAATCTGAAAAACTGGCATGCTGCAAACCCTCTTGAGATATTCCTGAGGGGATCCAAGAAATCAGATTGATCAATAATAACCACAGGTCACCCTTAAACTTCAATGGAGAAGCAACAATGTGCCTTAGTCACTTTATAAAAAGGTTTGCTAGGCCTACGTACGATTACATTCCTTTATTTTTTTACAACTCCTGTACCATATCTGGTGAATCTTAAAATAAACATACCTGTACACTGGATTAAGCTCAAAGCGGACTACATGCGACAATCCACTTTTTATTTTTTAGTAGTTAGTTTGTTCTGCATTAACAAGAGTAGCAATTAAGAAATAAATAACACTATACACAAATGAACTATCCATGCACAAGCAAGCACATTTTTTTTTAAAGTTACTGAAGAACCATTCGTTTACTTATATTTTTGTGGAGTGGCCATTTTTGTTGGAGTACATCTAATTAGGTCTATATTGTTGCACTGTGCCCTGTTCACTTCGTTTTTTACTCCTGGATGCTATCTGCCTAATTAAAATGAACATGTGTCCACCCCGCCCCCCATTCCCACATGTCCCTCATAATATTGAAAAGAAATCAAATAAAACTCAAGGGTGACATAATGAAAAGGGTTTAGAGATGACAGCGCATGCACTGTAGACTAGGCCCCTAGAAAATAGCATAACAACACGCCCAGCTTACTCACCCGGTATGTATCACACATAGCCCCATTCTTGGCAAGGTGATCTACTGTGATGACAAATATGAGTAACAACCTTCAATACATCTTTTAAGAGGCTAAAGGTGGAAAACGAAAAATAGGGAGATAAGGAGAATGTTAATTAGATTATTGTATACTACTTTTTCATCAAATACTAGAAAGAAGGGAGGAATTGATTAAGGATCACGAAAACACTTGTTTTGGTTAATGATTGTGTGAATGACTCTTCAGACAATACGACAAATAGGGCTGCCAATGAGTTCCATTTTGTTGGGCCTGAGCTTTCCTTTGGCAAGCAAATCTTTTTCTATGATACGTAGTCATAAGTTACTCCCATTGAACCAATTAGAACGACACACAGATAGAAATTATTTAAAAAAGATTAAGGGGCTTATTGCGAGTCTGGCGGTCCACGGACCGCCAGACTCATGGGGGCACGGCGTGGAGGTCTTCTGACCACCCTACTAGGACCAGGGCAGTCACACCAGTACCTGCACAGCATGTACTGCCTGTGACATTCTCATTGCAGTGCCTATTTCATAGGCACCGCCCTGGGAATGCCTAAGAACTGCCCACCAGACCAGAAGAAAACTCCTGATCAGGCGGGCGGTTCTTACCCGAGTTCGGTGGTGCGGGGCAGGCCCGCTCCCGCACCGCCAAACTCATAATAAGCCCCTAAGCCAGGCCTGGGAACATGGTGTCCTCAAGGCATGCAGCTAAATAGGAACCCTAGTGCCAAAGGAGATATATTTTCAATTGTTATGCATATGGGCGAGCCGCATGTTTAGTCCTGGGGAAACAGATATTAATAGCTGATGAAGATCACATGACATACTCACCCATCTTCACTGTCAACTCACTAACGCTACAAGATAAGGTCTCTCACTCCTCTTCCACTGTATTGCTAAGGATTCTTTGTGTACGTCTACAACTACAGTACCATTTTATTGTGCACTTCTTCTAGCACTTTTTAAAATATGCTGTTATGCTAGAAATTTTAATGAGCTGTATGTATACTACTTGTCTCTCAAATATGCTAGGAAGTCTCTTTTGAGATGAAAGCACAAGTGTATCATGCTGGGCTGGTCTTTCATTTTCTCAATAGCCCATCCAGGGAAGGAAGATTGAGGCTGTTATTGTGGGTGGAGACAAAATAACTGCCTGTATTTGGCCAATAGGGGACATAAGAGGATTGTGTGAAAATCAAAAAGGTTGAAATGCATTGTTCAGTACACATGAAACAGCTTGCAGACCTTCCCTTGAACATACACAGGGGACCAATGCAGGCTGCAAAATGAACATATTAAGAGTAGAAATGTTATTAGTTAAACTACAGTTTGCTTTGTCCTTGGGCAGGGACATATGCCTATGGAAATAAGGCTCTGCCAAGTCTAAAATTAAAATAATATTACATCCATGACACTAAGTTGGAATCAATTTCTTTTTATAGAGGCACTGGCCCTCTACAAAAATCAAACAAAAACAGTTTTTCTGAAATGGCCACGTTTAAAGACATATAAACTATAACATTTCGATGCAGGGGAAATGTTCTTAAGTCTCCTTTTTGATGATATGGGTACTAAAATGTTGACATCAGTGCTACAAAGCATCTTCATAACTACGCAGACGTGTTTATAGTTTTATCTGCAATCAGTGCGTGCCTTGTCTTTCCTGTGGAGCGTTAACACAAGAAATTGTTCAGTGATGTTTGTGTAAGGCCATAAAATCACTAGATAATAAGCCAACATCTGTATGTATGAATGATACGGCAAAACCGAGTCAAAGTAGCAAGTATTTTAGTAAAACACTTGGATGTATGTTTGTTTTCAGGAGTTCAAATGGCCGGGGTTTGAAAACAAAGAAAACGCACACAAAAGCACACGTCCCCGCCATCGCAAAAAAAATAAAAAAAATATATGTCACAGACGATTCACCATTGAAAAAGATTCATCGTGGGTGGTTATACATGATGAGTGACTATTGGCGCATTAACCAATTCCTAAATAAGAGAGGAGATATTCACCTCATGCAGCCATTTTTCAACCATCCCTCTGGCCTTTGATCTGACTACGCGCATCACGAGCTCTACTTTTCCATTTTCTGCCGACTCCATCTGGGTGATTTCCATTTCACGATTAAAAGGTGAGTTTTGCGAACCCTTCGAAGCATTTCTTGAGGTGCTGCGGGGGTCCTTTGTCTCGGACAGAATTTCCAGGAGCTCGTCGTTGGAGAGGAAGAAAAACCTGGAAAAGGCAAGAAAATGAACCCCACGGATATTTCTGTCAGCATATTTTACCGCAATACATATAGACCGCGAATGAAACGGGTTGTTTACCTTGGAAAGAAGAGGCTTTTCTTCTCCATATAATCATTCAGTCCCTTTTGGATGTCATCCAAATGCGATTCTGCCTCCTTCAACTTATCCAGCATCTGGGGCTGTGAGATAACCCTCATGGCTTTGGTCTCCTTCACCGACTCCTTCATTATTAGCCTCCTGGTGGGAGAGATGGAACGCCTCGAATGTAACAACCAATACTTCACACAACAGGCTCTCGCGCTCTTAAATTGAAAATCTCCTTATTACAAAACAAGGGGTATTTTTTCTGCTAACTTAAGTAGGACTGCCACATTCATTACTTCTTACAAAAACGCAGCTGCGTTTTAAGCTACAGATAAATAGAACTGCGAGGCAGTAATTCGGCTCCGTCTGAACGTATTATTTTCCCAGACACTTTGGCGAAGAGCTTTTTATCCGACAGCGGAACGAATAGCCCAAGTCCTTCTTTTTTCTATTATCTAATTGTGACGGAGCTTTGTTGGGTGCTGTTAGCCCACAAAGTCAGATTGATTTTCATCTATTTTTGTACTGTAATCCGCTCAATAAAAGCAACGTCATTTTACTCCTCAGTCAATTAGCCCACCCATTATGTTGACTTCTAAAGAATCAGAAGATAAAAAACAGAAACACGAAGTGAAAAGATAATGCTATGATCTTGGGCGTAGGAACTGTGGGGGACAAGTGTGATTTATTTCCCACACCCCAAAAAATTATTTTTGAGCGGAGTGGTGCAGGGGACAATATCCGCCCAGATTTTGAGGGGGCAACAAAAGAATAAACAATAGCAGACAGAACACGTCTGCGCATGCCTAGATATCTCCTTGAACGGCTGTAATCTTTGGAGCAAACTCTGCGGGGGCTGCAAGACCTCTTTGTTTTTATTAATTATTTAATTCTGGTCATTGCCTTGTTCAGACTCCCCCATAAATGGTTTCTCAAGCCAGCAGAGTAAAGAAAGGCAGGAGATGCTGTGTTTTGTCACTGCTGGCTGACTTGAGAAATAAAAGGATTTTTAAGAGAGGCTCAACACCCTAATTATCACAATTAAATAATTATCAAAAATAACCATGTCTCTGGGCCCCCTCTTATGCCTCAGAGTTAGTCATTTAGGTTACAACTCTTCAAGGAGAGGCTTGCAAAGAGAAGCATCCTTTTGGGCAGGCATGTTATGTCGCTCTGCGTGATCTTTAGTGTCCGACAGAAAATCAAACATTTAAATCTTATGACTACACATATACATGTGTGTGTGTAATGTCACTGTGATGATGTATTTATTAAACGCTATACACTAATTGAATAACAACACAATATGCAATCCTGAATTCAAATTCGAGCTTCTTCACTTTTTTTAACCATCCAGTTTGAAATCACACTGAAGTAATTAAATATAGAATCTATGCTCTCTAAAAACGTGACATATATGGTTAATATAAAATAATCTTTCTTCACATTTAATAATAATAGAGGCTATATAAATAGAAAACATGACCCATTTTGAGTAACTTTTGGCAACGTCATTAAAGCATGAGGGCATTCTAGAATGTTGCAAGTTTACAAAAATATTACTTTCAATAAATGCCACTGGAGATCTTTACACTCAATTTAAGACCTCAAGGTCACTCTGGAGGGCAAGATGGGGGAATTCAAGGTTGACCTCACACTAATTAGACAAGATCTCCAAGACACTACTCACAGAGTAACTAAACAGGAGAGCAGGAAGTCAGATACAGAAGACACAGTTAAATCACACAAAGAACTCTTGGTGACCCTGCAACGTATGGTGGGGCAGTTGGAGGCCCACGCTGAAGACGTGGAAGGGAGGTCCAGAAGAAACAATCTCTGCATCGTGGGTATCCCTGAAGGGGCAGAGGGCTCCACACCAACGAAATTCATGTGGGACTAGCTGACCAGTTGGGTCCCCAAAGAGGTGTCGAGCTAGTTCATTGTAGAGCAAGCACACAGAGCACTGATCGCTAAACCCCCTGTGGGTGCCCCTTCTAGACCATTTATTGTGCAGGTCCTCAATTATGAGATAAAGACTCTGTCCTCAGAGCGGCACACAAGGCCGGCCAAATTACATATCACTCCTCCCCAGTAATGATTTTAACAGACTATACCTTGAAAGTACAACAATCCCACTCCTTTCAAGAGGCTAAGCAAAAACTGAGACCCATGGAGATAACCTATATGCTCCTATGTCCAACCTTTTTGAAAGTAATCTTCCAGGGCAAAATATATGCTAGGAGGTCTCTTTTGCGATGTAAGCATAATTTTATCATGCTGGGCTGGCCTTTCATTTTCTCAACAACCCATCCAGGGAAGGAAGATTGAAGCTGTTAAAGTGGGTGGAGAGATAAAATCACTGTCCGTATTTGGACCATAGGGGATATAAGAGGATTGCGTGGAAATCAAAAAGGTTGAAATGCATTCTTCAGTACACATGAAACAGCTTGCAGACCTTCCCTTGGACATAAACAGGAGACCAATGCAGGCCGAAAAATGAACATGATATTAAGAGCAGAAATTTAATTACTTAACCCGTTTACCGCGGCGGCAATTCCGCCGCGGTGCGGGCGTTCCACGGAGTGGGCGGGGCTGCGTCGGCCAACGGTCGTTCGCAGCACTGGGGAGGTAGTGCTCGCGACGGCCGTTGGCCGACGCGAGCACGGAAGGGGTTAAACTACAGTTTGCCGAGGTGGTCTGGGACTAGACTGAGGAGCAAACTCCTAGACACACAGCAGATTCTTCACTTCAGAAATGTGGGGGGCGGTTAAGGGGGGTGCAATAGTGCCCCCCCCCCAAGAAAAAGGCACACTGTCCTGAGGAAACGAGCAAGGCAGAGAAAGCAGTGGGCCCAGTCTCTGGGTCATGAACATGCAGGCTCCGGGAGGGATTTGCCCACACCAACGGATAGGCCACTCGCACTCTTCTGCGCCAACGACCCCCCTGAGAGCACCATAAACTGCTCCACTGAGGTACAATATGGGTTACAACAGTGAGTGATTTACCCGTGTTTATACTGCTTGGAGTTTCGCGGATTTGCTGGTCAGGATCTTTCATTACCTTATTTCAGTTGGAAAGGGTTTTTGTTTGGGTGGGGGATATGGGCAAAAGGGGTGACACATCACACAGAAGCCCTGTTGGCTTCGGTCCCTAGCCGCACCATGACAGATACTTCCAGTTCACAAAGTATGGGGGGGGATGTGGCAGGGGGTGGTGTTGGGGTATTGTTTTTGTTTCTCTTACAGGTGCTGGCATGGAGTGCGGCTCTGCGTGGGACACATGCGAACCTCAGACACAACACACAGACACACTTAGATCATGGCAGACCCTACTCCCCACAGGGCCCCTGAGCAAGGACATGTTGCCTTGAATACACTTAGAGTCCTGTCATGGAATGTCAGTGGGATATTAGGTAAAATGAAAAGAGGGGCAGTTCTCAAGGCGGCCTCGAGAACAGACGTGAGCATAGTGATGCTCCAGGAATTCACCTCCTGGGAAATAAATTCCCCTCCTTGGCCCATCATGCTATACCCAGATGTACCACTCTGAATTTCACCGTGGCTTTTGGGGATTGACCATCCTAATTAGGGGGCATATCTCTCTAACAGTTTCCAAGGTATAGCACGATGGATTGGGCCGCTACAAAGCTGTGTCAGGCACTCTCCACGACCACACCCTCTCCCGTGATCGACATCTATGCACCATCCCCCTCGCCTCTGACTTTCTGGCTAATCTGGAGGACCTTATACCGGAACTGCTGGAAGCCCCATGGTTATTAGGGGATGACTTAAATGGGGTGTGCGAGATAGGCCTTGACCGCCCTTCGACCACTGCTGGGACTGGCCGTGGGCCTAAGCTCCTTGCATCCTTTGCACACAACTAGAACTTGACAGAGGTGTGGTGGGCACATCACCCTGGAGAGAGGGCATATACCTTCTACTCCGGAGCCCTCAGCTCCTTTTCCCGGATGGACTACTTTTTCATGCATGGCCGTGAGAGCCATCTGGTGCTTGATGTTAGACTGTTAGCTCGGGGACTCTCGGATCACTCACCAGTGGGGATGGAGCTGGCTTGGGGCACCCGGAGAGCAGCAATGAGATGACACCTAAATCGCTGGCACCTCCAAAAAGAAAACTTTAGGGAGCTGTGCCAACACACCCGCCAGCAATTCCTTGCTGACAATAAGGGATCTGTGACTTCCCACATTATACTCTGGGAGGGTCAGAAGGCTACAGTTAGGGGACGTATCATTAGCTATTTCAAGGGTCAAAAAAGAACAGAGATTGGCAGAAAGTCAGGGACCTCAAGGAACGCACACTTGACTTAGAGAGCAAATACGGGACACCACGGCAAGAATTACTCTTGTGCGACTTGCTACATACTCAGACCTTGCTCCGACAGGAGATTACATAGGAGGCATGGTTGGCCACTGGCAGCAGAGTCTACCAACGGGGTGATAAGGCCAGTAAGACGCTGCACAGGTGTGTACCCTCAGAGAGATGGGAGCCCCAGTAGCTTACTCACTAGCAGAAGGCAGATCCCATGCAGGGACCTTTGCAGCCTACTACTAATCGCAGTACAGTGCAGACCCTTTGAGCCCTTGTACAGACCTACCTCAATTAATATCAGATTTGCTGATGCCTCGCCTAACTCCCGAAGAGCGTGAATCGCTGGAGGCAGACATTACATGCGATGAATTACCTGCAGTTTTGGCTCAGCTGCAAGCTGGTAAAGCGCTAGGTCCCAATGGCTTTCTGGCCAAGTTTTGGTGCCTGGTGTGGACTCAGACTGGGATGTTACTACTTGAGACCTTCCAGTAGGCCCTAGAGAAAGGTGAACTGCCACTGGTCATTAGAACACCAAGATTGGGTTCAGTCCAAAGATTGTGAGATTTGTGAGCTTTCTCTACACTAATCTGGTGGCTAGGGTGTGAGTTGGGGGGTGGCAAGTTGGTGCATCACCGAGTTTACTTCACCAGAGCCTGGTTTCAATGCATGGGCTTGATTCCCACAGGGAATTGCCTGAGGTGCGAGGACCCACAGGGAGACTTACCACATACTTTCTAGGACTGGCCAGTACTGGCCCACTTTTGGGGTGGTGTGCTGGGGCGACTTGAGAGGGTGTTGGGATGGGACATTCCATGGGACCCCCAAACTCATCCCTTTTCATATCACAGTTGATCTGGGGGAATACGCTATTAGAGTGTGCTCCTTTGATTGGGCTTAACTGTTGCTACAAGAGACATTGCTAGGGCCTGGAAAGAGACAGCGACTACCCCCTGTGGAAACATGGGCCAACGGCATGGATCACTGCATAGGATTCGAACGGCCGATATACCCGTCATGGGTTGCCCCCAGAAACACTTTAAGATCTGGAAGGACTGGGCAGAGTGCAGGTGGATGCTCGGACAGGCCATGGTCTAATGGTGGGGACATATCGTAATCAATCGAGGGAGATAGAAGCTGAGATCCATTCGGCTTCCAGGCAATAGATAGATAATCAAAGGAGAATGGATCACTTGTCCTGTATTGTAACCAGGGTCTGGGGTTCTGACTGACTTAAAAAACCCTCATTCACGTAAAAGGTAACGGAGCGGTATATCTTGATTATCCTCTTCTGAGGCTACGTGAAAAGCATCATCATAGGGTCTTTAAAATATGCTTTCCTCCTTATGGAGGGAGACCAACTGGTAATTGCAGTAGTGATCAGTAATTGTTTAAGTGTAAGTGAAGTGAATTTAAAATTACCTCAATCTCTAAAAAAAAATAGTGGTTTATTCAGTTGGAGATGGGGCAAGGTTAAAACAAAAGGCGGTGCAAATCAAGAAGTGCTACTGTTCTATAGCACCTGTATACAAAAGTGAATGGTCGACATGTTTCAGCCCATGCGTATCCAAGGTTTTTTTTTTTAAGTCAGTCAGAACCCCAGACCCTGGTTACAATACAGGACAAGTGATCCATTCTCCTTTGATTATCTAATGGTGGGGACACCACGATATGGACACTCTCAATGCACAAACAGGAGGGTCGGACCATGCCCTGTTATAATATTGATTGCTGTTCTGGGAACTTGTATGATGTGGTAGTTCTATTGCTTTTTTACTGTACTACAATGTGGTATTGTACTTTATACTTGTACTGCCCTTGGCGGGCGACTTTTCACCTGAGTTGTAATATCAATTAAATGTTAAAATAAACAAATGCTACTAAATTCAGTGATATAATCGTCTGTCCTTAATTGAGACAATGAGTAGTGGTGAAAAATATATATATTTTTTAATTTTGAAGTCTGTCATATGTTTTCATGAAATTTGTTGTCTGATATCCACCTTTTAACGGCTTTGCTCATGCTTTGGCTCTTTGAGCCAAGCCAGACTCCTGGCTTGCTCTTCTCAAGGCTGACGTGTTCCATCCAGAAACCTAGTGCCTCCTAAACCCTTGCCTATGATAAATTTACTAAACATGAAAACAGAGAATCAAAAAAGTCATCAACATGAAAGTGTATGTTTTATTAGTATAAATTGATATATGAATTCTTGTATTTAACACTAAGTTTATAACATTAAAATGCAAATTATGTGGCTTTTACTGTATATGGCATCCATGTGAAAAAGTAATTTTTGACTATATGACTAATGTTACATTCAAATTATAGTTCATATGTTTGGAAAATTCTGCCAATATTTTAGAGGTGTCATGAAATTTTGTGAAAATTACCTTTTTAGTGTCAAATACTGTTGCCCAGTATCCCACATGAACTTTTTTTTCCCACACATGGGGACATGTCTCACATAAAAAAAGTCAAGTAAGAAACATTCACCCTGGAAACATCTCGGGGTGAGGCATAATTTGTGCAAACCAGTCTCCTCCATTAAAACACAAACAAAATTACCCATTGTGATATTTAGAGAAATTCTTTCAATATGAAAATCAGAAATTCAATAATTATTTCTGGCATAATTACATTTTCATCAAGGCCAAATTATGATTTTGGAGAAAATTCAAAAGCCTTGCTAGTACTTCTAGATTAACTGTATGTAATGGTTTTTGCCAAGTCCAGTTGCAACCATATGGATTATTGCCCATAAGACAATGTATTAAACGCATAACAATTGTTTAATATTTTACTGTTCAAATATAAGTGTCAATTGAGACTAATCGTGACAGTGAGGCACAAAGATCAATTTCCAAGATGGAACTACAATCTATTGGAATACTCCTCATAATTCATTAAACAGTGACTAATACATATGCCAGTAACTAGAGCTATTGGAAACTATTTGTAACTCATCAACAAGAAATTCAACAAGTGACTGTAAAAATCAACTCTTGAATAGTTTTAGATTTTAAGATATATTATTCAGCTCCATGAGATTGACTCCAATAAATGAAAAGTATTTTGAAATTCTCACTGATATGTGATGAAATCTTTAAGTATAGAAGGAGTTATGATAATGTACTAAGTTTTCACTGAGAATCTGTTTTCCATTTAGAAAAATAATATTCTGTTTCACTTGAAGGTGCAGGTTGCACCTCCCAACTTTTGTGTGGCTGGACAGTCAACATCATCATTCCTAGGCAAAACCAGGACGATTGAGAGCAGAGACCAGACTCTACACAGCTCAGGTCTGTAACCACAAACTGTAGTTCAAAATATATGATCTGTTTGATAAGATGGGTTTTGAGGGACTTTGTCACTATACCCAGGTCAACAATATCAACCTGAAATAATACTGTAACCATTACATCGACCCACAATTACATTGTAAGTTAAGTAGATCATTACTATTCTTAAAATCCACCAAGGCTTATCTTGAGAGGAAATATAAGTAGAATTAAGAATAGTAATTATATACTTACCAATGTAGTTGTAGGTAGGTGTAATGGACATTAGAACATTGGAATGTTGAGAGCTCCCCAAGTCACTGGAGTAGCTCCGGGCTTATAATTGCTGGTATAAGCCCGGAGCTCTAACATTGCAATGTCTGTCTTCATGTTTAACCCTTTTTAAATGTTCTACAAACTTATAGTAGACAAAATCAAATTCACCTTAATTTGGAAAATACCAAGATTTTAGTTTTTGGGAAAAGAGTAAATAAATGTAATTGGTATTTAGATCTACAGGAGGTAGAGCAAGTCGATCAATATAAATATCTGGGCCTAACTTTCAAGAGGAATTTGAACTGGGGTATGCATTGGGATGCCATCAAGCAGAAGGCCTTATTACAGGCCAGCTATTTATCAAGTTTTAATAGCAAATTTGGGGGACTTTCTCATTTTCCATTATTAAGGGCCTATGAGGGGAAGATACCTCCACTGGGTTTATACGGAGGAGAGGTTATTTAGCTAAACCCGACATATGAATGGGACAGATTAGAGGGGTACTCCTTAGAAGGAGCTATGATTCAGGCCATAAGGAGAGAGTGCAATCTGGGCTCTTGGAACTTAAGGCCTCTACTTGGGCCCTAAGATATTTCAATACTTTTGTGGTGTATGATGAGGTGTTAAAAGTCTCCAAATTGTTTTGGGAAGAGATTCAATGCAGCGAAAGATCTTGGGCAAAGGCTGTAAGAAATAGATTAATTACTCTTAAGAACCTCCATTTAGATTGTGGTATAATTACATCTTGGCCCTCCTCCCAGGCAAGCGCGCTTTAAAAGAATCGGTTGCCTAGTTGTCCGAATTGAATGACTTATCTTATCTTATCTGCACAAGAAACTATCCATCAGTTTCTCAATCCCTACACTACGAGACCCAGGGCTGCGAAATGAAATATTGAGGGTCAGGGTGGGTTGCAATCCAATTTATTCATCCCACCTTTACAGGTCCAGGGTCCAGGATAACTGTGGTCTCTGCCCCTGCCTCCTGAAAGCTAAATGTATCCTACTGCATATATTGATGGATTGTCTCTTTTATCTTGTAAATCAAATTAAGTTTTTAAGACCTCTGTTTTTTAAATATGGGGTCGTCCATAGGATTAAAGCTGTGGAGCTGCTGACAGAAATGCGTTATCTAGATGTGGCTGTTGGAACTGCTCGGTTTTTACGGTCTGTTAACCAGAGCTTTAATGATGAACTGTAGTGGGTCGGGGGTGTACGATAGTTGGGATTGGACGTTTTTATGATCTTCATTGTCATCTGTGTTTTAGAATGTTTTATGGACAACTGTCTAAATAAATAAACTTACTTACTTATTCCCTTTTTATTTGAGAACATTCTACCCTTATAGCCTTATAGACCTTCTGCCTTGGGCTATACTAGTTGTTAAAGGCCCTCTCCCTTATAACTCAGGGCCTTCAACACCCAGTATAACCCTCTGCAGTAGGCTATATTAGAACATTGAAATCTTGACAGCTCCACTGAAAATAATGGAGTGGTTCAGGAGCAATAATGGTTGGCATAGGACTTATGCTCCAACATTCCACTGTTTGTCTTTCTGTTCTCCCTTTTTTAAATCAGATCATTCTATCTTCAATGGATGAAATGCTCTAATAGCGGTATAGCGCTTATGCGTCGGACTATAGCAGGTGCTAAATACCCTCTCCTTTGTTATAGACCCATTTAACGTTTAGGGCCTTTATCAACAAGTATAGCCCTTGGCAGTGGCCTATATTGCTGTATGATATCATTACAAGCTATAAACAGCATGGCAATTATATTTTCTAGAGAATCGCTTTTCATAGCCCAAGTATTTTGGCAACATACAAACATTCTGATGCTGGTGTTTTCTCTACAGCACATTTTTCTATTTTTTATTTTATATGAAGTTTAATTGTAGTGTTGAGAGTCCAATCATTATCAGTCAATGACAATACAGTATAATTGTGGTGACGAATGTCGAGTCATTGTAAGAACCTTGAGAGATACCTGCATATAACATAGTAGTATTTCAGTCTGCATTAGAAGCTATATCCCAGAGGGTTAAGGTGCTGATTTAGGAGGAGTTTTTTAAATTGTTTCTTGAAGCTCACAAAGGAGGGGTTAGTTCTGATATGTACTGGGAGAGAGTTCCTTTTTTTAAGTTCATTGCCTGAGAAAGAGCGAGAGAGGGCTTTTTGTTTATGTGTTTTAGGGAGGATAAAAAGAAGAGTGTTGGAGCGTCTTAGATTTCTTGTTTGTCCTGCTGTTGTGAGTTTAGATGCAAGGTAGTTTGGTTTACCCGTGTATAGAGCTGTGTGGTTAAGACAAGCAGTTCTGAAGCAGCACTGTGCTTCGATTGGTAGCCACTTTAGCTTTTTCAGAGATGGGGAGATGTAATCGTATCTCTCTGTTCCGGAGACCATCCTTGCTGCTGCATTTAGAGTGGCTCTCAGGGGGCTAAATATGTTTTTGGTGTGCCTGTGAGGGTGGCATTCCCAGTAGTCTAGTCTGGATAGAACCAGTGCTTATGTGGTGATATTTAGGTCATTTGGTGGGAGGAAGGGCTTAATTTTGGTGAGGAGTTTTAGGTTATAGAAGGCGCCCTTAGCTCTAGACCTTATGTGTGTGCTCATGTTCAAACTTGAGTCTGCCACAGTCAGCTTGCAGTTAAGAGCGTCCAGGTTATTTAGCCATTCTTGGGTCTGTGGTGATTGAGAGTAGTTGACAAAACAAGAATTTAAGTCTTTTCTTGGTTGAGGTGGTTGTGCGATAGCCAGTTCTGAACTTTTAGGAGCATGGCATTAAGCCGTCGTATGCTGTTCAAAGAGGATATTTCCAGGTAAAGCTGGGTGTCATCCGCATTAAGGTGGCAGGCAATGTTTGCTTTCTGAGTATTGCGCTGAGGAACTCCATATAGATGTTGAAGAGTGTCGGTGAAAGGTCTGATCCTTGGGGGACACCTCGTGTGATGGTAGAAATATCAGATACTGAGTTGTTTTTACTAGTTGAGAGCAGTTGTGCACAAGCCTCTTGAAATCATCATTACATTTCAGGTTTTCATCAATGCTACACAAGTATATGTAAATTACCTTTTAATGGATTAAGTGCTGACCTTTCCTACTTTTTAATGTGTGAGCCATATGAATAATCTATATTTTAAAATAGACCTTTCTGCTGGCAAGGGCATCAAATCTACAAAAAGAAAGCACTGTGCATTTGTGTTGGTAACATTTTTTGTACTGTAGCAGTTGCCATCAAATGGAGTGATGAGGATGCCCGACGGCCTGACACATGCTTGGTAACATGCCCACACCACATCATATGGGGTTATCATATGTCAGAGTCATCCTGAGATGAAGTGTTGATTGCAGAGGCCCCACTCTTGATGTCAAGCGCCTCTTATGTGCTATATGACCAACATTTTAAATACATGTAGGAAACAAAAACACAATTCTGATCATGTGAATTATGCTGGAGCATCATTGCATGCAAGGGGCGTGTTTTGATTCGCCTTGCCTATTTTGTGACTAGGAATGTGCCCTCATGACTATGAAAAGTCCTTTAACACCTTGCATAGTTTCATTTTAAATCTATAAAGATGGCATCAAGTTTGTGAGAAATGATACTTTGTAGATGCACGCATCTTTGAACAGGAAATGGAAAATAAAGTGTATTTTGTGATGTGTATTAAAAGTTATGAAGAGACCTCAGTAAGTGCACATATCAGGTGTACATGACTATCTAGAACCCGGCCACTATGAATATCCAAATTTTTCCTGCAGGGAACCTTAAATGCACATAGTGTGATAAAGTACACCAAAGCTCTAAAGGGATAAATCTTGTAATTTTAATATAAATCTTTTAGCTACTCTAAGAAGTCAGGGATTATATTTTGCTTTGTGTGAACTATGGAGAAATATGATCCCAATGGTTCAATTGACAAAAACAATTTCGTAAAAGCTGTCATTGAAACAAGCGACCCGATAACAGCACTAAATGTGCAAGCACATACATTTAAATAGACTTGCATGTCATTTTATAAATCTAAATGTCCTGTTTAAGCAACTTTCACTGCAACATAGATTAACTGTGCATTGTGTGTGCATTACATTGAAAAACTGCACCTAAAGATGTGCAGGAGTGCATATCTAGGGGGCATCTTAGTCTTGGAGAACATTATTTTTTAACTTACAGATGACAACAAGATCCTCAGAAAGTAATGATCAGAACAAAGTAGGTGATGTTAGTTATTGAAAGATTACAGCTAGACAGTGCCCTTTAACTGGACTGATTTCCATTGAAATTGTATCAAAAGTAATTAAACCCTTCACTTTCTATTGAACAGCGTTATGCTATAGAGACTGATGTCAATATATTTACAGTGGCACTGTTTTTCGTTTTGGAGAATACGGGAAAGGGTGCATACTACAGATAAGACATTTCCTTGACTAACCCCATCAATGATGCTAAGATTCTTGCCAGTGTTTGCATGGGTGCTACTGTTATTGCTGGTATTCCATGCTCAATGCTTGTGCGGCTTATCTTGTTAATCCCAAGTCCATGTGTCGTAGAACACTTTTTTATGGGCAGATAAGATTCTGAAATTGTTATATTATGTTTGTTCATTTATAAATAAACCTCTTCTTGGTGTTTGTGAGTTAGAGCTACCAAACCATGTTTAGACGACCAACTAGTGGTGGGGCAGGTGAGTCGTGCACATTTCAATACATTAGATTTTTTCCCTCATGAGGAGTGTACTTACAGTGTGCACAGAGGACTTTTCTTGAGAATTATGCAGAATCCACAGAAATGTTTGGGCTTACAAGCATGTTGAAAACCAATCAATGCGTTTTGAAGTTTATAAGTTCTTATGCTCTTAGACAGCTAAGGGTCTCGTACATGCCAAATATGCTACAGAGACTTATTTTAAAATGAAGATATCATTAAGTTGTGGATCAACAGCTGCTATAGCTTCATAAGTCATTTGCCATTCCTATTGTTCTGTTAACAAATATCCATAATCTTATGTATACCCCTAAAAAGTTCAGGGGGAATGCAACAGTGCACAAATGCTACTACATGAGGAAATCATGCTACAGTTGATATTTAACAGACCAGAGTTAAAACCTGTCTGCATGCTACATAGCTCAGGAATTACATTTGACATGTTGGCTGATTGGGACACCCATGACAGTGTGGGACAAACAAAGACTAAACCAAGCTAATAGACTATTCTCAAAAGCTTTCCCAAAGGATTGCATTGCCCACGATAAATCCTTCTTCTCACTAACAAAGTCAGAAATTTACCATCCATTGTATAGCACAACCCTGCATGCATTACATTCTCATACTACAATACCAGTAACAGGTGTTATCAGGACTAATGGAAGCCTATAAAAAACCTGGTAATTCCCTCCACAGTTCAACCCTACTCGATCCAGGTTCACAACAGGTCTCCAAGCCTTCTTCTATTGTCACTATGTCTTGGTTCAATAAAATGCTTATAGCCATTGCACAGATTTAACTTGAGCAGCAGCACCAGTAAACTTCTCATATGTAGGAATATGGTCACATGCAGTACTAACGCAACGCTCTTTGATGCAGAAATCTGTAATAAGCTCTGGAGTTATAACCAAGAAAGAGGATGAATTTGAAAGTAACTCACATCAATTCATGTTCAGCCTGCTTAGCAAGGGCCTAACTCATCTCTTCGTCAGTATTCATTAAATATGCTCACCTCTACAAAGAGACTTTCACAAAAATGCATTCAAGAGAATCCTTTGTCTACAAAATCTTATTAGTGTTGAGCTATATGAATTAAGAGAACCTAGTTTTAAGAGAGATGTTCTGCAAATTAAAATTGTAAAAATGTGTATCTAGCATGTGACTATAGACCAACAATAAGCTCATTATTTTCTTAGTACACATTACATGAGAACTAGTGGTAAAACAAAGATCCTCTGGATCGCAAAGGTAAGGTATACAATCTATGAAAAGATGTTGTTCAATTTAATTTCAACTATGTCATAGTTTTCACTTATTGGGTGCTGTATGAGTCACAATATTTTACTGACTAAGATTTAGTGAACAAATAAAACTCAGAATCACATGCCCCTGGGAATGTTTT
Source organism: Calotriton arnoldi (assembly GCA_963921515.1). Taxonomy (NCBI): domain Eukaryota; kingdom Metazoa; phylum Chordata; class Amphibia; order Caudata; family Salamandridae; genus Calotriton; species Calotriton arnoldi. The sequence continues at coordinate 861,484 of CAWUFW010002155.1, read as the reverse complement.
GAGGCGTGTCAGCCAATAAGCATGGTAAATGTGGCTACTCAAGGTTTTTGATCTACACTTCCACAGTCACTAGTGCCTCGCAAGGTTAAATAAAATGGTTCAGTGCCTTTTGAATGATAAGTCCCAAGATATCCTCAGGGCTGTGAATATATAACCTGATTAGTATGTGTGGTGTGAATCTGTCACTAGCTTTAAATGTTGCATTCGTTGCAAATACCATGAATCCTTGGGACAGCAGCCCAGGAAGTGATCATGTTGTTGCACTGTCAACTAGTGAGTTGCCTTATTTTTACCATGTTTCCAATTCACAGCAGAGACTACGGAGTGGTCACAGGAAAAGAAACCACATACAGCATTTACACCAGAAGCTCAATGTTTACTTTATTTGGCAGCAACAAGTTCACTTTTTTGGCTGATAAAAACCACTCAAAGTGAAAAGCCTGTAGCGTGTCGCGTTCTACTTATATCACTTTAGAGATGCAAATATATGAAGTCCTTATGATAGGGTATAAATTAATACCGAATAGCTTCTAAAGTTTGTTGCCGCAACAAGCTGTAAGTAAGGAAAGATGTACGATTTGTTTAATCTTGAGTGATGGTGCGAGCTCATATCAAAGAGCTCATATTAAAAATTAAAGCTCATTGTCAATGTAATTTCACCTCTTTACCACCCCCTAAATCTGTAGTTGAGACCCCAAAGAGTTGTTGCATTAGAAAGGTTTCTTCAGTCATTACATCTTATAATAGTTAAATGTTACTGAGAGAACTTAGTAGATGGGTAGTTCTTCACCACACAAGGGTCCAGTTGATCAGGAGTGAATCTAAGTACTATGACCACCGTTATATGCAAGGATATCTAGCATGTTGTATCACTTGTTATGGTTCACAATCTGCATAAAATCAAAGGTACCAATGAAGATGACAATGTTGACTTAAGGACAAGTTACTTACCTTCGATAACGCCTTATCTGGTAGAGACATGATCTAGCCGCAGATTCCTTACCTTCAAATTTCCCAGGCGTCAGATTGGATCCGGAAGAGTTTCCTTTGAGCAATACCCCTGCGTGCCGATACATGGCTTCGGTCGGCTCTGCATGACATCATTGGAGTCGTCTGCGCCATTGTGACCTCCGCATCACCTATATAGGCTCCACCTTGGCACGTTGACGTCAGTTACTTTCCACGACTTTCCTCGCCAGAAGCGCAGAGCCATGAAGTGCACTGACATTGGTGTGTTTTGAACAACTAGGGTCCTGAAAGAGAACAGCCATGACTATAAAAACCTGTCCGCAGTGCGGGGAGGATGGATGGGTCGGTAAGGAATCACCGGCTACATCATGTCTCTACCAGATAAGGCGTTACCGAAGGCAAGGACCTTGTCCATCTGATAGCGATATCTAGCCGCAGATTTCTTGCGTCTGAATAGATATCCAAGCAATACCATCCCCGGCGGAGGGACTATGGACAAGTTTAGACCAGGAAGTCCTGGAGAACACAGCAGCCAAAAAGGCCATCCCTGCAGACTTGGCTGTCCAGGCAGTAGTGCTTGGTAAATGTGTGCAGGGTTTCCCACGTTGATGCCTGACAAATGTCTAGGACTGGAACTCCACCTTGCAACACCCTTGTAGCAGCTCTGGTGGAATGAGCTTCTAAATCTTCAGGAGGCTGCTTTTTGGCCAGAGCCAATCTTGATGCAGAGGACGACCCATCACGAGATAGTCCTCTTCGGCACCGCATGACTTTCTTTGATCCAACGCACCCCATGAAGAGTTGGTCATCCACCCGAACTCTTTAGTGCGGTCAAGGTAGAACAATAATGCTCTTTTTGGGTCCAGATGGTGGAGTTGCTCCACTTGTTTAAAGGGGTGTGGAGGAGAATAGAAAGTGTGCAAGGTGACAGATTGCCCCACTTGGAATGGTGTTACAACTTTCAGTAAGAAAGAGGCCCTAGTGCGAAGCACCAACTTATCAGGTAAGGAGGCTTGGATGATAGAGCCTGCAGTTTGCTCACCCTCCTGGCAGACGTGATTGCCACTAAGAGGGCTGTTTTGTTGCAGTACAACATAGCGGTGGTGTTGTCCGTGAACGTTTGAACCAGCTTTCCCTTGACTGAAGGAAGAAAGGCTTTCAATGCCAAGCGAATCGCACGGAGCTCCAGCAAGTTGATGTGGAGTCCGGATTCCGCTGGAGACCAGAGTCCTCTGATCTCCACCTCTCCCAGATGGCTTCCCCATCCCAGGAGTGACGCATCTGTCACTACTGCGGGGTCTGGCTGGGGAAGGGAGAGAGATCTGCCTCTGACTCAATCGCAGTTAGTTAGCCACCACTGCAGGTCCTGTGCAGTTCCCTCCGATATCTGGAGCATGTTGGAAAGATTCCCATGATGCTGCGCCTACTGGAACTTCCAGTCCCACTGCAGAGCCCGCATATGCCATCTGGCATGCGTCACTAGCAGCCCAGCAGCCTAGAGTCATTTTCATCGAAATCCAGGATAGAGGCTGAAAAATCAGTATCGTAGTGTAAATATCTTGGACTGCCATTCGGGAGGATAGGCCCGGATCTGCACTGTATCCAGAAGAGCTCTGATAAAAGGTAGCGTCTGAGAGGGAGTCAGGTGTGACTTCGGTGCGTTGATAGTAAACCCCAGCGAATGCAGGAGGTTCGCGGTAGCCTGGGGCGAACCCGTCTTCAACAGCCAGTCGTTGAGATAGGGGAAAACTGGCACCCCTAACCTGCGCAGATGAGCTGCGACCACCGCCATCATATTGGTGAACACCCGGTGGGTGCTGGTAAAGCCAAAGGAGAGCACAGTAAATTGAAAGAGGTCATGGCCTATCGTAAACCACAGGTAGCGCCAATGAGCAGGCCGGACGGGAATGTGAAAATAGGTGTCCTGCAAATCAAACACTACCATCCAGTCTCCTGGATCCAGGGCAGACAAGACATGAGCTACAGTGAGCATCTTCAACTTTTATTTTTTGAGGAAGAAGTTGAGGGCTCGCAGATCTAGGATAGGAGGCATACCTTTGTCCTTTTTCTGGACCAGAAAGTAGCAGGAATAACAGCCACAGCCTACTACTGGTGCTGGAACCCTACTTATGGCTCCCTTGGCCAAGAGAGCCATGACTTCCTCCTGAAGCAAAGTTAGGTGATCCTCCGTCAACCAGTCATAAATTGGAAGCATGGAGGGAGTGGTAGCCTTGAAGGGGAGGTAGTAGCCCCTTCAAGTTATCTGTAAAACCCACCTGTCCGAAGTGATATTCTGCCAGTAGTGGAGGTGATGGCTGATCCTGCCACCAACTGGCTGCCCATGATCTGGAAGGGCTGGTCTAGGAAGGTTTGGAGACTGAGGCTGCAGTGGGGGGGCTGACCTGACCTCTGGCCGCCTGACCCACAGGGTCGGAACAAGCCGTGCCCACGGCTGCGCAGAGGTTGCTGAACTTGCGACATCTTGTGGTGGCAATATGGCTGGCATGGATGATAGCCCTTTCTGTAGCCACGAAAGGGGCAAAAGCCAGAATCTGGAGAGGTATCTAGTCCGCTGGCCTTACTCAATTCCTCGGCGTCGGGAGTCTCGGTGTCAGGGTTGGTGTCGTAATTGGGGCCGGGGAAGAATGCAATGACACGGATCCTCAGGGACCCAAATGGGCGCTGATAGAATCAGGCTGCTCAAATATGAGGCACATGACGTCATAAAATTCCTTGAGCTGGGCGGGGGTTACTCCAGCTCCTGTGAAGGCGGGGTAGCGCAGAGCTGACCCAGGCGCAGTTTCAGATGAACGAGGCCTAGGATGCCAAGATTCCTCCATCATGTTGGCCAAAGGAAGGGGAGAAGTCGAAGCACGCTTCGACTTCTTGTGTTTTTTGTGCTTCTTACCTGACCAACTCAATGACTTTGAGTGGGAGGACGAAGACTTTCCTCTCGGCTGGGACTGGAAACCAGACCACAGAGGAAAATGGTGCAGTGCCGAGCGCCGGTCCGCAAGCAGCTTTATGGACCGCGCCCTCAAAGCTTTCGGGCCCATGGCCCGGCAGTCAGAGTATGTCTATAAGTCGTGGTCGCGCTCCAGGCACCAGAGACAAACCAAGTGTGGGTCCGTCACTGACATGGGCGTTGACCGGCGCCGCACAGCTTGAACCCAGAATTCTTCTTGCCCATGTTAGGAAAAATTTACACAACAAAAAAACGTGTCGAAAAAATGTTAAAAAAAAGCCTTTCAAAAAGTGACAAGAGGGTAGCTCTCTTCACTGGTCTGTGCTGGCTGGGGCGGAAAGAAAAAAACAGACATCAGCGCGCTGATTAGGCCCTAAACATAGCTCGACCTGATAAAATTTGACTCAATATAGGGGATGAGTAGATTTCTCGGGTCCTGTCAATACTTGTTTAGTATCTATATTAACTCTACTGTTGGGGGGGCCCTAGTCAATATTAAAAAAACATTGTTTAAAAGTAAACAATATTTTTTGGTTTCAAAAAGCACACATTGCAGTAACAGGACCTCACCCTGATGGTAATTTGTATGCAGATATGTGCCTTGTGAAACAGCAGAATGCTGTCACTCACAGAGAAGTTAGCCAATGGCTGAAGCATGCTAACCCGTTGTCCTGTGCTATATGCTGTAGTAGGCGGAAGAAAAATGTTAATGGCACAACAGATCATTGAATGGAGAGGGCTGGCTGAAAGCATCTATGAGTATTATGTATAATTTTAGTAAATCCAAAAAGGTCTTGGCTAACATCAATCCTACAAAAGGAGATTCTCTTATATCATAAAAAGCGTAATATTTTGGTCCATAACTCTATTTTGGATATAGGTAGATTGAAATCCAAGAAGACCAAAAATACCCAGGACTACTCTTAACAGGACACCAACATCAACTTCAAATAGAAGAGCAGTAAGTTAAGAGTAAATCAGCCTCTGAAGCTAGTAATGTTTCTGAAACAATGGCATATGATTAAACATCTCAAACCATGGTACTTGGGAATTTCTGAACCATCGCAGTCAAGCTGTCCTATAGAAAAAGTTGCGTCACCACATTGTTCAGCATATTCAAACATAAATTCCAATCAAAAAGTAGATACTTTAAATCTATGTTTAGGTTGCTGTAAGTGTCATATTAGACAAGCACACATTAGTTTACAGTGATGTATCTCTGTTGTTCCCTTAATTTCCTCCACAAGGGTTTCCCTGGTTACTAACCCAGGCATGAAACACTGAGCATGCCACTTGTGGAATGTGCAGTAAAAGCACCATCCAAAACCCGTCCTCGACTTAGCTGCAGGTTTGACCTTTGCCAATATTGTGGAATGTGCCAACCCAAATGGGCATCAATTTACTGACAACAAAATTTATGAAGCCTAATACAATAGAATGTATGCATTATATGAATGTGATGACTATTTTAGTATCCCAAGAGAAAATTTAACAACAAGTTACTTTCTCTCCAATAAAAGAAAAAAACACTAACTAACAGACCTTAATTGCCTTTGTGCATCCACAGCACCAAATTTCCAATTAATAATATAACCCAAGTGCTTGTTTTTTACCTTAAATTAAATAATCAAATACATTTGTCATAAGAGGTAGCAACTGTTATTAAAATTACAAATTGGGCCTAGCACAACTAGGAAACCAATAGGTCTCAATCTTAGCGGCTAGCTCTAACCCACATGACCATAGAGGCAGCAAATATTATTTTCTGAGCTTCGTTCTTTCTCTTTACCTCACCAGCAGGGTATTTCAAATAACTGCATATTGGTAGTATCCAATGCAAAAGACGAAGGAAAAACAACTTCATCCATAAGGCAGAAGCGGCTGACACCATAGGGCGCCAGGGCACCACTCATATCGATTTTCAAGTTATGTGGATGGTAATTGCCAAGAGCTTTATGCCCATGCGGGGTGCTGCCTCAGTGCCTAGCTGCCTATCGCACTTGCTGTGATGAGAGTCAGGCAGCCAGGCACTTTTGAGAGGGACACATGCTTTAGTAAGCATGTGCCCCACATAATTTTTTTAAAATCACTAAGCAGGCTAAGGGCTGATCTAGTGCCAGCCCTGGCCTTCAATTTTTGGGGGTTTGAAGAGACCTCCCATTCATGACACGCAGCAGCATCATATTTACAAGCAGTCCAGGACATAAGCCCTGTATTCCCGGGACTGCATATCAATCACTTTCGGCCCCACTGCTGCTTACCGGGAGCAACCGCTACTGAGCAGAGCACACATCCTGCACTCACGTATTTAAAAGTTCTCACATTGTATTCTTTTAACATGCGAGGGGGTTTTACTTTAGTACATCAGTTTATATCACTATATTGAGAGGCATTTAATAAATACTAAAGTGAAATGCTAACACATGTTAAAAGCATACAAGAGACTAGAGCACTTTTAATTATGTAAGTTCTGGATGTGTGCATCCTGAACTCACATATTCAAAAGTGCTCTCTTGTATGCGTTTAAGATGTGGGAGAGTTTCACTTTACATCAGTTTGCATCTATATCGAGAGGCATCTATATCGAGAGGCATTTATTATCAATAAATGCCTCTCAATATAATTATATAAACTGATGTACTAAAGTGAATGGCTCCCACATGTTAAAAGCATCAAAGAAGTGCCCCACCCCTTTCAAATTCCCCCAGCTGCCACTGCCATATGGTCATGCAAAAAACATTGCATAGGTGAAACAAAGTAAAGTTTTCCAACTTGCTAATGCAAAGCTTCTTCACCCGCAGGTCTGCTCAAATGAGTTATTGTGCGCTTGCATTATGTCCTGTACAGGCAAATTATGTGTGTGAGGAAGGCTACAGGGACGACTGCTGGGGTGTGAAGGATGAGTCTGGAGCCCAGAGTAGGAATGAAGAGGAACAGGGATCTTGCTTGAAACGCTTTCAAATTGATTAACTTTTGGTAGAAAAAGCAGATGGAAAAGAAGTCAATAGACAAAATAAAAATGGAGAAACAGAAAAAAAGAAAAGAGAAGCAAAGGAAGATGGTAAACTTGGGAAAGCAATTCCTCCTTGGGACCTTCATTGAAAGGTATGGGATCGCATGTTTCACTTTATCACTCAGTGTTGAAAGTGGCGGGTATTTTATTTTTCTTCCTACTTCGTTGATATGCACAATGGAATACAGTGCAAATAACCTCCCAGATTAAGGGGCCGATTCCGATCTCGGCCGGTAGTGCTCCGAATCGGATTCGGATTTACCGGATCCGATTCGGAGCCCTGTTTCCCGACCGAATCGTACGCGGGTCCGGCCGAGCGAGTACGATGCAGGCACCCGCGAAATCTCCGACCGACTCGAACGCGGCTTCAACACGCTCCGACCGACTCGCATGGACACGACTCGCACCGCGCTATGGAGACGTTTCCCGGCCGGGTAAGTACGATGCGCGCCGCGAGCAGTCCGATCGACTTGCGCCGTCCGGCTCGAAAAAGCTGTCGGAGCCGGGCTTTGGGCGTCCGCGTCGGACCCCCCTGTACGCGTAGGCGCGCGAGTCGCACACAGGGGGACCCATGTCCCGCCTACCTGTGCATGTACGCCGCGATGCGCATGGACGCGTACACGCTGTAGGGGGCGCCCTTGACCGCCTCGCTTCCATTGAGTCAATGGGAGCCCGCGTACGCGTCGTACGCCAGGCTCCCATTGACTTCAATGGGAGTCCGACCGAATCGAGTCCGATGGCATGCGAACGCATCGTACTCGTTCGGTCGGACTGCTAGGGTCCGATTCAGTCGGAATTCTCTCCGGGTCCGGCTCGGTCGGAGAGAATTCCGGCCCGAATCGGAATCAGCCCCTTAGTGTCTATCAGAGAATACCAGATGCCTCTGAATGTTTCTATGCATGTGAGAACTTCAATATTTTATTATAGTTGATTAAAAGAAGGCCTTCGCCAGCACGACGCAGGCATACAAGGAACAGCCCTGGACTGGATCCGATCGTTCCTCACCGGAAGAAACCAGAGAATCAGACTACCACCCTTCCTCTCCGATCCCACGGTAATCACCTACGGAGTCCCACAGGGGTCATCACTGAGCCCGACCCTCTTCAACATCTACATGGCCCCCCTCGCAGCCATCGTCCGACAACACGGCCTCAACATCGTATCCTATGCCGACGACACCCAGCTCATCCTCTCCCTCACCCGAGACTCCACCACTGCCAAACTCAACTTCCAGAAAGGAATGCAAGACGTAGCAGTCTGGATGACCAACAGCTGCCTTAAACTCAACGCCGAGAAAACAGAAGTCCTCGTCCTTGGAACCACCCCGTCAGCATGGGACAACACCTTGTAGCCGACCGCCCTCGGAAGCCCACCTACCCCCTCAGACCACGCCTAGAACCTCTGCATCATACTCGGCTCATCACTCACCATGAACCGACAAGTCAACGCCGTCACATCCAGCTGCTTCAACACCCTCCGCATACTTCGCAAGACCTTCAAATGGATCCCCCCTGAGTCAAGGAAGGCAGTCACCCACGCACTCATCACCAGCAGACTAGACTATGGAAACGCACTCTACGCCGGCATCAACAAGTCCCTACTCCGCAAACTCCAGACTATACAAAACACCACCGCCAGACTCGTCCTCGGCATCCCCCGGCACGGACACATCAGCCAACACCTGCGAAAGCTCCACTGGCTCCCTGTGGAGAAAAGAGTCACCTTTAAAATCCTCACTCACGTCTACAAATGCCTACACAACAACGGACCCAAATACCTCATCGACAGAATCAACTTCCACATACCAAAAAGAAACCTCCGATCTTCCAACCACGCACTGGCCGAAACCCCGCGCATCCACAGAGCCAGAGCAGGCGGAAGATCCTTCTCTCACATTGCGGCCAAGACCTGGAACGAGCTACCGGCAGACATCAGATGCGCCCCTTCAGGAAGACTCTCAAGATTTGGCTCTTTGGCTATACGGACCTACTGACCCCCCTCTACCCCCCCAGCGCCTTGAGACCCTCACGGGTGAGTAGCGCGCTTACAATTCCCCTGATTAATTGATCATCCCTGTTTTACTGCAGGATGAGACGCATTGGGAATTTAAACTACTTTGACTTAATTTTTTTATGATTATATCTTGCCATTTTTCTCCACGAATTCTCTTATCCTCTAAGCTGTCTAAATTCTGTACATGCACAACTATTTCTTTTTTTTCTTCATTCCTCTATTCAATCCCTAAACTGTTGTATATAGCTGAAAGACAATGCACACTTAAACTGAACTATACTCTATTGAACCAACTTTGCGCCAGCTAAGGCTGAATGGGGCTCAAACACTAATTTCTCCATTGTCTAACTTCAAACCTATTTAAATAGTAATTGATCAAAGATAAACTGTGACTAAATACTAGTATTTCTATTGGTTCATCACAATCCTCTAATCCACTTACATCAATCAGTAGAGTTATTCACAACATGATCTTTCGCTGTCTATGAAGTGATAAAATTCTAGAATATGCCACAGCTTACTTTTTTCAGAGCATCATTTTTCTGCAATGTGGGACTGCATGTTTGAGTTGAAACTAAAACAAGCTTTGCACTGTCACTGTTAATGGTATCTTCTCCTCCAAGGTGATTAGGCCTCTCAATGTTTTTCTGAGCTCATTTTATTTGATTACAGCACACGCTTGAGTTTATGGCTCCTGGGACTCCCTGCAATATAGCTAGGCCTGTCACTTTGTCACCAGGTTACAATCAATCATCATGACACACTACTGGCAGTAGTTTTGTAATGAAGCTTCCTGCAATGCCAGGAAGCCTTGAATAGCATTGTATTGATACCTGCCACTCTCATTTTCTAAAGAAAGACATGATAATGGAAACAGAAAAAGCTTATAGAAGGTTCATTTTTATTCCTCATATAGATTCATATTTTCCCATTTGTACTTCTACTACTGACTAGGTGTGTGCCTCTAATTGTGGTGTCAGCTGTGGGGGTGGAAAAATATTTGCAATAAACTAGCTACCAGTAAAACTATGAAGTGAGCGAAGCCTTTGGACTGAATAAAATATATTTAATCGTTGCAATCAAAACTACAGTATGTTCTCTTAATAGTCATTCATGGACCTACTATTACTAGTATACTACATTATTTTAAAGGATATGTTATAATTCACTTAGATCTAACAATAAAAGTTTAAAATGGCTTAAATCGAAGCTTATATTTGTCCATGTAAAAGAGTAAGGCTCAGAAGGCACATATTCCTGGTGACAAAGACAAATATTACGAAGCAAACATACTTGTTTAGCACAAGAATGATGCTCTCCAAGCCTCCTTCCATTACTCATTAACCTGTGGGGTGGAATCATTTACGCTCCAGCAAATTAGTAGAACATTAGCTTCTTGCAAGATGAAAGCACACTATTGAACTTCATTGTTTTTGGTAACACTGCATCCATCTCTCCCTCATTTACAATAGGTTACAACTTACACCTGAGGGTCAACAAGACTTTATCTTTGTTTCTTGGCTTCAATGCAATGTGTTTTTTTTTAGTAAACTTCCTTTTTTCTTCACTGTGCACGTCCTAACTATCCGAAATGCCATTTGTGATTTTCTGTACTCTATGAACAGTATAAAGAATCAATTGGACTCTGTTGCCCTAAACAACATTGTTCTTCCTTCCAGAAACAATGGCTCCTGTGGATTGATATGATCTATAATAATATTAATATTTCGCGTAATAGCAATATAAAAGGGTTTTTCTAGGGTTGTCAGAGGACAAAGAACCACCAGTACTAATGATTGAATATATCATAAATAATTTTATGGTATAGAACAGAAGGAGCAATATGTATAATTACAAAAACTTAAATAAACATAAATACACAATTGTGCATAGTGTCCCAATGAAAACAAGAACCTCAATTAACAGTGCAAAATAGTGACAATAGTTTAAACAAGGTTTCCACAATTCTTTAAAAGTCGACCATTGTATGTATACAAAATATGCAGCAGCTATATATAATAATATGCGCTTGTTAATGGTTCGCTTTTGTTTATAGTCGACGACGTTTCGACCCTCTGTGCAATACAGGGTCTCATCAGGACCTAGGATTATAGGGACATCTATGGAGAAAAAGGAGGATAAAATCAGCATAGGGCCCAATTAATGGCACAAATGCGACTGAAGGGAGAGAGACTATAATATAAATACCTGGTAGTTTTGCGCAGCCACGTGAGAGGTGTGTGCCAACCGTGAGTGAAAAGAATAGAAAAAGATACTCACAATGGGACCCAGCCGGGTACTGATTGTGGGAAAAGGAAAAGAGGTTAGAATTATAAACCTTAGAATTATTCTTGTTTAAGGATTTATAGAAAATAGAGGCTCTTACCCCAATTGCGAGAGGAAGAATGGGGCTGCTCAATAGGGATAGCACAGCGTTACAATTGAAGAGTAATACACTATAGAATAGGATGGCTAATAGTGTGGCAAGCGAACTCTCTGGAAAAAAGGGAAACAATTTAGCATGTATATTCCGGAGTTGGGAGTTCTAGTAGTGTCCAAATACAAAATTTAATACCTGTGTCATAATATAGTCAGGCTCTTATGGTGCATGGGATAATGTTTCTTAACCGCGGCGCCCGGTCGGTGCTGCCATCAGTATTAACAAGGCGAGTCCTAGCAGAGACACAATCGGTGGTTAATGGCCCGTTGTATAACACTCTGTAGTTGCTTTAAAAAGTATAAAAAGTCCTGTATAAGACAGAGACCATGTCTATTTTATGTTCGTGGGGGCGCTGTCATGCAATGTTAGCTCTTACCTTTAAATTCAGAGAGTTCTATGGAAAAGCGGAAAAATTCGACGCTGAATATTCACAAAGCCGCATGAGTCAGCTCTGCCTGGGATCAAATGACAGATAGAAGAAAGACGAAACACATAGATAAGGAAAAGAGAAAGTTTGGCACAAGGCAGGCTCGCAGATTCAAAGTGTATAATGATATCAATTCAGTTATGTATGCATTAATAAATGCCGATAGACGTAATATTATAGCATCGTAACCAACCAGTATGGTTACGATGCTATAATATTACGTCTATCGGCATTTCAAAGAACCAAATACATGCGTGGCATGTAATTATACAGACTTTATGAGGCACAAGTTTTTATAATTGTTTATTAATGCATACATAACTGAATTGATATCATTATACACTTTGAATCTGCGAGCCTGCCTTGTGCCAAACTTTCTCTTTCCTTATCTATGTGTTTCGTCTTTCTTCTATTCTTTCCCCTGTATTACCGAACACCGAAATACGGATGGTGCCATCCTGCGGTACTCCGCTGAGAATCCTGTGGCCCATTCCGGTGTGTTCTTGTTCTATTTAGAGGCCTGATTTTAAGCGCTCTCTGTCATTTGATCCCAGGCAGAGCTGACTCATGCGGCTTTGTGAATATTCAGCGTCGAATTTTTCCGCTTTTCCATAGAACTCTCTGAATTTAAAGGTAAGAGCTAACATTGCATGACAGCGCCTCCACGAACATAAAATAGACATGGTCTCTGTCTTATACAGGACTTTTTATACTTTTTAAAGCAACTACAGAGTGTTATACAACGGGCCATTAACCACCGATTGTGTCTCTGATAGGACTCGCCTTGTTAATACTGATGGCAGCACCGACCGGGCGCCGCGGTTAAGAAACATTATCCCATGCACCATAAGAGCCTGACTATATTATGACACAGGTATTAAATTTTGTATTTGGACACTACTAGAACTCCCAACTCCGGAATATACATGCTAAATTGTTTCCCTTTTTCCAGAGAGTTCGCTTGCCACACTATTAGCCATCCTATGCTATAGTGTATTACTCTTCAATTGTAACGCTGTGCTATCCCTATTGAGCAGCCCCATTCTTCCTCTCGCAATTGGGGTAAGAGCCTCTATTTTCTATAAATCCTTAAACAAGAATAATTCTAAGGTTTATAATTCTAACCTCTTTTCCTTCTCCCACAATCAGTACCCGGCTGGGTTCCATTGTGAGTATCTTTTTCTATTCTTTTCACTCACGGTTGGCACACACCTCTCACGTGGCTGCGCAAAACTACCAGGTATTTATATTATAGTCTCTCTCCCTTCAGTCGCATTTGTGCCATTAATTGGGCCCTATGCTGATTTTATCCTCCTTTTTCTCCATAGATGTCCCTATAATCCTAGGTCCTGATGAGACCCTGTATTGCACAGAGGGTCGAAACGTCGTCGACTATAAACAAAAGCGAACCATTAACAAGCGCATATTATTATATATAGCTGCTGCATATTTTGTATACATACAATGGTCGACTTTTAAAGAATTGTGGAAACCTTGTTTAAACTATTGTCACTATTTTGCACTGTTAATTGAGGTTCTTGTTTTCATTGGGACACTATGCACAATTGTGTATTTATGTTTATTTAAGTTTTTGTAATTATACATATTGCTCCTTCTGTTCTATACCATAAAATTATTTATGATATATTCAATCATTAGTACTGGTGGTTCTTTGTCCTCTGACAACCCTAGAAAAACCCTTTTATATTGCTATTACGCGAAATATTAATATTATTATAGATCATATCAATCCACAGGAGCCATTGTTTCTGAAAGAATATTATCTACCCTGGTTCCGTAGTGAGTAGGGTTCCCCTGTTTTTGTTCTAAACAACATTGTGGCATTTAATTTGGGAGTTTAAACATTTCTCAAAGCAATCTCATAGATACAATGGCGGAGGTTAATGGAAAATCTTAATTTTTTTGTAAAGAACAAAGACGCAGAAAAGAACCAGTACTGCAAGGATGTCACGAAGGGGCTGAAGTGTTATAAATAAGACTACTGTTTCATTAACTGTACCTTCCTCGGCCATTGGCTTCCAGGTGAACCATCTTCCGAGTCCCAGCAATGAAGTGAGTATAGATCTGGAGTCTTTTGCGCACATCTCTGCTGTCACACACTGATGAGAAACTTATGAGAATGTGTTTTTTGGCACAGCAACTAATTGTAGGGCATTTTATTGGTCAACACGGTTTTCAACAATGACACATGCATATGCTTTTACAAATGTTGTGCTAACTTCTTGTCAACTTCTGTGAGACGGTGAGATATTAGTTTAACACTCACAGTAGATTTTGTATCCACGTCTTGTCAGTTGAAAAAGACTTTGTGAAGTCACGTCTTGTGATTTCATCTGATTCTACATTCTTTCTTTATCATTTCCTCTGACGTGATTGGGTGAAGAATCAAAGGACATTTAAGGTAACCTTTAGAACCTCGATGTATCTGGCCAAATGAAGCTCTGATAGTCAAATAGCAAGTGAAAACCCTCCTGCTTCAATACAACTGTTAGACTTGGCATCTTTGTTGTGGTTTCACCTGACTTTTTGCCTCCATCTCCTGTATTTTTTTTTTAATTTTGGTTTTTGAAAAGCGAAACATACAATTGGGAAAAGGAATCATTAATGCACGGAGTGTGTTCAAGTGCGGGCAGCAAGTTACAATGATGGGCAGAAGGTGTTGTAGCAGACTGCCCAATGAGTAACACATAGTTAAAGTAATATCACATATATGCAAATACATGGGTCAATTCCAATACAATCATAGTCGTCATGAGTGGGCTACATATCACATTTGTTAATGACTAGGCTCTGCCCTGCCTTGTGAGCGGCCTGATCCCTCCCCCCCCCCCCTGCGTCTAGGTCCAAGCCATAGTACTCTATCCATGGCGTCCAAAGTTTCCGGAATTTACGCGGGCATCCTCTCGCCTTGTAGATCACTTTCTCTGCGAAATCGCCTGTATTTTTGAAGCTGTGCTGGATTTCGTTTTTGCTGACAGATGCTTTGGGCACTTTGCCACAGCTGATCAGTGTCAAAGAGCAAGTGCTCCCTGTGTAAATTGTGGTGACAATTGGTTCTCCCTGATTGGCATATTTGATTTACTGGTAAGACCCTAGTAAAGTGCACTAAGTGTGCCAGGGCCTGCAAATCAAATTTTACTAGTGGGCCTGCAGCAGTGCTTGTGCCACCCACCTGAATAGCACTGAAAAGGTATCTCAGACCTGCCACTGCAGTGTATGTGTGCAGTTTGTTAACTGCCATGTCGACATGGCAAGTGCACCCACTTGTCAGGCCCTAACCTTCCCTTTTCTTACATGTAAGGCACCCCTATGGTAGGCCCAATGTACCCCAATGGCCAGGTGCAGTGTATGTGAAAGGTAGGATATGTACTGGTGTGTGTGACATGTCCTGATAGTGAAATACTGCCAATTTCGTTTTCACTATGGAAAGGCTATCTGTCCCATAGGATAGAATGGGAAATACTTTGAAACATCTTACAAGTATAACTTCCCATTGGGGCAAGATGGAGAAATAAAGTTTAGGATCTCTGAACCCAGAATTTAATAACACATCTTTTTAGTAAAGATGGTTTTTAAATTGGGTGTTTGAAAATGCCACTTTTAGAAAGTGGCTTATTTTCTTGTTCAACAATCCTGTGCGCCTCTGCCTGTTTCTGGATTGACTGTCTGGTTTTGGAGTGACAGGGGATGGGGATGTGCATTCACTGTAGACAGCCACTGGGGAGGGTAAGGTGTGCCTGGCCCTTCCTGGATGACTCAGAGCTGAGCTGAATGGGGCTTGGCTGCATTTAGAGTAATGGGAGGAGATTTCCTTGCACCTGAATAGGGTCTGACTCCCTTGCACAATGCTGTCTCCACTCCCTGTGCTCATACTGCACCAGTGAGGACAGAACTGGTTTGGACTGGGCTCAGAGACCC
Source organism: Calotriton arnoldi (assembly GCA_963921515.1). Classification (NCBI taxonomy): domain Eukaryota; kingdom Metazoa; phylum Chordata; class Amphibia; order Caudata; family Salamandridae; genus Calotriton; species Calotriton arnoldi. The sequence continues at coordinate 845,718 of CAWUFW010002155.1, read as the reverse complement.
TTGAACAAAGAGAACAAAGACGAAATGGGGTATAAGTAGTAGACCTTAAACCACAGAACTTTAGATTACTTCTGGACTCAAGAGGAACCTTTGCCAAGGAGAAGAGCTGAAGAGCTGTGAGGAGGAGTACTGCCCATTTGCTATGCGCTGTGTGGGGATTGGCCTGCAGCTGCTGTTTCTGCCAAGGAAATGACAAAGACTGGAACTTTGCTTTGAACCTGCTTGAAGAAGATCTCCAAGGGCCTGTGTGCTGGCCTCCTGTGCTGAAGTCTCTGGGACACAAAGACTTCACCCCCAGCTCCCCTGAACTCTGCTTCTGAGAGTTCTGACCTGCCATGAGGTGCCTATTCCACTTCTGGGCCTCTGGAGGTTGTGCTTGCTGATGGGAGCTGGAAGATACATAAAGAACTCAAGAAATTGATGCATCGCTCTTCTTGCGGCTATTTTTTTTTTGACGCAGCACCGCTGTGCTAGAAGAATCTCCGCACATCGCCGCGCCGCTGCCAAAACCGACGCAGCGCCTGTCACCGCTGCAAGAACCGACGCATTGAGGGATTGTGGCTGAAGAAACCGACACAGCGCCGATCAGCGCTGCCACATCGATCACCGACGCATCCTGTATTTCCATGCAACACACCTGTGTGGCAAGTTTTCCCAACGCATCACCCGCGGACCAGAACCATCTTGGAGTCAACGCATCACTTCCCCCTACAGACCGGATTCGACGCATCACTTCTCCTGCGTGCAGCAGAACTGTCGCATCGCCTCCCTATGGTGTCAAGAACTGACGCATCTCCTTGTTTCTTGACGCTTCTCATCCCTGCGGCTGTTTGGCCTTGTGAATTATGACGCATCTACAGGTACTTTGTGAGAAATCACACATTCATAGTTTTCTATGGACCCAGTTGTTTGAAACCTTTTTAAAGTCATATTCTTATTACATGTATGTTGGATTTTTGTCGTTTGGTTTTGTTGAGTTTAGATAAAACACTTTATTTTTCTAAACTGGTGTAGTGTCCATTTGTAAAATAAATGAGTATCTCATGTACAGACTGAACGAGTTGATAAGGAAATCCAAAACTGGATGCGTTCTATCTGGAATGCTCTGAACACAAGCAAAAACAAATTTATGCTGGATGGGTCTCCTACTGTCATAGACAGCTAAGAAAGAAACTGCATACAAGAGTATTGGGTGAGCCATCATTCACTTGTCTTCAAAAGCTAAGACTGTGGGCATCTTTTTTGTTTTTCATCAAGCTATGGAATGCCAGGTGACAATTTAAAATGAAGTGTTTTTTCAATACAATGTTCCTTGCCAACTTGCGCCAAATGCTGGAAAACCAAGCTTTATGGCCACCACTTCCTGAGAGGTTACATAGTCATACCATCAGTACTGCAATTCATTATTCGCCAGTGAGATCAAAACTGACAAAACAAAATACAAAATAATGAGACCACATAGTGTATGAGTTCCTGATCATGATACTCTATATGCTGCATTGAAAAGGCTTTACTTATCATAACCTGAAGCCCAAATAAAACTGGGAACTCAGCAATGGTTCCTCAGATCTATACCTGAAATGCTTATGAAACTAGAAAAATAGATACAAATAGTATGCGGATACCAAAGTCTTTCGCTAGGCTCATGAACACTTCTAAAGAAGAATGTTCAAGTTCATTGGGCATCAGCTGTTGAATAAGCTTCTCCCCAACAATGAATTGCAACTGGACTTGCAATGCTGCAATAGAATATTGACTTCTACATTTCTGACAACAATGTTTCTCCCTTGTTGTATGTTCCTTGATACCACTATGTTTTTAGCATAGTATAGTCTATGGTTTTCTCTTTTCTATTTACATCACTTTTTTCATCTATTTATTGTACCTTCCCATCAGCATTATACCACTGAACAACTTCATGCCCTCTTTACCTGAATTTCACTGAAGTCTGTTTTTCCTTACTCCTAAGCCTTCCTCACTTACCACTCCGTAGCATTGTTCTCTAGTTACTCTGACTTTTTTCACTTCTGCATATGACTGATGTAAAATGTTCTATTCATTTAAATTACCAACAATTACCAATTTTGGGGGGCTCAGAAGGACCCACAAGTGCTGGTGGCTGGAGTACTCTGGGAATACCACATGAAAACTGGCCTTTCGGGGGTTCTTACTAAACAAATAAAAAAGGGACACTAAATTAAACACAAACTCAATTTCATGCTGACTACCAAATCTAACCTCCATTCTGAGAAGGCCACCAAAAAACTCTATTCCAAGATGGCCACCAAAGGCATATCCAATTCCACTAGGTCCTACTTTATGACAGTAATTTTCAGTCAGCTGGTTTCTGTCAGGATTAGGTTTTTCCTGCAGATCGTCAGGGCTGGACTAGGCATTTATTTTATTGGGCATTTCCCTGGTGGGCTGGAGCCAAAGGAGGTCGATTTTTTAACCCGTTCGCTGCTTCTGTCGGCCAACGGCCGTCGCGAGCACTACCTCCGTAGTGCTGCGCACGTCCGTTGGCCGACGCGACCCTGCCCACTCTTCAAAGCCGCCGCACCGCGGCAGAATTTCGGCCGCGGTAAAGGGGTTAAAGGACAAGACTGCTGCTGGTGTCTCTGCCATTTTCTTCTGCTCCTCCAGGTTAATAACCGCAGGCAGGGCAGGTGCTTTAGGAGAGAGAGAGAGGAAAGAGAGAAGGCAAGAGAGGGAGCAGGACTTCTTTTTTTGCCAGGGACTGCTTTCGTTTCCAAGTTTGGCCCTGCAGGTAGTCCCTGTTCTGGGACCAGAGGTCTAGAAGCCAGGTGGTTCCTTATCTACCACTATATGAAGGATTTTCGAACAGTCTACCAGTCTTTCGAAATCCTTTTTGCATTCTCTTATAACTGTATTCTTTGCTCATGCTCTAGTCCTTCGCCTGTCTGCAGGTTCCAGTCATGCAAAGACCAGTTCTGCTCCATCCCACACATCTTAGTTTTAAACCAGTCTTGAGTCTTACCTCTGCCCTACATTTCAGTTCTTCTCCAGCCCTGCAAGCACCAGAAGCAAGATCATAAACATATTCCGCCACAGTGCCAAAGTATAGAATCAGCCATTTTGCTATGTTCTTTAAATAAATCACACTGTCTACAGAGTACACATTAACTCAGTAGTGCAGGTGTGAAATAAGTTAATTATGTATTCTGCTCTTGAACTTCATTTGATCGGTCTGATCTAATTTTAGGATTGGCAGAGGTCCATCCTTCCTATTTAGTATGTATACACTTTTATACAGTTGAAGTGTGGTGGTGTTGTGACATCCCCAATTTTTGGCTGCTATCCCTCATCTGAAAAACTAAGTAACCACCTCGCTTTCATGCGAATAGTCATGGATTTGCGAATCTGCACTATGAAAGGTTTTCTACATTTTCTTCACCAGGTAATGGATGGTGCTACTTTACTGAGGACATTCTCTCTTTTACTTGTGCTGTAACCCTTACAGGTTGTGAGACAACAGAAGGTGTCGCCTATGGTCTGCGCCTCAAAGAAAAAGGCAAAAGATAGATCCCTAAATTCAGCCCTAGACATCTTGCAGTTAATTGTGAACATTGCAGGGCAGATGCAAGCTACAAAGGAACAGACATAGGGGAGAGACCTTAATATTAATAGGAAAGACAACAGATTTCTTGTAGGGGCAGATAAATAAAACATTAAACTGATAGACGGGTAAGAGGTTACAGAAAAAACAAAATACAACTCTTGGAAATTGGCCCTTACTGCAGGGTCACCCTGGATATTTTTTTGCCTTTTTACAAAACCCTATTTTGTTGGCTGTAGAACTCTGTGCACTTTACCCTTGCTAACCAGTGGTTAAGTGCTTGTGTTCTCCATGTTAAACATGGTACAAAGTGTATACACCTGACTGGCACATTTAATTTGCTTCTAAGTCCCTAGTTTATGGTACCTTCTGTACCCAGGGCCTACAAATTAAATAGTGCTTGTGCGCTGCACCCATTTTGAGATGGTAAAATAAACCCTTTGCAAGGCCTAAACCTTCCTTTTTAATACTTATAAGTCACCCCAAGGTAGGCCTTAAAAGCCCATAAGGAAGGGTGCATGGTATTTAAAAGTCAGGACATAAATATTTATAGCTTTGTCCTGGCAGTTTAAAACCTTAAAACTCGTTTTTTCCCTGTGGTAAGTCTGGCCCTCCCATATGTTAACACTGGTTTACAATATGACCTTTAGTAAGTGCTAAATTCAGTTTGGGAATAGCTAGAAAAATGTTTCAAGGACTCATTTTATTAGTCATTTAAAATCTAACTTAATTGCCAAGTCATATTTTATGTTACTATTTTTGAAATTGCACTTTAAGAAAGTTGTTGTTTTCTTTGCCTAAAAACCAAAAGGCTTTAGACTCAGAGTCTAACTGTCACCTTACCCCTGATGGCTCCCGTTTGGTTACATGTTTACTGCTCCCACACATTGGACAAAGGGCCCTGAGAATGAGGAGGGGGAGACTCCCTCCCTTCACAGGATGACCGAGGGGGCTGTGCCCAGCCCCTTCCTGAGCTTCAAAGGATGCCTACCTTGTCACTGGCAGATGAAGCTCACACCTACACCAGCCTCCCCTTTGACTCTTTAGTAAGTATGACTCCAAACTAAGTGGTGATAGAAGAATTGACCAGAATTGGTTTAGGAAATGTATACAGGCTTGCCCTCCACCCACGTGTAGGCACTGTGCAGAAAGGTGGACCAGACACACCTCTCCTCAGAATACTCCTTGACCTGTGAGGCATCACAGTAGGACTGCTCTGCTGTCTGAAGAACCTGAAGGAAGAAACACTGGAAATGCTTGCCTTGAACCCTGGAAGAGACCCCAAGGGTCAGTTGGTTGCCCTATATGAAGCTACAGGGACACAACACGCTTCTAGAGTCCTCTCTCTCTTCTGAACTGCCCACTAGCCAGTACCAACTGGACCTGCCCTGGACCCTGCTGCTGGTGTGAGTCCTAACCCCCAAGTGGTCCACCCCCCCCCCCCAGATCCTGGAATCCTTGGCTGGTGCTAGAGCGCACTCTTACCGCCCCACTGCAAAAGCTGGGAAATAGGGACTTATGGTCAACTTTCTGTGTGGAGAACCAACGGAGACAGGGATCCCCATCAAAGCTGCATCTTTCGACTTGCCGGTCAGTCTCAGGTTGCTGGTTTGCCCCGCTGAAGGAGGTCAGTCTTCCAGAAAAATTTCCAGGTATGAATGTAGATGGATTCATTGGGACTGATGCCAAGCACGCACCAGTGGATGCTGGGGCTTACATGGTACAGACTTCGGCTGCCTTCATTGACTACCACACCGGGACCCAGCTCGTCAGCAAACTAATGTCGTCTTCTCCCACTTCAGATCCAGCTTGCCCAGCCCATGACTAGTTGACGACCACTTTTCTCCATCAAAATTTCTAAGTCTGAAGGTAAAGTTTCCACCAGGACAAACCTGGCCCCTGTATCAGACTCACGCTCTGTCATGGTTGGTCTTAACTTTTGATTTTGACTCAGTCTAGCGCGACCAGATCGCCACAGTTGGCCCTTTGTGCTTCTTGGTTCTATTTTTAACTCAAACTTTAAAATTTCAGATCTCCGGCTCTACATTTTGGATTTTTGTCGTTTTGGTCTGGGATTTTTCTGGTGTTGTGTTTTCACTTTATTACTGTTTGAGTGCTGCATAAATATTTTATACACTGCCTCTAAGTTACGTTTTACTGCTTTGTGTCAAGCTACCAGATTGTTAAGCACAAGTATATTTAGTAGCTTTTGTGGCTCATCCACCTTCAACTAATACTTCAATTTCTCCCAAAAGCACACACTACATCCAGTAACCATCTACTATAGACACATGAGTGTCTCTTGTACTACTGTGAACACGTTTAGATTCACAACACAAGCTGTGAAGTATCAAAGCATTTTGCAGGCCTTCCAAATGCTGGATTCAGTTGTTTATGGCAAAAAAACACCCTATATCTTTGTTGTTTTCATTACTCAAAATTAATACATTGATCAATTTAATTCATTAGTGAGGCACAGATGAAGCGAGAGAATGTAACTGCAGAGAATGTAACTACGTATACTATTTAAACAAAGTTCACAACAGAACACTAAATAAAATAGAACAGTACAAAAATGTAAAGTCTAGTGTCGGAGACCATGGGTCATCCTTAGTTCACCCATCAAGGAAAAAAGAAATAATTTTTGGCTTTGTAATATAGAATATGAAGAGTCAAATCAAGCTATATCTCAAACTTTGAAAAAATCAGTTCAAACTAATTTTACATACATTTAGTTTCATATATACAAAATTAAGAGAGTGGGCTCATTTGAACTTGAACTTACAAAGCTTGCTTACAACTTAAGTAGTATATTTCAATACATTATATGCAAGGGATAGCTTTCATTAATGCAGCAAATGAAGTGGCACTAAAGGCTCTTGGGTAAATGGTGCCCACTGCACCTCATTAACAGTTGTATTTCACTACCTAACAAATTTGGAGATGGCGGTTTTTCCTTGCTTGCAAAAGAATGCCCAGACGTGTGAAGATGAAAATCTGATGGATTCCAACTTTTTCAAACAATAGGTACTTAGTTAAAGTAGACCCGCTTTCTTTGAAAAAATAATAAGATTGAAGGGACAGCAACCCTTTGCAGCAGAGGGACTCTGCTACTGCTTCTGAAAGTTTCACTTGAGGGGAACAGTTATTCTCAAAAGCTATCAGCTCAGTCCCATGCTCTGAGTTTTTTCAGCCACCCCATAAATATTCCAAGGCAGCCTGGTCCATTTAATTAAATCAACTCAATCAACACATTGCTAACACAACCTCACCCAACACTCACAAGAGAAAAGTATGTGAGTGTGTAGGCGCAGGAAAAAAGTGGAAATCTGCCATATATGGGTAGGCCAATAATCAGGAACTGAGTGAGACTAAATCTGCATAATACAAACTTTCGATACCCATAGATTAAAAATTATATGCAGCAAGTCATGCTTCATCTTGTATCAAAGTCTGCAAGTTTCTTTTGGCCAGCAAATGATCTACTAGCAGTAGGAATCGAGACAGGGGTACAAGAAAGCCATGTTTGACCGTTTCAGAAAATTGTTTTGAATCTTTCAATCTTTTCATTCAAATATCAGAAGGTGAAGATATTAAGTCTTTCATTTAGGGTTTGAAGGAGTTAGAACCACACAACAACCAGTGATTATCCCACCTCTTTTAGATGAGGGTGAACCACTTATAGTGAGAAACTCCCTGACCTTCAGGGTCATTTCGTTTTTGTGCTCTAGAAACAATTTACTGCTTTGAGCGTTAGTTTCCGAAAAGCAAAAAAAGATGCTGTACAAGCTCTCTTGACATGGGGGTCCACATAGCATTAATTTCTGATAAATGTATTCCAGCTCTGCTGAGTGGATCACGTTTGTCAGAAATAAATCACCAAAAAGATATTTTGCCCTAAATATGTAGAAAGGTGGTGGCAAAGACTGACTGCCTCAGAGGGGTCTGTCGAAAAACAAAGATCTTCTAAATTACCCCCTGAGCCTCAAGTTTGTGAAAATAACAGGTTTGTAAAAATAGCAAGTTACATATTTGAATTCAATCTCATTGGTCAATATACTGCAGATATACTTCTATTATTGTTGCTTAGTCTTTTCAAAAAGGCCCTGTTCAAATATGGTTTATAGTAAACACACATGGGGGTATGTTGATAGTGTTTTAGGACACCAAGCTGCCTCCATCCTCATCAGCAATTGCTTTAATGACAAGATCTCAGTCTATTTACTCATAGCAAAAGGTTCCCTCAGAAGTCTTCATCTCAAAGTTCTCCAACACAATGTACTTCAACACAGTCAAACTGACCCCCAGGACCCAGCTACATGTACATGCACATTTAAAGATATTTTGAAAAAGTCTCTTTTTTTATATTTTTTGTATTTCAAAAATATACTTAAGAAAAATATGTCAAATAGAGTTAATGGAGTATATACAATACATATAATAAAAGAATCATTAAATATGTATCTAAGGAATTCATTATTTATTTCATTCAAATAGACCGGCCCAAATGTACTCTTAAAGTGCTGGTAATTCAAGAACAGAGTAGCTTCAGATGATAACAGGACAGCAGAAATACAGTGCTTTTTAATCTATAGAGTTTGTTGCATTTCTTCATAGTTCAGTTAAACAGATGCTATATTTCACAGAATGTTTTAGCATCCAGTTTCCTATGACAGAACAATATGACAGTTTCTGTATGCGAAACATTTTTTTGCTTAAACTGAAAACAATCTGAAAGAAGTACCTCTTTCCATCTATATTTAATTAATAAACCAGCTCTCAACATAGTAATGACCGGTAGCTTCCTGCAATTTTTGCATAGTCCATCTATTTTAAGAGTATCCCAGCAGACTGAGGTTCAAAGCAAACCAATATGACCCACAGATATAAATCTAACTTCCAAATACTTCTCCAGACTCAGTTAGGCCTGTACTATGTGTAACCAGATTTTAATATTATTAATACAATGCCTGGGACACTTATCAAAAATCACACTGTTTAATTTTTGAGGTTGTTCAAGCATGTAACTACACCCAGATAGAAAAGAAACTCTCATGCCAGAGACAGGAGTAAGTGAAATCACAAATCTCTGACAAAGTAGTTGATAAGATGGTTGATCCAGTTTTGGATAACCCAATGTGAGATATATCTTAGCCAGGTAAATATTCTAATCATTGCCAAATTCCAGTCAAAATGTGTGTGTATGTGTATGTAGCAAATTCTAATATCTTATTGAGAGAAAAACATGTCATAAACTAAAATATTTGAGAGTATGAAAAAATAATCTTGAACTTTAGTAAGTGCCTTTTTAAAATGTTTAAATAGCCCAAATCCAGCATCTTGTCTGACACGGAAGTGTTCACAAAATGCTTTATTAAATTATTTTCCAAACTACAAGCAGTCTCTCCTCATTGGAAAGAACTAAGATGCTGCAGTCTCTCAATGTTGTCCCTGTATGTGACAAGAGAAAGCTATATGATTTACAATTAGTAATACAGCCTTATATCGTACCTTTTTTGGATTCTGAGGTAACTGAAGAAAAAAATGGCATTGGATATTTAAATCACCCATTATTAAGTGCAACAATGAGTTCTCTAAAGGTTGATTGCCTTCCAATGAAAACCTTGAAAGACTGAGTGGAGGAGGCTTCATGTTAAGATTTAAGAATTTGAAGTTTGAGTTCTGTACTCCAACGTATCGGTATGTAGATGTTTAAGAATTGTGTGTGGTTCATTATTGAACCAGATTAAACTTCTGATCACACTTTCAAGTTTAGCAAAGTATATAGCATGTAAATAATAGGGTAAATTAGAAAATAGAAACATAGTGGAAGAATAAACATTTTAACAAAGGCTACCCTTCACATTATGGAGAGTAGAAGATGCTTCCATCTGTCCATTAATGTGATAGCCTTTCGACTTAATGGAAGAAACTTTTGCTCTTAAAAGTCAGTTTGATTCTCCATAACACTAATACCACGATACCTCTCAGGGCACGTAGTTAGTCTTCCTGTCGAAATTCTGGAAGAACAGTTACTGTTGGTTTAAAGAGTGGGGCCTCATGAGTTTATTTAATGACGCTTCAAATCAATAAACGTGGCGATTAATGTTTGGCAAGATTAACATTTTCCACACTAATATTAAAAGTAACTCCAGGTCATTTGCATACAGTTCAAATTTGGCAATATCATTGATTGTTGGAAGTACCTCCTGGAGTTGCAAATTAATATTGCCAATAGCTGTGGAAACTTGTACAAATAATTAGAGAGAGAAGGAATCAAGACTGTCTACCCCTGGTAACTGAAACAGAGCCTAATTTTTCTGAATTAAAGATAAAGTGCCTTCATTAAGTTGGTGATGTGGGGATGAAATCCCATTCTAATTAGCGTGGAGAAACGCAATCCCAACCCAAAATTTCAAATGCTTACTTTTCATCCAAATAGGACAGCCACATGGGATAAGACGTGAAGTGAATAAAGCAATGGGTTCTATATAATAATGTGTATTATTGGCGATAATATGTTTTGGAATAAACATGTTTTGATCCAGGTGGATCAACTCGGAAATGTCAGTGATAGCTTCTTGGTTAATAATTTTGCCAAGATTTTATAATTGCTATTTAAATGTGCGATATGCCTATAGAAAGGTATTGCCACTGAGGTTTCTCTGGATAAGGATAATAATCAGCACCTCTAATTTGAATGGGGAAGGAACATCTCTAACTAGTTAGAGATGATTACACAAAACATTTAAGGTGGACGATTAGTTGAGCTGTGAATATGCTACAAAATTTGGCTGGGGAGCCATCTTTCTCCACGTCTTTCCATTTCGGAGATCAGCTACTTCCTCCACAAATTCCTTATCCAATAAGGGCCTCCATCAGAAAATTACTAACATCCCAAGAGAAGAAGGGATTGGAATTTTGTCTAAAAGCTTCTCTACATCCATACGTTCAATGATCGGACTCATAAACAAGAGCACAGTGTGTAGAAACATTGATGGTAGGTTTACCAAGACTTTAATCTGAAAGCAATTTGTAAGACTGATAATGGCATGTATTTCCTGTTTTCAAAAGTCCAAGCAAACAGTTTCCAACATATTCTCCTTCTTAATAACTTTTCTGCCCTAAAGAGGCTGCATTCACAAACATTTGCTATAATAGTACTTTCGGAATCATTTTGGCATATTCCTACCTTACTTCATGACATCATGATTGAATAAACTGACATTTAAAGTAGCATAGTGGCCATTTTAAATCCATTAGATATTGTGAGCTTCTCTTATGAATCATCACAGTATCTTTCCCTGCATTGTTGCCATGAAAGCTTCCTATGTTGTCTAGGATCTCTGTTAAACAATTGTTATTCAAAATGCACTAGCAAGTAACATTTCATAGATTGGTGGGAAAGGGTTGTGGTTATCTTCTATAGACCCATAAAAGGTAGATACTACATATCTTTCACTTCACTTTAGTTAAGTGCTCTTGATGAGATTACACCATATATTTTGATATCTCTTTGGCCTGCTTACATCCATTGTAAACAGTTTTGGTACTGATATGGTTTCTGAAAAACTGAAAGAGTTACAGAGGAAATGGAGACTATACTAGAGCACACTAACAAAAAAAAAATTCTCCTTTCCAAATGTGAAAATGTCAATGGAATGGGTTAAGAATAATGGAGAATTTACCTCACAATCCACTTTAAAAAGTTCACTTGTTGCTTGGTTCGCACTACGTGAAAATGAATCTGACGTCTATTTCGATCTCTGAAGGAAAAAGGTCTGAAATACCTTTGAGAAAGAAAACATACCTTAAAAATACAGAAACAAGATTCTTTTTAGATGTTAACTACCTAGTATGCTGATTTGGAAAATGCTTGCATGCAAATGCTGTTCGGCCTTGCCAGGCTTTAACTGCCCACCTTGGAGTCTAAAAGACTTAAACTTTCTCTTTGAATAATCCACCCAATAATGTGAAATTTTAATTTTATGCTGTAATCGTTTGCCGGCATTAAAACTTTTGGGGGGGTCACTTAAGTCTTAAAGAGGCCATCTCTTGATCTCACTAAAGCTGTAAAGGGTACACACCATTTCTCAATTAATGTTTTCTTCTTTAAATCTGAATCAGACTGTTCTTGCACAACTTCAGAATTTGATGAGGTATTATTCAAAAGGCTATTTCCAGACATGAGCGGAAGAAAAGTGATGCTATGATGCATTTTGTAGATATGAGAATAAAGTTTAAATGCAGGTGTGTCAATTACCTCATTCTCCTTGGTTGACTGATTTTATTTGTTAACACAGCAGCATATGCCCCAACTACCTCTTAGGCGCTTCAACAATAGAAGAGATAAATAACATGTACTAAGTTAAGTGGCATGAATAGAAAATGGGAAATCAATCCACTGCCATCAATCCACTGCTTTTCTATCTGATTAGGTCAGAAGCAGATATTATTTCAGCTTGTTTGTAAGTGACTCTGTAAAATGTGTTGCCCAATAGGTATTCTCAAACCAGCTAAATGGTGCCTCCAACAGTTTCTAGCAATATCACCTTGCCTTTTTGATTTCTACCTTCAATTAATTAAAAAGCATGTTCATGCTGATGTTAATGGCTATTACACAAGGAGACAACAATCGGTCTTCCTCTGGTAGTGGGATGTTTGAGAAGTCTGAATTAGTTGTTACTGTATGCCTGTGTACAAAGAGATGCTGGTAGCTGGTAACCACCTTAACCTGAATCCCACCAAAATAGAGCTATTTCTCAGTAACCTGGTCTTAGACTCAAATAAATGTTGACCTGGACTAGAGGGTAAGTGCCCAATTCTGGTTCCAATTATCAAAAAAGGAGCATAATCTCATCATACAATTACTGATCACTACATTTCTTAGTGCAGTAGGGAACCCAAACTGTTGGCTCTAATTGACAAAGCTCACATAGAAGAAATTTTCCTTGACATGGAAAAAGTCAGATTTCCACTTGGACAGTTTTCCGATTTTACTTTGGGGTGTAGGTTCTGTGTTTGTAAAGTGTATTCCCATACAACAATATTTCATTATCCTCACACAAATGTTATACATAACAAAGCTAAAACTGGGTCACAATACTAAATGCACCCTTAAAAGTTACATGCTATAGTTAATACATTCCAAAAACCACTTAAAATTGAATTACAGAGATACAACACTAGCATTGCATCTGGTAACAATAAAGGAATGGCACAGAGAAGCTTGTTTGATAAAACAATTTTGCGCCTGTTTTTAAACAAAAGTTAGAAAATGTTATGGTAAAATAATGTGTCATGCAGAGCAACCTTTTAACATGGCGGGTCTGGTCGAGCAAACTACTACAGCTGAGGTGACCTTACCTCTCAAAAAGCTGAGGACGGGTAAAGGTCGAGAACCAGATGGATTTTCTGTCCACTTCTAAATACATTACCTTAAACTCTAATACTAAATCTTGCCTAACTTCTTATGTTACTTATAGAAATGTTTATGTTAATTTTTATTAGCAATGATATTACTTCTGAAACGCTGCTGGGAATTTAAACTTTAGAAATTATAGACCGGTGGCACTGATAAATATGGTATGTACCATGCCCGTTTACAAATCAAGTGAATGGACAGTTAATGTTATCCAATACAAAAACATTTATATGTTGATTTGATAACCTAGATTTTCTTTTCTTCACTGACACCTAGATAGATGAAACCACTCAACTGAGTGTGGAAGCATTATACCTTCAGACTACTCAATCAGAGTTGGGGTAGCAGTCATTCATAAAAGCAACATCAGCTGTGAGAACCTACAAATCAATGACCAGCTTTCAGTAGCTATCACGTTTATTGTCCCAAACCCACTAAAGCTGTGTGTTTTATCACCAGCCTAGAGACAACAAAATCCTTGGAGAGAAATTGATTGAGGTCATCACTGATTCACTCTTTAAAATCAAGCCACAACGTCTTCCTTTGTGATTTAATCTTCAATAGGTAGACAAATTGGAATCACCCCCAACACTCATTTCCCAGTTTCTACAGGGCAACTTTCTCCAACAATTTTGCACAACCCCACTTATATATAAGGTGCAACACCAAACCTCCTAATCACCAAAAGAGGAAGAATCAAAAATGATACGCCAATTCAAGTCAAATGGTTAGACCATTTTCTCATTACCTTGTCTCTTCACTCTGCAAAATTCTCAAAGAATGATCAACCTATAGGGCATAAGCACTGGGTGAGAAATTTGAGAAATCTAAATACGTGCATGCTCACCATTGAAGTGAAACAAGCCATACTTCATATCCCAACTCCTTAAGAAGTTGCTTGTAGACCACTATAAAGAAAGCATAACAGGGATTATTGGCACAGTAGCCTCTAAAACACTCAAAATACATAAAATTAGCATGCTGATTTATGAAAGACATAAATAAAAGCAGGAAGATGCTGAAAGCCTTAGAAGGCGTGAAAAGCCCATAGAAATGAATCTGGTGCAATTCTAATAAGGAATATCTAAATATAAAACTCAAATTTCAAGATAAATCTTTACATGCAAGAAAAGAGATTGAGCAAGTAAAGAACCACATGAAAAACACTTTGAAAGTGTGAAGCAAGCTACTCTACGTATAGTTGATAGCTTAAGCAATGCATCAAAAAGAAAGATGCAAGGAATTCTTTAGCTTCTTCTTAGGGAAAGTGAAAAAGATTGAACTCTCTCTCCTACCCCCCAAATTCACAAGGCATAATGATTTTACCTTAAATGCCAAATCCACCTGGACCAACTTCAAAGAGGCCTCACCATCTAAACTGCTGAAAACGATCGGCAAAACTAAACACTTGTCTCACTTCTCTGAACCAATACCAACTGCGCCTCATAAGGAAATCACCACTTCCTCCACTCCTGCTGGATAAACCAGACCAACACCTTTCTTTCACAAGGAAAACCCCACAACTGTTTGAAAATGGGCTAATTGTCAACACTGATTAAAAAAATAAACATATGGACTCAAACAATTTAAATAACTACAAACAGGTCTACAACATTCCAGTCATGGCTAACTGGCTAAAGTCTTAGAGCGCTGTGTTGAGGCCCGACCCAAACAATTAATTGAAAAAACAATTTTTTAATAAGATGCAATCGGACTTTTGACCAGGCTTCAACACGGTGGCTGCTACTCTAAAATAGTTGATGATGCTCTCTGTATCCTTGAGCAAGGGGACTTGTGCCTCCTTATTCTTTTACACTTCTCAGCCACCTCTGACACAGTGAATCATGTCACTCCTTGTAAACTCCAGAACAAATGGGGCTTAATGGGACAGTTCTTAGATGGTTGTCCTCATAGCTGCATAGATGGAACCAAGGTACAATAAAAATAGAAAATCTTACCTCTGATCCCACAAGTCAATTCAGATGTTCCCCAAGGCTCTATTCTATCCACAGTACATTTTAATCTCTGACCAGCACTAACATGTCTTTCCACTTTTATGTGAAAGACAGCCTATCTGAAAACTTCCTCCCCTGGTTATGTGCAACACATGGCCAGAGTCCTCGAAGATATTCAAACTAGGGTGATACCTCAATACTTTAAACTCAAAGAAAAACTGTGTTCCTCCTACCTACTTCATCCACCACCCAGCACTGTCCCAAAATAAACAATGCTCAATCACCTCTTGGTTCTGAACTGCAAACCCAAAGTTATGGAATCCACATACCGACTGAGTAGCTATCTAGACTGAAACCTCAGTCGCCAAACTCATAACAATGCAATGGCAAAAGAAGCACAATTGCAACTCTGAATTATCTGCAGAATAAAGCCTTTCACATTAGATATTAAGATAATAATCCAACTGCGTGTCTTGTCAAGGCTTGACTACATTAATTCCTAGCCTACATCCAGTTCCTCTCAAGCATACCCTTTATGCAGTTGCAAGGATGGCCACAGGCACTGGAAAATGTGACCACATCTCTCTGATCCTGCTTCAATTCCAACTGGAATGAGAAGCATATAAAAAGTCACCTGCATCATGCATAAAAGCTCTATTTCTGAGCACCCCCAGACTACTTTGCCAAAAATCTAACCATTTCTGGCGGTCAACATCTCCTACGAAATAAGAAAACTCTGGAATTCGGGAAAATAAAACAAATAAGCATTTTCAGGAAGTACACCAAGAGTCTGGGAACTTCATTACACCAGCTATCAGAACAATCTCTTTCATTGACATCTTCAAAAAGGAGAAAAACCTATTATTTCAACATAAATTTCAGACTTCAGTGCATCTCTTTATATGACGGAAGAACAAGTTACTTACCTTTGGTAACATTCCTTCTGGTAGAGACTGTCTGACTGCATATTCCTCACCTTTTGAATTTTCCTCCTGTGTCAGATGGGATCCGGAAAATCTTAAGCAGTACTCCTCCACGCCAGCAAGGCACCAACGGCTCACCATCAATGTCGCTCCTTGCCAGGACATGTGCAGGACTGTAGAGGTGCCACCCAAGCATGCTGACATCAGTTGCTTTCTGACTCATTTGGGCCCGCAGAGTCAAAATCGGATTGGTTGTGACCTTTGAGCCGAAATCAAACTTGGGACCTTTTTAGGCGGGAAAGAGTCCAGTTCACAGAATGGGGAGGAAGGGAAGGTCGGTGAGAAATCTGCAGTTAAGCGTCTTTACCAGAAAAAGCGTCAGCGAAGGTAACTTGTTCTTCTGATAGAAACTTCTAACTACAGATTTATCACATTTTCCATGGATACAAAAACAATACTTCCCAGGTGGTGAAACTGTGAACTGGCTCACCTCAAAAAGTCCTGCAAGCCCGAGCAGGCAAAGTGCCCATCTTGATGGACCCGACTGTCCAAAAAGTAGTGAGTTGAACGTATGGAGGGATGGCCATGTGGCCACCTGGCAAATGTCAAGACAGGCACTCCATGTGCCAGCACAGTGGTAGCAACCTTGACCCTGGCGGAATCAGCCTGCAAGCGTTTCAACAGTTGATTTTTAGCCAGCGCGTAGCAGATCTTAATGCAATGCCCGATCCAGTGAGAGATGGTCCACTTCAGAAGTGCCTTGGCTTTCTTCGACCAGTGAATCCAATAAAGAGCTGATTGGCCACTCTGTGTTCTCTGGTATGATCAATGTAAGAGCTGAGAGCACTTTTTGGTTCCAGCCGATGTTACCTCTTCCCCTTAGAGGGGTGAGGTGGAGCAAAGAATTGCAGAAGGATGACAGTTTGCCTGACATGAAACTGAGTCACCACCTTTGGCAAAAAGCAGGCATCTTTTGAACAAGCTTTACTGAGTAGAATTTGGTATAACAGGGTAGCTTGCTCACCCTTCGTGCCGAGGTCATGGCCACCAGAAAGACTGTCTTGAAGGTAAGCAAGCTGAGGTGACAGGTTCTAAACTAATTTTATGTCCCACTGTGGCATAATAAAAGGAGAAGGAGAAACAGGTGCTGTAACACCTTAAGGAAGTGCATCACAACTGGAAATTTCAACAATGAAAGCTGGTCCAGTAAACTTAAATCGGCCAAAATTGCAGACAGGTACCCTTTAACCATGCCCAAAGCAAGCCTTTGCTAAGGACAACACAAACAGCAAAACCTCTGACAACCTGGTGTGAAGTGGATCAACTTGTTTGCAAGTGCACAAGGTCACAAACTTGTCCCAAAGACAGGTTTATACTTGCTCGGTGGTGGGGCGTTAGGCTACTGTTAGAATTGGGGGTCTCTAGTTGGCAATGGTTTGCACCTTTGTCCAAATAGGGACCCTTGCGTCTAGTCAGGGTAAGGGGCTACACTCCTAAAATAACCCCTGCTCACCCCCTTGGTAGCTTGGCACGAGCAGGCAGGCTTATCTCAGAGGCAGTGTGTAAAGCATTTGTGAACACATACAGTAATGCAGTGAAAACACTACAAATGGACACTACACCAGTTTAGAAAAATAAGTAATCTTTACTAGACTTAACACAAGGTCAAACGACAAAAATCCACAATACTGTAATCAAAAGTGAGTCTTTAAAATGGTAGAAATAGCTTAGTTCAATGTAGATGGTAAATGCGACACTTTACTCTCAAAGTACCTTGGATGCGTAACGCAAAACAAACAAAAGGGTCGCAGGGAAGGTGATGCGCCATTCCTTACACTCAGGGGAGTGGATGCGTCGGTTCCTTACTGCTGCGCAGGGGAGTTGAGGCTCGCTTCCTTACTGTGTGGGAAGTTGATGCGTCAGTTTCTTACTGTGATCCGGTGCGATGCGACAAGATGGCGCCTCGATGCGATGACGATCCGGTGCGATGCGACAAAATGGCGTCTTGGTTACAGTGGGACAACGTAGATGCGATGCGTGCACGCCCGACGGCCGTGCGGCGACTCAGTGAACTTCTGAGCCGCGACAGGCCCTGCGACACGCTTCTCCGGTGAT
The DNA here is from genome assembly GCA_963921515.1 of Calotriton arnoldi. NCBI lineage: Eukaryota > Metazoa > Chordata > Amphibia > Caudata > Salamandridae > Calotriton > Calotriton arnoldi. The sequence goes on along the minus strand of CAWUFW010002155.1, from coordinate 827,724 downwards.
GCGACAGCGACCTCGGCGGCGACGCGCTTCTCCGGTGATGCGACTCGCCTCGGCGATGCGATCAGCTGTGGCGGCGGCACGCTTCCTCGGCGATGCGACGGCAACTGCTGCGGCGGCGACATGCTTCTCCTTCGTTGAGTCGCGCTTCCAGCTCCCAGCGACACGCAGTCTTCAAAAGGGCCCAACACAACAGCAGGCACCTCTTTGCAGGTAGAATTCCCAGCAAGGTAATTCAGGGGAGCTGGTTGGTGAAGTCTTGTATCCCTGAGACTTCAGGCAGGAGGCAAGCTCAATCTTCAAGCCCTTGGAGATCTTCTTCAAGATGATGAAAGTACACACAAAGTTCCTTTCTCCTTTCTTTGGCAATAAAGTAACCACTGCAGGCCAGCCCCAACAGCACAGCACAGGGTCAGTCTCCTCCTTCAGTTTCCTGGTTCTTCTCCTCAGCAAAGGTTTGTCTTGATTCCCAGAAGTGATCTAAAGTCTTGGGGTCTGGGCCCCAATATTTATACTAGTAAATCCTTTGTCCTCTGAAGGCAGAGGGTGCCTGTACCTAGCCAAAACCAGTTCTGTGCAGCTTCCTGGCAGGAGGTGGAGACAGCATTGTTGAAAGCAGACCTGGCTCAGGTAGCTGAAAGGAAATCTCCTCCCCCTACTCTCTATTCTATGAGGGCTCAGGGCAGTGAAAGGAAATCCCTGCCCCCTACTCTCTATTCAGCCAAGGTCCTATTCAGCCCAGCCCTGACCCATCAGACTGCTGGAGCCCAAGCCCTCCTGTCACTCACAAACCAGACAGGCAATACACAACCTAGCAGAGGCAAGCTGGATGGTTAGGCAAGAAAATACCTACTTTCTAAAAGTAGTATTTTCAAACACAGAATGTAAAAATCACCCACACTAAAAGGTGTATTTTAACATTCTGAGTTCAGGCATACCACCCTCGAATTTCTACCTTGTTCCCTGGGTCAGTTAGGATTATAAGATGTTATAATCAAACTGCCCATTCTGGCCTATGGGAGCAGGTAGCCTTGCAATAGTGAAAAACGAAATTGGCTGTAATTCACTATCAGGACATGCCACACACATCAGGGCATGTCCTACCTTTCACATACAATGCACCCTGCCCTAGGGCCTACCGTAGGGGTGACTAACATGCCCAAAAGGGAAGGTTTGGGGACTGGCAAGTGGGTGCACTTGCCAAGTCGACAGTCCCAGACTGCACACAGGCTCTGCAATGGCAGGCCTGAGCCATAGTTTACAAGCTGCTTCTGTGGGTGGCACAACCAGTGCTGCAAGCCCACTAGCAGCATTTGATTTACAGGCCCTGGGCACACACAGGGCACTGTACTAGGGTCTGACAAATAAATCAAATAATCCAATCATGGAATCACTAATCCATAACAACAATTTATAATAGGGAGCACTTGCACTTTGGCACTGAATAGCAGTGGCAAAGTGCCCAAAGCATCTAGACCAGCAAAAACATAGCAAAACACAGGAGGCAACGGCAAAAAATGGAAGGGAGACCCACGCCAATGGTGCCAGGTCTAACAGCTATCAAAGTAACATCCACGAGCTCAGGAGGGAAGTCAAAAGTGTTCAACTGTCTCTGCTCAATCTCCAAGCGTGGAGGGTGCGCAGGTTTGGGTGCAGGACTCTGCTTTGCTGCTGTGACAGGCGATCCTCTCAAAGGGGCAGCCCACTGCTGATCAGTGCTAAAGTGCAAGTGCTCCCTCTGTGCATTGGGATTAGAATTGGTTATCCATGATTGGCATATTTGATTTACTGGTAAGACCCTAGTAAAGTACACTGCGAGTGCCCAGGGCCTGCAATTCAAATGCTACTAGTGGGCCTGAAGCACTGATTGTGCCACCCACATGATTAGCCCTGCAAACATGTCTCAGGGCTGCCACTGCAGTGCCTATGAGTGCAGTTTTAAATTGTTATATCGAGCCGTCAGTGCCACCTGATGGTGTGCAGAAGTACTGCTTAAAGTTTTCCAACTCCAGTCTGACCCCGGAGGCAAGGGGGGGGGGGGGAGGAGGAGGAATATTCAAAAAGTGAAGAATCTGGGGTTAGAAGTCTCCATCATAATTGACCATTAAGGTATTGTTCTTTAATAAAATGATGCTCCCCTTCATTCATATCTGTCAAATATTAAGATTTGCCAAATATTAAGATTTGCTACTACGTCTATTTTAAACTGTTCGAGTTTTCACACATAAATATATTTATGTGTGTGTGTGTTAACTATACCATTTTTTATGTAGTTTTATGCTCTATTATACTATGATACACACTCTGACACCCTCAAGTCACATCTGGACAATAAATTAAAAAAAGTGTAATCCTGGAAAGGTAGAACTTCCGAGGCTTGTTTTTCTATTCATACAATGCCAATGGAGCTGATCTGTTAGTGCATGGAGAGGACCAATGTATATTATATGAAATAATTTATGTTCATTATTTTACCCTTTTCATTGCATACATTTTCTTCACTTAATTAGAAGCGTCTTCTCATTAAGCAGATTATTAGAACATGAAATAATAAGGGTGCATTGACATAGGGTAGATTTTGAGAAATTTGTTCTGCAAAATCTAATTGCACCTCTGATACTTTAGAGCCCTGGAACCAGCGGTCGGAGGATGGCTACCTACCATTATTGTCTAGGTGCATTGGCCATTTTCTCATGTTTAAATAAAAAATTGAGGTCTGCAGAATGACTTTGTGGCAAGGGTAGGTGGAGATGTAAGCCTGAAGGCTATGCTGTAGACATTTGCGCGAGAGGCTGCACCAAAGATAATTAAACCGAAAACAGAAATGTGGAGTCTGCTTGTTACAAAACAACCTATGTAGATAAGTTCGAAAACCCCAACTTCTTCCAGTACTGCACATGTCTGTGCATCCTGGGTACAGTAACAAAGAACAAAAAACAAACTTCGGAAATATGGGACAAGGATGAGAACACTGTACAGTTTGCTATGGCACTCTTGATCCTAAAGTTTTCATATTCCAGGTACAGCATAAAAAGCATTTGCATGTCATTGAGAAACGTGAAATCACTCTTTTCCAAGTGGTTTTATTTTTTTTATGGGAGCCATTTAGGAGTAGTTGAGAAATGTGGTTGCAATTTCTGTGTTGATGGCCGCCACATCAGTTGACTGCCTAAACATCTCGTACTGTTCAACTAATCTATTTACTTTTTGCTAGCTTTAGCTGCGGCATATTTTTGTCTGGTATTATTTAGCATTAATATATATCAGGTTCCAGTCTTAAATATTCTAAAACACTAGAGTCAATCTTTTTGTGACTTACCTCACTGTGATATTTGTATTGGGCATGAAACTGCATGTAATTGACTTTGTGGTACTTCTTGGTGAATGGCTCAAGCCCACTTAAATCTAAAGCGGTGTATGAAAACGCATATGTCTACCATCTGAGTCTCACTGCTTTTGTACATTTATCTACTTAATTTTTATTTGCCCATGTTATCAGTCTCACAAACACTATAGAAGCAGCCAGCTTCAAATAATGCTCCAGAAAATAAATAAAATAAAATTACATTTGCACTCTGGGTTTGAAATGTGACGTTTTGAAAGAAGGACACTTTTTGTTGTATTCATTTTTTAAAGACAGATCACTCTGTTGTAAATAATGTATTGGGGTAGCCTCATGGAACAAAGCAAGGGTTCACTAAAATAAGAAATGTCAAAACCGCTCTGCTTCATGGTAACCAAGCTCCATGCCCTATGCAAGAGGCACCTTCACAATATTGTTTGAGATTTTTTTTCACGAGTAAGCACGAAGATCACCTTATCAGTCATCGGAACTACCATTACCACTAATGTGACGCGAGCCACAATATGACAAGTACAGTTCTCAAACTGCGTTAAGAGGATCACAGCAAATTCTATACTTGATACTCTTGCTGGACAAATCTTAGCATTTGACGACTCGCTAACTCACTGAAATAGTACTGTTCCTTGCATCTGATGTGCAGCGTTACAGGTGTTCAGACCAAGCATGTGCACCAACTCTATTTCCATGGCCACTAGCATTTTGCAATTTTTAAGCTGCAGCACTTCCAGCATGGTTATGGATTTGCCGGATTTGTCACACAATCCATCATGTGCTTTATAATCTGCACATTACAGTAAAAATAGTTTCTAGTTTAAACAGATCAAAAGTCACTAAAAATGTAGCACCACATGCTGCCCCGCAGTGGAAGTCCCTTCGCAATTCTTTACTGAGCACGTTTCTGTTGCTTATTTCTGTATTTGGGTGTCAAAGTGGTATTAATGAGGTGAAACGTTTGCCCAGAATGAGTAAAAATGCCAAAATAATGAGGTAATACTAAAACAAAATGTGCCTCATAGCGCCAAATAATTCCACATTTTTTCACCGAATAATTTAGGTCACCCCTGCCACATAATTCAAGTGGTCCAACCTACATCTTCGAAATTGTAAAATTAGACTACTATTTCTATCTTCCTGGTACAGAAACAGTTCACTACATAACTGGATTAGATACACAACTAAAACGAGTATGTAAACTAGAAAAAGCTATTGTTCTGGCATTTCCGATGAATGTTTTTATTCCATTTCAAAGAGAACTTCAATCACATGCACATATTTCATATTTATATCAAGCACAAGTTATTAGGGGGTTGATTCCCCTTATATCACGATTTTCATAAAAAGACTATTAGGGAAATTGAAATGGTAATGAAGTAAGTCACATTCACCCACCAAGTCTACAGCTACAGGTTTTTAAAAGCACATGGGAATGACTTCAGTCAACTGAAATACCAAACGCACATTTAAAAACATAACTGCAGTGGTAGGGTGAACTTCTGGTTCTGAAAGAGGATAATTTAAGGACGCATGTAGGAAGAACGCGTGCGCCAGACAGAGACGAACACATGCACATAGACTACTGGGGGGGGGGGGGGCAACAAAAACACATATACAGGACTTGACCAACAGACTTACCAGTTCGTATTCACAACATTTTCCATTGTGGTGGTTTCTGATTTCGTAGATCTTCAGACCCAAAAATGGACTCTCGAAAGAGATAGGCTATTTGAACGCCCATCCCGGACTCCGGGGTCTCGCGCATGAGTCGCTAAACAGGAGACAAAGCAGAGACAAAAAGCTCACATTCTTGAGCACGGGCGGTATTGTTGCAAGTGAATGACGTAATGTGAAAAGCACCCCGTCTCATCCGCACCGATCCATTGGCATGCATCGAAAGCCCGGGACGAGGAGGGCTCCGCTTACAGATATGAAACCTTATGTTCTTTCCCACCCTAAGAAAATGAGTTCGCTCTTCCCGCTTTCAGTCGTATTCTGCGAAATCGAGGTGAAAAACGAGCTCGCGCAGCTGCCTCTTTGTACGTCTCACATGGGCGATTCACTCTCTTACCGGGGGGACTGTCTCTATTGCATTCAGGCTCACGCAATAAAACGTAAAGTGAAATCAATTTAACACAATGGACTTAAGAAGTTTCTCCTCCACCAGCTAACAACCTGCCCCCCACCCTCCGCCCCCACACACAATACCAGTGACCGAGTGAAGTTTGAAAAGTTTCCTATAATGAAATTCACCGGAGCGTAAACCACAGTGGGCAGTGAAAAGTGAGACATGGCACAGAGATCAAATCAAAAAGCTAATTAAATTCAGTAAGGCTTCTCAAAGGGCGACCTACCAGCTTAGCCTCCCATGTTAATATTTCTCCCTCGAAGGGCGCAATAAACGGGCAGCCTTTCATAAGCGTTGTTTTCACAATGTGATCGTCCAGCAAAATCTGAGAGGGGAGACAATAGGGGACAGAGAGATCAGATGCGTGGATTACACTGCTGAATGGAAGGCAAGGTCGAGATAAAAAATAAGAGATTCGTTAAGACCTCCGAGGGCCTGGATGAGAAGCCAAAAAGCAAAACGGATTGAACCTTATTACCTCTAGCCACAGAGAAATCCCCCCCGAGAGTTGGATGTAATTTGAAAAGGACAGGGAAGGAATTCCTGCGCACTATTAGCGCTCCGTGGTTTAAGGGTGCATGTCTGTGAGATGCCAGGTCTAATTAGTTTTATTGACTGTGTAATCCAGAGATAGACAGATAAGCAGGAAGCCAAGACAGGCCGATAAGACAGCGCTGCACACTTGATTCCACGTTGAAAAGAAGAAAAAAAACCACTCCTTGTTTTAATTTGCACACGCTTGATTTGTACTTTGCTTTCAGACTAAAGGCAATTAGGAGTGTTCTCTAATGACTGATGGCAAGGCTAATAGAGAGGAAGGTTAATATTGCAGCATCGAACAACACCTGATGCTGTCTCGGAATAATAGCGTGCACTTCCTAGATATTGTGCCACGCAGAACTGAATGCACAGTTTTAAAGGTAGACATTACAGTCAATGGCATCAAAGTACACAGTGCATCAAAATGAGGTTTTAATGGGTAGATCCATGCTTTTCACTGAGATGACTGTGTTTTTTGCTTGGATCCGTATCGCATGTCCAAGCTCAAGCTTTCTTTGCGTCACCTACACTCCTGTGTTTCGTGCACCCAGAGCCACCGGACTAACATGCTCCAAGTGGGTAGGAAAACATGTTTAGCACATCTACGGATGTAACAATCTTTATGCATGCAGTGTACAACCTCCTAATGTGTGCATATCACTGCTGCCACGGTGCTGACACTGGCTACCAAACAAAGGCACCAGTCCCCTGACTTATCAGGAGCTAAGGTGCCCCTTAAGAGTGGGTGAAGTCATAGTTTGCACACATCCTAGCCACAAAAAGGCAGCATGACCCGTTGCTGTCAGTCTACGTGACATCGGACCCTTGTCATTCGAGAACCCACATTTTGTAAACATCACACCAATCTGTGGCACAAAATGCACTTCCCCTGGGAAGACTGCTTCCTTGAGACCATGGGCCAGATGTACGACCATTTCATTTAGCACCTCGCAATCTGCGACCCATTGCGAGTCGCAAATTGCGAGGCGCTAAATGAAATGTACAACAGTGTGTTTAACACTGTTTGCGATTCCCAATGGGGTCGCACATTGCGAGGCTCATTATTATTAATGAGCCTCTCGCAATTTGCGAGCCCATTGGGAATGCCAGCCCTCCCAGGGATGGTGGCCTGCTGGGCTCAGCAGACCACCATGTTTGGGACTGCTTTTAAATAAAGCAGTTCTTTTTTCAAATGCAGCCCGTTTTCCTTAAAGGAAAACGGGATGCATTTAAAAAAAAAAAAAATGAAACGTTTTCGTTTCATTTTTTAAGGGCAGGCAGTGGTCCCACCACTACCTGCCCTTAAAAAATAATTTTGCATGCATTTCCAAAGGGGAAGGGGTCCCATGGGGACCCCTTCCCATTTGCGAATGCATTACCACCTACTTGAAGTAGGTGGTAATTGCGAGTGTTTTGCGACCGCAATTGCGGTCACAAAACATTTGTACATGGTTTTGAGACTCGCTAATTGGAAGGGAACGCCCCTTCCAAATAGCGAGTCGCAAAACCTATTTAGCAAAATAGGCTATGTACATGGCCCAATAGGTTTTTGCATGCGCAAACGGGTTCGCAAACCCGTTTGCGCATGCAAAAACGGGCATAAATCTGGTCCCATGTTTCCCAAAGACAGGTGCCTGGGGTAGTGTCTCACATTTGCACAATGCCCCAAAGCAAATCATGTAAAACTTCTCTGTGAATAAGTGTGTGAGCATGTGGGGGGTCCATTCCACAATAGAAAAGTGGGTGGATGGATATTTCTCGAACATCCAGGTGTGCGTGTTGCACCAAAAAAAAAAAAAAATCACAACCTGAAACGAATGCGGTCTAGAGAGCCAGGAACGCTTTATGCAAAGTACCCCAAGGTATTGCTCCTCATTCTGTTCAATGTACTGTAGGTTGGCGGGAAAAACTAGATTTAAAGTAATGTACATGTTAGCCATAGGATAAAAGACAAGCAAAATGTGTATGCTTTTCTTCTTGGTGAAATGATGGAGTTTTACAGGAGACTGCAGGACGTGAGGCTCCCAACAAGTCATTAAAATAAAAAAAAACACCAGCCCTTTCACTCTAGAGTAAACAGAGCAGGGAAAATGAGGGGCTTCAAATGCCTCACCAAGCTGCAAATAAATGATTTACTCACCCATTCAACTACAACAGTGTAGTTTCATTTTACGTGCAAATAAAGCTGCTGCCATGAGGAGGGAGTGGACGTTGCAGTTGTGGGTTTGCCATGGAAAGTAGGTGCATAACTAAACAACGGTGCGTTTGTTTGATATTTGTTAGAAATGGGGGTCTCTAGTTGGCAGAGGTAGGTACCTTTGTCCAAATAGGGACCTTGCTTCTAGTAAGGGTAAGGGGGATACACACTTTAGATAACCCCTGCTCACCCCCTTGGTAGCTTGGCACGAGCAGAGAGGCTTATCCCAAAGGCAATATGTAAAGTATATGTACCAACACTCACAGTAACACAGTGAAAACACCACAAAAGGACACCACACCAGTTTAGAAAAATAAAATCTTTATCTAAACTAAACATGACCAAAACGACAAAAATCCAACATACACAGTGAAAAATAAGACTTTCAAAAGGTTTCAAGAACTTGTAGCATAGAAAACAATGGATGCATGACCTTTACACAAGGCCAAACAGCCGCAGAGTGAAGAAGCGTTGAAAACAAAGATGTGTCAGTTCCTGAGACCTTGGGTAGGCGATGCAACAGTTCTGCTGCACACAGGAGAAGTGATGCGTCGAATCCGGTCTGTAGGGGGAAGTGATGTGTCGATTCTTCGTGACGATTCCGGTCCGCCGGTGATGCGTCGGAAGAACTTGCCACACAGGTACAATGTGTGGAAATCCGGGATGCGTCGGCGATCGATGCAGCGGCGTCGAGCGGCGTTCCGTGGGTCCTCTTCAGCCGCGATCCCTAGATTCGTCGATTCTTGCAGTGGCAACAGGCGCTGCGGCTGTTTCCGCAGCGGTGTGGCGATGCGTGGAAAATCTTCTCATGCCGTGGAGATGTGTCGGGAAAACAGCCGCAAGAGCGATGCGTCGATTTCTGTAGTTCTTTGAATCTCTTCTTTCTTCCAGCACCCAAACAGCAGCAACAACCTCCAGAGGCCCCAAACTGGCACAGGCACCTTTTGGCAGGTCAGAACTCACAGCAGCAGAGTTCAAGGGAGCTGGGGGTGAAGTCTTTGTGTCCCGGAAAATTCAGAACAGGAGGCCAGCTCACTTCAGGCCCTTGGAGATCTCCTTCAAGCAGGGGGCACAGCACACAGCAAAGTCCTTCTCATTTCCTTGGCAGAAACAGCAACTGCAGGCCAACCCCAGACACACAGCAAGGGCAGTACTTCTCCTCAGTCTCTCCAGCTCTTCTCCTTGGCAAAGGTTCCTCTTGAATTCCAGGAATGATCTAAAGTCTGGGGTTTTGGGTCTGATACTTATACCCCAAAATGTCTTTGTTCTCTTTGTGCAAGGGTCACTAAGCCCAGTTCAAACCAGTTCTGGGGGGCACTCTGCAAGTGCACAACAACATCCATTGTCAGTGTAAGCCTTGGCTCCAGACACACCACAGGGGGGCGGACCCAGCATTGTGGAAGGCAGGCACAGCCCTATTCAGGTACCGGTGCTACTCCTCCCAACACTCCAAATGCAGATCAGGCCTATTCAGCCTAGTGCTGACTCATCCAGACTCCTGGAGCCACTGCACCTCCCCAGCCCCTGTCACTCCAAAGCCAGACAGTCAATCCACAAACAGGCAGATGCGCACAGGATGGTTGAACAAGAAAATAGCAACTTTCTAAAAGTGGTATTTTCAAACACACAATTTAAAAACCATCTTTACTAAAAGATGTGTTATTAAATCCTGAGTTCATGGATACCAAACTCCATTTTTCTATCTTATCCCTATGGGAAGATATGCTTGTAAAATGTTGCAAAGCATTCCCCATTCTGTCCTATTGGGCAAGATAGCCTTTCAATAGTGAAAAACTAAACTGGCAGTATTTCACTATCAGGACATGTTACACACACCAGTACATGTCCTACCTTTCACATACACTGCACCCTGGCCAGGGGGGTACCTTGGGCCTACCATAGGGGTGTCCAATGTGTAAGAGAAGGGAAGGGTAGGGCCTGGCAAGTGGGTGCACTTGCCAAGTCGACATGACAGTTAAACTGCGCACAGGCACCGCAGTAGCAGGCCTGAGACATCTTTTCAGGGCTCCTCATGTGGGTGGCACAATCAGTGCTGCAATCAGTGCTGCAGGCCCTCTAGTAGCATTTGATTTAATTGCCCTGGCACACTCAGTGCACTTTATTAGGGACCTACTGGTAAATCAAATATGCCAATATGGATAACCAATCACAATAACAATTTACACAGAGAGCATATGCACTTTAGCACTGATCAGCAGTGACAAAGTGCCCAGAGTCCTATAGCCAACAAACACAGGTCAGGAAAAAATAGGAGGAAGAAGCAAAAAGTTTGGGGATAACCCTGCAAAAAGGTCCATTTCCAACAATATTCATAAACTTTTTCAAAAGCCTTTCCTACCTTGGATACCTTCTCCTTTGAAGGGAAGCAGCCATATACAGGTTGCAAGTGGGGAAGGCAGACCACCAAAAGTGGCAGGGGTTCAGGGGAAGAGAATCTCGCCCTGGGGGAAAATATTTTACCCGTGAAGAAAAAGACAAAATATAGCATGTGTAAATGCACGTTTGGTAAGCATATGCAGTGCACAGCTGTACGCGCTACACATGTAGGTCTTCCTTAGGAGTTTGCACTTCATTTCAGTGGAGCTTGCACTGATTATAGTGTATTTACTCTGTCAGTACATTTATAATGAGTAATATAAAGAGACATTCTGATTTACTCAAATAAAAACAGTGTTTCAATGAAGAAAAGGTGTTCAGATTCCAATTCAATATTCAGCATATAACTCATTATTTAATATTCTTCTTATCTAAGTTACAACTACGTACAAACGTCCTTGCTGACACGTCATTTACCTGCTCTGCTCCACTTACCACTTCAGTCCTTAGACTGTTTTATCTTAATGGACTGCACTTTTGCCTAAACTGCTTTAGAATCACTTCACAACATGAGACCTCTGAAGAATGAGCATCCAAGTGTACCCTGTGGTAAATTCATGTCACCTATTCACCTCTTCCAAGTGAATATGTTCAGTATCGGGCCTGTTCACAAAGGTACATTTGCCCCAAATTTAAGAATGTACCTATTTTACGCCTGCTATAAATCCGCAAATGAATTGCTACCAGGCATACATGGTTTCACAAGAGCAGATTTCTACTCCATGAAATGCCACTCCAGTACAGGGAAGAGGTAAATTCCAAAACAGTTGCCTCGGAAGTTTCGGAACACTCACAAACTTGTATGTTTGGGGTATTCCCGAACTTTGACATGGGCCCTTTCCACTCTGAAAATGGTCAGAAATGTCTGGCACAGGCCTGGTTTAGCTCCCCTTCATGGTGGGAATGAGAACGGATTACTTCGACATTTGGGGAGCTGTAGGGGAAAGTCCTTCTGTGCAGGGAAACTAGTTTCGCAGCAGAAGGGAAAAAGTGTGTGTTTGCTGATATGGATCCATTCCCTCTCTGCGGACTTCTCTGCTATTGAGAACCCCACACAAGGGGAACACGAGACTTTTCATAAAGTCACATGACATTGTACTTTTCAGGCATACCTCTGTTAATGTTTGTGAATAGAAGACGATGATAAAAGAAAGCTCAAGTGGAGGCATAAATCTCTGCCTGTACTTTTACATTTTTAGGAAAAAGGGCCCTATATTTCTTGTGCGGAGACACAAAACAAGTATCAAATTTATGTGTTTGCTTAAGACCGTACTTTCAACAAAGGAGTTCTAAAAAACGTGTTGAAACATCAACTCTGCTTTCTGTGTCCACAACCCCAAAGATGGTCTTACCACTAGGGCTTGCTTAAAAGTGAGTAACTCTACTGCCTCTTTAAGATCACAAGGCGAGAGAGAAATTTGGTGTGGGTTTGTCCATAAGGACATCTATCCCGTTTATGTAATAGATGATGTATTCAGTATGTTTTAGGGGAATGCCAGTTTCTCGGTGGTCCTTGCAGCCTTTTTATCACATATCTTTTTACAGGTGTTTTAAAGCCTGAAGAAAAAACTCTAGCATTTTATAAGCCTGACTGACTGCCTAAGAGTCTCTCAAAGGCTACTGAACTGAAAGAATAGTTTGACTAAATTCTTCCCTGGACATTTCTCGAGGAGGAGTCCCAAGAAAATCAAAGGGCTTAGTAATACAATGTTTGTGATGGAGATCACCTTTTTCTAGTTTTAATTTTGAGTGAAAAAACCCAGGCAAACTACTTACACATCTGAACAAAAAATGAAAGTTTAAAAAAGGAAATATTAAAAACATTTGGTGATTTCTGCATATGTCAGTACCAGATTGCTTGGTAAAACAAAACATTACATCAGTGAGGATAAAGAATTTAAGTTCCATGTTGATGATCGGGATAGTTGTTGGCCTTGAATACTGGTTCTATAAATTTATATCAAGAGAATGCCAAGTGCCATGAAGCCAAACTCTATTTGAAGAAAGGCTGACTTTTGTTTAATAATTCCTAGAACAGTTGGCTGAATTGAGATTTTTAGAGAAAAAAATGCATTCATGCAAATGGGGCAATCAGATAAGAGGAAGAAGTTAAAAAACTTTTTCCATCATCTCACTAAACAGGAGCAGAATAGTTGCTGTCCAGCACATTCGGAAGCTGCCACATACTGCTTTCCCAATCCACTCTCTACTCTAACTTTCTCTTTATCAAGTTCCCTTAATGCATCTGCCTGGTATGGACACATATCCGTTTCTTGCCAGGTTTGGATCTCCCCTTATTGCTGTATATACATTTATATAGGGGCTACCAGTGTTAGAACATACCTGATTACCTAATAGTCAGAATAAATGTCTACCCACCCATCCCTGTTGAATACCCCTGGTCCCACTAAAATATAGTTTATATCAGTCTATAGATCTCTGCATGATACTTAATGGCTTTTATGCTCACCTTGCTACTTACTACAAGACCACCCACCAAGGAATAACGAGGCTACAAGTTATCCACCGAATGGACCTCAGGATTCAGCCCTACCGAACTCTGTGCATGCCTTCCCTACATAGACTACTCAGCGCTCGGCAATATTGGACCCCAAGAACTCCCTCTGCTGACCTTGTCTATAGAGTTCGTCTTTTATGTACCCTGAATTAATATCTGCCAAAAAACTCTGAAATTATTTAGCACGGTCACTATAAAGGGACACCACAAATGCTTATTGTGGATATTCACAACAGCCTAACACGGCACAAAAACAAACCTATTGTTCTTTCCTCGATAGCGCAAGGAATGAAGAAAAAAGATTTAAAAGCATCCAATATCACAAAAATCACAGAAATTCTAGTAGGAGGGGTGCTCAAAACCGTGATGGAGTTGACAACTCAAACTACCACAGAAAGCATTCAATTAACATCAATGCTACTGGTGCAGTGACGATCCAGGTCAATCGCAGAAACCTAATACATTTTTAGGAGAATGTCTACAACCTCCTACGGACTAACAAAGAATTTGAAATGTCTTCTAACCCAAAAGCTGTGTTCCTACATACCACATGCAGGGAACTACTAGTAATACAGGCCAAGTACATCATCAAGATCATGAAACCCATTCCTTCTAACTTTCACAGAGCAACAGCACAACCTTGCTCAACTTCCTTCCCATCACAACAACCATGATTACAATCTATAGCATTAGCTGACTCTGAAATAAAAGCACCACTCAACTGGTCATCTTAGCTCATGCTTCCAGGCACAATCCTCTAAAAGTCAATCAACAATGCCCTCAAGCCAGATATTCAGGCTGCATATACAAACTGAGTTACTTTATCCAGGAGAACTACTCTTTTGTAAAGGTAGCTCTGCGGCCGGGAAGAGATGCTATATTTTCATTTTCACAGAGCCGTGGTTCAGAAAAAATGTATCCCTTTTGGCTTAAAACTGCACAAAACTGACATGCTAAAAGAGAGTAGTAGTATAAGCACAAATTTATTCTTCAGAGTTAGGTGTAGGGAAATGCTAGGACAACAATTAGGAGGAGTGAGAAGTATGTGTAAGTTTTTAACCTCCGCTTCCCCTTTTCATTTACAACAATACTTGAGGAGGGTTACCTTATTTTGTTAGATCCTATTACTACCCACAAGACAGAATGTTGCGTTGCCACTATCTCACTCGGGTGTAGGATTGTTCACCCAGGTAAATCGGTGAAAATCACTGTGCCCTTGTGGGATATATTTTGGGGTCCTCACCCACAGGTACCACCCATGGCTTACTTCATCATCAGACCTCGTACCGCTCACCTTGTGTTCGGGACGAGCTCAACACGTTTGTAAGTGGAGTTCTTTGGCTATGTGGTTTTAGGGATTGTGAGAAGAAATTAAAATTGCCTGCTGGATCCTACTACTGTTTTAATGGTTGGTCCATTGGCAAGATTAAAAAACAGTGCGAAGATATCGGTGGTACCTGTGGGCGAAGACCCTAAAATATATCCCACAGGGGCACATTGATTTTCACCGATTTACCTGGGCTAACAATCTTGCACCCGAGTGAGATAGTGGCAACGCAACATTCTGTCTTGTGGATAGTAATAGGCTTCAACAAAATAAGGTAACCCTCCTCAAGGATACGTCACCCTGACAGGATAGCTGGAGAGGAGCTGTGCCCAGTCACACTTAAACTTCAAAGGGCTCTGCTTAGAGCACTCACAAAGAAACCTGAGACACAGCCTGTGCTGCCTTTTGTCAAACCCAGAAAGTTTGGAGCCATGACCAGGGGTAGAAGAACAACTTTATAGACCCAGTTGTGAGGGCAGGACAGGGAGTTCCCCCAGACAAAGGCTGGCACCAGGTATAAATTGGACCTCCAGAGCCACTCATCAGCACACTCCTGGACCTGTGAAAGATTCAGAAGGAGGACTGCCTTGCTGTCTGTGGAAGGAGAACTAGAACTGTGCCTTTGTACCACGGGCCATCAGAGTGACTCCAAGGGCTAGTAGGCTTGTCTCCTGTGTGAACTTCAGGGACACAATAAGCTTCAGAGGCCTCCCTGCAACTGCCTAGCTACTGGACCTGCCCGAGCCCTGCCACTGGCCTCTGCTGGAGTGAGCCCTGATTCCCAAGATGAGGCCCGCAGGTCCCGGACCCTTTCCTGGCTTCAGTGGAAGTTTCTCCTCCAAGAAAAGGTAAAAAAAACTGAAGTTTGGGTTCTTTGTGACCGCGATCAGGCCTGTTTGCACCAATACTCTGTCGCCCACGATGACCACCAACATGACACTCCAGTGAAACCTGCTCTTCGCGCCAACAACTACTGTCTGCAGTGACTGGCAACACGAGACCTGCCGTTCGTGCTACAGCAACGACAGCCCGAGATGACCGTCAACGCGAAGCTACAGCAATGACTGCACGCAATACCCGACTGGCTCTTTGCGCTACAGTGTTGACTGTTCAAGACGCCCAACTGGCTAATCGTGCTACAGTGACGATTGTCTGCGACACTCAGCCTCCTCCTACGCAAACCGAACTCTTTGCATTGGATTTAAGTAGGTAACTTTTCAGTGGGATTAAGCTGGTCTCTGTATTCGACCCGCTGTCGGCCTGAATGTGTCACTTTCTCCAGTCTAGCACAACCAGATGACCGTTAGTGGCGCTTTGTATTTTTAGCCACTATTTTCACTTAAAATTGAATACCTCTGATTCTACAGATTAGATTTTTGTCATTCTGGTATTCTTTTATTTATTAAAATGTACTCTATTTTTCTAAACTACTTTGGGATTTTTCTTGTGTTACGGTTTCACTTTATTACTGTTTGTGTGCTGCACAAATACCTACACATTCCTTCTAAATTAAGCCGGACTGCTTTTGTGCTAAGCCATAAAAGGGTTAAGCACAGATTAATTTAGTGACTTTTGTGATTCACCCTGTCAAATATTGTGGTTGTTGCCTGAATGGGGCTTCCAAATCTCCCAGCCAATAACCCAATTTCCTACTACTGGCTATAACAAAGGAAACAGGTGCCTTCAAAACCAGACTGCATAGAACATTCTAGTGGGTAATCTTTGATCTGGCACTATAAAGAAACAGACCATCAAACAAAAACAATGGATGTAGATTATGAGGTGGTCAAAGTCCTAAACTATGGAACTCCTTGAACCTCAGTTAATAAACTGAGTTTAGCCATATCCAATTTAGAAAACACTTGAAGACAGAACTCCTTTAGCTGGCATTCCTTTGAATGCTTGTGGTGGCAAGAGCAGCAATAGAGCACTATCACACAGGGGTGTCTACCTCGCATTTGAATTTACTCTACCTACCATCTACACAATATTTGACTCCTTTCCGTTCTTCTCAGTGCCCTGCATCGGACACAGAACTCCGAAATAAATACATTAATAAAAATATTACCATGTCAAGCTGGGGTTGAAATCAAAACTTAAGCTAAGTTAGTAGATGCTAAGGAAACTGTTGATGTTTGATTTAGAATTTAAAAAATTCACTTTCAGGATATTGGGAAGTCCGGACGCTTGCTATATTATTGTTTTCAGGTCTCACCTAACACAGCGTGCATGTGCTGTTGCTTGTGAGAGATATTGTGTACAGCAAGGGACTTGGAGCTTGCTCACTCCTTACAATTCGATGGCTTCACTGTTGCTCTTATTTGCTGCCTCTTAATTGACCAGCACATGCCAGCTTCACTTCCTCTTCTTTCCCGAGGAGCATGAACAAGTAGTGATTGCTTAATTTTTATTGGTATCCTTCTGCTGCTCACACTGATTGAGGCTCTATTTTTTAGGTCGTCTTCCTGTGTCATCCTCGATATTTATTTTTGCCAATGTTGCTTTTTCCTTCCCATCCCCAACCTCGTTGTCTACGGGTTGTGGATGGGAAGGAACAAGCAACATGGACAAAAAGAAATACCAAGGATGACAGAGGAAGAAGACCTAAAAAATAAAACCTCAACCACTACACACATAGTCTGTGTTGCTTCTTCCCCTCACAACCCCACCTCCTTGTCTATGCTGTTGAACAGCAGATTACAGTGGTATGAGCCATGTATTTCTATCTGTTATCTGCCTTCATCACAGGGCCTGGTTGGAGGAAAAGCAGCCCCATCTCACTGGTCCTTCTTCTTGACTTCCTCTCACAGCCCAAACAACTCATTGTGCATGGGTCTGTTTCTGCCACCAACACACTCCACACTCTGAGTGTTTTGTCCTTCAAAATATATATTATTTCAATTTCCCAACGTGTGTTTTGCTTTTTGTACCTGTTCCAGTGTCACTGTTTTGTCTGAGTTCCTCCTATCTTTCTCTAGCTGCTCTTTCTCTGTTTTTTCATCTCTCCCATTTCCCCTTCATTTGCTTGTTGTGTCTCCATATCTTGGGAGTTCTGCTCTCTTGTTTCCAAGTGTTCTCACTACTTATTAAGCTGTGTTTGAAGAGTACACCTGTAGTGTTATGCTTTTGCCCTTCACAGACTGATTATAGAGGTAGGTCAGTGCGTGCCACAAGCAGGTATCGCAGTACCTAGTGGACACACTTCACAGGCTGAGCATAGGTTTCTGTCAATGTGTGGCATGTGCAGATATCACACTGCTGAAGTGGCAATCTTGACAGACTGAGCTTTGAGCATGGTTAATGTGCTTTGCGTGCAAGTATCACAGTGCCTAAGATGCACACTTCACAAACAGGTGATGCTTCTTACCATCCCATCTCGCCTTGTTCATGTTGCTTCCTCTCCTCCCACCACCCCTTGTCCTTTCCCTCCCACTCCCGTTATTTGTGTTGCTTCCTCTCCTCTCACGCTCTTGTTGTCCATGTTGCTTCTACCCTCCCACCCCTAGCCCTCGCGTTGTCTGTGTTGCCTTCCCTGCACTCAATAAGAAAAATAATGCTATTATGCAGCCAGCGCTGGCCACATCATATTGCTTTTTTCTAACTTTTAGGGACAGCTTCCTGAGAAGTGATTCAGTAAATTACAATGTGCCCAAAAAGCTAGGGTCCTGCTTGCAAAGGACCAAGTAATTGGGAATATCTGTGAAGTGAGACGAAAGGTTCACTTTCTCACAGTTGTAGAGAGAATTACATTTTACTTTTAAGATTTTGTCAACGGTCTCCAGATGTATAAAGTAAGGTCCTTATGTACAAGAGGAAGAGATCAAGACTTACAGCCTGAATATAGGGATTCTCAACAAATTAAATTCTTGAGACTGTCTCGAGACCAAGACTGTGGTATGATCCCTTGTTTGGCTGTACGGACCTATCCTTGTTTTATCCATAAAATTAGGACTACCCGGTGAGTAAGATCATTTAGACAGGAACCCAGTGACTATTTTCTTAACAAAATCACATAATACATTTCAAACAGTACTAATATCCACTACCTCTCTAGACTGACAGGTGAAAAGTAAAATACTGAATTCCCACGTGTCATGTACCCTTTAGGGCCCAGCATAAACCTGGATCCCACATCTTACTCTTTAAGGGTCATGGGTGAGTATATTTTCTCTTGCACAATGAACAATTTTGTTGTGGCTTGATCCAGTAAATTGTTTTCAATTGGATTATGCTTCCACAGACTTAAATCTAAGCACAGGTATATTGTGGTGGCATTAAGTATGACCCTCCTTCTATATCCACCATGGGACACATCAGGTCAGGCCATTATCATCCCACCTGTTTTTGTTGGCCTTGGAGCCTTTAGCAACAGACATATGGCAGACCTAGTCTATTGTAGGGATCAGTACTCCAGTAGCAGGGGTCTCAACATTTTGCTTTTTGTTGATGCCATACTAAATACTCTCCCTGGCCTCAATTCACCCCTACCACCTCTTATAACAGTAATAAACCAGTTCTCCTATATCTTGAGTTAAAAGGTAAACTGCGACAAAAGCAAGGTACTACCCATATCCAGAATCACAGCACTGGCATCAATTGAGAGATCCAACTTACAGTGATGACAGAATAGGCTCAAGAATCCTGGGGTTTTCATCTGCGGAGTTCTCAAACATATGGTGGAAGATTACTTAACTCCACTTACTACCAAACTGTCCAATTGCTATGTGTATTGGTCACACGTCTAGCTATCATTGCGGGGCATGGTCCAGATATTTTAGATGTGGTAACACCTTTTTTAACTATGTGCTGGGAATGCTACCATTGACTAATCATAGAACCATAGACAAGATTATTAAATCTTTCACCTGGGAAGTTTAAAACCAAGATGGAAAACCTTTAGAAGAACCGCTCACTGACAATGTGGTGTACTGGGTCTGCCTTGCATAGAATAATTAAAAAAACAGTACACTGTGTCACAGTGGGTATACATGCTTCCCCATACCAAAGACTCACTGTTCTGGTGACTCTGGAATGAGATCTGACCAACTGTATGACTAACCTCTCTTCCCTCTATGATACAAAAACCCCTCTCTGTCTAACTGATAGTTCAAAAGTCCTGTTGGAGTGTAGCTAACTGCTCATAAACAACTAAAGAAAGAAGTGTAGATGCATAAACATGCACCCATTTGACGTAACACATCTATTTGCATAGGGTGACATCCCATAAAGTGGGGCATTTGAGTGACAGAGTCCTCACACTTAACCAACTGGTTACAGAGAGAGGAAATCATTCCAATGCTTACAAACTAAGTTTGATCTACCAACTTATCAGTACTGACTGAGCCTCTGCCTTAAAGGCAGACTAGGGTAATTCCCCCCTAGGACCTTCCTAAGTCCCTTATACTGACCTACTTGAGGGTCTGGCCTCTACAAGCTCCAGACCTCTTACGGACCACCTACGACATATTTGGCAAATACACCTTCATCATTCATATAAGGAGGATAATAGGTTCCAGGTACTCCAGTCCATGACACTTATTAGGAAAACATTTTAAGATAAACAGAACTGATATTGGATGCCGTAGAGGGGGCTAGTGGTGCGATGACCAGAGAATCTAAATGTTGAAGATACTCACAGCCTGTGATATGCAGCGTAGTCTATTGTACTGTCTGACCGTAGCAAAATACTGGACATTGATCTGAGACACTCTAAATGGCTCTTTGAACCATTTCATAATACTATCTTACAGGCTGGCCCTGTTACATGACACGACTGATGTGACAGAAATATTCTCTCACCACAGGAGATGGTCATCGACTGCAGTGGAAACAGTAAAGATATGCATACTGAGACATTTGTGCTACTCCCTC
Organism: Calotriton arnoldi; assembly: GCA_963921515.1. NCBI lineage: Eukaryota > Metazoa > Chordata > Amphibia > Caudata > Salamandridae > Calotriton > Calotriton arnoldi. The sequence continues at coordinate 807,391 of CAWUFW010002155.1, read as the reverse complement.
TTAACCCCTGAAGAATGACATGGGGTTACCCTTTTCGACAAATGGGATAGAGATTTGCTGAGCAAAGATCCTGATACCACCCTTTATTCACACTCGAACACAATTTAAAATATAGGACTTGGTGTGCCCTGATAGGATCAGAATAGTTGGTTTGCTAATCCCAACTTGCGAAGAGTGTACCGTGTACTATCTATGTTAGGGGTATACTTCTACAACTTTATGATCACACGCTTCTGCGCTTGGCTCTCATTCATTCAGCTTTCCCTGTTTTATAAGAGAACAACAGAATTGGCCATGTTTGGTTGCTCCAAATGTTATCTCACCCCAGTCTACTATGGAAACTCCCAGGGGATGGTCTCACAGTTTATTGGGGGGTTGGGGGGGGGGGGAGAGGGAGGGAATGCCTGAACTGAATGTTCTTCTCCGACTGATGCTGGTGTGTAATGCGTACAACCCCAATAAACAATTACAATACAAAATACAGAAAATTAATCTAAATACCACAGAGAAATTAGAAAGCAAGGGTGTGTCAAATGGCCAAATAAATCGTGTTAGGGGTCTAATTTTTGGATTCATAGAACTAAATAATGAAATTTGCTTTGGTGGCTTAACCTAATCTCATAGAAAATCAGATTACTGTATTAAATGAGAAGGTAGCTTATGTTAAAATATTTCCCCAATGATTCTGCTCATCAGTTAGTTTGCATCACTATCCACATCTGAATGCTGTTTTTTAAGAATTATCGTACTATTTAACTTAAGAAATTCATAGGAAAAATAGAATTCTTTCTAATAAACCATAGTGTCAGACTTAAGAACTCCTGACTCAATATGATCACTAAAACATGAGTATCATTCAGTTAATGAGTTATCAATCCCACTCTCACACTCCAATACACTTCAACATTTATATGAGGAGAATAGTGAGAACAGCATGGCAATTCGATTCTTTTGTAGACCTATGAGGACATTCAGTGAATCCAGTAACAATTACAATACAACTCCAAGGCTTTAACACATAACTAATTACGAAGCCACAGTTTATATCTCAGACAATATCCAACCTCATCAATATTGATTTCTATTTTCACATTCATTTAAAAACAATGGAGCTAAAATGGTAACAGAGCTAAAATGGTAACAGACGCAAAAAGATTATGAATATAAAAAGGAAAACTATATAGTAACAACATTTTTTTTAAAAACACGGCAATGGAGAAAATAATGTCAACATGTTCACCTCAAGATAATTACTAATTTAGAAAGAAAAAGTCATCTTGAAAAAAATATATGTATTTAAGGCCAGGAAAATAGCAAGAAGTTCTGAAAGAATTCTGATCTCAATAGGAAGGGAGATTCTCAGACACTGAAAAAGCCTGCTGTGAAGATCCGATGCAACACAACTTATACTCATCTAAATGGTAGACCACAATACTCCTCGTCACTTGTGAAGCTCGAAAATGTTTACCTGTATCACTGATAAGTCCTTGAAGGTGGTGCAGCAAGGCTTGACATCGATTTGAAAGATTAGGGGAAGCTGATGTAAATTAAATGAAATTGGGGAAATGTGATAATACTTTAATGGAAGAGAAATGAATTGAGAAGCTGCTTGCAAAACAGATTCGAAAGCGGGTAAACTAATGATGATGGCATTACTATAGTTTAAGAAAACAGTATATGAATTTGCATGAAGTTATTCAATCATTAAGTCAAGCGCAATTTAAGTTTTTCCAGCAAACTTTGTTGGTCGAAACATCATTTCATAATCTTCTCAATGTGTGATTTACCGTAGACACAAATGTAGGTGAATTCCCAAGTGAGCAAAGTGTAAAGACTCAGGACTGAGCCTGGGCATGAGTTGCCAACAAAGGACAAAGAAGCTAATTTTTCATTGGCTGAAGCGTCAAAGGATGAAAAGACTTCCAGTTCTCGAGCCCTGCTGAAGGATTACTATGAAACCTATGCACTGTTTAATTTTACCTAAACAACTCTTGCAAAATAAATAAATCGACTGCATTTAAAAGGGGTGCAACTTACGAATGACACCCTTAAGAAAAATCCTCTTTTTGTGAACTAACAGAAGTGACAATTTGAACTCCTCATCATTCCCTAGCCTACAACAAACGTTTTGATTTCAATGTTTTCTCTGCCCCTTGCATTCGTGCTAGATGGCCTTGCCACAGCTAAATTAAACAACAGAATAATAAAATCGAAAGCTAAACTCTGTATCTGAGATGCTACCTAAAGTACCAAAATAGAGTTGCTGTTCTGAGAGGTTAGAGATTATTAGAGGCAGGATTTGCATTGTGGAAGCATCTTGGCAATGCTAATAATTGCTTACACACTGACCGAACTTTTCTGGAAGCAGCAAGCACTTCCATAACTTTGGCTGTGCTCCTAGTCTTCTATCATGCATATTGGTGGTGCAAGATAGAAAAAGAAGATTGAGGTAAATTACTAGGACTATCTTCTATTGTCTGGGGAAACTTTTTACATTTTGAACAATAATTCCGTTGGTATTTAAGGGTGAATTATCATTTGGTTATGAAGTAAAACACTGAAGCAAGCAAGCATTCATCTTATAAACCTGGATGGCACGTTATTACAAAGGGCTCACCTCTGCTGCTGAGATCAGTTTCCGACCTGCAACCCAGACATAAAGCTGAATCCAAAGAAGAGTGCCTTAAACCCTTAGCCTTTCCAAAATCGTTAAAAATGATAATCATTAAATTTAAGAACAACATCTTTAATCCAACAGCCAAAAGATATTAAAAAAGCTGTGTCTGCTATAAATGACGATTATGAATAGTATATTTATTAATACTGCTCTTATAGCTATTATTTTTAGGATTCTTATTACGAATATTACTCAGTGATATCTCCTACCAGTGCTATGTATTAAGTCTTTTTCCATAAGTGGTAGCCATGTAGAACCTTTGTATGCGCAAAGTTTGACTTGAGAAACACACTGCTCTGTGATCACACAGAAGATTTTTAGGAAACTGGAAGACGTTAACTTTATCTTAGTCATAAGTGGATCTGGACAATTCTATTGTGGTACGTTGTTCATTTAGTGGCTACATTTTATCAACTGATTAGGAAGACTTGGTTACCAGTAAATAAAAAACATAATTTGTGCTTTGCTTGTGGGCTTGTCCATCTAAACGGAATATGAACAAAAACAGTACCCTTGTAACCTAGTGCCTGTGGGGCTACCAGTAAGTGACCTGGACCATGAGGTATAGTTCAGGTGCAGGTTTGGCTTTGTAACAAGTCAGTGATTACATTTATACATTGAAATGAAGTGAGAACATTTAACATTGGAGCTCCTCAAATGTCTGCAGTGTAGCAGTAGTAATAAAGTAGCTTCTTGTGGTGTTTGCGGTCATTGATATCACTTAGTAGCTGCTTTTTGCACCGATCAATAAGGGACCCAGCACATATTTCTGAAAATATGTCCACCTTTGTAAGCCTATTTATTCAAAGGTGGGATTAATATATGAGAGCAATAACCAAAACACCAATTTGAAAATTATATTGCATTTCAAAACACCCATGTTACAAAAGATAATCTTCAAACACTATTTCTTTAATCGTAATTTCTTTGCTCCTTTCGAAGAAAAAAGGATTGCCCACAATTTCATTTAAATCATCTGAATATGTCTAAAGAGAAAAAAACATTTTGCAACTAAGTTATTATTTTCTCTGAAACTGACTCAAAGTATGAGTACGGTAATTAGGCCACTGAAGCCTGAATTCATTTCGTTTCTATTTGGCATACTTGCCCAGCGAGCTTTCAAGGAGTAAAGCCTCATCTGAGTGACTGAATCAGAGATCAATAAATACAACACAAATACAATCCATAACATCACTTTAAAACAATACATTAAAACTACTTCAATAACTGCATCTCACTATGGGCATTAATCAACCAAATGAAGCACACAAGCATTCGCAACCATCATGTTAAGGTTTTATATTACTACACAATGCATTATTCCATTACAGTGGTGCAGCTATACGAACAATGACCCCTGCCCCAGCCTTTCCCCACAGAATGGCAACGGATATGTCAATTATTGGGAGAACTAATAGTATCAGTGCCCTTCGTAACAGAACAAGATCCATCAGACAATGTGATGAGATCAGTGCTTAGGTTCAGATAGGTTATCAGAAAGTAATGACTTACACAACTCTGAGCTGGGCTCGATTTAAAACAGAATCCACGTAGTGTTAGAGAACTATATTGTCTCTGTGTCTTGGTCATATGTTTCTCATCAGTACATTTATCGATTAGCTGGCCATGGAAAAGCATCAGATATCCTCTTAACTTCCTACGCCACTCTCGCCACAAACGTATGTCTTATATAGAAAACAAGAATCTAAACAAAACATGGTATATACAAAAGCTCTCCCCAAAAGCATTATCCTTCTTGAGTTGATGCTGCATTGCTTTACGGTTGAAATCCCTAGTTTGGGGATAGACACTTGGCACAATACATTTCAAACCAATAAAGATTTCTAAGCACCACTAAATCCTTTCTGGGAAGGACAGTTTAGTCATGCATAATGAAAAAGGTAAGCACGGCTGTCTGAATAACATAGATTAATTTTCCATTGATAGAATTACTTCAAGCTATTTCGAAAATGCACAATTCACCTTCGGGAAAAAAGTGTTTGCGATACTAAATGTAATCACGAATGTTCCAAGCACATGGTCCTATAGGGCGGTGGACACAGAGCTTCAGCAACAGTGGGTCTTCTTACTTATTATTTTTTTTTTCATTCCTTTGCTGAAAGGCGATGAGGTCAAGTAGCTAAATGGCTTTCCCTGGAACACAAAGAATTGGGTTCTCTAAGAGGGCACGGGATCAAAAATTGCCTTACTGTGGGTAAATCAGTATCTCCCTTTGCCTCAAGTAGTAAAAGTGTAATGTGCACTTCGGCCTGCAAGATCATCTTAGTACAAAAAAGTTGCCTTATTCCATAATACTTCTAGTGCACACAATTTTGAAGCAATATTACTCAAGTTTCTTTTCCTGCAACTGCAAAGCCATTGTGAGGCTCACGAATATATATATATATATATATATATATATATATATATATATATATATATATATATATATACACACAGGCACATTCATACACTATACACACACACAATGCAGAAATAAGTGAGTAGATAAAATGTAAAAAACAACTGCATAGTGAACTTTTTCACCTTCTATTTTCTATTGTTTCCCCCTTTGCATTCTGGTTTCTGTAATCTGGTTTCAACCATACTACACATACACACAAATATGCATACTCACGCAAGCACACACTCACATCAACACATGTGCAGCCATTAACACAAATAAAATGCAAAGCAGCTCAAGTTTGACATGCTGCTTCAACAATTACTTTGTACCATGCTATACTGCCCCTTGAAACTAGTCTCAGCTACATCAAACAACAAAAATAGGTTAGTAAAATAAATCGATAAAGATCTACTTCCTAATCACATTCATCTGATTTATATTTTGCTAACAATCTTACACAATCACCTAATAGTTTGGCAGTTCTAGTCATTCAGAAATGTAAAAATCTCATCTGAACCAGTTACCCCTACAGAATATCATCTGTAAGGTTACTGCAGCTCAGGGTTTGCAGAAACTGCAACATGGCTGATGAAGAAGAGTTCGAGACACAAAAGAATGCCAATGGTACATCCACTCCATGGACGGTCTGCTGGATAGCCCATCTGAGCCCGCAATGGCTGTACACTACTAGAGGATAGATTGGCTTCCCACAGGACCAAAAATATATTCTGAGGTTATTCACGCTATCATTTGCTCAGATCATTACATCCAAAAGATATATTAAACAATATACAGATCATTTACTTCCACAAACCAACCCACAGCCTGTGGTCATAATAACATAGGCAAGCCTGCACATCCTTCACCAAGACGAGCCATCAACAGCACTAGGAAAAACAATCAAACACTCTAGGACCAGCACAATAATCTATTGTTAAATCTGCGGTTGCTATCACAGGACAGGAGACACTGAAAACAGACCTTTAAGCCTTATTGAGAAATCACAACAGCAGTAGAGGTGAGAGGTTCACGGTTATCTGTGAAAGGTCTATTTCCATCAGCAGTGTTCCAAGAATTGAGAGCTGTAAAAATAAGATTTCCTAACTAAACCACTGAGCGAGTCCACAGTATACCTTATTCCGATTTACTGACCTACAGCTCATGTGCAATATTTGCACTCAATTTCTCACCCTTAGTAGTTAAATGTGCAGCTACTCGCAATAAATAATGTCTAAGTTGCACCAGGCTTAATGTATGGGCTGACCTGTCAAATGCACAGGTTCTGATCCCTAACCTTGAATTGCTTGGATCTGCACTACGGGGGAGGTCTCTTTATCAGATGGTATCTAGTCACACGAGTTAAACAGTCAAGGAAAAATGTGTCAGCTACAGCCATAATTCTTCAGAGTATATCGAATTTTGTGCCTATTCACTTCCTAGAAAAATATCTATGCCAGTGTGTAAACAATAAAGAATAAGTGACAGAGAAGAGCTAATCCCCTGCAAAGAAATGCACTACATCAAATAGAAGTAATATTACAATGTCCTTCATTCTTCAACTACGTGCCTGGATGGGCTTGAAACAGTCAGTGGAAGAATGTGTCTTCAACAATGAGGCACCCAGGCCAAGCTAGATCACGTGTCAGGCATTGTCAGACTTGCTTAGTACCTCTTTCAACATGTAACATTATCTGTATGACGAGAGAATTAAATATATATTTTAGATAATTGTGGAATAAAAGTGACTGTATTACCACTCTTCAATATTCCTTAAAAGTTCATCTAGAGCAATGGCCTAATGACATAGCGTCGCCCCCCCACCCCCAGCAGCAGCTGTCATCCAGAAATATATCTTTTGGTACCTTAATTAACGTTAGTGGGGAACGACATGACAATATATTTGATGGCCCTTACAATGCTTAGCAAAACTTCCTGGTGAAATCCTAGCACAATATTGTGCATGGAGTGATGCACCACACAGCCTGGTTCCTGACAAGCAAGGAACTGCTAACAGAAATGATAAAAGAGAGAAATAAAAACAAAAGGACAGTGGAAAGGTGCAGTCCAGACAAGACGTACATAAAGAACAATAGGTACAAACAGAGGAGTAATAGGAGACACGGTGGAAAAAGAAAAAAAAGTCAAGTCTAAGTGAACTAGACACAGATAAAGGAAAGATCCGATTAAGAGAAGGAAGAAGCAACTATGCAGCTATTGCCAGCTTCACAAGAACCTTTTGGCATACAGTTTCAAAACATGAACGTCCTAAGTGACCTTACATTGAGGTGGGTGGTCAGTGGTCAGAATGTGCTACAGCACACAATCTGAAGGAGCCATGCAGAGGATGACATAGCCCAAGGATTGTTAGCAGTTAATACAGAGCACCAAGCTGCAGGAATAAAAGATTCCCTATGGTTTTGCCACGCGGACGCCTTGCTAACAAAGGGCATAGACGTGATCTCCATCAGACCTACTCCTGTGCACAATAGGGGGCCTGATAATTGCCATAGTATGTGATTTTCATAGAAGTATTAGCAATCAGAAAGCGGCTAATTGCAGAACGGAGTAACCCAGCTCACTGAAGACTTCCTGTTCCTTTCAAGCAGCTGCTGAATAGTTATTATGCAGACTTGAGCCTGGCAACCTTTCATTTGTGAAATAGGAGTGGAATTTAGGACGTCTTTCTTCACAAGCAGAAGTTATGCACCTGCTTAATGCCGACCCATTTAAAAGGAAAGTGCAGAAAGTCGCCAGTGAAAGCACACAGCTGTAAGAAGGACATATATAATGGCTGATCTCTCGCAGAGATGCTCTGAACCCTTACGTTGTGCTAAGGAAGAATAGAGTTCTACCGAAATGTAGCAAAAAAATCTAAATCATGGAGAACTCTTTCTGTGAACCTATGTGGAGAAAGGTTATAGCATGGCTTACGGCCTAAACGTCATCTTGTGACAGCTTGTTCTAATACACACCGCCTATGTCACACATCGCCATCAACTGGGTTGATGAGTGTATCATAAACAGCACAGTGCTGCGCAGTCATTACACGAGAAACAGCAGGAAAAAGTGTCACATAGTATCTCACCTCACTATTAGTATATGAGCGCCACGTCATCAACAGTACTGTTTACATTTTAATATACCATTCGCATCTCAGGTACATTACCTGGATATCCTCGACAGCGGCGAGCAGGTAGGTATGGAAAAAACGTAAAGCAGACCATTTGAAAGTAAGTTTCCATTGTTTTAAGTGCTTTCTCCAAAGCATGTTCTTTACTGGCCTGAAGCTAATTTGGTTTAAATCCTCTAAGTGCTTTTCAAGACCAAGCTGCTAAAAACCCGGTGAGAGATGGCCCTTCCTCTGATGACATGATAAACCCAACCTAAAGAGTAAGATAAACATATTGCAATTAAAATAAATGTAAAATTCTGAAAATAAAATGCTAAAACGTAACAGGCCTGCTTAACCTGCCGGCTGGTTTGCAGTGGAATGTTAGTAAAGCATTCACCAGCACCTTGCTGTGTAAAGGAGGCGTGCACAGGGAAACACATGGTATTGACCAGGCTAGAATTTGCATTGTAAAACAGCAGCAAATGCATTGTCGGAGGTCTGCACGGAGCAGCACGTCTGTCTCAACATTCACATTTGCAGCGCAGTCATTACAAACACTGACCCTTCATGGCTAGGAGTCACAATGCCACCAATCGTGGCACACCGTGAAAGGGGCAAGAGGCGAAGCATGCAGTTGTCTACACCCCAGCACATACACCCACAATACAATCTGGTTGAAATGCGCAGCTTCTAATTTGGGAATGTTAGTGCCTGCCCTCTGCACTTTGCAACCCTGAAATGCTTTGAGTAGTCACTATACGCTCGTGCATTTTGCTGCTACGCCACGGCAACCATGGCTCTGTCAAGACTACTGTACTGCCAAACATCCTACCGGCAGTGACACAGAGACAGCGGTGTCTACAACGCTGAGCTGAAGAATGTCCTACCAACATTTTTAAAGACATGGCTACATCTACAATGCTGAACTGCAAACGCCCTACCGGCAGTGAAACAAACGACTGGGTCTACACTGCTGAGCTGTAGAAGGTCCTACCGCAATGAAACAAAAACAGCTGTGCGAACTAATATGCTAAATATCCTGCCGGGACTATTACAGAAACCTTTCTCAAACACCTTCATGATTTGCCTATTATAAGCCAAGCTTTAGTGCAGTATTCGCATTAAAAACATCAAATAAACTGTAGTAGTACTATAGGCCTACATCACAGGGCATTAAACCTTGCCCACAACACACAAAAAATGACCTTTAAACAGTGTAAAAATATTGGACTCACAATTTTCTGACACCAAGGAGCTGCCAACGAAGAAAACATTCTGCGACTAGGGGCCTGATATAGATCTTGGCGGAGGGGATCCCGTCGTCGTATTAGGATCCCATTATATCCTATGGAGATCGCAATTCAGTGGACGGGATATCCGTCACCTTTGTGATAGAGTATTCCATCCGCCGAGATCCAAATAAGGCCCTAGGACATCAAACTGAGTATTCTCCTCTATCTTAGAAGATGCTTGGCACGTCCTTGGAACCCTGTAGGGACAGAAGCTGCTTGTACAGTAGCCTCTGACACTGCTGGGTACGGTTTCTGTATCACCCTTCGCAGGACATTGTACTTTTCGGTAATGGAATACACCTGCTTCATGGGCACAAACTCTCTGCTAGGGTTGCTTTTCATACTGCTGTAGCCGGCAGATAATGTTTTAGAAGCCTGCCTGTAGAATGTTTCATGCTGAGGATCATTAGCCGTTTTTGCACTGCAGCTTGTTTTATGGATCTTTCCCTCTACTGTGAAGTTTGGTAACCAGCGACGCTGCAGGACGCCAGCATCAAGCTGGAAATACCACAATTACTATCTGCCTGTGTAATTAAGAGATGGGATACCTGGCAGAACTGTATACAGTGAGCACTCCAGACAAACTCAAAACTTAGTAATGCAACTTGCATTTTTAAACCAAAATAAGACAGAAGGTTCTGTATGATCAAAAAAGCATAATTGGTAATTTCTATCCTTAAAATGTAATCCCTGCGCTTGCCTTTTCACTCAGTGGGTCAATTAAGGAAGACAGGCATGTCTAGTTATCCAGTTCCCTTCGTTTGTTGACTAACGACGACTTATTCATTTTACACTGAAACAAGCGCTTATAGAAAAGCCAGGCTTTCACTACAATTCGAATAATAAGCACATTTTCTACTTTTTCGCAAGAGGTGGTAATTCAGGTTAAATAGATCTAAACATGACACCAAGCTGCCACATGGACCGCTGCATTCGAGAATCATTAGAAAGGATACTTGTAGAGGGTTGGAATGATTCTAATTGCTCATTCAATCAAGTGCACCACCCTCTCAGAGTAGGCCCAGGAGTGTGGGCTAATGTATATAATTAGGCAATAAGGCACAGCGTGCAGTGCTAAACCATAAATATTGTCAGGTCTTAGGTGTGTTTGTGACATGCGAGGATAGCAATTTTGACCTGCCCCACTTCTAGGACGCCTCTCTTCTCATAATCTCCCCCCTCCCCCCACCTCGCATGTGCTTTACTCTGTTAAAGACATTGATTTCTAGAACTTTGACACAACCACCATGGGAAGGAGGAGACGCACGCATTTTTATAATTAAACATAACTGCTCCTCACTAGTTTCCTTAGCAACTGGCAGTTAAAGAATGAAGCAGTAACCCCACTGAAATGTTACCATATGTTCTTTTTAAATGACATTATGAAACTTCCCATGAATGCCATTTCATGTCAACAAACAAATCTTCTAATTAATCCCCTTCTTCTACTTCGGCATACACAATTAAGATTTCATGTGTTCATCTCTAATTAAATATTTTAATTTGCTTTGCAGACATTTCTGGAAATATTATTCTCATTTTAGCACTAAAATCCAATATAAATTCCCTAAAGTAAACTTAGTGAAGTCTTTGAAATATGCCATTTTAATACAACTATTTCTAGGTGAGGTGACTTCATGTTGGAACTGTCGTCACAGAGTAGGTTCTTTTTGAGAAGAATGATTGTTAAATTCTGCTATTTACCTTACAAATTCTGGAAAAGTGAGAAACTGTATTCTGGTATCTTGGCAAACCATAGAGGCAGCAGGCTTATAGAGGCTGCAGACATGAATGAAAAACTATCTGTCTATTTAATAATAAAAGCAGAGAAAGGAAAATAAAAACACCCATGTACTAAAACTGACCATGATAAACAGTCCCTAAGCTTTTGAGGCTGCTTAGCCAGCTGGCAGGTTTACCAGGAATCCTTAGTAACATTTGGCGACCAACAACGCTAAAGGTTTAGAAGACGTATCGTTGACCAGAGAAGGCATTTAAAATGGTTTCTTTTTTAATTTTTCAAACATTATCCCACAATACCGAAATAAATGTGTTGGCCTTCCTCCGGGCAGCTTCGTATCAAACATATTATTGTGTACAGATGGTTATGTCTCTTAGGTGAGCATGTCTTTTAATTCTTCTTTTTATCAATTCATAACAGGTAGCTTCTTACTGGACCATATGGATTGGTAAAAAAAACTTAAATCTACTTTTCTAGATATGATCCCATAGGTCTCAGAGCTTTTTAGTAATCTATTGATAATCCATGCCTCCATAGTGGACATATTATGTATATTAATATGTCATATCCTGCATGGTGAGAGAACACTTCAGTAAAGTTTGTGATCCTAGTTATCAATATAGACTTGTGTCGCTTTTACTGTTGTTCAGCATTGAATTATTCTAAGTCTCAGTTTAATAAGCACTCAGGTAGAATGCAGTGGAACCCTGTTAGGATCCCTAAACTAAAAGGGTTATTTGAAAAGACAGTCACCGATATAAAGCCTCTGGAAAGCAGATGCATTCCACTATTTTAGCCAATCTATGAAGCAGATTATTAGTGAAGATTTTTGGATTTATACCAAAGTTTCTCCTAAACCTTTGTGATGGCCACTTTTCTCTTTGAACAAAGAAATAAATAGACTGATTAAAATTTAATTTGTCTCCCCCCTTAAAGGAAAGAGCTAGACTAATGTCTCTACTCAAGAGGAGAAGATCACGTCTAAAGATTGGTTTGAGAAAACAAGATTTAGATCGTAAATGGATTGATTTAGGAAAAGCTGCATTCAGAAACAATGCAAGAACATTTTGGGAGATCATTGGAAATTGTTGTGGGTCAAGACTGAGATCTCACCTTATGCCCATCAGTGACGATATACGAGGCAGTTTTAACAAGGAATTTTATGCGGATAATTTTGGAGTTGGATTTTTTTATTAAAGATATCCCCAATGATCCTGAGTTGGTATCATTTAGTTATGGCCTTCCCTCTATGAGTGAGATCGAAGCTTCGATTTGTGTGATGAGGTTTTCTGGTGCAATGGTCCCAGACTAAGTCCCGATTTCAGTCATAAAAAGGGAAACAAAACAAAAGTTTGGGCAACAATTCTTTCCCCGGTATTCGATTATTGGCATACCAACTCCACTGTGCCTCCTTCCTGCACTAGAAGTTTCATTGTACCCTTAAATAAAAAGGCTGACCGTAATATGCCCATTAAATACTGACAATTGTATTGTTAGATGCTGTGGGTAAAGTCTTTACTAGATGCTTACTGGAGCAGCTGAAAACCTGGGTTGAGGATAACATGATTATACCAGTAGAACAATCTGGTTTAAAAAAAAAAGCACAACACTTTAGATAATATTGCAGCTTTGCAACTTATCACTGAAAATATGCATGTATTAGGGGCTCCCCAGTACATGCTGCCTTGATCGATTTTTCCACAGCTTTTAATAAAGTTGATCATGCATCTCAATGGTGAAAATTGTCTGAACTTGGGATGAGTGAAATCTGAGCCTAACTATAACGTTCCTGTAAACTTTGGTTTTATCAGAGACATATAAATATAAGGTTATGACGGAACTCTGAGATGACTTGCAATGCCCTTATCATGTACTACAGTAGATACTTTATTCCTTATAATACACGGTCACACCATCACCTTTCTCACAAGTCACTTTAGTCCAAGGTCAGTGCTTTTTCATAAGAAAGAGAGAGCATGCTTGCAAACCCGAAGAATGAAAATAAAATCTCTAGTGCAACATTAAACACATCAAAAAAAGCTGTAAAATATTTGTTGCAATGTTTCTTCATAGTGAAGAGCTAAGTGGATATTTAACATCAACAACCTTCCTTCACACATCAGTGCCATTAAACAAGGGAGACAGTTACAACTACAGGAAATCTCACTCTATATACTAGCTGTCTGCCATATTATTTATTGACATGTGCTTGAACAGCCACTTCATTCATTACCAGCTCAAAAATTCTAGTGAATAGTAGAAGTTATGCATATAGGTAACATCATCCATCGAGAAAAATGCAGGAGATTACACAATAACATCATTACTCACTTCAGTGGTCACTCTGAACAATGCATTTGCATACAGTTCCTGGCTTACTGAGTTCAACGGGATTATAATGGCTGCTTTTCCCTATCCTAGACCACACATTAACAATAACATGTTAAGTAAACAGAGGTCTCACTTGTAGACGATGAATCATGGTAGTTGACTGTCATGTTTGTCATGAACTACCCATATAATTTATTGACTGCCTGTGAAACATCAGGGTGGGTCGCTATAGAGAAGATCCTGTCAGTTCTGGCATGCTACAAAGCAGGCCTCAGACAGCCAAAAGTAGTGACCTTTCCAAATAAATATTTGGCTAAATACTGCTCATTATCTGCAAATTGCTATACAATGATTAGCTAAATTTTTAGAAACCCTTATTACACTTTGGGGCCCTTGGCCTTTCACAATACATGTACAAGTAGTCGCCTCAATATTTAGTGATGAACAATAAATTCATCACTATCTAATGAAGTGCCAATCGTCCAGTAATGCTACCCCATAACGTTTGTGACTTGCTGATATACCCTTTCGCCATCATTGCATTGAAACAATTTTTAAGACATGCAGCTGCTATGATGGTGCATTCATGGTTCTACCAGAAATGTTTTATTAATACAGAAACCAAGGGACCTTGAGCAGGGTTTCTGAAACTCTATATACAAGAACGCAAATTATTTCCATAGGAAGTTAAAACTTCCATGAATGTGAACTTTTGCTAATGGAATGAGAAAATCAAGCAATTCAGAAGTTTTGGTAGAGGATGACAAATTATACTCTCCGCAAGGAGCTGCAGCTACCCAGACACGATTGCCTTTGTCATGTCAACTTGGTCAGTAAATGATGGCCAATTGAGCTGGAGTTAGTGCTTTATAATGTGCTTGACCCTTCTAAAAAAGTTTTAAACTAATGTAAATGAAAGAGTAAATGACAAAATCCGCATAAGCTGTAGTAGCCAGGGATTCTTAGCTGCCTTTTTTAGGGGAATGTTCTGAATCACAATGCGGGTTGGGGTTAAGTGAACATTTAACTATGACATTACATACTGTAATGTATTTTTTCGTCTATTAATTTATGTACTTGCTGCATTTTATGTACTGCCAAGACAACACATTTTCAGCACAGGAGTGTAAAGAAATAAAATATAAAAAAATAAAAATAGGATCAAACCTAAAAACATTTACGACTGACACAGTAATTACTAAGTTGACAGTTAGGGCCATGGTTCAACGCCAAGAAAAGGGTTTGAGGTTCAACAGTCTAGATAACATTACCTGCCTGTTATATATTAGCTTCTTTTTGAGAAAGTGCTATATTTTTTGTGCACTCCTAGGCTCTAGGGTTGGCTTCTTGGACCTTTGAAAGATAAACCACCCATATTGGCCTGACTCAGTGTGTACTGCATTTGTTCTGTTTTGCATTTCGAATGTTTACATTGTTTTCAGGGTCATGTCAATACCGATCCTTGGATGTTGCCTCTGAAAGCCTTTTCAATGGTACATACTTGAACCTGTCATTCTGCTCTACCAGGGGTTGTTATGGTGCGAATTTCTTTATACACAGCGACCCACTGTCAGACCCACATTTTGTCTACTTAGATCTCATCCTGAGGGGAGTCTTGGAGAGGCTACTAAGTTAACTCGGGAAAAATCCCACTACCCAAAGATAATCGTGTGTCAATTCTAATTATTTGTTTCAAGTACTTTACTACTTTTTTGTTTCTGTTACACTTATGTTTTCACCATTTTAATTTGTGTTGAATGGTTAGAGCAGAACATATCTTGCAGGACATGTGAAACTAGTTTTGTGCTGGTGCTGCATTCACTACATTAGCAAATGTCACTGCTTGACTTTAGAAGCACCATTGAATATTACCGCACTGTCACTCACCCTTAAAGTTAAGCTGACTACCTCTTGCAGTTGTTGGGCATTTCATCTACAATAAGTTTTGTGAATTTTTCATTCCTGCAGGGTCACCTGGGATTTTTTGCTTTGTTACTATCCCCAATTTCGTACACTGTAGAACTCTGAGCACTTTCCCCCTGCAGAGCATGGGTAAAGTGCTTGTGGTCGCCCTGTTAAATATGGTAAAAATGGTATACCCCTGATTGGCACATTGAATTTGCTTGTAAGGCCCTAGTACATGGTACCACCTATACCCAGGGCCTGCAAATAAAATTGCTGCTAGTGTGTTGCAGCACTCATTGTGCCATACACTGCGGAAGCCCTGTAAAACATGTCTCCAGGCTTCCCACTGCAGCCTAGCTGTGCAGATTTAAAACTGCCATTTCCACCTGGCAAAAAAAAAAAAACTTTTGCCAGGCCTAAACCTTCCTTTTGAATACTTATAAGTCACCCCAAGGTAGGCCATATAAGCAAATAGGTTATTTTAAAAGTAGGACATGTATATTTGTTTTACATGTCCTGAAAGTGAAAACCTCCCAAACTCGTTTTTTACTGTGGCAAGGCTGGCTCTCCCATAGGTCAACACTGGTTTACACTATTACCTTTAAAAAGTAATACATTCAGTGTGAGAATAACTAGAAAAATTGTTAATTGTAATAGTAATTTCAAATGCAACTTAATGGTCAAGTTGCATATTAGATCACAATTTTGGAAAAGACAGTTTTACAAAGTTGTAATTTTCCTGCCTAAAGCATGCTAGTGTCCAGCTGTCACCTGACCCCTGAAGACTCGCCTGTGGTGAGATATGTATTGCTTTCAGGCAGTGGACAAAGGTCTCTGACTGTGGGGAGAGGGGCTCCTCCCTTGACAGGATGGCCTGGGGGCTGTGTCCAGCCCTTCCTGGAATTCAAATGATGCCTACCTTGTTACTGACAGATGAAGCACAAACCTCCCCTTTGTCTCTCTAGACAGGTTGGCACCAAATTGTGTGGGAGTAGAGGAACTGAATACAGCTGGTTTGGGGGGGGTGGGCAGAGGCTTGCCCTCCAACCACAGGCTGGCACGGAGTATAAAATTAGGTCTCAAAGACCTCTCCTCAGTACACTCTTAGACCTGCTAGAATCAGATGAGGGACTACCCTGCTGTCTGAAAACAGAAGGAAGACTATACCTGATTGCTTTGAATCCAGGACCCAAGAAGTGACTCCAAGGGTCAGTTGGCTGACCTACTGTTTGAGCAGAAGGGACAACAAGCTTCCAGAGGCCTCTCTCCCTGCAACTGCCCAGCTGACCAATTCAAACTGGACCTGACCTGGACCCTGCAGCTGACCTTTGTTGGACTGAGTCCGTACCCACATGTGGTCCTCCCCAGGTCCTGGATCCTTGGCTGCTATTAGAGTGCACTCCTCCTGTCCCCAAAACTGCAAGAAGTGGGACTTAGAAACTTTTTGGCAACGGTTTGCCTGAAGAACGACAGAGACCATGATTGCCATCAAAGCCGTTGAGTCTCAAGTCAGTCTCAGCTTACTGGTTTGCCTCGCAGCTGGAGATCTGACTTCTAGAAAAGTTTCTAAGTGCAAACATAGAGGGCTTTATCAGGAGCAATGCCAAGCAGCATCCGCTCAACATTGAGGCCGTACTGGGCATGCACGTCGCCCACTCAGATCTTTCCTGCCTCCATTAACGACCGCAGTGGAACCCCACTCTTCAGCAACCGAACCTGCTTCAAGTCCAGATTACTGCTTGCCCCACCCACGACTTGTCAATGACCACTTTTTTCCATAAAGGTTTCGTAACTCAGAAGATAAACTTTCCACCGGGTCAAACCTGGTCCCTGTATCCAACTTGTGATCCATTGCGGTAGGCCTTAACCATTGATTTTGACTCTGAGCAGCACGACCAGATAACGGTGGTTGGCGCTTTGTGGTGCTATTCTTAAATCAAAATTTAAAAAATAATATCTCTGATTCTACTTATTGTAATTTTGTCATTTATTGTTTTGGAAATTTTTTGTATGTTGGTTTTTCACTTTGTTAGTGTTTAGGTACTCCGTAAATACTTTACACATTGCCTCTAAGTTATGCCTGGCTGCTTTGTGCCAAGCTGCCAGGGGGTTAATCACGGGTTTATTTTATGACTTTTGTGTTTCACTCTGAGAAAGATTCCGGTATTATTTAGGTAGGTTCTCAGCCCCATCAACAATTACTCTAATTTCTCAAAGTTATAATTCCCTGTACCTAAGCCTCTTCAGGACAACATTAACTGTGGGATTACTCTACGTACACTCAAGAGTGAAGTGATCTGAGGTGAATTTAGTCAATTGTAATTGTTTTTATCCAGATGCATATAACGGTTTAAAATACATCGGCTGCTTGTCTTGAGCAACCAGGTTGGCCAATACAATATTTATTTTTCTAAACTTTTCTATTTTCAGCTTATTCTCAAATTGAGTATGATGTGTCAATGTCAACTACTGACATTTGATTCCACACTAAACTATACCCAGTATTTTATCAAACACATTTTTCTCCTCTTGAGCTTCTTTTTTTGACAGCTCATTGCTGACAATTTGTGTGGGTGCTATGTTGGCGTAACCATTTTATCCATTCTGTATTTTTATGCTGAATTTCTTTATTTTTTGTGTTGATAATTTATTTTTGCAGAGTGCACATGGCAGAGACCTCTAGTCAATTCCTTAATTTCTCTGATGGACCATCAACCTGCCTACATAAAAGGTTTCATGAGGCAGTCTACACAATTACACTCTAAAGTGTCTTCCACCTTAATAAAGTACAGTTTGCGCTTTTGGTATGTCTAACAAGATGTCACCTTGACAGAACCATATTTATTTAAATACTTTGGCTTGTTAAAGTTAGCATCTCATCTTCACAATGATCTTACTGAAAACTCTATGCACAACTTACAAGCTAAAAAAAGAATCCTACTAAAACACTTTCCTCCAGCCAAACTGCTAAGTTTTCTTAATCTGAATTTTTTTTCCCTGTACAGCGGGTTAACTGCCTAACAGACACGCATCCTACCTAAAAGCGAAGAGCATCACTTAGCTAACCTCTGTTCCTCATTCTAATTTGAAGTCAAGCACTATTGATTCTAAAATCTACATACTTGACTCAAATAATGTTTCAACAAATCTTCAGCCCCACACCAAACAACTTGATGTATTGCCAGCACTTGACAAGCTGCAGGAGATCTGCCAATCCTATAAATATTTTCTTGAGCAACACTTTGATCAACATAAGTGGATGATAATCATAATCCTGTATGATACATAACATGTTAAATCACCTGAATAGTGGCTGTGTTTAGCAGACTACAAATTGTACACTTCTGTCTTTGCTGAACAGTGTGACGACTTTCTTCAGCCAGGCTGTCCACTATTGGACTATGAAATATTTGTTAAAATTCAACCAGAATCATCTAGCACATTACTTGAAAATGTTTGGTCTTCTGAAATTTCCCTGTCAAATGTCAGACTTCCTGCTCTCAAACGTTTATCCTCTCAATGTGGGACAAATGTAGCTTTTCATGAATAGTTTTGCAGGCACAGTGATAGTGCTCAAGAGTATATGTATTAATGCAGTTGATGTGGATGGCAGAATCCATGATATTCTGGGTGTTAGGTGATGGGGTTGCCTTGTTCTTTAAGGCTCAGTTGGCTTTTAGCATGCAGTTCGAAATCAACTTCCTTGACATTTGTTCAATAATTTTACTAAAATGGGGTTTTAATTTTAGCAGCAGTTTAAGATCTCAGTGCTGCAAGTAATTTCATTTTTACTCATATAAATATATGGTTTCTGAAGTTGGAAGGCATATACCATCTTTGGTACAGCCGGGCAATTAACTGTTTACTAAACAAATACATTTCGTAAAAGATCTTTTCAATTAGCAAGTTGAAAACTCTTTAGTACTTCTAATGCAATTAAGTTTAAGCCATTACTACAGCAGGTGTTTGCCCTGGTAAAAACAGTTGGACAATTTACCATCTTCATTTACTAGATGGATCAAATTGATTAAAATGTTAGTTTTGCTGAAGAATTTGTTGGAAATGAGGGAACTGTCTTGTCTATGTCCCAAGTTCCTTTCGTAATGAATGACAAATTCGTATTGCCAGCTTTTATTGTCCTATAAATTTGAAAAAAGATTGCAGTGGGTAGTCGCTGTTTGGTGCGAAGAGTAAGTCTTTGCTGGAGCTTTGCATTGGTGGTTGATGTGGACAGGCCCCACTGATGCTGAATCCCAGAGCAGATGTCAACAGCAGGTCCTCACTGGAGATTCATGTAGGTGAATGTTGCACACGGTTGTCTGGCAACTCAAGGAGTCCATTTGCAGTTGCAAAGAGCCCAAAATCTTCACCTGGAATTTAGGACTTGTGGTTTTGAGGCAGGAGGAATACAATCTGATGCCTGCCAGCGTCTACGACCTGGGGGACACTTCTTGGGGATCAGGGCACTCCAGAGGAGGCCAGCAAGCAGAGCTTAGCCAGGTCCAGTTGATGCTGGTCAGCTGGGCAGTTGCAGAAAGGCCTTTGGAAGCTTGTTTTGTCCCTTGCAGCTCAGGAGGTCAGCTAACTGACCCTAGGAGTCGACTTCGAGGAGCCTGGGATCAAGGCAAGCAGGTCCAGTCTTCCTTCTTCAGACAGCAGGGCAGTTCTTCTGAATCGTTCACAGGTGCAGGAGTGTTCTGATAAGAGGTTCTAAAGGGGCATATTTTATCCCCAGTGCAAGCCTGTGGGTGTGGGATGCCCCCTTTATCTAATCTTCTCACTTTCCTGCATTAGGCTCCAAACTGTCTAAGGTAACAAAGGCCAGGCAAACCTAGCTGTGAGCTGCATTTGTCAGTAGGCAGTGCAAGTAGCCATCAAAAAGTCAGGAAGGGTTGGGCTAAGTCCTGAGGCTACCCTTTAAAGCTCAGGAAGGCCGAGTAAAGCACCCTCCTCCAGACATCCATCTCAGGAGAGAAGCACCCCGCTAACACTCAACGCCTTTTTTCCCCATGTCTGCAAAGAATACATAAAACACCACTGGAGAGCCATTCACAGTTATGTGCTCCTGGGCACTGGCATAAAGGCCCATTTGGTTTAGACAGAAAAATGCAAATTTTCTAAAAGTGGCATTTTCAGAATAGTAACTTAAAGTCCGACTTTAACATCAAAGAGGATTTTAAATCATAATTAATTTCAGTAGAAGAAGCTCATCAATCTGTTCCTAAACGGAAGCTATCACATATTATGTTTAATAAGGTAACCCAGTGTTAGTCTATGGAACAGATAGCCTTACAACAGTGATAAATGACTTTAGGAGTTTTTGACTGTCGGGACATGTAAAACTTAAATATACATGTCCTACTTTTCAAGTACCATGCGCCTGGCCCATGGAGTAGTTGGGGCCTGGCAAACAGCACTGCAGCTGTAGTGGCAGGCCTGAGGCATATTTTACAGTGCTATGTTAGTGGACAGCTCAAAGAGTCCTGTAGCCCACTAGTAGCATTCAATACAGGTAAATTAAGTGTACCAATCAGGTGTAAACCAATTTTACTATGTTTTCAAGGGAGAGAACAAGCACTTTACCACTGACTCCCAAGAATAAAATGCACAAAGTCCTAATAGCCAACAAAAACAGGCTCAGCAGAGGACGTTAGCAATCTGAGGTGATCCTGCAGAGAGGGCCTGGTCCAACATGCACAAGTTATCTAAATTCATTTTCATCCCACAAGTAAAGGGAGGTTTTTGTTTTCCTACTACTTCTTGGATTCTACTGCCAATTCAAACCTCACCTGTAGTCACGGGCTACTATTTGACAGTCCTGTTGGAAAAAAAAATGCTCCCAAAACTGTATAGTGGACAAGGTCCTGCAAGGAAGCATTCTGTGTTCTTCTGGATATATTGAACAACTTACTTACCTTAGGTAACACCTTATCTGGCAGAGACTCTATCCAGCCTCAGACTCCTTCCCTTAGAATTATCCCTAGGCATCAGTCTGTATCTGGAAATTGTTCGTGAGCAGTAACCCTGCACGCTGGTAGAAGGTGTCATTTGGATCCGCGTGGCTTTGTCGGTGTTATCCATGCCGTAAGTGATGTGCCCTGTTCCTATATAGGCGCCACCCCAGCGGGATACCGTCAGTTTCTTTTCGCAACTTTCTATGTCAGAAGCACAGAGTCACGAAGAACACTGACCACTGCATTGTGGAACTAGGGCCCTGACAAGGGAACATCCCTGTATCTTAGAAATCCATTCACAGAGTGAAGAGGATGGGTGGGTCGGTAAGCACTCTGCGGCTAGATAGTCTACCAGATAAGACGTTACCGAAGGTAAGTAACTTGTTCACTTGATAGAGACTTCTAGCAGCAGATTCCTTATCCTCTAATATATACCCAAGCAATACCTTCCAGGAGGTGGGTCTGCAAACATGATTTAAACCAGAAAGTCCTGTAGGGACCGAACAAAGTGCTCATCCCGAAGAACCTGACTGTCCAGGCAGTAATGTTTGGTTAACTTGTGCAGCAATGCCCATGTTGCTGCCTAGCGGATATCCAGGACCAGAATTCCGCATGCCAATGCAGTCGTCACAGCCTTTGCTCTGGTGGAACGAGCACGCAATCCCTCCAGGGGCTTCTTCTTGGCCAGTGCATAGCAGATCTTAATGCAGAGTACGATCCATTGGGAGATGGTTCATTGCTGATCGTCCACCCAGAACGGTTTTGTGCGGTCAAGGTAAAATGACAACACTCTTTTTGGGTCCAGCCGGTGGAGTCTCTCCACTTCCTTAGAGGGATGAGGCAGAGCATGAAAGGCAGGCAACGTGATGGACTGGCCTATATGGACTGGCCTATATGGAATGGCGTTCCCACCTTCAGCAAGAAGGATGCTTATGTCCGAAGGACCATCATGTCCAGGAAGGAGGCGATGTAAGGTGGCTCAGATGACAATGGCTGTATTTGACTGACCCTCTGGGCAGATTAAATTGCCACCAGAAAGGCCATCTTGATGGTGAGAAGCCTAACAGGGCAGGTATGAAGCGGCTCAAAGGGAGCACACATCAGGAAGGTAAGAACCAACTTAAGGCCCCATTGAGGCATAACGAGGAAGCGGGAGGAATCATGTTGCAGACCTTTAGGAAACCTATGTACAGTAGGAGACTTGAACTGGGAAGGCTGATCTGGCAGCTGCAAAAGCAGAAATAGCAGACAACCCTTCAACGCGCCCAATGCAGAGTCCTGCTGGGCCAGGGTAAAGATAAATAGAAGAACCTGTGAAATGGGTGCAGATAAAGGGTCAACGTGGTTGGCCATGCACCATGCCACAAATTTATTCCAAGGGTGGGCATATACCGTCTTGGTGGAGGGACACCAGGCTGCCAAGATAGCATTGCAGACTTCGGGCAGAAGGTCAAAAGCTGTCAACTGTCACCGCTCAATTTCCATGCATGAAGGCAAAGCATTGATAGGTTTGGATGGAGAACCCTTCCCTGGTGCTGTGACAGAAGATCCTCCAGAAAGAGCAGCCTGACCAGAGGACTAATGCCCATGCTCAACAGTTCAGTTTACTAAACTCTGAGTCAAGTCCTGTGCCACAAGGATGACTTGGGCACAGTCATTCCTGATCTTCTTGAGAACTCTGGGCAGGAGGGGTAGAGGCGGCGAGACGTACAGGAGGCTGAAGCTCCAATTGAAATGAAAAATGTCTCAGAGCGGGAACCACCTTGGAATCTCCAGCGTGCTGACATTGCATGTTCTCAACAGTGGCAAGCAGAACTAACCAAGGCTCTCCCCACTGCTAAAAGAGACCCTGCACCACCTCCAGATGGAGACGCCATTACTGATGCGCTTTGCATCCTTGGCTGAGTTCATCTGACCTGGCGTTCAGAGTGCCCCACAGTGTGTTGTACCACCAGGGAAATGCCCTGACATTCCAGCCATGTCCAGAGATGCAGGGACTTTTGACAAAGGGTCCACAACCCCACCCCGCCCTGTGTTTTTCAGTACCATATGGCGGTGGTGTTGTCTGTGAGCACCTGCACTAGCCTTTCCTTGACGGAGGGTAGAAAGGCTTTCAATACCAGTCGGATCGATCAGAGCTCAAACAGGTTGTTCTGGAGTAGGGATTCTGGCCTCTGATCTCTACTTCTCCCAGATGGCCGCCCCAGCCCAGGAGTGACATCCCTCACTACAGTCAGATCTGGTTAGGTAAGGGAGAAGAGTCTGCCGCTGACCCAATCGTGGTTCCTTAACCACCACTGTGCATCATTTGCAGTTCCCCCCCAGATTTGGACCATCTTGGAGAGATTCCCAGGATGCTGCACCAACTGAAACTTCAGGTCCCATTGCAGAGCCCGCATATGCCAGCAGGCATGTGTTGCAAGCAGGATGCAGGAGGCCATGAGGCACAGCAGCGTCAAAGTCAGTCTCACCGAAACCCAGGACAGAGGCTGAAACATCAATACCATAGCCTGCATATCCTGGACTCGCTTTACAGAAGGATAAGCCCGAAACTGCACTGTGTCAAGAACAGTTCAGATGAAAGGGAGCATCTGAGAAGGGATCAGATGTGACTATGGCATGTTGATAGTGAACTCCAGCGAAAACAAGAGGTTCACCGTAGTCTGCAAGGAACACCCTAGGTAAGCTGATAAGGCTAAAGGGGAACACAGCAAACTGAAAGTGCTTGTGGCCTACTGTGAACCCCAGGTAACGTCTGAACGCTGCCATCCAGTCCTCCAAGTCCAGGGCAGACCGGACTTGAGCAAGCGTGAGCATTCTGAATTTCTCCTTTTTCAGAAAGAAATTGAGAGGGTGCAGGTCTAGGATAGGACAAAGGCCTACGTCCTTATTGGGCACCAGAAAGTAATGGGAATAACAACCACAACCCACTACTGATGTCAGCACCTTCTCTGTGGCCCCCTTGGCCAAGACAGCAGCTACTTCCTGGCAAGGCAAAGAGATATGATCCTCTGTCAGCCTGTTGCAAGTAGGTGGCATGGGTTGAGGGGTAGTCACGAAAGAGGAAGTAGCCCTTTCGGACAATATGGAGATCCCAGCAGTCGGATGTTATCGAAAGACAGTGGTACAGGTGATGGAGTATCCTGCCACCCACTGAGTGCCGATGATGGTCAGATTGCAAACGAAAGGGGTTTGGAGGCTGTGGCTGCCGGTGGACTGGACCAACCTTTGGCTGACCCACAAGGTCTGGGGGTACTGGAGCCATGCAGGGGCTGGGAAGCTTACACGCCGTAGTGGCTGGGTGGGTAAGAATGCAGCTGGAAGTCTCTTCCTTAGCCACAAAAGGAGCGAGATTGGACTGGGGTTGGCGAGGGGCCATGGAAAAACCCAAGGTAAGGCTGTAGCTCTGCTATCCTTGAAGCACTACAGAGCTCAGTCTGCCTTGTCTCTGAAGAGATGGGAACCATCAAAGGGCATGTCAATGAGCAAGGTTTGGACATCCCCTGAAAGGCCAGTAAGCCTCAGCTAGGGATGGCACCTAAAGGCCACCGACAACAAAACCGCTCTACCTGGTAAATCAGTCGTATCCAGTCCACACATATGGTGAACTTAGATGCGTTTCTTCCTTCAGCTACAGCCTGGGAGAGAATAGCCAAGGCCTCCCCTCTGAACATAGGCAGCACCTGTGCAAACGAGTCGCGGAGTGAGTGGGAGTATCGGTCCAAAAGGCATGCAATGTTCACCCACTGCAGTGCCAGGCTGGAGGAAGAACACTTCTTGAGCTTGAAAGACCGCTCCCTCAAGGACTTCAGGTGCATAGCAGGCCTGGGTGTAGTTCGCGGTACGCGAAACTCCGCGAAGTGACATAAAAACTCTGCGAAGTTCCGCAAGGGGCGGAGTGCAGTGAGAACTGCCTTTCGCGCTGGTCTTCCTGCCGCTCAGGTAAAAATTCTACCCGAGAGGCAGCTCGTGTTCGCAAACTTACCGTTCGCGAGCGGGGAAAAAAACTCAGCTGCACGCGCGGAGTGGAGTTTTCTGCACTTCGCGAGCTCCGCGGAGTGCAGAAAACTCCGCAAACTCCCCGAACGGAGCGGAATTCACCGCCCAGGCCTAGTGCATAGCACAGCAATCGAAGCCGGTCTAGGCGTCATGGTTGGTCTCGAAATACCAGAGGCAGAAAAGGTGTGGGTCCGTTACCGACATTTGCCAGTGACAGGTGCCATAGGGTTTAAAATCAACTTTCCTCATGGACATCTCTAACACCAGGAGACAATGTCTCTGAAAAAACTTCGACAAAAGGTTGAAAAAGTCAGTGAAAAAGTGACAAGGGTAGCTCTTCTCTGGCTCTGCTCTGACTGGTGCGGAAGGAAAAGAACTGTCATTAGCGCACTGGGGTGTCGCCTATATAGGCAACGCGCAAGTCACTTCCTGTGTGGACAATGCCACGTAAAGCCCAACAATGCCACCTATGGGCTCGCAGGGGTACTACTCTCGAATAATTTCCAGATTCAGTGATGACCGGGGATAATTCTAAGGTAAGCAATCTGAGGCTAGAAGCCTTTATCAGATATATCAGACATCAGTACTATCAACCCCTAATTTGTCCCTTAATTTACGTTGCAAACTGATACCTCTAGAGAAGAGGTCAGTGCAGTGTTCTCACTGGTCCAGAAAGCACTGGCAAAACTATACAGTAAGTAGCAATATTTTACAAGGGCGAGGCTGTGTGTGCAAATCGGCCATGGAATTGTTTTAATTCTTTCCCGGTTGACATTTAATCTTGGCCAGTGACCAACCACGACTGGGGTAGCTGTAAAAATACAAGGACAACAAACCTAGTATACTTTGTTGCTTTCTAGCCTTGAAGATTTATGTCTTTGACTGTCCACCTGAAAGCTATCATAAGGCCAACATATATACTGTATACCTTCACTAGCTCTACTCTATAACAGAGGTTTCAGTAATGCTGAGAAAACTGAAACATGCAGCATCAGGACCCTGAGTTGCTACAAGTCTTACCTGCCTCTTGCTATGTCAGCAGCCTAGACTTCCAGACAACTGGTAAGGAGCAGTTTCAGCATTTGAAATTACATCATACCCTGGAGGCAATGCACTCTACTGAGGGAACCAAAGGGATGACAGCAATCGTAGTTCAATTTACAGTGATGCAATCAGGAACAAGTACTGCTCACTAAGGTGACAGGATCCTAACTGGAAGTGTGGAATGGAAAAGGTGTAAAACCCTTAACTGGAAAATGCCGGTTCAGATGCAATGGAGGCATAGTCCCCACCTACTGCTCCTTCAAAAGGCTGGACATGCTGACAGACCAACCATTTCCTCAAGCTTCTTGTGAACAGAAGCAGAATCAAGTTGGAATACACACAGCAGAGGCTAGGTTATTTTCAATAAGGCCACTAGTGGGGATAGAGGGGCATGAATAAACCAGACATGTAGGGGTGGCAACAAGAACTGAAAGGCTCTTTTCTATTTCTTTGTATGCATTAGGAAAAATTGAGGTACCAAATATACAGAATTCCTGAAAAGCCTGCAGAGAGTTTGCTCAAAGGGCCCCTAGACTGTTCTCCTTGACCTCTCATACTTATGTTTTAGTTAGTAAACATCTCTACACATCAAGCATATGCCATGTACTGTGTCTGAATGTCCACAACCTTGTCACATCTAGTCTCTCAGTTTCTGCCTTCACATATGCTTCAGAAGCCATCATTAAAGTTTCGGTGAATCATCCAACAAAACCTTTGGGTATACCACACAACAAATCATTTTATATACAATACGATTTGTTTTGAATTGCCTAATATGGGAAAGCAGTTATATTTTTGTGCATTGCAAAGTAATATAGGGAAAATTAAAATTAAATAATGGTCCTCACGAAATGTTCCACCAAAGAAAGTTAAGCTCCCCATCTGGCTTACACATATTTGCAGCCAAGTTATGTGGCTTGCACTAAAATGGCAGGCTTGGTCCAAAGTGTTACTATTACACTATTTGCGCATGCCACAATGTTCAGGATATGGCCAGCTGTAATAAATATGTATGCCATAGTAGGGGAATTGTGAAAATATACATGTTTATTATTGGTGAGTTATGATAAGCTGATATATGTTCTCAAATGGACTACTGATAATATAATTTGTACTTTACCACACATTTTGTGTAAATTCTTTCAGAACTACACAGAAATGGTGGTTTATTGTCACACTAGAGCTGCGAAAGCAAAGTTGGGCTATCATTTTCAGAGAAGGAATTTCCTTTTCTGTGTGAGGGTGCTAAACTGCAGAAAGAAATATGACATCAGTAATCATATATGACTTGCATCCATTGCATATGTCCGGGAATATAAGGCACTTGAGACACAATTCCAAATAAAAAATTAAATTCAACTTCGTTTTTTAATAGTAGCACATGAAAGGCATAATTTATTTGACACAAGTTACGTGGATTATTGTGCATTCATTATTCAATGCTCCGCATCCAGTGCCCTCAAGAAGACTTGCAATGAAAACCTAAACTGAGATATGTTAACTGCTTAAATCGATTGCAGTAGAAGTAGTAGCGGAAGGGCATTAAAACGGTCCATGCCCCCCTATTCACCACATGCTGACACACGTGCATACATTTAATTGTAAAAAACATTACACCGGAATTATAAGCACATCCTGAGTTTCCAGTAGTCTTAAGAAAACTATTAAGTGTAATCGCTTTTAGAATGTTGCATTATCGTATTTCAGTAGTATTATTTGGTTTAATTGTATTAATGCATCAATATCTTTAACTGCACCGGTCGTGTATTGATTATGGCGACCTTATGTATTTTTTTAATACCGTATATAAGGTAACTTGTACATTGTTCAAAATAGGCTGCTTAATTGGCAACCTGCCAAAGCACAGGAATGACTTCCCAAATGAAAGTTATATGAAGATAACCTTACCATTATAATATATGGAAGTGAAAAGACGGGAATAATAAAAATATATTTCCAACAATTTATCTGTTAGTGTGAACTAGAATGTGAAATCGTAGTTAATATAGACATTTGTGTCTGAATATCATACAACCCTGACACATCGAAGTTTTTATTAAAAGCTTTGGGATGTGACTGGAATAACAATTAGTCATTGCTAATTAGTATTTTCAGTTTAGCATATTCACTTTCAGACATATTGCTGTTTGCACATGGTAATTTAGGTAAACAGATAGCATCCACAGCTGCATCAATTAACACTGCTAATCAAAACTGAATTCAGGTAATTAGACACATTTATGCAGAAAGTCTATAATTTGGGGGAAAGCACTGGATTCTTTAGTAATTTTCAATATGCTTGAATCCCTCTTCAAAGGAGACAGAAATATAA
Source organism: Calotriton arnoldi (assembly GCA_963921515.1). Lineage (NCBI taxonomy): Eukaryota > Metazoa > Chordata > Amphibia > Caudata > Salamandridae > Calotriton > Calotriton arnoldi. Next base: position 778,597 of record CAWUFW010002155.1, on the reverse strand, counting down.
GAATGAAATATCCATTAAAATTTACGCAACCCAGTTATATATGTTCTTTAACATCTTCGCAGCAATAACCATGCGGGGAAAGGCTTTAGTAAACATGTTAATTCACAAATTTACTTAAATATTCAATTGCTCAATTGTTCAATATCCAATTCCCCTATCGGTCTGCCGACAGTCGGTTCTGTCGTCGCAGCCCCTACACTCGAATTTTCTTTGGGGATGAGAGGGAGGGGGGAGGGAGGGGAGGGTGGTAGTAGATGGGGATTTAGGAGGGGAAGTAGAAACTGAAAAGGTTGTTCCTAGCTTATTTGTTTTTCTTCTATGCTTATTCTTCTGTTTATGGTCATATTCATACTTATTATTTCAATTATGTTTTTTTGCTACAGCAAGCACACATCATGACACACATGAAACACACCAAGGCACAGATTTTCTGACAACCAGCACGATCTTAGGACCGGAGTCAGTAAATATCACCCGATATCATTACTCCCACATCATAGCCCTAACAAACACTGTAGCGATACATCAGCCCATATGATGCCTCTGCATACAACTCTCACGGAGGATCTTAACATCGTTTCATTGAATGTTAAGGGCCTAAACCACCCGATGAAACGTAGGAAAATATTCGATTACTTAGCTAAAACTAAAGGAGACATTATTCTTCTCCAAGAAACAAAACTGTCCAAAGAGGACGTAAGTTTCATCAAATACAATTGGATTTCTCATCTGACCGCCTCACCGGCGTCCCACAAAAAAAAAGGAGTTATCACCCTCATCGCCAAAAAATCAAACATTTCACTTGTTTCCCATACACACGATGACGAAGGTAGATTGCTAGTCACACATCTACAAAGGGGAGAGGACCTTATTCATGTGATCAATATATACGGTCCAAACTCTGATGAACCTCAATTCTGGGAAACAGTCTCGAATACCATAGCAAATCTGCCCCAGGACGACCTTCTGGTGGTGGGTGGGGACTTTAACATACCACTAGACCCCTCCTGGATAGACAATCAAAGTGCAAATTTCACCCGTCTCGATCGCACGACATACTGCGTAGAATTTGTACTAGATTCAACTTGAAAGATACCTGGCGCCTACAACACCCTGATACAAGGGATTACACATTCTATTCGGCCCCTCACAACTCCTACTCTAGAATAGACTATATTTTAATATCCTCCACATTTACACACTACCTAGATCAAACAGATATAGCCCCGATTCTCATATCCGACCATTCATGTATACACACCACACTCGCAGGCACCCACCCTACATCGCCCCCGAAGAGATGGCGCTTTAACGAGGAGATACTGTCAGACCCTGAAAACAAAGCGAAAATTGACAATGCGATTAAAGAGTATATAGAATTGAACGATCTCCCTGAGATCCCTATATCTACCTTCTGGGACGCTCTTAAAGCCACCATTAGGGGCGTTATTATCGGAATTAAGGCCCAAATAAATAAAAAATTAAATCTAGAACTTAAAACTCTAGAATGTGAGATTAAGACTCTGGAAAAAAGCACTCGGAGCGAGTGGAGGATCAGGCTATCCTAAACGCGTTGACCAAAAAGAAGTACGAATATAATACAATTATAAGCAGAAGGGCTGGTGTCTGGATCAACAAATTCAAGGCGCTCCAACTTTGTGAGGGCAACAAAGCGGGGAAATTATTGGCCTCCTACCTTAAGCATAAACAGAGACAATTCACGATCTCCTCGATTAAAGATGACAAGAATATCACCCACACCAAACATAGCGAAATTTTGGATACCTTCCAAACGTTCTACAAGGACCTCTATAGTAACAGTTTAATAGTCAACTCAGATGCCTGCGACCAATACTTACAGTCATTAGACCTCCCCAAACTTTCAAACACAGATAGCTCAAAGCTGGGGGCACCTATCTCGGATCTAGAGATATCGTCGGCAATAAAAACACTTAAAAGTAACAAAGCTCCAGGGCCAGACGGCTTTTCTGCCTCTTTTTATAAGGAATTTGGCACTTCACTCCAGCCGACGCTAAATAGGCTCTTCAACTCTGTAGCCCATGAGGGTAACATTACTAACTCAATGAGGGAAGCCAATATCATTGTCATACCCAAAGAAGGCAAGGACCCGCTCCTACCCAAAAACTATCGACCAATTTCCTTAATAAATGTAGACTGTAAGATCTATGCCAAAGTCCTAGCAAATAGATTAAATAAATTTCTTCCCTCTCTGATCAGCAACTCACAGGTGGGTTTTCTCAAACATCGTATGTCTAATGACAACACTAGACTACTATGTCACATCTTAGAAAAGGCCAAAAACGCTCCGACACCCCTAATTGCTATCACGCTAGACGCGGAAAAGGCGTTTGATAGAGTGTCATGGCAGTTCCTGAGACAATGTATGCAAACTTTCAACCTAGGTGAACCATTCATCTCCATGGTAATGGCCCTATATGTTAACCCGACGGCCAGGATAGCCATTAATGGCACCCTATCGGATTCATTCCAGTTAGAACAAGGAACTAGACAGGGCTGCCCCCTCTCTCCGGCTCTCTTCCTCCTAGCATTGGAGCCGCTGATCCAAGACATTAAGCTCCATAAGGACATCACCGGGGTTCTCTTTGACGACTTGCGAGTAAAACTAGCCGCATATGCGGACGACATACTGATCATCACGGAACAACCGGAAGAATCCATCATAGGCCTGATGACCACGATAGACACATACTCTAGACACTCTGGTTACAAACTCAATCGCGATAAATCTGAGGTCAAACCGCTTAATGTACATAGTACGCGTGAAATACTAGGCAACTCGGGCCTCACATGGCAAACGAACCATATCAAATACCTGGGGATAGAATTCTGCTCCACTATTCTAGAGACACTCCAACATAACGAGACCAAAACACTAGAAAAGATTAAATCATTATTGGATGCCTGGTCACCCAGATTCATAACTTGGTGGGGCAGAGTTGAAACCATAAAAATGATGGTCTCCCCCTAGTAAATTATTTGATAACAATGCTGCCCCTCGTTCTTTCCGAAGACTTCCATCACAAACTAAACAAACTTCTCTCGAACTTCCTGTGGAGAGGAAAGAAGGCAAGAATTAGCATGAAGAAACTCAGGCTCCCTAAAAGGTTAGGTGGGGTTAATCTAGCTGATTTTAAACGCTACCAGTCGGCCTTCCTCGCAAGACAGGGCTCTCATTGGCTGACAACCCCAGTAGGATACTCACCTGTATGGCTTGACATTGAGAAACATATCCTTGATGGTATACCCCGGCAACCCTTCTAACCATGAATATGAATCGAATTCCTTGTTCAAACTCTATACTCAAAAACACTAAATCTTCCCTCTTGAAAATAGACAAACTACTAGACATCAGTGTTAAGAAGTCTAACTTGGTATCCATTTGGAATAATAGCAAAATTTTATATAAAAAATGCACCTTGTACAATGCAACATGGATCAGGAAGGGTATATATTTTCCCCACCAACTCTACGCAGGCACACAACCCTTATCCTTTAAGGATCTACAGTCCATCTACCAACTTGAGCCAATTGAATTCTACTATTTCTTAAAAATAAAAGCTGCCTTAGCTAAGGCAAATCTCTCAGCCCTAACACCATCCCTCCCGCAATACCTCTTAAAAGTAAACGCGTTGGGTCACCAGGTCTCCCGATTCTACAAACTACTAAGCCCCCAACACTCTACACTTAATAAGAAGGCCATAGCCTTTTGGGAATCGAAATCCAAAACCCCGATCTCAGACTCAGACTGGTCCTGGACGTGGAACGCAGTATTTAAAAATAAAATCAGTCCATCAGCCCAGTGCTATCACATACAAAATTCTGGTTACTACACAGGGCATATTGGACTCCAGCCCGACTTCACAAGCACAAAATCCGCGCAGACGATATATGTTGGAACTGCAATGGAGCAGTGGGAGACTTGGAGCACCTACTGACCCTTTGCCCGTGTGTGACTGCCTATTGGGATAAAGTTCTTAAATTCATATCTAAACTCTTCCCCCTGGATATAGGTAGGGACCTCCAGACTCTAATATTTGCCCCTACTGGAGCAGACTCCTTGGGGGATGATGACAAAGCACTCCTTGACCTACTTCTCACAGCAGCTTTTAAGATAGTACTCAATAATTGGAAGGATACTAGTAAATCATCCTTTAAACACTGGCTGAATTGGGTCACTAACCTGCGAGGAGCTGACAATATAGCGCTCCACAACTCCCCGTGGAAGTCCCCCAGTAGAGGCATGTGGGAATCCCTTGATCTCTTCTTTGAATCCTACAAACCACCGTGAACAGTCTCTTATAATACCCTACGCTACCACACAATACCAAACAGAGACCCTTCATGACAAACATCCTTACCATGCCACTTAAAGAAGCACACATCAAGGATCCCTGACGTCTAATTGCTGCCCATGTCTAATGCGGGGTGCTATATCTGCTCTGAGAAATAACCGAAAGTCTTGCAACCACAAGACACACACCAAAATACATAGCCTTCCCTGCTATATGTCTCTGCCTTCGGACAAATATCTTAGACCATCTATACTATCGTCACTTATGTCATTCTGATGTCGCAGTGCTGATGATGTATTCATTTCTTCTATCCCTGTTTGCGGTTTCTAAGATTTGAAATGTGCTGTATCTCCTTTTGCAATTGGTATATTATCTATTTAGTTATTATGTATTTTGTTTTTCTATTTATTTGCTATGCTATATGTATTATATATGGTTTTGCTTCGAACAATCAATAAAAATTTATTGAATTAAAAAAAAAATAAAAATAAAAAAAAAATTTACGCAACCCATATTAACAAAACAGCCCTTTCAAATCTTAGCATTTAATTGGGCCGCATTATTCGCAGAAATGGCCCTGCAAACATGCTGTGCATTTGAATTATTGCCCGGAGTTGGAACATTTGCTCAGCTTTTTGCATTATTATTTCATCTGGGTAAGATTCCGACTGCATTTAGGTAGTACAAATGTTATGATTTTGAGAATTATAAACTAAACTTTCGGGCAAACGAGCCGACCACACTAACCAGTCTCTTGGTAAACATATTTACAAAAATAAATGTACTTACACATTGACCGTTCCTTAAATGTAGGAGTTAAAAAGTAGTTAAAAATATCTCTTGTGCTATATGAAATATGCTCTGTTAACAGCCATTTAGTGATGCATGAAGTTAAAAACAGCAAATGTTGCTACATACTATGACAACAGAACTCCGCTTTCACCAAAAGCAGTAACCTGACAGCACACAAAAGGAAACACATCATCCTATCACTACAACACTTCAATCACAAAAGAGAAAAACACTGATAAGCCATGATCTCACCTTTTGGCTCTTTTATTTTCCATTGTCTTGACTTGATGCCAGGTGCACATAAGGAATTTATAATGTTGATTTTACATGTTCAACCTTGGTTGTAATGGTTGTGGCTACTTTAAAAGGGTTTTGCAAATCTGGGAGATGAAACATCTTGGTCAATATTTAGCTTGAGCTTCATAAATTTCGAACCTGATGAAAAAAGATAAATGAAGTTATTGATTTTTATTTAACAGATATGAAGATGAATCAATTATTCTTTCACCTCAGGCTACTTTGTGCTCTCATGATAAACCAATATTAAGTCACATTGATTTTCCTGTCTACAGGACAGCACACTTTCTTTATGACACATTGCAACCTAATCTGTAGTAGAGACACAAATACTACTAAAGTATTGTGTCACAATCGCATTATGTACAAACATTGATACAAATCGTACATTTGGTGGGATCAGTTAAATCATACAGAGGATGTACAAAATTAAAAAGTAGTCATAGGAGGACAAAGAAGTTCATTCTTGACAACATCACTCACCTTCAAAGATTCAGAACCATACACAGTATCAAATGGCAAAACATCATCATGAATGTACCAGTCTCACCTGATTAATTCAGTTGCATCATAACGGTTTTCTAATAGGAACACATGTAAAAGGTTAAATGCAAATCGCTAAGCCTTAAAGTCGAGACCCTGAAAAGCAAAACTTGTCTTCCTTTTTACTGAGCTCCTCCTTGCAAGATGATATGCAGTATCACTGCCTCTGCTTCCTTCTCGGCTGGACTTTCAACTCTGTCCCCAAAGTTTGCTCCTAGCCACCTGCAACTGAAATGAACACAGTAGAAAGACTGTTTCCCACTGTGCTCCATGGTGTGCCACCACCGCAAGTCTTTCCACAGTATCTACTGGAGTGTAATGGAGGCACTGGAGCAAGTCTATGAGACTGTGCTGTCAGCTGAACAATGGCAGGAAAATCTTTCCACAGTCTGTTCTGTAGTCTGTTTGGAATTTGTATAGTTGCTCAGTATTTTTGTTATAGTGGACTTTTAATATAAATGCTCTCAGAATGCTAATAATTCAAGACATAATGCCTTGCTATTAACCTCTTGTTAACAGGTTGCTGATTCATGGTTAAGTAGAATATTGTTTTGGAAAACCCGTATTAATGAACGGAAATCGGGATGGAGTTTTATATTTCACACAGTTTTCATTTCAAGATAGGGGATTAATATAAAAGTCCGATCCATATGGGTGCAAGAAGAGAGCATTTAAACTTGAACTTCAGAATGCACTGGATATCTCATTTCGTTATTGGACATATATTGGGAAACGTAAGGAAAATGTCAGATTTTGTGTGTGCAATTATTTAAAAGAAAACATCTGAATTTATGAATGAAAATATGCAAGCCCGCATTTGCTCTACATGCAGTGGTCCCTGAATAAGCATATTTGACATAAGGCCGGACAGGATAGTGGACCTGAAAGTGACAAGTAGAAATACTGCTCTTTTCACATTTGTATCAGTTGCCATAGCATTTAAATCACTGAAGCTAAAAAAGTACATATTTCTCAGTCACGATAAGGAAAGCTACAACCTGCATTTCAGTGTTGCCTCTTGGGTGAGGTGGTGTTTTGCACATTATCTATGAGGCCCAATTTTTAGTTTTAATTAACCCTGCCAGAAGCTACAGCTAAAGCCACAGGACGAAATATAATAAAATATCATTTTTGCAAGTTTCAAAACAATGGCGGCTGAGGTTGCATCTGCAATTAAACACTATCATGGGCTCCCGGTGGAAGTTTATAAATTATTTAGTCAACAATTATGCCACACCCTGGTTATCATCTATAAGGAGTTACTCCAAGGGACGGTCCCCCCCCCCACCCCCCAGAAATTCACTAAGACTGTCGTAGTTAGCTTTTTGAAGAAGGGCAAGCCCCCGGATAACCCTGGTTCATATCGGCCCAACAGCGTGTTTAACTGCGATTATAAGATTTTAATAAAAATGTTAACCTCAAAATTGGCCTTGCTAGTGCTACGTTTGGTCCATCCTGACCATAATAGCTTTTTACCAACAAGGTTAATGTCAACCAACACCAGCTACTTGATCCAGGCCATCAACTATTTTTTAGTTAATCATAATAAGGCAGATATTATTATATTTGACGCTAAGAAAGCATTTGATTTAGTGAAATGGGATGTGATATTTGCTATTTTGTCTAAATTCGGGTTTCCAGCACTTTTTTTAACCTTTTGCGCACCCTTTAGTATGCAGCTGATGCGAAAAAGTCATTAATAACACATTAGCAGGCTTGATCATCGCCAGGCGTGGTACAAGACAGGACTTCCCTATGTTTCTATGCTTTTTTCCTTGTTTATTGAGCTTCTAGCTTTGTCATCGAGACACGATCCTGCGATCAGGCCCCCTATTGACAACGAAGCCAAGCTGACACTGTTTGCCGATTACATCATTTTGTACCTGGCTGCTGAAAGAGACAACATTCAAAAGGCCTTTGCCAGAATCCAGGGGTTCACCTGTACCAGCGGCCATAAAGTTAACTATTCAAAATCGGGAGCCTTACTTTTCAACTCCTCTCCCTGTTTTCTTTCAGTCGAAATGCAGGCTCAGTTCGCCCTTGGCCACCCGATCAGACACTTGGGGATTTTTGTTACTGCCAACCCATCCGATCTTTATCGACTGAACTATCTACCTTCCATGAGTAAAGTTTGTGGGTTACTAAATCAGTGGCAATCTCTAGCCCTATTATCGGTAGAGTCGCGCTAGTTAAGATGGCCATACTACCCTGGTTTTAATTTTTGTGTTTGCTAATGTTCTTATTAAGATTCCCGAATCCTACTTTGACTAATTTGATTGTGTTCTGGGAGGTTTTGTATGGCAGGGGGAAAAGCCCCACATAAATTTAGAAGTTCTGTAGCTAGACATAGAAGATGGTGGGCTAGCTCTACCCAGAATCAAAATGTACTATCAAGCTGCTTGCTTGATTAGCTAAGTTGCATGAGTAACTCTCAAGACGACTCTAGCCATATCGTATCTATCTCACCAAGATGCTTATTGAAACCGGTACTGAGGTTGCGTTTTTAAAAATTCTGAGGCTTCCCAAACGTACTAGATATAAGACGCAACATTTTTGGAGCTTTTGGTTTAACAAAATTCAGCAAGAATACAAGGTGCCCTGGATCAATTTATCTCTACATTTAAAGGCTGCCTCCCAGTGAGGTTTATCGCTAGATAAATTTGCAAACATCGAGATGGGAAGAGGCTGGATTTCCCTTGCTGGCATATTTCGTTCAAGCTGGAGCTGTGATCCCCTGGGATCTTTTAGTCCCTAATTTCTCTAATATTTCTCCAAGTCTCTGGTTTAGTTAAATACAAATTGGGAGTTTCATTAGCGAGAGCTATCAGGATGCATATTCCTTAGCTCAAGACATAAGCAGGGCATTCTTCATTTCCCACCTTAATGGGCATTGACAACTGGCAACGTCTGCTCCATTCGAAACTAGCTGACAAAACTTTACCTCCATTATTAAGCACGATCTCGACTATAACCAGCAATCAGATAGCTTGTAAACATTGGAGCTTCTATAATAGGATTACTAGTAGAGCAATTAGCACAGCTAATTTCAGAACAGCCTTCTTTAGCAAGTGGCTGCTTTATTATACGCTAGATCACCTCCATAAGATGCATCTGGCTACATCACACTACTGCTTTCGATGCTCCTATGCTACAGGAGATTGGAGCAATACATGTTTTGCCTGCTTGCATCTTTGTTATTTCTGGGAGCAGGTCTTTGGCTTTTTAAGCCAACAGCTTCAAGCTGACCTACGCTGAGATCCACTTGGGGCCCTATTCGGACTAGTATTTCAGAGCCTAGAAATCCCTCTGTGGCAGAAACAGTTTGTATTCATTGCCTCATTGGTTGCCAGATCATTAATATTGCAAAACTGGAAGTCCAGACTTGTACTATCGTTGGCTCCATTGTTAAGCAAGTTACAACGGGTCAAGCTTTTTGAGAGGTTATATGCGGCTAGAATAGACTTTTTACAGCAAATTTAGAGATTTAGAAATACTGCCCTGATTTAACCCAGTAGCTGTGGCAGAAAGCCACCCTTAGGATGCCATGTCCTTCCACCCGCGTTTCCTTCACCAATGAATTAGTGGTTGATTAACTAACGGGGAAGGAGAGGGTTCGCTCTTATTCTGCTTTAGATATTTGTATTTTGTGATTGATCTTTTTATAAGTTTTTATTGGCTTTTGCTGTTATTTTTGTTGTTTTTCTTATGTAATCAAATGTATTTGTATGCGATCTTTCAAATCAATGAAAATATATATTTATTTTAAGTTTTGTAACAATGTCAAATTGATGACATCCGAATCATATAAAAGATTGTGCTGATTCATTAACTGTAGACAATGCATTTGTATCTTTCATGTAAATAAAACTTATAAATACTATATGGGAACTTAATGGTGTATCCTGCAAGTGTGGCAAAATGGGGAGCATTAAATCCTGGTCGAGTTTCCCCAACTAGGCTCTTGTTGAGGCGGTCCATCTCAGGATACTCCAGACTCCTACAACACCTGGATCACTAGTTACCAATACTGCATATTAATTATAGGTGACACATTTTGGCAAGGGCCCACCGTACACCCAACAATTACATTTTAGAAAAGCCATGAGAAAACAAAATAAGCATAGGCAAAGCCAAACAGGATTCATATTGGCTTTAACAATGTTTGTTATAAAAACACTAGCTGACATTGGCGTTTCAGTTTTTGAGTTTGGAAGAGATTAGCAGAATTGGTTTCTGACGCAAGTGCTATGTTCTGCAAGATCTGACCCACCGCTACAATAGTCAGCACTAGTCCCCATTTGCACACATCTCTAAATTGCACCAGCTCTGTTCATTTACAACACAGCAACAGCTCGCTCACCTCCTCCTCCACATCTTCTGCAGTCAATCTCAGGAGAGGTCCGTTTATCCATTGAGCAAAGCAGGTGTTAAAATGGGCAGCAGTCGACCATCGTTTCTCAAGTGGCTCTTTCGTGTTGACACGGTCTAGCATTTCATGAAAGGGGGTGATGTGTCCTGTCTCATAGAGCACCTCCTCATTGTTAACCTTTTCTTAAACTAAGAAAAGCTTGCATCAAATGCTTGGTTAGTAAGTTCATGCATGGCTAAGTGGTTTGCCTGAACTGCAGTTTAGATGCACACCGTATCTCTCTGCTCTTTTCTTCACTATCAATTTGCACTACAATAAATAAATTAAGACACTACTATGCAAATTCACATATAAATGTATAATTTTGCCACACGCCAGATTGTAGCGTCTTCAAGGGTATTTATACTCACTGTTTAATGCCTGACAAAGTATAACACAAAAAGAGGGCTGCAAAGAGCCTCACTGAAATGGGGAAAGAGTGAGAACAGCAAGGACATAGTTAACACCCATTGTGCTTTTTAGTTTGAGACAAGTTTAGTCATCTTTTATAAGGTTGTCGGGGTATGAAACATATATTCTGCATTCTGGGCGTTTTTACATTGTCATGTCAAAAGTCTGTCTTCTGTCCAGCAGGCAACACTTTGTACAGTTTATTTCAGCTAGAAGAAATCTGAAACTTCGGGCGCATCAGGCCTCATGTAAGCCACAATGTGCTCATCTACCTAAAAGGAGGAAGGTTTTGTAGTAAAAACTATCTTGGTAACACCCAGGTGATAAAAATATCTCCTTCACTGGAATAGGAATATTATTTGCTCACAGTCTTTAAGGCGCTATCTGACAAGGTGCCAATGGCTTGGTCACCTTTCATTACTCGTACAATGCTCAGGGATGCCAGATGTCTCTGTCCTTCAATACTGCATGACTTTAGTTCACTTAACATTATTTGCAGGTGACATGCAGTTGCTTCGAGACAGAGGATAGGGTTTTATATCTTGAGGGTTCACTCTATATTGTTTTTAAACCTCTGCCCCCCTTCAACATTCAGGTTTGCCCCCTGCTCGCATGTGGCTGACTGCACACTAAATAGCAAAGTATAGAAGGGGAGGGGAACAGAGGCTCTCTAAACGGTTTGACACAGACCTCAAAAGAAATTACAGGACAACACCCTCCAGTCCTGTACGAATTTTACGAAAACGCTGACATGGATTTATTCAATATTTTTTAATCAAAAGGCATTCTTCACAGGCCTGTGAAGAACGCCTTTTTATACAAAAGTATTGAATAAATCCATGATTAATTAACTACATTTCGACCATTGAGTTTAACACATTAAGCGTTAGACCTCAAAACCAGTCAGTGTTTGTCTAAATAGCCAAGTATGCATTTCAGTCCCAAATCAAAATACCCCTTTGATGTTTCCAACGCCCACGTTTGAACAAAGGGACTTCAGCTGGAGCAAAATAATAATAATGATAATTTCAGACTGAATGACCCCATTTTAACTGTCAGCGTAAAGCAGGCACAACAACCGCTTGAACACTGTAGGCAGAGCCCAGCCAAGACCGCCTCTTGCAAGAGGCAAAAGGGATGACGGAGCTACAAACACCCTCGACTTGGGCTTGCTAAGCCAAGAGCACACCCCTAGTCGATACAAATACAAACAATCGCGATGCTTATGCAGCAAATGTATTGAAATTGACGGTTGGAAATGGCACAGTATGCAGTGATAAAATGAAGTGCACATTTCACAAATGCAGACTCGGTCATTTTGGACTGACAGCGACAGTGTTTGAAATACTATGGCATTTAGGCAAGTTTGCAGAGACTGAGGTCTGGGAATGGACAATGCACAGGGCAGCTGTTAGTAAAATGGAAAAGACACAGCTTTCTGACGTGTCTCACCTCTTCTATGAATTCTCTGATTTTCTTGTTGATCTTTTCCAGGCTGCAGACGTAAAGATCGCCCACAGCTAGCCGGTCCTTCTATGAAACTCCTCCACCGTGGCAGCCACCTCTGCGATGCTCTTCGAGAGATGCGTCTGCCTCTCAGACAGCTCCGCCACGGCACAGACGTGCTCCTTCTGCAGGCGCGTCTCACTGACGAAAAAAATACAAAGGGATGTGGGTCTTCCGCGAATGACAAGCCACGCATTCAGTCCGGCGTTAGCATTTAAATTGGACAGAATGATTCTCGCGTGTTTTTAATTCCACAGGGGTTAGGAGCCCCGACAAAGGTCAATTAAACTTTAATCTTTATTAAAAATTTCTGCAGCCTCCCTCCTCCGCAAGAAACGCATTCAGCGCCTATTTTCACAACACGTTTCATACATTGCTGATCTGCTACTCGTCTTGGCACATCAACTGATAGATTGACACTTTCAGTATTAATTCTGCACATCTCGCAGATTATCCCGTTAAATTCCAACCACATCAAAAGCCTATTCTTTGATAAACATTTTATAGTGAGTGCAACAACTGGGACCTAACAGTGCACACATTCTCTGTTCCATGCACTAATCTGCCATTTACACTAGCACCATTAAGCCATGAATTGTAAGGTTTACATCATTTCCATACTTTTAGAGGAAGTGTTCACACATTTCTCTGTACAAATCTGAACGCAATATTTGTAAGCAGACAAAATGATGGGTGAGGCAACAGCTTGCCTGCAGCTATTACCTGTTCTTCATGAGCGGGGGGGGGGGGATCCTTTCTCGTCAGGCAAAGGTATCCCCTTGAGGATGAGTTACTCTTGACAGCGGGGCGTGGTCCATTAGGAACAGGAGGTTGTCAGACGCCACTTCCAGCTTTTCCTGACAAATTACAAAAAAAGCAGTGGGTTCAAGCTGAATGACCCCGACGAAATGTACTGCTTAAGAGTAAACCAGGTAAAGGGAATTCCCCAAGCATAAGAGGAATCGGGGCTCCCACATCCAGAGATTGTCGTAGTCCTCCCTTAAATTCTACCCCCTCCCACCGTCCCCATCTAAGGCACTACTATCCGCTCAGCATGCCAGGGTGGGTGTGAAGAACAAGGTCAACTCACCTCATTCAAAGAGAGCCGGAAATGTACGATTTACAGGGCTCTCCCTAACCACCAATCACATTGCCCTGCTCCTCTCAAGTGCTACTGTGTGGTTTAATAGCCAAAATCCTTCACTTATAAATATCAAAATAAAATGAATTAGAATCCTGAACAGCTCTTTCAATGCATGGGAATTTTATTATTTATATTACTTATATTACAAATGTATTCATGAAGATCCAGATGAAGTCATAGGTCAGATGCGGACATATCTGCAAATGCATTCAGAGAACGCGTCCAAAGCTATGCTAAAATAGAAGAAGGGGTTTGTGTGCGGAGTGATCTGAATTTATGATGCGATGGTGCTGATGCAGCAGGGCTAATGAGCAGTCATGAATGGCTCGGCTCTGCAACTGTGTCCCTGGTAACCTGCTAGTCAAGTGGGAGCCTTAGCACGCGCCCCGGTTTACCATCACAATGAAATGCTCGCATTAGGGACAAAACATATACTTTGGTATAGCCCCACTGGATTTCCTTTTTTATTGCTGGAAGCCTGCCCTCCCCACCTCCATCACTGTCAGCTGAACTCTCATTAGTAATGCGGTATGGTCGGTCCTCTAGGGATGAACACAGCATGCAATGTATGCATGGCTGATGATGCAAAGATCAGAGGGGATTTTTGAACTGTGTCCGATCAGATGCACAAGGGGCTATGCTAGTGACAAACAGGCTAACTTGAGTGGCATTGTAAATATTTTGCCCCTTATAAATCTCTATTTTTATGATGAACATAAATGCCATTGGTATTAAAGTGAACAACTTCGTGAAAAAATGAAGCACATCCGTAAAAAAACAATTAACATAATTCACTTCATGCCAAAAAAACAAAAGCAAAATATGATACATTTTAGTGACTGTCTTCAAAGTGTTAACAAGCAGCTGTAAGCTAAATATACCATCAAAAAGATACAACCAAAACCCAATGTTAAAACAAAACTTAATCTAATTCTGTAAATTATGTATGGTACTGAAGGCAGCGTTGTTTTCTTTCTGTAAAACACCTTTTACAATTGTATAAAAATACGTTTCAGGACACACTTGTAACACACGCACATTTACAGACATATAGACATTATATACAATATAGATACATCAGTGGATGTATTTTGCTAACAAACATGAGCACAACAAATCCTACCTTTATTTGAATTAGTTCTTCACTTCTCAGTCGGTCGACATGGTTCTGCGGCTCCACGACAGCAACGGTCGAGACGGCAATGCTTGTGATGTTTCTGACAATGTTATCACACCGCTGGCAAGTTCTTCGATTAAACTTCTCCGATGTGGCAGCAACTTTGTTAATTATGATATTAGTCAGCTGGCGGGTACGATCAATCATCCACTGTAGGGAAAGCCAGACAATGAGACATCTAATCATTGCGACCTGAGCAGATAAATGTTGTCCCTTTCTCGTACGTGTCACAGATCCTATCCCTCCTCACCCTCTGCCTGGCCATCGACTGTCACATTTAGATTCCGCGAGCTCCCGGCTTCTGTTTATCCCTGCTTTAGATCAGTACCTCCTGGTTATCAGGAAGACAAGCGACACCAGCTGTCTCAGAGCAAGAAGGCAATCAGGTGAATAGTACTTATTATCTCTCATTGCTTTCCGGGGAGTGACAAGATTGATTTGAAACCAACAGCACATCCATATCTCAGCGACAATTACTCGGGCTTCAAGTTCACTCGGCGCATTATGCATATGTAAAGCAGCACGAGAGGGCTTTACCCCTGACCTCCTAGCCAAAGGCAATGCACATGAATATTAAGCTTTTTGAAAAATGCTTCACTGAGAGACCCCTGCTTGCAGAGAAGGAATGGTGTTTCCCCAACACCCCCTATCCCGCCCCTCGCCTTACCACGTGACGAGCCTCATCCCCGAAGTACTCATGGGGCTCCATTTCACAGTTGGCCAATCTTAATTGGGCCCACAGAAGCAGCAAGAAGCTATTAAAGTCTCCTTCCCGCACATCTTCCATCTCTGCCAGTCAGTTTATTAATACTGTTGGACACAATACTTATCTGAGGGTCTATCAGTTTAACATGAATAGCAGGTGGGCTGGCACAAATACGCTACATTCCCAGTTTGAAAACTGGATTATTGTCAGTCTTAACCTAAGCACATTTAGTGAATGACTGAAATCCAAAACGTAAAAATCATTGCCGCATATTCCAGTGCCTCTATGAATCCCATGGGATGCTCGCTGTTATAATAGAGTTACCTCGGCTCATAATATGGTTATCCAAGACAGCAGCCAGGGGAAGAGGATTATGGAAGGTATGGAATCTACGTCAAGCTTAGATCATATATTAATATAACAGAGAGCCGCCAATTATTGCTATGGCCTCAGGCGACTCTAAAGAAGAGATTAAGGACACATTCTGCTTCGAAATAAAACCTTTAATACTAGGTGGCTTTATAATATATGTCAAGGAAGAGTGTTTTGAGTTAACTTTGTTGAAAAATATTTCAATCCTGAATATTCGTTTAAAAAAACAAACGAATTCTATGAGTTACAGAGGTTGTTAAACACATGAGAAGACAGTGGTTTAAAATAGTAAAGCCTGGCATTGGAGCACTCCGTTATACCACTACTCGAATATATATACTTATCAAACTGAATTGTCTCCAGTCGCTGAAAGCATGCATCATGACTCAATCATATTAATTATATCAGGCTTTGAGGGCTGAAGATTGAGAGATCCTGTCATGAATCAAAGCTTTGATTAGATGTTATATACACACAAACACACAGTGGAAGTATTGGTTTACCGAAGTATCTTATCAGCCACCCTGCCGATAAGAAGGGAAAGCTCTATGTACAGTTTGATGTAAAGCGACCATACCCCCAGAACCTCCTCCACAGATTCCCTCACTGTCGCCAAACAGTGCCCTCATCTTTCGATAGCCTATCTTTCACATTTATTTAATTTAATTTATAACACCACTCTCATCGCAATGTAGGCTGTCAAACTGTTTAACATTACACACATTT
The DNA here is from genome assembly GCA_963921515.1 of Calotriton arnoldi. Classification (NCBI taxonomy): domain Eukaryota; kingdom Metazoa; phylum Chordata; class Amphibia; order Caudata; family Salamandridae; genus Calotriton; species Calotriton arnoldi. The sequence continues at coordinate 762,181 of CAWUFW010002155.1, read as the reverse complement.
TATGCATAGACAGTGACTCATACAAGTGTGTAAATCAATGTATAGGAAATGTTACATTAGACAATGAAGGTTATTAGGTGTAGAAGCCATGTGCCATCCCTACTGCAAGGCAGTATATTTTAAGATTGCTTCATCTGAAGAAACACAAACTCAGGATAGAAAACGTAAATCAGTGGTTGGGGCTATCTATATTAATGAGAATGTATAAAGAGAAAATGGGCAGTGGACCACAACTGGATGCCACACCTTCACTGTTATCTCCCTGAATAGAGTTTGTTTAACGAAAGCATCCATTTTGGAAATGTGTGCACTCTCTGTAGGCACCCTCTGCCCAAGGGTTGCTAACCTAGATTAGGAAAAACAGATAAAAGTAGAAAACAGTGGTGCACCACTTTTGCAATGTCTGTTAATACAAGGTATATCCACAAACTGTAAAGAGGGTGTTAGAAAATCTTCTCTTTATTGTGCGTCATAAATATGAGCCAAGGAGAACCAGCCAACATGTTTCGTCCACATGGAGGTGGACTTCTTCAGGGCACAAAGTGTTTGATAATATGTTTGTCATCCAAGGTAATGGTCCTAGGTTTATCCAATATTAGTATCAGGAGTAAAATTAGAGCTCCTGTAATGGTCCATCCAATAAGAATACGTGGAGAAAAGACAATTAGAGAGTATTAAATCTTTCATTCATCGTACACGTCATCAGACCAGTGTGGTCTACAGTTCGATGAAGTGTGTGAAGAGAATAATGCACCGTTACGCTGGTGTTTTGTCCGGGACTGTGAGGATTGTTGCGCTTCCCGCATTCCCGCACCGATCGAAGTGCTGGATGAAGGACGGATTTGTCCCTTATTCTCTTCACACACTTCATCGAACTGTACACCGCACAGGTCTGATGACGTGAACCATGAATGAAACATTGGATAGTGCATAGTTTTCCCTAGGTAAAGAACCTTTCCCACCTGTCTGGCAGTTTGATCGCAGCACAGGATGGAACGGCCTTGAGTGTCCCCTGAACTGTGCAAGATATGAAAGTAGAAACCTTTTTTTTGTCTTTCGCTGTCCGGCCACATCTGTTTGGAAAATTCCAATGTGAGCATGTTCTTAGCTAACCATGCAATGTACATAATGTATCTTTATGCTTACTGTTCCTCAGTTCCCTCTGTAGTACTCTTACGAGACAGTGCAAATGGAGCCCCGCTCTGAGCGTATACTAATAAACGATTATTGGTGTATATTCTCCACTTTTTCTCTGACTCTTCATTCGGTATGGAAGGCTGAGAGGTGGTCTGTAGAGACCCGGGTGGCCCTGAGCAGGTCACTTCCTTCACTTGGCACCCGCACAGGGACTCCATCGTGGCATGACCCATCCATTTTCCACAAAAGGAGAGGAGGACGAGAACACCATCAGGTTGGACTGATGGCTCGGGGATCCCTGCATGAAGAGATACGTTTCTCACAGCTGCTGCCTCTGTCCCACCGGAGGGTGCCTCGCCCAGCGTTCATCCAGACTGGAGTCCTGAACGGCAAACCTGTGATCTGTCTGTTTGGTCCGAAGAGTCGGCAGTGGAGAACTGGTCTATCTGTGCGCCTGACACCAGGTACGTCTATTTCAGTTAATGTGGATGTTGTACCACTGTACATTGGTTTTGTTTCAGTCTAAGAGCTGTTTTGGTGAAAAGTGTTTGCAAATACTTTGCCAGGTAAAATAACTTTGTTTTTCTTTTCTTTGTAATGCCTGGTTTTAGTCAAATTCAGAGTTTGTGTTGTTGTTGTTGTTCTACAGATGCACGGTTGGCAGAATCCCTGCCTGCACCTCCTGAGGGCAGTTGTAATTTTGATATGTATATAAAACATGGCCTTGGCCCTATTATGTTTAGTACGTTATGGCACAAATATATGAGGGACAATGCAGAGTTACAGTGGCCTTTGACGGGCTCCTTTGATGAACAAAAGATGGGATTTGTTTAAGAACAGTTGTTTAAAAGACGCAGTAGAATCGTGGCTCGTGGGAGTTACAGCTCCTCTGAGAGAGAAGTGGAGTAGGAGGTGGGAAGGTAAAGTCATTCTCAAATTATGGTGCCTAGGGACAGTGTGTCCTTGTCTTGGTGCCCTCACACACCCCGAAGGATGTCATGCTTCATCATTGGGTAATGCTCCTCGTCGGGCCGGTGCTGCAATGCCCTACGGGTCCCCCGAAAGGTCACTTTATCGGAGATCTTTTGAGTAATAAAGCTGTTACGGTGTGTGCGGGTCTGAGTGGCAGTGGTGTCCTAGTGTGAAGTTAAAAGATGGCTGCAGGAGTGATTAGTGAATTTAATATGGAATAGCCCCTCTGTCATCAATAAAAAACCAAAAGGTTGTGCTACTGGAGGGTGATAATGGCCCTCGGTAGCTAGACAAGTTTCAAGAAGATCCCTTGCGCTTCTTTAGGCCCAATAACAAAGGGTGCAGTGAGTGGTAGTGTAGCGGCCAATGGGGGACCTTAGCTCCTCTATCTTCCCATACCCTTCTATAAGGGTTTATACATGCTAATACATTTATTATATTCCTTTTATTTTGTCCTTTTTGTCGTTCCAGATTATTTTACTCTAACAAGTGGCACCACGTCTAATTGAGAGGCCACTACACTACACTAGCACTCACTGCACCCTTTGTAATTGGTCCTGAAGAAGCGCAAGGGATCTCCTCCTGAGACCACGAACTGCGCGAAACATGTCGACCTTCAACATGCCCCATATGGGTATGATACTGGTCTAGCTACCGAGGGCCAATACCTTTCCACCTCCTACTCCACTTCTCTCTCAGAGGAACTGTGACTCCCACGAGCCACGATTCTAGTTTTCAGGAGCACGAGTCACTGGACCTAGATCCAGCTCCTTGTCCCCCCGCCCCCATTTTTTTGTAAAAGACGCAGTAGACAGTCCATGTTTGACTCCCTCTGTACTTGGCAGAATGAGGCCAAACAGAGGCGATTAAAAATGGAAAAGGATGCTAGAAAGTGAGGTATGCAGACCCTTACACAGAAGGCTGTCGCTTATGATAAGGAGAAGCACGTAACAGAGATAGAATGTGCGGACAGGAGATTTCAGTTGCAAAGTGATAGGTCCTATATGGCTCAGGAAGACGGGGATACTTTTATGGAGACCTTATGAGATGCCCGACCCGCCACCATATGTCCCAGAACAGATATACCCTGTTGTTCTCCATCAGCAACAACAACCTGCACAAGGTTCACCAGTCTCTACAGCCATCACACCTACCGCCCCTGTTAACGTAACCCCTACTTCTTCTCTTTCATTACAATCTCTGACTGCAGCAGTACCTGTTACTCCCGTTCCAGTCATTCATCCTTTATTGTCACTAATTACTGTCACACCAGTGAGCGGTCCGGAAGATAGAGATTTGACCGGATTCAGAGAATGGTTAGGTCTTTTAATGCGATCTGGAGTGGGGGAGGAAGAGAAGAAAGTAATAGCGGACCAGGAAATACTGTGGACTCGCAACCCAATTTACAGTCTTGAGGATATCTGGCAGGTAATGCGAGACTTCGACCCTTTTCTGCAGCAACATGCCCTTAAGCACTTGTCCTCCACCCTAATTGACCTCTCTACATCGAAATGGGAGCACCTCAAATACTATTTGATATTAATGAAGGCGCTTATATAAATAATTTGGAGCCGACCTCTGTATAGGAATGTTTAAACACTACCTACTTCTTGAGGTAGACTGCATGATAAGAGTCCCACTAAAATAACTCAATTCCCAATGCGAGAGGTTCACCCCGTTTATCACCCGGAAATTCCTGAAGTGGTGGATCAACATGGAGCGGTTACCAGACCGGGTATGGCTGCCTGTTTTCAGGAACAATGGGTTTATACTCCATGGAAAAGGAGTGAAGTTCTGGCCCTTAAGGCTATGTTGCCAGATCCTAGGAAAAATCCTACTGCTTACTATAAAGAATTGACAGAGGCTGCCTCTTCTACTGTGATGACCCTTGCTGATATTGAAATGTTTTTTGGCCCACTAGTTCCAGTTGATATTTGGCGACAGGTGCATACCCAAGACCATGTCGCCAAGTTGAGCGGAACGTGGGATGTGATTAAGGGTTGGGACCGAGATAGGAAGCCAGGAAACAAACCATGTGCTGAGTTACTCGCCTTGCCCGGTTGCATAATAACATATAGGCATACACTCGTTCCTCCCAAGAAAGTTAGTTGGGACAGATTGACTGCCTGTCGGCAGGAGAAAGACGTATGTGTTTCTGATTTTGTCACTAGGTTTCAAGAGACGTTTCTGGATTACAGTGGGCAGGATTTGTCTACGGAGGGAGGAGTCTGTCTATTTGTAGATAGGTTTCTTACCAATCTCCTTCCCGAAATAATATCTAAACTTCAAGCAGCTGAGATTACTTGCTCTACGTCTTCCCCCTCCGTGATTTTAAACATGGACCAATATTACGAGCATAGGGATAATGAAGAGAAAGTAAAAAGTGACAAGAAACATAAGGATCTGAAGACAAAGGTATTACTGCAACAAGCATATCGAGGTAACACTAGGGGACGGGGACCCCAACAGCAACTCTTCCGCGCTAGACAGCCACCCATGACACCTTTGGGGCAGAATCAGTGCGCTTACTGCAAGGAAGAAGGTGCCCTGTACTTTTGCACAATGCTTTGTCCACTAGAGGAAGGCCGTTCTGACAATTATTTCAACAACACCAGGGATAGGTAATACTACAATGACGACTATGACGTTGAGGACGTGATAGGGATGTCTTTCAGCTAGGACTGCCAGGGACAGGGTAAGGGACCAGTTCAAATACCTGTAGACCAGGGTGGCCCATATGTCAAGATAGATCTGCAAGGATCTCCTAAGGAGTTCTTGGTTGACACAGGTGCCACAAAAAGCTCTATTTCCCAACACCCCGTCCCTGGGGCGCCCCTGTCTGGCAATAAAAATGTTTCTAGGGACTTTTCAGGGGTACCGGTTGTAAGCCCCATCTCACGCCCCTTGCCCTTACAGTTGGCCCTTTTACAGTGGATTCCCCATTTCTTTTGACTTCTAATTGTGGTGAGAATTTGATGGGCCTGGACCTACTAAAGAAGTTGCATGCTACCATATATTGTTCGCCTGATGGCGTCTATATTACCATGGGCCCGGACGTGGGTACCAGACAATGTCTATCTAAGGATGCTCTCCTTCCACCTGAATTTGATCAAGTATCACCCACGATATGGGCCACTGGTGACACCGATGTAGGCTTGTTGCATATACCCCCAGTTTCTATACAGGTTAAGGACAATGCCATATGGCCACGCATTCCTCAGTATAAAATACAACAGGCAGGAGAACGAGCCTTTCTTGATATTGTTCAGGACTTAATATGCAAAGGAGTTGAAGAGACTACAGGTAACATATGCAATAGTCCTATTCTTCCGGTCTTGAAAAGGGCACCTCTAGATTCTCCTAGTAGTGCTAATGATGTAAATCGTTTTGTGATTGATTTGCGCGAGGTCAATAAAATAGTGGTCCGCAATTCCCAGTGGTTCCTGATATCACTACACTTTTAACAATGATTCCATATACCACTAAGTTTTTTTCTGTTATTGATTTAAAAAAAGCATTCTTTAGCATTCCTATACACCCAGACAGCAGGTATTTGTTTGGATTTTCACTAGCTGGTAAAAGTTTCCGATTCTGTTGCACTCCTCAAGGCTATACTGAAAGTCCTATCATCTATAGTCAAGCATTGAAAGGTCAGTTGGATTCACTCTCACTTTCTCCAGGTAATGCATTGGTGCAGTATGTCGATGATTTGTTGATTGCTTCTGATACGGAACAAGGTTGCAAGGAAAGTAAGGTGAGGTTGTTGCTACATCTGGCACATCATGGTCCTAAGGTTTCCCTTTTGAAGGTTCAATACTGTCAACAGGAGGTCACCTATTTAGGTCACCTTCTGTCGAAGGAGGGTACAAGGTTAACGCCAGAGCGCATCAGTACCATTAATACAATGCCCTATCCACAAACTCAAAAGGATGTGCGTGCTTTTATAGGCATCACTTCCTACTGCCGGCAGTGGATCCCTAACTATTCATTACTAATCAAACCTCTGCTTGCATTAACATGAAAGCAGTGCATGAGCCTTTGCCTTGGACGTCAGATTGTCAGCAATCTTTCAAAAAATTAAAAGCTGCGCTTTGCTCTGCTCCAGTGCTAGGCACACCTGATTATAGGAAACCGTTTGTGTTGTATTTCCACAAGATGGCTGGTTGTGCTCTTTCTGTCTTGACCCAAACATTTGGCGATAGTTAGAGACCTTGCACTTATTTCTCTGCTGTGCTCCATCCTGTGGCAAGGACTCTCCCGAGCTGTCTGCGAGCGGTCGCGGCCATGGCCACTTTAATTAGACAATCGGCTGGACTCGTACTTGATACTGACCTCACAGTTATGGTACCCCATGCTGTGGATACACTTTTGAATAAAACAAGGACACAGCACCTCACCAGTGCACGTCTTACCGGCTATGAATTGACATTCTTTGCGAAGCATATCACGATTAAAAGAGGTGCCACTCTGAATCCAGCAACGTTACTACCCCTCCTTTCCGTGAACGATGCAGTCGACAAACATGACTGTATTTTCCGAACAGAGGAAGAGACGAAAGGACGGGTAGACTTGACTGATGTCCCCTTATCTGATCCCCAAGGAGATATGTAGTTGGCTCTTGTTTTAAATTACCAGATGGCACCACCACTGCAGCATATGCTATCACTACACTGCGTACAGTAGTCGAGACATCACGGGTCCCCTCTCAATCCGCGCAGGCAGCAGAACTCATTGCCCTTATACGAGCTTGTGAATTGAGCGACGGGTTAATTGTCAATATTTACACAGACAGTCAGAATGCATTCAGGGTTGTGTGCAATTTTGGGCGCCTGTGGGCAGAGAGAGGGTTCTTTACCTCCCATGGAACTAAGATACAACATGGACACCTGATATTACGATTGTTTTCTGCACTAACACTTCCTAAGAAAATGGCTTTTGTGAAGTGTAGTGCCCACAAGAAAGTGACAGATGACGTAGGTAGAGGGAATGCGTTTGCAGATCAGACAGCCAAGGAAACGGCTCAGAGTAAGAAGAAGAGAATGTCTGTTGCAAGCCCAGCTAGAAGGGTTCCAGAGAACGCCATGTTTGAAAACACGGTTGAGAGTGTGAAAGAGATACAAAGTGAGGCCACGATAGAAGAATTAGCGGTGTGGCAAGAGAGTACAGCACATTTAGATGACAAAGGGTGTTGGATTGATTTGTCTGGAGAACAGAACTGGATGTTACCCGATGCATATGTACTCCCTGTGGTTACTATGGCTCATGGTTCAGCTCATATCAGTGCAAAAGGTATTTGTAAATTGTTGGCCCCGGTTTGGTGTAATGATAATACTTCCAAGACCGCTACTCATTTAGTAAAAAGTTGCATGATTTGCATGAGGCACAATCCAGGAAAAGGTACACCTACACCATCTGGTAACTTTGCACCACTTACATTTCCCTTCGAAGTCCTCCAGATGGACTTCATTGAGCTAGAACGTTGTAACAATCTCAAGTATGCCCTAGTGGTTATATGCACGTTCAGTAAATGGGTTGAGGCTTACCCCACTAAAGACAATACGGCCACCACAACTGCAAAGGTGCTCATTAAAGAGTACTTCCCATGATTCGGAATGCCCAGAATTATCTGAGTGATAACAGATCTCATTTTAATGGGAAAGTGATTAGGCTAACATGCGCAGGCTTACATATTAAGCAGAAGTTCCATGCCGCCAATCACCCGCAGTCAGCGGGTCTTGTCGAGAAGTATAATGGAACATTAAAACTGAAATTGGCAAAAATTCAAGAGACGACAGCGTTGAGATGGCCAGCTGCTCTTCTGTTGGCTCTTTTGTCAACCAGGACTACAGCACATTCTAGAACTGGCTTATTACCCTACGAAGTAGTTTTCGGCTGCCCAGCAAATGTCTGGGGTGTCCCAAGGCCGAACAAATATTCGGACATTGAATATCCTGTATTGCTTGATTATCTTGGACAATTGACAGAAAGTTTGCATTCTATTCACCAACAGGTGAGAGACTACTTACCTCCTAAACCAGAGGGACCTGGCCACAGCATCCAACCTGGGGACTTTGTCCTGATAAAGAATTTTCAGAGGAAGTAGAATTTGGAACCCAGGTGGAAAGGTCCGGAGCAAGTTCTTCTGGCTACACAGACGGCTGTAAAGGTTGCTGGTCGAAAGAATTGGGTCCATGCGACCCACTGCAAAAGAATACCTTTGCCTTATGATCAGTGGGTCAAGGAGGGCATAGGAGACGTTGAATGTGAACAGGTGTCCAGATTTGTGCCCTATAGTGATGCAAAGCAGGTTTGGATGCAAACTGACAAAGAGAACGACGATGTTTTGAATGAGGCTGTCCCACCAGAAATACGAGCTATCCAGGAGCCTCTGTTCAGTGATCACACAGTGCCTGGAGCTGCCAGGTACAATTTGCGTCCTCCGACGAAGACCACCAAGTCTGGGAAAAAGAAAGACTAGGGATGGACTGCATAAGGTAGGAAAGTGCTGAGTAGCAGTACCAACGAGGGAGTGGAATCAACGAAAGTTGCATCTGTTTTGCTCTTGTTGTTTGAACATTAGTCAGGAAAGTATACTTAGAAAGTATACAACCTTTATCAGCGTGGGATAGATTAGGAAAGAGCTTAGGACAGAGCAAGCTCCACCGCCGGTGCTCAAGAGCGGCAACTGATTGATGGACGATAGGAGCCTGTACCAGAGAGGCCCCGACGGACACCGGGAACACTCACATTTCTTGATTCCTTTTTTTGTCCAATGGGACTTATTCCAATGTCCATAATGGTATCGATGATGTGGCTCCCGGAATGGTACTGCCTTTGGGTGTTCCATGTAAATATGCTCAACCTAGAACAAGATGGATAGAAAGGACACTAATAAAATAATTTTGTGAAGGGTAACCGACTTGGAAGTGAACAGCTATAGTAAAGGTATCACATTTGAATACATCCTCTCCTGCATCTTTACATTGGGTAGTACTGCCATGGCCAGGGGTGAAAAAGCTAGAGAATATTTTGGATGTAAGTTACAGATTCTATTGAATACTACAGTGGCAGCCTTGATAGACATTACTACTCAATTAGAAAGTATGCGGGTGTATTCAGAACAGACTAGATATGCAGTGGATTTTATCTTGGCAAAGAGTGGTGGAGTATGCGCAATAATTGGCGACCAGTGTTGTCGGCATGAAGAATTTGGAAAAAAATATAAAACAACACATTATTGACATCATTGAGAACGTCAAGGGGATGGAAAGTGGAAATTGGAGTTGGTCTCTTTTGGGTAATTGGGGTTGGATCGTCAGGGAAATCATTAATTTTTTTAGCAGTATTAATATTCTGTTGTATTCTCATTCAATGCCTACCCCTTTGTTGTGCCTATTGTGCCACTGTTTTAACGCCCAAACAGAAAATATCAGCCAATGTTACCAACGCTGCTATGATGCTCCAAGCTGATATCGATGGTCTTATGAATATAGATGAGGGAATATTTGAGGACTCATCCCTCCTTGCTGTCCCAATTTCTGATGTTGACTGTAAAGTGTGCTCATAGCTTCACCTTGATTACATTTCCAATTTTGAGGCTCTATCCACTTCTGATGTTACAGTTGCCCCGAATATGTGCCTGTTTTCCCTGTTTTTGCATAACAGAAAATGTCTTTAGGTCATGCTATAAGGAGGGTTTGTTAGATTATGCTCGGTGAAGCATTCGCTGTGCCATTTTCTTTTTTCAGACTCCATTTCATGTGAGGTTCAAAACTAATCCTTCCCTGTTCCGAGAAATACCCTTTGCTAAGTTTTGTTTCTGTAACAAAGAACTGCTTGTGCCAGTGCATAGTTTTCCCTAGATAAAGAACCTCTCCCACCTGTCTGGCAGTTTGATCGCAGCACAGGATGGAACGGCCTTGAGAGTGTCCTGAACTGTGCAAGATTTGAGTAGAAACCTTTTTTTTGTCTTTCGCTGTCCGGCCACATCTGTTTGGAAAATTCCACTGTGGGCGTGATGTTAGATAACCATGCAATGTACATAATGTATCTTTATGCTTACTGTTGCTCAGTTCCCTCTGTAGTACTCTTACGAGACTGTGCAGATGGAGCCCCGCTCTGAGCGTATACTAATAAAGAATTATTGGTGTAGATTCTCAACTGTTTCTCTGACTCTTCATTCGGTATGGAAGGCTAAGAGGTGGTCTGTAGTAACCCGGGTGGCCCTGAGCGGGTCAATTCCTTCAGTTAAGATTTCAATCTTCTGACATATATGTTTTTCTGGAGCTCAGATTCACACCTTGTGGGACGAGGATGCAGGCTGTAGCCTAAAAGGGCTCCAAGAGGCTGTATACTGTCGCTGGGAGATCCAGCTGAAGAGGATTTGTTGCTGTAGAGAAGAACATAGCAGGAGCAGCAGCAAAGTCAACCCCACCAGCGGTGCACCTTTGTTGGATCAGCTTGCAGATAGGACCCGGTCTCTTGTCGGTTCTCAGGCCAGTTTTTGCTGAAGATTTGTCTAAGTTCTAAGTTTTGGGTATTTGGTTGGAGAAGGCCACTGTAACACCACACCAAAGGTTCAGGACCTAGAAGGGGGGGCACCACTTGAGGGCTAGGACACTCTAGCAAGGACTAGCAACAGGCAGGCAAGGTAGGTCGTCTCTGGAGTTTGGAAAGTGCCTGTAGCTCACAGAGAATGCCAGCCAGCCACCTGGGTTCAAAGAGCAGGTCCAGTCTTCTTTCCTCAGGCAAAAGAGCAAGGCAAGTCCTTCTTCTGAATCTTCCACAGGTACAGAAGTGATCTGAAGTGTGGTTCTGGGAGTCCAATATTTTATCTGGTGCCAGCCTTTGTGTGTACGGAGGACTCCCTGTCCTACCCCAACATGGTTCTAGAAAGTTCATCCCTTCCCTTGTCAAGGCTCCTGTCCGTGGTGTCAGGTTTCTTTACGTGCACAGGAGGCAAAGCCCTCTGAAGTGTAAGTGGGGCAGGGCACAGCTGTGCCCCTACCAATGCTGGCAGGATGGCCCATCTTGTCCACACTTAGTCCCCTTTGTGTCACTGTTTGGAAGGAATACACAAACCCAAACAGCAGAGCCATTCACAGACACGTGACCCAGGACACTGACAAAGCACAAATGGATGGGACAAGAAAATGCCAACTTTCTAAAAGTGTCATTTTTCAGAATTGTGACTTAAATCTAGACTTTACTGTAGGAAGGTGGAATCTGACTATATGGTTGCCCCCACTTTTTTTTATGGTGTTTTGCTGGTTTATGACTTAGTTGGACTGGGATCCTGCTATTCAGGGCCCCAGTCTATCTGCTTTCTCTGTAAAAGGTTTCCATGTGCCTTAGGCACATCTCTGATTGGAATCTGGAGTGCCCTTATAAGTCCCTAGTATATGGTATACTATGTACCAAGGGCATAGGTACCTCAGAGGCCTACCAGGGGCTGCAGCATGCATTATGCCACCCCTGGAAGGCCATCCAAACTGACACCACAGGTCTGCTACTGCAGCCTGGGTAAGGTGGTGCATGCATCCTTACTGTGATATAGGTTACCTATATCACTAAATACATACACACATATAAACCTAGAAGTCACTCCTATGGCAGGCCTTATCAATCCTGAAGGCAGAGTGCGTGGTTCCTATGTGAGAGGGTGCCCCTGCATGAGCAGGGCCCCTCTGCAGCGTTCGGAGACCCTTCTCTGATGCTGTTTGTAGTGCAGCCTGACCATATACTCTTAAGCGCATTATAACCTCGCGTTAAATGCTAACTTTGGAATGGCTGCACCAAAACATGTCGTGTTTGGTGTCAAACATCTTGGAATCACTACCCCCGCCAATTCTGGCGGCGGGGGTAGCATTCCACCCTTCTAGAGGGAGAGACATGTTAACACTGGCCTGGCCGGTAACTTCTTTCTAAAGCCTGGCATCACAAAATGGATGCTGCTGCCACAGACACAAGTCTGGCCTCCTGCTGCTGGACGAAACTCCGGCAGGGGAGGCCTGGACAATAGGTTTCCTGTCCCAGGAAGGTGTGACCACCTCCCAGACAGGATAATGTGTATTGGGGCTGGGCGGGAGCACTTCGGGTGCTTTGAAGTCCTGCACTGGGGGCACACTTGGTGTCCCTAGTGCATACCCCAGTTCAAACCGGATCAGGGCTTGCAGCCCCTGCTTTGGCGCGAACTGGACAAAGGGAAAGGGGTGTAGCCACCCTCTGCCCTGACCCACCCATAGGTGGGGCCACAGAGTAGTCCAACCCCTAAACTTGGTATAAGTATAGGAACCCAGTCCTTAGGACTTTAGATTATCCCTGGACGAAACTCTGACACTGAATCCTGGACCTTCGACGCTCTACTAAAGACTAGAGGACAGAAGAATCTCCCTTGGGGTCAAGGAGTGACTCCCCTGCTTGGCAGGCACCTAAGAAGCAATTGTCCGGTCTGCATCGCCTAAGCTCCCGATGGACGCCGAAGTCTTTGCATCACCAGAGGTGGATTTCCAGACTTCCCCGAGGCTGCCCTGAGTCCCCAGCAAAGCTGAGGCCCGTAGCCGTCGTGGGTAACGTGGAACCGTGTCCCCTGGACACCGCACGCATTTGCTAGTGCATCCTCTTCTGGGTCTCCCACGAAGTCGTGCTTTGGGCTTCGAGTAGCCCTAGCCTCCAGCACCAACTGCACCGAAGATCACTGGCCTCCACTCCACGAGTGTCCTGTGAGCCAGCTCCACGTGCGACATCTCGAGGCTCCTTCGCGGTCGCTAGCCCGTTGGCTAGTAGCCCTTCACGAAGGCCAATCCTTTTCTTCTTGAGCACCCTGGTTGCTCCAGGCTTGCCCTCACTTACCCTCGCTGGGTGAGTTCCTCAGACCTTGCTGGTCTGCATCATCGTCATTCTTTACTTTCATCGAGACTTGCCGCTGCCAAGGCTTGTTGGGTCCAATCCGGTTGCCGACGCCTCAGCACTCGACAGACATCGTGTACCAGCCCGAATCCTGCTCCTGGTCGCCGACAACGCCTCCTGGACCTCGTGGCTGAAGAGTCAAGACGACCGTCAACCTACCTGAAGCACTCGACATCGGTGGGCATCCGCTCATCGCCTTCCTGGTCACTGGCTAGTGACCCAGACTCTGTCCCCTCTGCTTTCAGGTTCTTCAGATCTCCGATCCACTCTTGGATCCACCCGGACACTTTCCACTTGGTCGCCAGCAGCACTTTGCAGCAGATCGCCATTCAAATCTACGACGAAACCCGACCCCGAAAGGCACCTATGCACCCGGCTTCCTGGGTGAGGTAACACGAGTACTCCGGTGCTCCCGTGGGTAGAGACTCTAGAACGACCTAGTTCTCAAAGGGTTTGCTCCAAGTCCTCCTTTAAGTGTCCCTTTTCTTTAATTTCCTGATCGCGACTTTCTCCATAGAAGTTAACGGCGTATCGCGGTTGTGTATTTACACTGCACGCGTCCCCCGTGGGTCCCCTGTGTCACTACCTTGGGTGGTTCCTTGTGGTCCAAGCACTTCTAGAGGCTCTAGGCCTAGTGTCTAGTTCAGTCGTGGTTCTTATACCACTTTATTGGTATATGGTTTGGTACGCCCTAGGGCCCAAACGTGTATTTGTGCTATTACTGTGTTTAAATAACTTATAACTTGTGTATTTTCGAACTCTAGCCTCATAAAGAGACTAGAGGGGTGTGTTTAGCAATAAATACATATATTTTGAATATATACCTGGTGTGGTGCTCTTTCATTTGATCACTCAAGAGATTATAGACTGGTAAAACAAGCTGCTTTACATTCCTTCAAGACTTAGCCTGAAGGCTGCTCTCCATAGCTACCACTAGGATAGCTTTCAATAAGGTTGTCTTTAACCTATCTCCAATAAGGGGTTGTTTGGACTGAGTGCAAGGTGCCCACTATAATTAGTGGACAGCATATGCCAGGTCAACTTCTCACATTTACTATTAAAGAAGATTTTAAATTACAATCCATTTGAGTCTAAACTGCCTATGTCTACCTGCTCCCAATCCAAAGTCAGTACTTATTAAATGTAACTAGGTAAATAAGAGTTAGCCAATGGGAGAGATAGACCTTACAACAGCGTATTATGACTTTAGGAAAAATTCACTGCTAGACCATGTAAACCTCAAATACACATGTTCTACTTTTTAAATACCATGCGCCTTGCCCTAGGAGCCGTAAGGACCTACCTTAAAGGTGACTTATAAGTATTAAAAAGGAAAGCTTAGGCTTTGCAAAAGGTTATTTTACCAGGCCAAAATGACAGTATAAAACCATTTAAACTGCACCACAGGATGCAATGGCAGGCCTGTGGAATGTTTTTAAGTGCTACTTTAATTTACAGGCCCTGAGCACATGTAGTATTGATTAACAGGGACTTACAAGTAAAAAAAAATGTATCAAATAGGTGTAGGCCAATTTTACCACGTTTTAAGTAGGGAACACAAGCACCTTAGCACTGGTTAGCAGTGATAAACTGCACATATTCCCAAGGCCAACAAGAAAGAATTTAGCAAAAGAGGAGGAGTGAAGGCAAAAATTGTGGGGGGACTACCACCTAAGTGAGTCAGGTCTAACAGAGGTGCATCAGGATTGGGAGCCAGAACATGATATGGAAATAATTATTAACATTGCCCTACAAACTGGTGATTCCAGAGATATATGTATGACGTATGGCAATTTACTTGTGAGGTTCGTTAATAATTCTGTTAAAAGCAGAAAGTAGTGCATGCCTCATAGTACAAAGGAATAGTAATTATAATCTTTAGAAAAAACTGAAAATAATCCTTTACTGTATCAATCAAAAATACCCTTAGAATTTTCTAGGAAGCTATCCTCCAAAAGCAGAGGAAAACAAAATATTTCAACCGAATCAAGCAGGTTTCTTCAGGGTTCTCAACTAGGATTAAAACTCACTGTTTTCCATTTTTACAGAAAAATACAGACAGAAAACAAAGTACTTCCTGTCTGCATTTATTTTTAAAAATGGAAAAATATAAAAAATGTGGTTTTTTTTGAGTGACTTTCCATACTGTCTTTGATCAGTTCTATGCCAACCGCTAGGCAGATAGATGGCATGGGGAGTCAAAAACAAGATGAGATTTCCTTAGATAACGACAGTCAGCATCCATTTGTAGTATAATGCTAATATTTACCTGTGTGTGTATTGCTATGTTAGATTTGGCTGCTTAATTTGCTAAAGCACGACAGGCATCGACAGGCATCGAAGTATGAGCACACAGTTAATAGTTAAATAATGTGGAAATATACCATTTTGCAAATTCATTTATTCACAGAACACAAAATTAATATGAATAAATACTGATAAGACAGCCAAAAAACAAATATGGATAAATACAGAAGGAAATGTAAAAAAAAACATAAAACCAGGAGCCCTAATTATAATCCACTGCTAACTGTTGAGAAAACCTATATGAAAAAAAACCCATTACATTTGCTTTTCTTACCCTTGCCACGTCTTAGATTCTGGAATTACAGACTTGCTGTTTCAAAGTTTGCAAATTTTGGGATGGTTTCAAATATCGAAACCCTAACTAAGATTTTGCAAGAGTAGAAACACTCATAGGAAAGAAAAGAAAAACATAGAACTCCCTGGCACTTTTATTGTTAGTTCTGTGTGAAGCAGAATATCTGCTCAGATTTGTCTCATTTTATAGCAGATGACCCTTCTTTGTTTCCAATAACTGCAAAGGATTGCAAAACAACCTGGTCATGTAAATGTCTGTCATAAATGAAATTAAACCTTTCAAAGACAACAACTAGGCCTTTAGTGAAATAGGGCTTTCAGGAAGCATAGATGTTAAATGAGGAGAAACTGGAGATCATGCAAACTATGATATCATATTCCAGCATACTGATTTAGTCATACCATACCTAAACAGCTTTAAGAGCAAAATCAATATAGGAAGAAATGTGATTCTATCACAAATTCAGATTAAATCTACCAATAACCAGGGGAGAAAGGGTCAAAAACACACAAAAAGATGGAAGTTGCTGGTTAAGTGGGCTGTTAATGCATTGTGATGCAATTTTCTTTAAAAAAGGTATGCTTTAAAATCTTTCCTAAATTGCAGCATAAGGGCAGTCCTGATGGATACGGGAATGTTATTCCAGATCTTGGTGCATAGGTGGAAAAGGACTGCTACCTTCTTTTTTCTTCAAGAAAAGTGGGGGTGCTGGTTGTAATGGCTTTGTAAATGATGCATCTGGTTTTGGAAATGCTGCAAGCGGAGCCAATGCCACTGCACGAGATGTGCTGTGGCATACGGGAAAGGTTCCCAGTGTGCAGTAAGGGTGGCCATGGAGTAGGTGTTACCACTATCCAGATGCAAGAGTACAAAGGCTTGGGCATCTAGAAAAAACAATTAAACTTTCTTTAGAAGAGAGAGCTGGTTCCAGGCTGTAGGAAATTGGGCAACTGGTTTTGAGGGGAGGGAAACTCTATTCAAGCAGCAACAACAATTCTTGTCAGGGTGAAACACAAGAAAACCCCAAGTTAATCTGTGCTTAACCCTCTGGTAACTTGGATCAAAAGCAGTCAGGCTTAACTTGGAGGTAATGTGTAAGGTATTTGTGCAACATTTCAAACAGTAAAACAGTGAAAATACCACACACAAATATTATATAAATTATCACAAGACACGAGCCAAGGTGAAAGGTTCAATTCACAGCAAGATAGGAATAACTGGAGCTTTGGTGTGCATTGGAGGTTCACACAGAGGGAGTTCTTCACTCTAACTATAGGCTTAAACACATTGGTTCTTTTTGTTTAGTAATTCTTCATTCAAATTCTTTATAGGGAGTCAAGGGTACAATACAGTGTTTAAATTGCAAAAGTACAGGAGTAAAAAAGGGGGAGGGCAAGGTTTTGGGGGAAATCACACAATGCATGCAGTACAGACACTAACCTCATATATGATAAACATTGGCAATGAAAAAGAGCAAACCCAGCTGCTCAATTGGGAGGGATGACACCAGCAAAGCATCCGGCAAGGAAGGACACAAATTCCCAGGGTGGAAGAGGAGGAGGGTGAAGTGAGGGGAACATGACAAGGAAAGGAAGTGGGAAACATCCCTTGGCATCGGCAAGGGTCGGTCATACGGAAAGAGGTGGTGGTGCATGGGACCGCAGAATAGGACACAGCTTATGTTGTGGCAAGACGTGTCTGAAGGGGGAGGGAGAAAGGGGGGTGAGGGAAAGACAGGGAGGAAGTGAGTAAGAGCTAGAGCGAGAGCTATGAGGGGGTAGATAATAAGGAAGAGAAAAGAAATGGGGCAGGGCGGGACAGGGAATCTAGGACCCCACAGATGTTACCGTACAGGTTTGGTGACACAAGCTGCCAGGTGCATTAGGAATTATCATGGAGGAAAGATCCCCACATCTGAGTAAATATCTTGGCCTGGTCTTGCAGATTATAAATGACATGTTCATGAAATGCCGTCGGTATCATAGCCACTAGCCAGTCCTCCTGCGAAGGAGGCATGGGGGAGAGCCATTGTCGGAGAATACAGATTTTGGCTGTCGCCAGGGCCATGTATAGAAGGTGGTGCTGGGGGCGGGAGAGGTCTGGGGAATCCCCCACATCATGCAGGAGAATCAGAGAGTGGGGGGGGGGTTCCTAAGTGGCATGGAGTCCTACAGTACCATCCCAACTGCCACCCTAAAGAGATGCATCGAGGGGCATTTGCAGAGAATGTGCACATGGTCGCAGCGGGCGGCCAGGCACCGCCAACAATTCGCATAAGGTAGTAAGCCTGCCCTGTGTAGCTTCGCCGGGGTCCAGTGCCACTCATGCAATGTCTTGAAGAGACAGAATTTCAGTCGGGTCTCCCGTGTGCCCTCGTCAAGAGACTCTAGAATTTCAGCTCAATCCTCCTGCTCAAATTCTACCTGTAATCGGGATTGCCATTTGGTGCGGAGACTGTTGAGGAGATGGTGTGAGAATAGGTGGCGCGTAATGATTTCATAGTGCTGCAACGTAACTCCCTGGTAGCGGGCCCAAGTTCTAATGTAGGACACCAAGTGGGAGGTCTGTAGGGTCCAGTTTCATGCCCCCATGCAGAGCCGGAGGCAATGCTTCAGCTGAGGGGTTCTGCCATGCCTGTTGGGGCTGGAGAAAGAACTCCTCACGCAGTTGTCCGTACAACTTGAGGTCTCCGTCCTCCAAGACCTGATCCAAGCTGTGGATGCCTGCCACACAACACCATTCCCAGGGAAGGGCTTTTCCACCGATACGCAAACAACTGTTGCCCCATGTACGTGCAGGCGGGGTCCACACCAAAGAGGTGATGTGCCCGGTACCAGGCCTTTTGCATAGCCTGTATCATGGGATTGGCTGGGCGAGACTGAAGGGCGCTACCCCTGTAGATAGGGTCGAGTCCAGGATGACTGGAAAGTAGCGATCATTCCGTAGCGACCCATTGCAGCGGGTCCGGCATCTCAGGGAGCATACATGCCAATTGCAAGAGGTGGAGAGCCAGGGCGTAGTTTTCTACTGAGGGGAGGCCAAAACACATTAGTTCTTAAGAGATGAACACTGCATTAGTACTTAAAATTACACGTCACGCCTCTCTGATTTATCAATACTGTGCAAAGAGTGAACCTATTCTCCCTATAGAACTGCAAATATTTCTGCCCTTATGAACCTCACAGAAGATCCTAGACAATCAATATAGATCAGGCAGAATTGAGTGTATTCCTTCAGACAACATTCCAGGATCACTGTTCTCATTTTCCTATAAGAAGCTAAGCTCTGAGAAGAAAATGTGGTCCTCTATTGTGAAACTAATTACTGGACTGTGCAAAGTATTTATGCAACAATGAAACTGTAATAATGTGAAAACCCAATGCAAGACAAATTCCACACCAATTTTGAGAAATAGAGTAAAATTTCGAGTGGGGCGAAGAGGACTTCGGACTCCTGTAATGGTCTCAGACCTTCCTCTCGAGTGGGAGAGTGACTTCTGCGGAGTTGTATGCCGGGCCGCTAGCAGCTTCAGGGACCGCTCCCTCAAAGCCTTCGTTCGGCGCCATGGCCTGGCAGTCAGTGCATGCCTTGGAATCGCGGTCGCGCTCCAGACACCACAAACACACGAATGCAGGTCCATCACCGGCATGGCGCAGTGACAGGCGGCACAGAGTTAGAAACCGGATTTCCTCGATGATATCCTCAACACACCAGTAGGAAAAACCTCAAAAAAGATTGACAAAATGTCACAAAAATCCTGTCAAAAATTGACAGAGGGGTAGCTCTTCTTTTGGATCAGCGCTGGCTGGCGCGGAAAGAACCGATATCAGCGCGCCGAGGTGGCGCCTATATAGGTGACGTAGACATCACTTCTAGTGCGAATGACAGCGAGCGGAGACGATCGACGCTACCTACTGGTGCACAGGGGAACTACTCACAAAAAATCTTCTGCATCCAGTCTGACCCCTGGGAAAATTCAAAGGTAAGGAATCTGCGGCTAGTAGTCTCTATTACATAAACTCTTACATTGGCTTTTCTCTACTGCAAGGCCTCTCTTTCCCATAAGATAACTTTGGAGTTGCCTTATTACGTTTTATAAGTGTACTTTCCAAACTGGGAGGGAAAACCATCTCTGGAATCACAATTTGAAATCCTAACTTATGGTGAAGTCGAATTTTAAATTGCAATTCTGAAAATGTCACTTTTAGAAAGTTGGCATTTTCTTGCTTTAGCCATTTAGTATAGCTTGTCTCTGGTCACATGACTGGGTGTAGCCGACAGATGAGCTTTGTGTATTCCTCCTAGACAGCCACACACAATAGGGAGCTTAGGTATGCCTGAATGGTCCATCACTGACAGGATCAGAGGGAGAAGCTGGACACAGCCCCACTTACACCTGAACAGGCTGTGTCCTGCATCCACACAAAGGGCTGCATACCTCTGTAGTTAGTCTGGAGACAGAGCAGAGAAGGCAGGATACCTGGGGACTTCAAAGGTAAACCTCCAGAAGCTTCTCCCCCACTTCAAAGACACAACTGAGTATAAATACTGGACCTCAAACACCAACTCTTCTGTACACTTCGGGCCTGTGAAGCCTCTGCCAGAAAGAAGAACTGCTGTGCTGCTACAAGGACTGCCATTTTGCTGGACTGCTGCTCTAAAGGAACTGCTGCCCTGACCTGCTGTTCTCTTGGCTGGGAAACACAGGACTGTAGAGTGACTCAAAGGGCTAGTCTGCTGGCTTTCTAATCTGAGCCTCAGGGACATAAAAAGGCTCCCCAACCAGCTCCTGGACCCAGCTCCAGCGAGTTCCTGACCCCCAAGTGATGACAGTCAAATTCTGGACCCTTGGTGTGGCTCACAGGCTCTTGAAATCAAACCTTAGGCTCTTTGAGACCCTGAACAGGCCTGTTTGCACTAGAACCAGGCCACTTGCATCGATATTCAGAGCGAGCTGCCACAAGTCTGCCTCTTCGCACAGCAAGCATCGTTAGCCGTGGAGGACTGTCACCATGAAGCACCATCCCGCCCTCTCGCGACGCTCAGCCTGCTCTTTGCACAATACCGACCACCACCTGCAATGCTCTCCTTGCTCCCCACGATCCTCTCTAACACAATCAGGACTCCTGGCACCAAACTTGAGAAAGTAAAACTTCAGCTAGACTAATCTGGGACTGCATTCAACCCATGCTCCCTCATGGTCGGCGTGAACATTTGACTGTGACCCGGTCCAGTGCGACCAGATAGCCGAGGGTGATGCGTTATGGTTTTAGGTGCTATTTTTCACTTCTTTCTTTAAAAATTCATAACTCCTTGTTCTACTGATTGTATTTTTGTCATTTTAGTCTTGTTTTATTTATTAAATTAAGCTCTATTTTTCTAACCTGGTGTGGGATATTTCTGTGTGGTGTTGTCACTCTTTTACTGTGTGAAGCGTCAAACAAATACTTTACACATTGCCTCTAAGTTAAGTCTGACTGCTCTGTGCTCAGACACCAGTAGGTTGAGCACAGGTTAATTTGGGGTTTGCTTGTGCCTTCCCCGGACTAGGATTGTGGTTGCTGCTTGACCAGGGCTCACACCCCAGTCAGCCAGTACTCAATTTCTTACACCTGGTGTCACTTTGAAGTTGGAGAAGCTTCTACAGTCCTCCCCCTACAGGTGTCTGGAATTTCCTGCCTCCCTGCCCTAGCTTGTCTGGGGGACAAGAGACTAGTGTTAAATCCTTTGTGAGTGTGCCGAGGCACAGTCTTTGTGGTAGGTGACGGCTCCACCCCTCTATCAAGTCAGATCCTGCCAACACCTATTCACACTTTGTCTCACTGTCTGGGAGAAATACACAAAGACCAACTGCCAGCTACAGCTAATCATGTGACCCAGGATACAGGTTGCAGGCACCAAATATTTAGGACAAGAAAATGCCAACTTTCTAAAAGTGGAATTTTCTGAACTCTACATAAAATCCAACTTTACCATTAAAGAGGTTTTTAAATTACAATTCTTTTACAATGCTTTTGAGACTAAACTCAAAATTCCTAAACAGTCCCAACAGAAAGTTATCAGTTAGACCAAAGTTATCCTATTGGAGAGGCTGGCCTTGCAATAGTGAAAAACAAGTTTTTCGCTACCAGGGCATATAAAAGTTAAAAGCACATGTCCCACTTTTTAAATATAATGCACCATGCTTTATGAGTTGTTCGGGTGCTACCATAAAGGTGACATACGTTTTGAACAGGAAGGTTTAGGTCTGGCAAAAGGTATATTTTGCAAGGTCAAAATGGCAGTTTAAAACTACACACCCATGCTGCAATGGCAGGCCTGAGACATGTTTCAGGCTACTTTTGGGGATGGCGCAATGAGTACTGGAGGTCTACTGTAGCATTTAATTTGCAGGCCCTGGATACACTTAGTGCCACTTTATTAGGGACTTATGAGTACATTAAATGTGCCAATTGGGTGTAAGACAATTTTACCATGTTTAAAGGAGACAGCACAAGCACTTTAACACTGGTTAGCAGTGGTAAAGTGTGCAGAGTACTAAGGCCAACCAAACCAAACTCAGCAAAAACAGGAGAAGCTAGGCAAAAGGTCAGGGGGAAGACCACCCTAAGGCGAACACAGACTATCTTTGTATTTTGGCAACATGTTCCTTGAGGGTGAGGTTTTTGTCCAGTGGAATACAAATGACTTGACATTCAATGTAAGTTGGAGTTCGAAGCCGTCAAGATTTAGGTCCCTGAGCCAGATTTGTATTGTTTCTTGTGCTCTGCAAATAACAGGAATTATGTCTTGATTGGGTTAAGCTTCAGGTAGGCACTGGTCACCCAGGTGTGGGTGATGTACAGCTAGTGTTTGGTGCACTGGGTGTCTGTAGCATGGGAGACTTTCAAGTAGAGCTGTGTATCATCAGCATACTGGTGATTCTTGATGTTATTAAGGAGTAGAGCACCAAGCAGCTCCATTTACAGGATGAAGATAACAGGGGACAGCGTAGAAGGAATGTTTCTGGACCTGGAGGTGTACAGGTGAACAATGGAAAGGTAGTAGGAGAACCAATGCAGGACACTGGAGGTGAATCCCATTCTAGACTCCAGGGTGTGTATGAGGATACAGTGGGATAGTCAAATGTGTTGGAAGGCAGCTGAGAGGTCCGGCAATATCAAGAGGCAGCCATCAACTTCTGTGGTCAAGGAGGTCATCGTGTACGATGTGTAAGATAGTGCTGCATCATGACCTGAAGCCAGACTGGTAGTCATATTGGAGATGGTTAGCATTAATGTGATCTTGGCATTGAACATAGCCTGCTTTTTCAGTGATCCTACCAATGAATGGTAGGTAAGTGATGGGCCTGTAGTTGGCGAGGTCATCAGGGTCCAGTGTAGGTTTCTTTACGAATTGGAGGATCTGACCTGTCTTGAAAGCTTCTGGAAAGATGCCTTGAATGACGGAGGCATCGGCAATGGTGATTAGATGTGACAGCGTCCCAGAGAGAGCTTTGATAAAGGGCAATGGAAGAAATCTTCCCAAGAAAGTGCTTTGAGGGAGCCGAGTATGTCAGCAAGATCTTCAAGAGATAGGGCTTTGAAGCATGACCTTTGTGGGATTCTACAGGAATAGATGTGCTCAAATGGACTGCCACTTGCCCAAATGGACTGCCAATCACGTTCAACGCACTTTGTGAATATCACAAAGATAACCATAACCAGCTAGAAGTCAAACTGAGTATAACTAATATAATTGTGTTTTCCTGAGGTTCCTGCGAATGTTCAAGCTGGTATATTGGAGGGCCTGCGATAACGGCTACTGGGCATATATAATTTTGACTTCAGTTTGAGGAGAAGGGACTCAGGATTCATTAAAAAGAAAGCCTGGACTGATCTCATAGGATTAGAGGCAGCTTTATTTAAAATTGCACAGCCCCAATTCGATGGTGATCTGCTCTGTCATTAATAGCAGCTATGAATAAGGAGAGGGCAAACAAAGTCTACCTTCTGGACACCTCTGCAATCCACCACACAGAAATAATAACTTTTAAAACAGCAGTGCTCAAACAGATGGCCTGCTGGAAAGCCAACAGAATGTAGTGGCCAAACATGTGTATGGAGCAATTTAAGGGAAAGTGAATGTTAAAACATTATAAAAACACTACAATTAAGCCCACAGACAAAGGCAGAGAAATAATGATATTCACTCCAACCAAATAACACTGAAGTGTGGAGCTAACTTAACCAATAACACTACCATGAACACACCTTTAATTGAACCTGAAAGATACAATTTTAAATTAATAAGTACTTTATGAGAGCATGCATGCCAGACTGATAGGAAGGGACGATTAGGAAGACCTTAACAATAAAAATTCAAGAAAGGTTGGTGATAAATTATTATCCCCCAAATCAACAAAGAACAAGTCAACCCACCAAATATCAGTAGAATGAGTGCACTCTCTATTCAATATACATATATTTGTCCCTGATGCCATTTCAGAAAACCACCAGGGCTTACATAAAAGATACATTGATATTTTTACAAGATTGACGAGCTCATCTTTGATCCAATGCACCAAATTCTAACTATCATGGATGTGGAGGTGTTGCACACTCGCATTTCACAAGGAACCACCTATGGATGCCATGGAAATATATTAAATCACATAGGATGGCCCCACAATAGCTCAACAGATGTCATACCCAAAGATAAGCAAACAATTACCAGGCAATACCTTGAGAGAGGTTCTAGGATGAAGGGCAAAACAGAGAGTATTAATCAAGAAAGATGCTGCAATGATCCTTAAGCTTCAAACAGTTAAAAAAGGCTAGGGAAGTTGCTGGAGTTACACAGCAGTCAGCTAATACACAGGACATGGATCAATACAATGTTTAATCTATAAGGGATGCAAAACACTAACATAGCACCACTCTCTCAGAAATAAGACCCCATTTGATTCTTGACTTGTAAAAAAGCAAATAAGCAAGATAACTGAGATATAGAAACACATTTATTCAGAAACTGGGATAACAAATTAGTTTACAATAAACAAGCCTTTAGAAATCACTTTCACCAGTGACAGCACATGATACAAATCTCCATAATACATAGCAACATGTATGGTTGATGTGGTAATATGATAGTACACAAGAATCTTTGAAGACTAAATATGGCTGCCCACACTGTTGTTTACGGTTTACCATGGCTGCAAGATCAGGAGAGTTATCACCAGAATTAGGAACTCTGATAAAGAAGAGATTGAGATAAGAAGCATACAATAAGATAGTAGTGCATTTACTCCATCCATCCGTCTGTCCGTCTACCTGTTGCTGCCTCCCTCCCCCAAAGAATTCAGTGGCACTCAGCCACTACTGTGTGATAAGTAATTCTTTATTCAGGATGACATACTAATAGGCACAGTATGTGACAACATGCAAGACTACAAAAAGATTGCTGACTGAGGCCGGGTTATTAGTGCTTACATAGCAACAAACCAATGAGAAGATCTTCACTCTCAGACATTGTCCAAATGGACCACTGTGTCATATTACACAAGAGGGAGTTTGTGAGAGTTATAATGCAGTAACTGCTCTTCAAGAGAAACAGCATGTTCAACATTGCCAATCATGAAGAGCTACTGAAACAGAACCTCCAATGAGAGCTAAAATAAAATAAATCTCAGTCAAAATATCGAAAGTTTGAAGTAAATAGACTGCTGAGAAAATTCTATGACAAAAATATGAGAACTTTTTGCCTATATAATTCCTATTTAATTAATGTATTTCAGCAATAATAGGCCAATCATATGGGATTCATTCTCTAAGATGATTCACTTGAGAACATGTTGATGAAGAATAGCAAACACACTATTGTTATTTAAACCCTCTAAAGACAAATGCCTTTTGTTCAGCAACAAAGTATAACATTGATATACATTGTAATATATTATGTATGTCTAATAAGACATTTATATATGTTAGGTTAGGAAATTCATATGTATCTTTTTTTAATTGTGTGTGAGAAGCGTAACTGAATTAACAACCCAATAAAGGTGAAACAGAAAGTCTGGAACCTCACAATGGAGGACTGCAAAACATAAAAGAGTTCAAGAAAAAAATGAAATGCTACATTAGCAACTTTCTAATTTGCATTCTCTTAATATGAAGTCCTCTTTAGGACCCTCAAATTCTATAAGGTCCTAAATATGACACAATTTATGCTGCACACAGGTTTCCCGACACCCAGCAAACACATAATATGGGCCACACACACTCGTATGCAGATCAGAGTACACACACTAAGGGGAAGTAAGAGTCCTATTTTTTAGGTGCTCAAAAAAATTATCAGAGAGTCTCTCCTCACCATGTTCACAGGTAAAACGACTTTCTCCTCACCATGGTCACAGTTACAAAGGCGTGTGTCCTTTAACCAGAAATCATCTCTCACTATCCAGCAGTCTCCCAATGCCTAGTTCGAAGCTCCAGAAGCCACTCTCAACTAGGTAGAGTGTACATATTGTGTGAACTCCTGTTGGAAAGTGGCCCTCTCTGAAGGGTCACCCCAAATTTTTTTTCCTTCTTCCTTCTCTTTTTCTAACCTTCTTTGTGTTGGCTTTAGGACCCTGGGCACTTTACTACTGCTGACCAGTGCTGAAGTGCATGTGCTCTCTCCTCTAAACATTATATAATTATATACCTGTTTGGCATATTTGATTCACTTGCAAGTCCCTTGTAAAGTGGTATACCATATACCCAGGGCCTGGAAATTAAAAGCTACTACTGGACCTGCAGTACTGAATGTGCCACCCACAGGAGTAGCCTTTCATACCTGCCTCTTCGGGGCCTGTGTGCAATTTACCCGCACCTCGACTTGGCATTTAAAACTACTTGCCAAGCTTGAAACTCCCCTTTTATTACACATAAGTCATCCCTAAGGTAGGCCCTAGGTAGCCCTAAGGGCAGGGTGCTATGCCTTGCCTCCTGTTGCTTAAGACTCAGGGGTATCAAGGTCTCATCCATTGCTCCTGTACCTGGCTCACTGGAAGTTGTCCAGATACTTGTAACATGGATTTCGATGCATCTCCTGTCTGCATGTAGCAAAACCGGCGCATTGACCTGGTTGTGGGAGTAAAATTGACGCATCACATCAGAACCAGCGTTTTGCCTCCAGAGATCGACGCATCGGACCGCGTATCACTGCAGCTGCAACTTGGTGAATCCCGGCACCCGTCTCCCGAACTGACGCAACGCCATCACTGAATGGAGCAGATCAACGCAGCCTGCACCGGCAAGCCTCAACATCAACGCATCTCGAGGTTTGCGACCAGGAAATGTACTTTGTTCACCGAGGCCTGCATGGGTCCTGTAGTCGGCCAGCGCTCCATCGCAGTCAGCCCAAACTTTGAATTTGCCCTGGTCCAGCTCAACCCAAAATAACCTTTCTAAGCGCTACTTGCTTCTAAGAGCTTTACGACATTTATTCCTTTAAAATTCAATATCTCAACTTCTACACATTGGATTTTTGTCATTTTGGTCTTGGTTTGTTCAGAATATAATAATCTATTTTTATAAACCTGTGTTGAGTCTTTTTGTGGTGTATTCATTGTGTTACTGGGTGTGTGTGTGTGTGTGTTGCACAAATACTTTACACATTGCCTCTTTAGATAAGCCTGACTGTTCTGTGCCAAGGTACCAGAGGGTGAGCACAGGTTACATGTTAGTGTGTATCTAGATTACCCCAACTAGAGTGGAGGTTCCTGCCTGGCCTGGGTGCATACCTCAGCCAACCAGGAATCCCATTTCTAACAACTCCGTTGCCACTAGAGCTTGTGGCTCTGCGGTGGAATGTCAGCAAACCATACGACACATGAACCTACAGATGTTAGGCAAAAATGAGAGATAAGCCAGAAACAGTTGAAGAGCATGCCACAGCCATCTCTAACCATGCACGGCCTTTCAACCATGGACAAACCAAGCTTATAGCTGAGGGGGAAAGACATATAGTAAAGCATCGCATTGCCTTTAAAGACAAAAGTCCCAGAATCACACTTGCTTCCAGGTCTTTAATCTCTCTGGGGCAGGTAGCTTTTCATAGCAAACCTCTCAGTTAGAAAATAAATCCCTACCCAAAAATAATGCTATTCTATGCCTGCTAAATTTCTTCAAATGACAAAAGCATCACAAGTATTATAAGGCAATACAAGCAAGTTACAGTAGAGATGTAAGCTTTCAGGACAAATAATTCCCTTCTGTGGAGGTCCTTGTAATTATTTTGTTGGAGTTGGATGAAATATTTATCCGAAGGAGGAAAGATGACCTTTGTTGGAGTCTTGCTTATTTAAACCAAAACTTCTGATATAAAGTTTACACTGCAGAAAGGAAATGGGGAACACCTGATGACATTTTATAAATGATCTACCACTTTTAAAATAATAATTGGCAACTGGTAACCATAGACTATCACGCTTAATGACTAAGGGGCTGATCACGAGTTCGGCAGTCCACTGGACCGCCGAAACTGTGGTGGAGGTGGGGTGGTGGTCTGGGACCACCGCACCAGTGGTCTTACCAATGTATTACAACTACGGCAGTTGGACCTCCAGGGGACCGCCGCAACCACCTGGGAACCGTGTTCACTGGTGCTCGCACGGCGGTCAGAGGCAAGCAATATGCTGGCGGTGTTGCTGTGGCACCGCCAAGCATATTACAAGTTTTCCTCACCGCCAAGATTTCATGGCGGTGTTCATGCCATGGCATTCTGGTAGTGAGGAAACAAAGGGGGCCCTAAAGTGTCCCCTGTTGCCTTAGGGCCGTTGGATGCATGCGGGGCACACTATGTGCATGCACCCCTTTTTCTAAACGGCAGGGGCTTAACAGTACATGCCGTGCAGGAAAGAGGTTTGGCGTTCCCACGGCGTGCCTTTTTAACATGCACCGCTGTGGGAACGCCAAAGGACCACCCTCCAGACAACAAGAAAACTCGTAATTTGGTGGGCTGCCGGCGGTCGGGTCAGGTAGCAGTGCCGCCCTGCTCCCGCTCAGCCAGACTCGTAATCAGGCTCTAACTGTTTAAGTTTGCTACACTTGCATCACAGTCTAATTCTGTCACACGTAAGTAATGTATTTCAGAATTATAGATTTATGCTATATTACTGTTATATAAATTGGTTTAATATTTTATATACCACACTTTCCTTTTATCTTGTCAATTATAGTTTCAGTCATTCTAGTGTATTACATTTGTTTTTATTTTAGTCTCCCTTTTCTTTCTCTGACCTTTTTCTTCTTTTCATCCTATTTTTTATTATACCTTTCCCTCTCTGTTTCTTTACTTTCCTCCTTTATATTGTGGAACATTCATTATATCTACATGCCTTAGTTTACTAATATCTGGAAGTAATTAATTATTATTAACTCCATTTTGCAGATCAATTTGATTATATGATTGTATGTGGCTTTAGTTATTGATAACATTTTTCTTTGTTTATGGAGTCTCTGGCAAATGTAATGCATTATTTGTGCTATGCTTCCATAGAAAGTTAAACTTAAACAGGAGACAGTGCTTGTAAATTGATAAAAGATGTCATAGTGTAATTGTCTACTATATATACCCATAAGCAGTGAAGGGAATAATTTGAAGCATAGTTTAATTCTCTTTGTGATTTGGGTTACTACTTCACATCCAAGAGAAAATTCACTCTTTTGAGATGTAGTTTAGGCCCTGAACGAAATAATGCATTATGAGAGAAGGGGAGGCAGATATGGTTGATAAATATGCTTAAGTTCTAGTATGTTGTGAAAGGAGTGTGTGTAGCTGGAAGGAAACTATAAGGAACATACTGTGCGCAATGCGGACAACACCATATGTCAGAATAGGCGTAGAAACATTTTTGGCAACCTTAGTACTCTTGAAGGGTAGTGTAGATAAAATGTTTAACAATAAATTAATAGATTGGAAGCATTTAAAAAAGGGAAGGAGCGAGTTAAGTCAGGCACATGTAAGAGATGTTGTAAGAGTAAAATTTGATTTAGTTAACAAAAAGGAGACCAGACTTTCAAGACATATAAACGTAGTCAAGATAAAGGACGATGTAGTTCTTTTACATGGAAAGTACAGTGCAGAGCAAAAGTAAAGTGTCTGTTGATACATGTGAATTGAGTTGGTTGTGAGAAGATAAGGTATTGGAAAAGAAAGCAGAATAAATAGTGTTGCCCAGTTCACCAGTGCTCCAAACCTATCTACTTAAAGGATTATGTTAGCCTTATAGGTCTATGGTATTTAATTCTTCATTGTCTATATAGGACATAAGGGAAGAAGCAGAGGTGTGCTGTGCTTTGTTTGGTGTGGGTTCCACGTGGGATCATGAGATTTGCAGAACACTATTGAGAATGTTCTCAGGGGTGGCAGTTGCTCTCACGCTGGACCTGTTGAACTGTGCCTCTAATATACCTAGTTTATATCACTTTCCTGTGCCAATTTTTACATTTCAAGTACATGTCAAGAGACCAGATATGTGAACAAGGCCAGTGACTGGGCTGGTGAACAAAATTGCAGTTCTTATTCAAGTTCTTTACCCACTGGTGGATTTGATAACCCTCATGCTGCTGTTTCTGTGTATTGCATTCAGAGGCCCCAAAGATGTGAGACAAGGTGACAATATGCATCCAAATTCTGTTCAGCCAATCAGCATTATTTGTGCTCCCATTACCCATTGTATTCTGCTGGGCATTGAATTACAATGTAGCACCCAAGCCTGGAGTGTTTGGCTGTGCTTTGCATGAATTCCACAAACCTAAACTCTCCTCCTGCAAAAGCCTGAAAACAAAGCCCTTGAAAACTGGATGTACAGGAAAAGTTTAAATTGTTACAAAGTGTTACTTTAGTTTGGGCATAGCTTCCCTTTAGGGTGCTCCAATATAGAATAAATACTTCTCCTCCACCAGGACTTCAAAGAGAAGCCTTGCTTTGGCAACATAGAAGGAAGTTTGTCAGAAAAAGCACTTGTGTGTGGTGTGTTGCTGTGTCCCTCAAGACTACAGCCAACATATTGCTCTGAAAGAATTCCTGTTGCCTGTGACCTACACTGGAAGAAGAGGAAGCAGTGCTGATCAGCCTGTAGAGAGGAGAAGGATGCAGATTAAGAAGACCAGACAAGGACATGCAGTCAAAGTCTATATAGATGTCATCTTAAAGAAGCATGCCAATTAGGAGACATGAAAACATTCGACTCCAGCTGGCCAGAACCAAACCAAGGCCATCTCAGGGTTGAGGACATGTAGGAAACATTCCAGGGCTGCGAGTAGAGAATGTATACATTTCCTCAATCCTCGAACCCTTCCTAATGTTGTGGGAGGCTGAATCTCCACATTTCCAGGAAGAGAGAGAGAAAGGGGTTTCCCATTGCCCAAAGCCATAAGCTATTATTTCACTGGCTGAGTCTAGTCTCCAAGATTCCAGAAGCTGTGGAACCATTGGTCTAATTCTCACCATTCTAAAGATAAATCAGCACAAACGTTTGGCTGGATCCTAATCCTAAATCCCACTACCCAACTTCTATGTATGAACCAGTAGGGCCAGAGTATGTTCCCTTTCCTATAGCTACCTCTGTTCCCTAGAACATAGGCCCAAGTACCTATTTTTGAGATAAAAATGCATAATGTTGATGTATTCTAGGCACTATGTCAAATTCTAGCACTAGCAGCTTCTCAGAGAGATCATTGACTTTGAGATCAAGTAAATAAAACTTAGCTTTCTTGAATTATGTCTATTGTCTCAGGAATACTGACTACTGGGCTGCTGTACATATGGTTAACAAGACAGTTCAAGGATTGGTGGGAGCAGCCTCTACCACCGCACACAAGAGCACTGGAGGCCTTTGCTTTCTCTAACCCAGCTGTTATAAGACAGTTGGGTTAGAGAGGTTTAAAATGCGCATGCCTGGCCGGCCGTCGCAAGACAGCCTGCCACAGAGACTTGCACATTTTAAACTTGAGAGCACAAAACTCCCTGCTGCCACTCAGCAGCAATTGCCCAGGCCCATCTTGACACTCAGCTAAGGATGGCTGCTGAAAAATAAAATAGTAATCAATAAACTTTACCATTTTATTTTTCTGCTCTGGCCTGGAGCTTTTGTTTGTGGGGCGATGCTCAAACGGAGGAGCCGCCCTTGGATTTTTAAGTCATTTGCAGAACATTTCTTTTGGGGGGGTTTAAGATGTTTGTTTTGAATTTAGCATTTATGCATTTTAATTGTGGATTTTCATGCATGTGTAATGCAGTGTTAAACAAGGCTGTACTTTAATTAGTTTAGTATGTGATTTGAGTAGCATCGCTGATTTGTCATTATTAGAACATTAATATTTCCCGCGAATACCAGGAGAAAGCAAAGACCAGGCTAGTCAGTGCCTACAATATTCACGGTAAACTCCACGATTCACTCGTATGCCAATTAAAAATCAGTCAAGCCACACAATATTCGTAGACATTACGAGAAAATAAATGGCTCAAAACCTTTGCGAGAAAAAGCTAAATTGGGCGCTTTATGAAGTTACATACAAAAATATGACTATATTTTCCTGCAAAGCACAGAGTGGAATTGTAGCAGGTTTTTTTATTTATTATAGCATGGAGGACTTCCAGGGCACAAGATTAATACAAAGGAAAAAGAGCACTATGCTGAGACTTTATATTTAAATCTTACAACTTAGTTGGTACTTTGTGGTTGCTGTACGGGGCTTAGATGCTTAAGTTCAATCAAGAGGTTGAAAAATATCCACTCGTCACACTTCCAAAAATCACAAAAATGCAATGGGATAAGTGAAGAAAGTTCAACTCATGATATTCCAATTCATATTTGAAGAACAGCTCTGCTCCATTGCATTTGTATTCGAGGTTCTTGGGAACTACAATTTGAAAGCTATGTGGTGTGCAACTAGGTGTCCATGTAACTGGTGCACTACGATCCCCCCTTTTCTGGCTGCTTATTATCATAAGAGAATCATTCCCTAGATTTTAAGATCCACACTGCCCTTACACATTTAGTATTTTGAAAGTCTAAAAACCTGGCTGTTTGACAAATAAACTCCTCCTCCTTCCATCTGGCGCCATAGAGACTGCTGGAGTGATGATGGCGAAAAGATAGACCAGCAGTAAGCAATGACTAGTTTCCAACCCATCTAGATCTAGTGATCTATGAGGAGAATGAGTGTGCAGATGCCACTGTGCACTTTCTGTCTCCGCCGTCATTCCTGCCCCCTCTCACTTTAAGCAGTCAACAGCCTATGCCCTCTATATTTGTGCTCAGGCCTCCATGAGTTCAATTCAGAGAGCTGTATGGTGTAGGACTCTGTCTCCTGGGCAATGGAGGAGTTAAGCACCATGGAATGGGTCCAAATATTTGTTAGTGTGTGTGCATCTTTCTGTCTATGGATGCGTTTCTAGGAATATGGATGGATGCATTGCTGTCTGTGGGGGTTACTATTGGCATAAACTGACCCTAGCATATTGTGACCATCCTTGATGATATGGTTGGCATCTCTAGCAAAACGATGGCCATGACATACTGTGAACATTTTCTGGCATTTTCTGCATTGGTATTATGGTGCCCCTGGAATTAAGATGACCCTGGTATGTTGTCATCGCTCATCCCATTACTTTAGCTATTCCCGTCACTATGATGGCCACTCCAGGTCTAATGATTGTTAACCCTGCCACAATGGGGGCTAGCCTCAGCATAATGACGACTTTGTCATAAGGTGGTTCATCATTGCCATACTTTAACAATACTTTGCATTTATATAGCTTGCCCAGGCATAATGGTACCTTTGGCATATTTTGATTATCCGTGACATTATCATGGCCATCCCTGTCTTAATGATGGCCATTCAAGGCATTATAATGTTTATACCTGGCACAATGTAGGCAATCTCTGGCAAAATAGTGGCCTTGGCATACATACTTGGCTTATTCTGTGTATCTTTGGCATTGTGATGGTCATCTTTGGCATACTGATGGTTTACCTTCAAGCATAGATGGATGTTGCCTTCCTCTACCCAACGTACGGTGGTCCAGGCTCTCATCACCTCAAGACTGGACTACTGCAACATCTTGTATCTGGGTGCCGCCAAGGAGGTGTTACGCAAGTTACAACTAGCACAGAATGCGGCTGCGAGGCTGCTTTGTAGGATACCTAAAACTGCTTCCATCTCCAGTTTTATTCGGGATCTCCATTGGCTTAGGATTGAAAGCCGCATTAAGTTTAAGGCTCTGAGTCTCATGTTTAAGATAAAATCTGGAAAGGTACCGCCTACTTGAAGACTCTTGTTCAACCTTATGTTCCATCTCGTGCTCTGCGCTCAGCCACCCAGGCAAAGTTCATTGTTCCTAGGACGAGACTAGTGCGCATGGGCGATCGTTCCTTCTCCCACTTGGGACCCTTTTATGGAACTCCTTCCGATCGATCTTCGAATTGAATCTTCGTATGAGAACTTCCGTAGGGGCTTAAAAACTTGGTTATTTAACATGTAGACCCCTCTGTTTATGTTGGCCCCTTCAGGCGGCGCCGGAAAACCCTAGGGTAGCTGTGCGCCTTATAAAATTAAAATAACATAACATAACATAGAGGTGACTATCTCTATACTACTAGTGGCCCTGACATACTGAGGCTCTACTTGACAAATAGTGTGCATCCTTGATATAATGCTGAGCACCTCAGGCATATTAGTGGTTATCACTATCTTAACAGTGGTTCTGACAAAGTGTCCAGACAAAGCATGCTGTGTGTATCACTGAAACAATGGTGACTATTCCAGTCATGGTGCTGGCCATCTGTAACATAATGATGACTCTAGCATAAGTACCTGATGTAAATGACACGCTGATGGTTTGGAAATAAACTTGTGTATTTACTAATATTGTGATATATGGTGACAATACTATTAACTTGCAGACAATGACAACCTTTTGTCTGAGGGGACAGATTATTTAAGTGAAAAGCTGCTATTTAGAAGTAAAATATAGTAAGCTGATTTTGGGAGCTAAGTGAATCCATTTTGATGTAAAATGTAAGGTTTATTGTTGAGTGATAAAGTCTAGGTCAAGTAAATGTTTTTGGTTGGTGTAAGCTTTGTTTGTGCCAAGCAGCACTTGCTGCTATGACTTCATTTCATGACCCTGATGAACCACTTCATCATCTATGTTGATTTTTATTTAGGACAATCGTCAGTAGTTCCATGTGGAGCCTCTGTACATACATACACACGTACATACTCTATCTTGTATATATTGTTTGGACAACATTCTTGCAGTGAATATAATTTTACTCATTAATATTGTACTATGCATTTTGAGATCAATGATTTCACTGAAAACAGAAAATTCGTTACATGATTTGGAAGACAAACAATTAAACCATTCGATACTCTCCATGAGCAACCAGAAGCAGTGGAGGTGCAGCAAATGTAACAATGTTGAGTCTCATGTGCACATTAGCCTGTAAAATAGGTTTTTCTCTGTACATCCTAGTAATTAAGATGCAATGTATCCTACATAAAAACGCCATGTTTTGCTAAATGTTACCCACAAGTTAATAATACTGCCGTGAAATATCTAAATCAAAGATTGCCCTGAAAATTTCAAGTATTTTTACGCAGTTTCACAACCGAAATGTAGCAGCAATTTACCTGATTAATCTCAGAGCAGTCCAACAACATAAACTCCATAGGTACGAAAACAGGCAAAGAGGCGAAGTCAGAACCCATCTCCTTTAACTCTTTCATTTCTATCCGGTAAACAATGCGACTTGGATTCTTAGGCATGCGTAGTTCCAAATTTTTTCCACAGCCTGGAGACAGTAGGTGTTGATAAGGGCTATACGTCCGCAAGTACCTAAAAAACGCAATCAGAAACGAATAACGCAAACGTAATTGAAAGCATGTTGCAAGTTGTGAAGCAACGCTGGGACATACATATTTACACAGTCCGGTAACATAAGCTCAAGCGTTTTTGCCAAAATGAAATCCTGATGCACAATTAGTTGTAGTTTCTGCTGCTTTGTTGCTCTAGAATGTTAGGATTTTCTGAGTTAATATTGTTATGGTTTTGAATTTCATGATAAGAAAGTGCGAATGGAAACCTAACCAGTGAGAAATGTCAATTGTGATTATTTATTTCCTGGTTAACTGCTTTCAAATACATCTCCAAAAATAGTACTTGCTGCGATAGTTCTGTGAAAATCAAGGTACTGTCCTTACTTCGAATATTCATAAAACTCCCAAACCACAAAATGCCATCTCAGAACTCTGGGAGGGAAACACAGCAATGAATGGATCACGTCAGTATGGCAGAAACGCATAGGCAAAACTGAAACCTCCAGTTTAACAATTATAATGTCTTGGAGAATGGAAAAGCCTTGAAAGGGCGGGCTGGGCGATCAAAGGCCCGACTTTGCAGTGGATTACAAATGGGCCAATGGCATGAGGAATTTAATAGAAAAAGTAAGTAACAACAACAACACAAACTCTTAAATGCGCATAACATGCATGTCCCAATAACAACTGGAAATTATACATCCCAGTAAAATTTCGACAGGATTGACCTGCTAAAATTGGACTGGGGAAAACTGCAGGGGTGTGTATTACACCTACTAAATAACATGTGCAGTGTACTCCGCATGACTAGGTATTCTGATCCCTGCGCATACAGGTTTTTTGTTGTTTTTTTGTTGCAGGAATCATAACTTTATGGCCCGCTTGTATTCGGGTTGGTGTCTAACTAGGTTGCCCTTGCTAATAGATTCTGTCATGAGCTAGCTAGTACTCAAAATTGAAGCCACACAAACTGCAAGGATCTATTCCTCAGTGTACAACCACTACATTTTTAAAGCTCCTTTAATGGTAAGTGTGAATTACATTTTAACATCAAAATTAATTTTCTAATTCTCAATAACACCTATAAATATATATTTCAAGTCTGATCGACAGTTTTCTGCCTTTAAACTATTATTTTTTTGGCCCATAAGAAAATGTTCCATCTACAAAGCTTAAATTGCCATAACGTCGTGTTTTGAAATTATTTTGCAATATTGGTATCGTTAAGTGCTAGTTTGTTTTTTAGCATACCAATAGAGAAGGGCTATGGATCTGCCAAAGATTGTCTGTGTAACTTTTCTACCTTCAAAACGAATTTCACCATGACGGTGGCAAAGATAAAAGTGAGAAACTATAATAGGTCTTGCATTATAAAAGGTTCTCCTCTGATGCTAGCATTGATAAAGAGCAAATATTTAAAAGGAAAATAAATCCAATACTTCCTAATATTGCAGACAGCAGTGTCCCTCTGCTACACAACCACATGTGCGGCAAGATGTTGACAACACCAAATGAATAATGAACCTTCTCACGCTTTCAATGCCTCTCACTTCAGATCACTACAGTCCTTTCTACCACCATAAGAGACCGATGAAGTCCTCGGGTATTAATAGGCTACGCTCCTTATTACAATGCTAGATCAATGCTAGATCAAATCATCGTAACTATAACCACTTACTACGTAAACATACAAGTGATGTGGTTTCTACGTTAAGGTAACAGCATTCCTTTTGACTAGGACCCCAGACAACCCAAAATTCAATTTATCCTTCTGAGAAGCTGTGGGAGCAATTGAGCTCTGAAATATGTGCTGTACAAGCTAACAAATATAAAAATATATACTGCTCAGACTACAATGCTTAACTCGTAAAACAATAAATAAATGAATACAAAATATGTAAAGGGTCCCAAAGTTACGGGCCTGTTGTGGTGCTGCCAAATATAGGGGTTGCCATTAACAAGACAGCCTAGTCTTTATTCCGTAACATGCCTCTATTCTATCTCATGTCTCTTGTCTTTCTCCCACCATCCTACACTTACTGTCTATTTAGCTCATTACTTTCCATCTCTGCTTTCCCCCTTTTTTATATTTTCTTTTCTTTCCCTTCTCTTTTTACTTTATTCTCTTTTTTCTGCCTTTCCCTCTTTTGCTCGGAGTCAAAGTCTGGTCAAGAAAAATAAGCCCCAGTTGCCAAAAACGAGTGCCGGATCCCACCACCACAATTTAAGCATATGAATGTTATGTCAAATAATGACCATCTGTGAAACAATTTATTAAAGACTAAGGATGTTTTCATTCTTAATGTTCCCGATACTACCCGACTATCTGACCACAGATGTTCCATTTAATAAGAATGTATATATTTTCCCATTCAGGAAAATGTATGCATTTGAATGTATTGGTTAACTTGTTCTCAAACAAAATATCTTTGAATATGTCTTTGGTTATTAAAGAAGACACAATGAAGGTTTTTCCAAATGGTAGGCCCTTGTTTTCTCCAAACTAGCCATAATTAGATCTGTGCAGTATATGACTTGTAGGCAGTCCTGCGTTTTAGCCAACACCAATAACCTTGCCTGGTACTTTGGTTTCACCTTTTCTCTTACAAGTATGGACTTACATTAGTTATTATGCTTAGTGTAGGTGGTTGCAAAACCAGGACTGACAAAGTCAGTTTCATGACATGGGGTCAAGAGTGGGTTGACCAAAGTGAACCATGCATTGAATAACTGACAACTTGTGTACATAATAATGGCTTGAAGAGACAATGGGCTTCAGAGGAACAGTCCTTTTAGAGTCCACTGCTTACCTCAACAACCACTGCGAACACATTAACATTTCAAACAATGGTTTCAGCTCGTTGCATTTCCAACTGTGCTTAGAATAATTTCCCTGACCTTCATGAAAAACTCCATCTCCGGCCATTTTTATGCTGATGACACACAACTTTGCTTCAAAGTAGCCTTTTCAGGGGATATAGTTCTGTTAGCTCAGACCCTCATAAATGCTTAGCCTTGACTCACCACCATCTCAAATGACATCCTTCAAAACAGAATTTCTTCTGATCTCGTTCCCTAACTGCACAATTCCAGTTTATTTGTGGCTTAGCGCTCTCAATGACCTAGAACGTTGCCCATCCATCAATGATTGCAACAATCACTGAGCTTCATGCTGAGTACCAAACTTCACCTGTAATCCCACATTAAAGTATTTTAAATGGAGCACTATTTCAAATAAGACTCCAACAGGAAAGCAAGCACTACCTCCCAGCTGAAGAATTCAAACAAAGGGCACCATCGCTAGTGCTAGCTGGACTGGGCTATGGAAACTCCTTACTCGCTTAATTACCATAACTTCATCTCATGCCACTAAAGGAAGTACATGCTAAAGCAAGACTATATTCTAGGACCAGGACATTTGACCATATCACACCAATCTTTATTCCTTTTAACTAGTTCCCAATCACAGTCAGATGCCCCCTGAAGCCTGCCTGTACTATTTGCATAACTCTTCACTAGGATTCGTCTAATTATCTAGGAAATACATAGGTTATTTCAGGTGGCATCATCTACGAAGCTCAGACATCCTAACCTTGAATGCCAGATCTACACAAAGAAAAGAAAATGTAAACAATTCTTCTTAGAAATTGACCCTACAGCAACCCTGTTATCAGACCAAACTCTTCGTTTGCAGGCTGCCAATGCAAAATGAAAAGAAGTATTATGGCAATACCTTGCAATGTGAACTATTACCATGTTGGACTGAATTAAATTAGCCATATTGAGGGACACACTCTTCGATATAGAGACATCTGCATTCCTGTTTCTTCTGCTTGGTCAAATACGTAATTAGTTACTCCTAAATAATCTACATTCAATAACTCAACCCCCTATGCTCGGGCTGCTACAACCTTCTAAGTACCCTACAACTCCCGGTCCTTCTGCTCACAGATGGATATTTTTCGTTTGTTCCTATATATTGTTTAAAATCTTCTCTATGTAAGGCTCTCTGTCACCCCTTTGAGCTTAATTCGAGATATCCAAAACCACACATTAAATACGGGGCCAGTTGACAGCCCTGAAGAAAGTTTTAGTGGCTCCTTGAATCCGTGGCTATGAGCTGTATTTACTCCATGTCTCTGAAATCCTCCTGACGTCAGAAGTTTTGACAGAGCACTCAGTCAGGAAACTAAGTTCTAAAATGTTTCGGAATGTGTAAGGAAAAGACCTGCAATGGGTGTGACACAAGTCTGGCCTGCTGTATCCAAAAATAATCTATCAAATCTTCTGAATTGCCACATAGCAGATCTTAACAAAATAATATTAACAAAATGACTATGGAATATTCAAAAGGATGTTAAAGAATGCTGCAAATTAGAAAACAATAATAGTTACACAATGAAAGGTAAACAAAAGAATGTAAGATGATCAAGTAGTATTATATGCTCAGTGTGCCAAAATATCGGTTTACATTTTTATTTAATCAACTTGACTATGAGGAGTCTGAGGAACACTAGATGACAAGAACACTAGACTTCCTAAGGAACAGGGCAGCATACTCTGCCGCATGGTATGCCCCCTGAACGGATTAAAGGATTTGGGCCCCACGGGAATATTTCACAAGGTCGCGTTCAGACCCAGCCTACCAACATGGGCTGGAACTGCTTCTTAGCCAACGTCAGATCCCTTCCTAAACATGCTGTAAACATATGGGATCTCCTGAATGAAAATGATCCACACATCGGGTTTCCTACCGAAACGTGGATTAAACCCTCCTCAAACCCCTCTATTGCGATGGCACTCCCGGACGGCTACCGAATTTAAAAACTAGACAGGCCAGTACGGGCGGGGGGTGGCATAGCCTTAATATATAAGGAATTCATATCTATCTCTATTTTAGATCAGATGTGTACGGATGCAATAGAATGCCTAGTTTTCAGACTTGACCTGCACCCACAACATAGCTGGAAAGGGGCTCTCGTTTATAGACCCCCTGGCCCGTTACAAGGATTTACTAGCCAACTGATGGAATTCATTTCCCCCCCCCCCCATGTCATTTCTACCCGAAATTTCCTTCTCCTGGGAGATTTTAATATCCATAGCGAGAGTGCCTCCAATCCTGATGCCACAGCTTGCCCAGAAGACCTGGCCACAATTGATCTCTTGAAGATCAACAACGCCCCTACCCATTCTGCAGGACACACTTTAGATCTTATTCTAACCAATTCCCCAAATATCATCTGTGGGGGAGACATACCCTCTGACCTGGTCTGACCACTCTCTGGTGAATTTCCAACTTATGAGTCCCAGAAATGTTTCCACCCCTATATCCCACGCCACACGCTGGTACCGACCTTGGCACAAACTGAAGCCTGACCAATTTTTGACCCCTTTTTGCTCTTGGAGCACTGACACTAACACATATAGTGTAGTAGAACAGTTAACTCATTTCAATTCCATTGTACAAGTGACCATAGATAATGTAGCTCCTATGAAACCACAGACTCACCCCCAAAAACACACTCCCACTAGCTGGTATTCCCCTACCCTCCGAACTGAAAAGAGCCAATGTAAAAAATTGGAACGGAAATGGCGACACTCGCACAGTGTGGTAGACAAAGAGAGATATAAAGCTGCACTGTCCTCTTATCATAAAAATCTAAAATCCGCGCGTAAGCTACATATCGCAAATCAGCTTGAGCAAGCTGGGAACAATTCTCGGACCCTTTACCAGATCCTGAAGACCTACACAAACCCCAGGGCTTGCGATACTGCAGAGACACCCTCACAGTCGCTGTGCGACAATATTGCCTCCTTTCTAACCCAGAAAATCGAAGCCATTTACCATAAAATCATCACTTCCTGCGAAATTTCATCTTACCCTAATACAGTATACCCTGCCTCCTTCAATAACACCTCGCATCTACATTGCTTTCCCTCACTCACTACGGTAGAGGTTGAATCTCTCCTTACCAAAACTAAATCTGGATCCCCCCTAGATATAATCCCCGCAAAAATCTTTTCTAGATTTGCTGAACAGTTAGCCACACCCATCTGCACCATTCTCAATAGTTCCTTGAGGGCTGGCAGACTCCCGCCAGAGTGGAAAGCAGCTCAAGTTGTACCCATTCGTAAAAACCTGAAGATTCCCACTTCCGAGCTGTCCAATTACCGTCCCATCTCTCTGCTCCCCCTTCAGAGCAAGCTTCTTGAAAAGCATATAAATAGGCATCTGTCTGATTTTATTGAAGCCTCGCAATGCCTGGATGTCTCCCAGTCAGGTTTCCGGGCCAAGCACAGTACTGAGTCCGCCTTGATAGAGGTAACTGATAACATCAGAATGGCCCTGGACAATGGTCAGCCGGCACTGTTGGTGCTGCTTGACCTATCAGCAGCGTTTGACACCATCTCGCACCATACCCTACTGGAGAGACTTCAGGACATTGGAGTACAGGGGGTTGCACTAAAATGGTTGACAGACTTTTTCACTGACAGAACCCAGACAGTCACATTGGGGACCTTTAGATCTAAAACCACAAAAGTTACCAAGGGAGTACCGCAAGGCTCCTGCTTGAGCCCTACTCTTTTTAATATTTATGTTACTCCCTTGGCCAAACTAATGAGAAACTTAGGGTTCAGCCCCATCTCCTACGCGGACGATACCCAGCTCCTCCTCACCTTTGATAAATCCAGCCCTGATACACAACTTATCTTCTGAGGGCATGAAGACCATTGCTGCCTGGATGAGGACCAACTTCCTCCAACTGAATGCCGAGAAATCGGAGATCATGTTGTTTGGAGGAGCAGCCATAAGTTGGACTCCCAGGTGGTGGCCGGAGGAGCTGGGCAAGGCCCCCTCCCCTAAAGAAGTGGTCAAGAATTTAGGAATCCGGATTGACCAGAATCTCACTCTCGAAGCTCACGCCGCTACTACCGCTGGTACTTGCTTCCACACACTTCGCTTACTTAGAAGAGTATTTCCTCTACTACCTTCCTCTACTAAACAAACTCTGATGCAAGCCCTTGTATTAAGCCGCCTGGATTACTGTAATGCACTGTTGGCCTCGGCCAACGAGGCTTCTTTAAACAAGTTACAAGTTGTCCAGAATACGGCTGCCCGACTAGTAGCAAACGCCCCTCCTAGAACGGCCTCCATTCCACTGCTTAACAAACTCCACTGGCTTCCAGTGAGGAAGCGGGTGAAATTCAAGATTGGCTGCATTGTTTTTAAAGCCCTCAATGGGCTGGAGCCTTCCTACCTGTCTGACAAACTTACCAAGTACACACCCCCCCGGCCTCTCCGATCTGGATCCAAGCTACTCCTCTGCACTCCAAGAATTAAAAAGGCTTGCAAGGGCAAAGCATTCACTCACCTTGCTCCGACTTTCTGGAACAAACTCCCCCTCCAGCTTCGCGACTGCCAGAGCCTTCCTCAATTCAGGAAGCTTTTTAAAACTTTTCTTTTCTGAGTCCCTATGGTTTGGCTGTGGCACAACGTCTTAAGCGCGGAGATACCCCTTACGGGGTGATTCTGGCGCTATAGAAATTAATAAATATCAAATATCAAATACAGATGTCCAGTAGGGCCATATGACAATTCAAGTACAGAGGATCGAGAGATGGTTTGTAGGATAGATCACCAGACTAATTGCTAACACCACAGAGATCCTTATGGACCCACTCTACTCTAATCTGTCCATCACTGATAAAATTAACACATCAGCTATTTACAGTGCAACGAGGTCCTAGCAGGTGTCAGGAAGCACTATATAAAATAATGTTATTAATTCACCAATCAATTTAAACTTTCATAATATACATCTTAGAGATTTATTGCTCACAGTAACAGTAAATTATACCATGAAGGTAATATGATAATATAGCAACATAATAGTGATAGAACGAATACCATGTTGTGAAAATGTCAGTCCCCAGTACTTTTGTCTCAGAAGTGCCAACTCCGTCCTTTGAGTTTCAAAGATAGATAAAAATTGGTACTAATGGTCTTGGCGATAGTAATATCAGTCATTAGTGCTTTAAGACTACGTAAAGTTAAAACTATATGAACATTAACTATTAAGAGAGCAATCTTATACATGTATACAATTTACATCATTTTAACCCAAAAGTTTGATCTGAAAACATGCCTTGAATGTAAATGAAATGATCAGATGTCGTGAATTTATGTGAAGAAAAGCACTTTTTGAACTAGCTAAAGAATTCTCACAATTCTCTATAACATTTTTTCACATGCACTTTTAACATCCTCTTCCTGAACATTTATATATCAATTTTAAATAGAAACTATTTGTAAAACCTTGTATTAAAAAAAAAAACAATAAAAACTTGTCATGGCTCTTAATAGCTCCCCTCCATTCAAAGCGCGATTGTATATCTTTCATGATATTAAAGTTCAGCGTGCAAGTTCATCACGAAGACAAAAATAAAACCTGCCAGAACGAGGAACAAAGCAAAACCGATTGATTTAGCTCAATAAAAGTGCACTAGCTGAGAAGATCACGCGTTTAGATGAAAGATGAAACAGATGCAATACACGGCTAAGATCAAAGAGCACCATCAGTTCGCTCTCAGAGTCAAAATCCAGCTGAGCATCAGGAGCCCTGCCTGCATAATGAGAAAGGTTGACTAAAACATAAGGATTAGACAGATGAGCTGTCTCTTGCCAGAGCATTGCTGGGAGGCCCTGCTGGGGCACTTGGAAAGACACATTAGAATGATACACCTGCTGCTCCACAGTCAGGCCTACAGGAGGCCAGACTGGAAGAATACATTTCACTAATAGACTAAAAAGCGATTTTTCAGAAGCGCATTATGGACCCCAAATGTCTGCCTTTATAGCTTACAAGAAGTGCACCGTTCAGCAAAATGGTTGCCCACGAACTCTCATTTAGCTCATCGGAGAGCCTGATAAAACAAGCATTGGTAAATGCAATAGGTTTCGCCTCTGTGATTAATATTGAGCAGTTGTGCAATATAAGTTACTGAAGCTCTTTTTTAGATTTATATTAAATACAATAGATTTCACAAGCACAGGGCAAGCGCTATGCAGGCAAAACCTAATAAGCACAGCACAAAGATGTGTAGGTGAAACCCAATAAGCACAGCACAAGCGCTGTGCAGGTGAAACCTAAAAAAGGAAAAAACAGACCAAGAATTTCTCTGTTGGAAACTTGCAAAGCAGGCACCATTCTGTGGGGCATTCAGTGTCAAGAGAGAACTATGCACAAGCCTCATCTATTTACTTAAAGCATAGTCCACACACACAGTG
Organism: Calotriton arnoldi; assembly: GCA_963921515.1. Classification (NCBI taxonomy): domain Eukaryota; kingdom Metazoa; phylum Chordata; class Amphibia; order Caudata; family Salamandridae; genus Calotriton; species Calotriton arnoldi. Next base: position 717,420 of record CAWUFW010002155.1, on the reverse strand, counting down.
AGAGTGAGTGGATATTTAAGAAAAAGCAATTGATTCGTACAGGGAAAAAATGGATTCAAAGTGTGCACAACTGCCCAGTATCATAAGCATGCCTGGTTCAGAAATGTGCAAAACTAACCGCTATATATATATATTTTTGGAGTTTTATATAGCGCAAACTAGACCGGAAGGTATCAGAGCGCTTTACATGAGCATCAGTTGCGTTACAGACGCACACATTCTATATATGAAGCACAAAAGGCACAGCGGAGGGTGTGTGCGTGTGTGCGCAATAGTACCTAATTGAAGGCATTCGAGGATCAGCAGTGTGGGCACAACTGAAATGAAGACGAAGTATGGATGGTTCAGCAGTGTGCATAACTACCCAGTATAGGAAGCATGTTTGGCTTAGCAGTGCTTGCCCAAATACAGTATGTAGAGGTATGCAAGGCACAGCCGTGAGTACGCTTGCATAATTGTCTAAGAGGAAGCATGCAATGCTCAACAGTGTGGTCACAATTGTGGTGTATAGAAAGGATGCATGGCTCACCACGGTGCTAAATTGCACTCAAGCAAGCATGTATTGACCAGCAGTGTGCACTATAGCAAAGTACAGTGTGCACGAAAGGCACAGCAGAGTGTGCACAAGGCTGCAATAAATGAAAGGTGCTTACCATTGTAACGAAAACCAAACACATATTGGGAGAATGCACGGTTTAGACATGCGTGCACGCATGATTATGTAGCTCTTGCTTGTTACAGCAGGAATGTCGCGGCCAATTGTGTATGACTACCCAGATCCTAAATGTTTAGGAACCATGCTCTGCTCTGTACCCTATTTCGTTCCTGTGTGCGTGTGAGCAAACAGATTTGGTGTGGAGGATGCTAACCTCTGTGTGTGATGAGCATGCACCCCCTCAGTGGAGCACATTGTCAGTTTGGCTGTTAGAAAGCATACGCTGCTCTTCACCAGTTTGCGGACACTGTCCGCGCAGGGCTTTACTCAGCACTTAGACGGCAATCTAACAGAGCAGAGAGGGCGCTGCATGCCCTCACAGCAGCAAGCCCCTTTTACCTCAAAAACGTGACATTCAGAGACACCACAAGCAAGTACTTCTCCCCTAAGCACATGGTCATTAAGAGTACCAACCCTAGTACCCTGTCCATGTTCTGCCATGTGCACATGCAGACCCTGGGTGCAGAGTGCGGTAGGTACCTGGCTGGCGTCGGTGTAGGGGCTCCCACGAAGCTCAGCATGTAGAGGGGGCCCAGGGGCTGCAGCAGGGCTACTGTGGGCGCTGTACGCTGACCATGGAGAAGAGACTGCACGGTGCTGCCACTGCCGCGAAACAGGCATGCTGCTCGGGCTCCAGGGCCTCTGGTCTGCCACTGCCTTCGCCCGGCTTCAGCACGAGCGCAGGGGTGGCACATGCGGGCAGTTTACATCGCGTGCCTCTCCACGGCTCACTCATAAATGGAGGGCACGCAGGATACACGCTCACAGCAAGTGCACGGCCTACCCAAGTTCATTGTTCTGTGGAGCAGCGGGTGCTCTGGCGAATCGAGTCACACATGGAAGGAGCGCACGAGCCAAGCCAGAATGGGAACACAAGCTGCTGCGTTTGGGGAAGAGGTTGGGGAAGAGGGGATAAGCTGTGGTGCTGACACGCTTGCTCAGAAATAAGTTCGATACAGAAGAAAATGAGTACTTGGGCCTTGTGATACTGATAAGAAGAACACACAAAGAACAGTAGAAAATGTCATGCTACAACGAATAGAAACTAAGGAAAAGTAAGTGGCAAGCACACGAACCAATGAAAAGTAAGGAAAAGTAAGGGTGGAATGTAAGCCACTTTTAAGATTTATATTAAATAGATTTCACAAGCACAGCACAAGCTCTGTGCAGGCGAAACCTAAAAAATGCGCTTTGAATACATGGATTTCCAACAGTGCTGGGAGGATGCCAAATATTTGCCATAGCGTGTTATTTCCTGGAATCACAGAATCTGTTCAGTTTTTCTTAACGGAGCCGCATTCATACTTGTCTGCAAAAAAATGCAATTTCATTACAACTCTAACTATAATTATTTAGATGTTTTCTCATTATAGTGAAAACTCAGAGGTCTTATCAAAAGCTAGTTTTAACTGGAAATTAATAAAAAGCCTTGGCAGAGTTAATAGGTCTCTCCCTTTTGTGACCTATTGGCTCTGTCAATGGTTTTTAGCCACGGGATGCTATGCAGCATAGCTCAAGGTTAAAAAAAAGTGCAATATCTATGGTTACAAGTACTTGGAATGTTACACCGGTAAGCAACCTCATGATGTATAACTTTAGAATGAGTATTATTTGAAACTCTGCACAAGAATTTGAAACTGCAGGGCTTTAAGTGGACTGTGTGACTCTGGGTCTCAGACCGGTAGAATTAAATATGGACATTAAAACGGCTCTGTATCGGGTCCTATGTTACTGTACTTAATGTAAATGGCAATAACACTAACCAATATCTGAACAATGAATGTAAAAATGATAATGTAATTCTGTTTGTATTTCACTTTTTACTTATATTTCAGTGTGACATTCTCACAGTTCCTTTCAATGGGTAAGAAAGGTGTTCAGGATACGTGGTCATCCAATCCTTGGCTTCTACGCAGAGCGAACAGAGGGATAGCCACATATTCCAGTTGCAAATGGGATTCTGTGCAATTGTGTGTGAACAAGGTAAACAGTTGTCCAAATATTGACAAGGCAAAACTAAATGAAAATGCAGAGTTTACATGTGAGTGGGTGTGTTTTGCGTTTGAGGGACAGTGAAGAGATGGAAATGCGAGGAAGTGCATTCATGAGAGAGGGGAAATAGGGTGCTTAACAAGAAAGAGATGAGGTGTAAGCTAAGCAGATAGACGAGATGTGGAGAGAAAAAGGGCATACATGTCTAATAGAGAACATACCAGGAGTGATGGAGACACTCCAAAGACCGCTACCCCTTCCTCAGGTCTAATTAATGTTTAATTCAGTGCCTCATTTTTTCAGAAGTGAAACATTTTCAATATTATTTACAACAAAATTATTGTTGTTACTTATTTATCCTAAACAGCTAATAACCAATGACAAAGCCAATAGCTCTGGCTCATTTTAGATGTATACCAGGTTTGTGATATATATAGATCTAGATGCAATAACAGGAAACAGAGAGGAATCAAAAAAGTACACTAGGAGGATCCCAGATATTTAGCCATTCACTGAATTCCATAAGCCATCCCCCTTTAGGAGACCTCCCACTTTTCTCATCCCACTGCGCTACCGTCAGTAGGATGGCTGGGACCTTTCTCATGTGGAAATAAACTTGAAGGAAACGTACTGGAGCGCATCATGACATTTTTCAAGTACAGGTTTATACTTTGTTACACTGGCGATAAGTATAAAGGAGAATTTACAAGAACTTAAGTCTCCACATCGAAAGGGAGGTGATTTAGCCTACAGCACGGTGTCTCTGTAATTATCCAATAATTTACACCTTATTGCTTTGGAGTAATTTCTTCTCTTCAATACAGTAATGCTTCATAATTATCTTAACCACTAATGAAGCCAAGGAAGTAGTTAGTGTGTGGTTAAAGCTTTGCCTTGCGTGCATTTTTAGTGTGACTCATACAGCATGCACAGTGTTTAGGGGTTATTCTTTCTTCTTGCGGCGTTTGTGAAGAAAGCCTCCAATGTTTGGACACAACTGAAAAGGTGAGATGCAACACTCAAACTTTGTTTACCCTTAAATTTGAGGGAACCTAAATGGGTGGTGAATCTGTTCAGTGAACACTATTAGCAGAACAGGTTTCATTCTCTGGGCGTGTCTGCACGAGGATACTTCATGTGCACATACAAAAGGACTTTAGGTGCTTTTTTTCTTTTTAGTTACCAATCCAAATTGGGTTGGTAATTAAAAAGAAGGTAAAACACTCAAAAGATTTTTTTTCAAGTGGGAGGGAGGGGGAGAGAAAGAAACACAGGGGAGGGTGGGGGCTGAAGGCCGAAGCACAGAGTAGGGTTGAGGGGTACGCCAAAGCAACATGGGAAGGGAAGCCAAAGAAATAGGGGAGAGGGTTAGAGGGCATGCAAGAACGGGGGGGTGGGAGGGGACACGAAAGCAAAGAGTGGAGGGAGGGTACATGAAAGCAATACAGGGTTTCGGGAAAGCAACACAGAAGACGTGGTTAGGGAGAAGCAATGGCAGTGACGGCCAGTGCAGGTAAGAGCGGTGGGCGGCTTTGGGGGGAGGAGTCGACAGATGACAACAAAAAAAAAAAAAAAAAAAAGAAAACCACTTACCTTGCGCTCGCCGCATCGCCGACTCGGCGATGCGGCAAGTGCAAAGTAAGTGGTATTTATTTTATTTTCCCTCGTCGTCATATGTCGACTCCCCTCCCACCCTGCCCCACCCCACCGACCGCTCTTACCTGCACCGGCCGTCACTGAGCAATGGAGATAAATGCACAGGTGAGCACAAGAGGGAGGGGGCAGGGAGAAGCAGTCAGGCAACAGGGAATAACAGAGTGCAGGAGGAGAGACATACGCAAGGGGGATGGCTCAAAAATGCACACACACTCTAATGGAGTGATTCACACAAAAGAAAAAAGCAGTGCTTGATAAGCAAGCAGTAGAAGCAGCGATGCCAGCCAATCAAAGTTATTGTAAAGAGGCAATGTTTCATGGGAGGGAAAACACAAAATTAACAAACTGGGACACTAATTAGAAGTGGGTGAATAGGAGTGACAAGGAAATCCAACCAATGGTAATCAATGGGAGGGCATCAAGTCCCTCTATGTTCTTGGTAAGCACATGCACGGCCTAGGAGGCTCAACCTAAAATAAGTACAACTTTAAGCCACTCTCTGTTAATTCAATTGCCTATTGGCACTTTTCACAGTGCAAGGATTTTCCACACCCAAACCTTTTTACATTTAATTCAGAGCTTTAAGTGGGATGAAAAAGGGTGTCTTTCCAAGACACATGAACTATGTAATTATGGGCTGAGCTTAAAAACGTAAACTAAAATTCCATGCTTCCAGCAGCGTTCCACTCGACCGGTATTTTGGTGCCTTCTGAACTTTCTGTAATTGCATTCAAATAGATAACACAACAACTGACATATGCCTAAAACTAGAAAGACTATTGGCTTTGCAAGTGGTTGTTAGCTATTTAAGATAAAGGAGTAACAACAATGATTTTGTTTTAAAAAATGGATACTGAAAATGTTTAAATGCCTTGCGGACATAACTGATTTGCAAGGACCACTGTCAGGAGAAATGGCAATACTTGAAATCTGGGGAGACATTGCCATACACAGATATGTCATGATTTTTTGTAGGCTGAGTTTTATGGGGACTTGGAGAAATGTGGTCCAACGATGGGGCTCCCCAGTTACCCCTGACCTGGAACAATGGAAAATGGACACCGACTGGTACTCCCTGGATGAAAAACAAGTCTTCAAAAGTAGGGGCTGCCCAAAATAGTCGAAACTGTAAGCCATGGGCCTCACTGCGGGATGTGCCTTGACTCTCCTGAACCGATGAGATTTGGTGGTGTGTGGTCAGGGCCATCTCTAGGGTGGTGTGACTGGTACAGCCACACCTGGCACTGACCTCAGGGGGGCGCCAAACATGGGTTTAAAAAGCACCTGCTACAGAGTAAATTTTGAGTCCAGCAGTGTTTAGGCAACACTGTTGAGATCACATTGGTGATTAATGTTCCTGCTGGAGAGAGATTAGAGTTTTGTCTAGTGGCAGTTTCTATTCATGAAAAAGTAGTGCAGAGGCTTAATATGCCTGCTGGAAAGAACATGCACCATGCAAATCACCGAACTGTATTTTATGCAGCACCTTGATACCTGCGGGTTAAGCGCGCCTTACATATTTCTTTTCATTTTATTTCATAGTATCACTCAGTAGGTTGCTGCTTTTGTCACAGAGATCCTTTTGCTGCTTGCAGTTCATAAGTTACAACCCTCGTATAGCACAGTGAGCTATGTACAGTCATCAAAGAGCAGTATGCAAACTGCGTGGTATAGGTTAGAATGTTACGAGGATATAATATCAGGAGAAATGTCTTATACTGCAGAAATGTAGAGGGTCTACACCAGAATGATAATCATAGGTGTTTAATATAGTAACAGAGCATAAGCAACCAGCCAAAACAAAAGCAACCAGCCGACACGTGTTTCGTCACAAAGGGTAGAAACCCGTGACTCTTCAGGGCTGAAAGGCGGTGCCAACAAGGTGGATTCAAGTGACCGTTCAAGAATCCAAAACGGCAATGAGGAGCAGTGCGAACCACGGTAGGTGGGCTACTGCCAAATGTAAGGAAAGGAAGACGGATATCGCCGGGCGGCGGATAAGCCAATGAGGACTATTGACCTTCAGAAAATGGTTCCGGAAGAGGGCCATCTTCCGGAACCATTTTCCTTCCTGAACAACACTTCTCCCAGTTTCCTGTACTCCGGCGCATCCGCCGTTGTCGTCCTGGACTACTGACCTGGCACGCCTAATTCTATATTCCCCCCTGTGCTACTTAGCACTTGGTTAATCTCGTCGCCACAGACTGCATCGACTTTTCTGAAGGTCAATAGTCCTCATTGGCTTATCCACCTTGTTGGCACCGCCTTTCAGCCCTGAAGAGTCACGGGTTTCTACCCTTTGTGACGAAACACGTGTCGGCTGGTTGCTTTTGTTTTGGCTGGTTGCTTATGCTCTGTTACTATATTAAACACCTATGATTATCATTCTGGTGTAGACCCTCTACATTTCTGCAGTATGAGACATTTCTCCTGATATTATATCCTCGTTACGTGTGCCCGGGACTGTACCTACTTCATTTGTGTGGATTTCTATCCATACCATCACGGGGGTTTTAGGGCATATCCCCTGACCTGGTTTGCACCGTTCACACTCCTAGTATAACATAAACTCAGCGCGAATTAGCTTGAGCGCCATTATTCCTGTCAATACTAAAAACCCCACACTGATACATAGGTTAGAATGTTACATTTTTTTCTCAGTCTGTCATTATCCTAATGTTGCTAATAAGGGTTTATTTGGGTAGAAATGCATTCTCATTAGTAAAGCCAACCATTGTGGAAAGTTTTAAATCCTAAGTTTGGGCTTCTTCAAACCAAACACTCATATGCTGCCTACTAATATCAGAGACAAGTGACTCCTACACCTTGCAATCCTCATTGTCTTGTGTAACATTTACTACAGATTGATTTACACACACATGATTCATTGGCTCTGTATAATGTGTGTGTGTGATGAAAAGTGCTCTGACACCTCACAATTGTATGAGTAGCACTATAAAACAAATGAAATGCATGTGGGAGAGGGGTTATGAAGAGATGAGGGGGGAAAAGGTGGAGTGTGGTACTGAGGGAATTCGTGGAGAAGTAGGTTTTTTAGGGGGCGGGGGGCTCCAATAAAGATTGTCGCCCTGGGTAGCACAAGGGCTAAAGCTGTCCCTGGGTGTAGGGTTGGTCCCTGAAGGAATGCAATGGTGATTCAGTGTCCTTTTTATAATATGTGTCATGTGCTACCTGTTTGCTGCCCTACAGAGGTGAGTGGTGTGTGCTTCTTTGTTTAAAAAACTTCAATAAAAGATTGCTTGAAAAAAATATTGAAAAGGTTCCAATTCTAAAAAACAGGAGACTGTAAAATAAACATTACTAAGGTCGTTCGAGGAGTATTGGTTTAAGCAGTGTTTCAAACACTCCTGTTCGTCCCTTCATACCACTTTTCTCTGCAGTCAATGTTAGACACTTACACCTTCTTTCTCCCCACATTCTTCTGAAATCCACCAAGTGCATATTTCATTCCTTTCTTCGTTAGCACCCAGGCCAAGGTTTGGATACATGTCTTCTGAATACATTTTTGACCCACTGACAGTCCCTGTGAGGAACTCGCACTGCCTTCATCCTCAGCTCTAGACTTCTCAATCGTGGCCTGTTATAAACACTTGGAGGCAACTAAGTCTAAAGTATGCACCTTATGTTGTACAAAAAAATACAGAAACAACAACCTGGAAAAATAAAGGAATGTAAGATTAAGTAAATGTGAAATATAAACAGGAAACAGACACAAGGTGATGGGAGGAATGCTTGCAATTTGTCTAACCGCTGGCAATCGCTCAGGGTAGCATCTCAACCCATTGTTCTTTTGCTCACCATGCCACCTCAGTTTGGACCCAGCCATGTGTAAATAAGTATAGACCCTGCTCCTCATGGGAACAGTCCAGCCCGAACTGCCAGGCCAGGTACTCACTGAACTGGTACACGAGCAACCCAGTACCGTTTTCGTCCTAGTTATGGGCTCATCAGCTGGGTACAGCTTGGTTCAAGTGACACATTGAGCATTAAAGTTTTTTACATTAATTGTTCAGAAATCAATCAGTGATTTGCTTGTAAAGTGAATGAAAAAATGTAAGGCCCAATAGGGACCTGTTTCAATGTCCATTTTTAATAACTACCAGTTCTGAGATCCCAGAGAAACCTGACCCACTAAAAGCCCAGATTTTATTTATGCCTTTTTGTAGGGGGATAAGACACTGCTTAGTGGCTGCCTGATGATTAATAGGAGGAAATGCAAAACAATGAAAGTAACTCACAGAATTGATAATGTGCCTGGCAGAGTCTAGCTCCTGGAGTAAATTCAATCGATGGAAAAGACTTGGTGTGAGAAGGAGATTACAGAATCCAAGCAAGTTGTTATTGGCATATATGGATCTCTAGTCTGACGGGTCTGCGCTCTTCAGACAAATTAAGGCTTGGCAGACCCACCCAGAGTGCCACCATGGGATGTTGCAATAAGAGTCAGGAGAGATATATTAGTCTTAGTTTCATAGCTCACAAGTGTAATGGCTATAGAAGTGAGTTTCCTCAGTTGCAAAATGACTCCCACTGCCCCAATGGAAAACCCTCAACCACGTACAGCTAGGTAGAACAAAGTAGTACTGAAAAACAATTGTTTAGCCTGTGGAAGATGTGACAAGAGTATGTTGCCTCTTGTGGAACGCACACCCCAATCACTGACTTAGATTGCTGTCCTAACAGGGGATTATTCTCCAGGAAACAAACTATTCAAACTCTGTTTTGGTGACCAACATAGCCAGAAGCAAAGATATGGCTATCCATCAGGCTCACAGCATAAATGTTGGAACAGAGAAATCTTTAGTCATTCCCTGCAACAGCACAGCTATGCATAGAAGACACAGCGATACCAGAATACTTTGGTAGGGCTTTTTCTGAAGGTGAATGTATGCTGATCAATGACAGAACAGCACAACAAATACCATAATGCTTCAAATGTGCTTTGATGGACTCCGGGGAATAGCAAAATCCCAAGAGGTATTTACTGCTGTGTAATTGCAGTCACCATGGTAATAACTTGGAAACATCCAATCCTAAGAGGGCTTTGCAATGCAATCCCATGGCAGCAGGGTACCCCAATCCTGACACCCTTATTCGTAGCTCTTATAAATGGTCTTGAACTGTTTAAGTGCCTTATGGATATCTATACTAAGTAACCAAGAGAATAAGTTTAACACACAACTTAAGTTTTAAGTAGCGTTTTTCCTTATATGAAATCTGAAACTAGGAAACCTATGCTTTACAATTTAAAAAAAACCTCAAGATTGTTAGTCATAGCAATACTAGAATGCATCAGCAGATCTTCCGTAGAGTCTGAAGTGAATTCACATTGGAAAAGTGCAGAGAATCACCCTAGGTCTCAAAATGAACCAGCAGGGTTGTGACAGACTACTTACTGAATCATAGAATGAACTAATTTGAAAATACATTTGTGCACCAAACAAACGTATTTGTAACGTGCTTCATTCTTTGAGTCAGTCTCCGGCCTTCCTCAGGTTCTTGCAAACCCTCTCAGTGGGGCTCTCTGATGGAAACAAGGATTAATTGTAATACTCTTGAACCAGAAATCTTTAATTGTTCCATGTCCCCTATGAGTAACTTAGGTATTCCTATATATTTCACTGTAGTCTGGGACTGATAACCTCAAGTCCCCAGTACGGCCTGGGATATATATATATATATATATATATATATATATATATATATATATATATATATATATATATATATATATATATATATATATCTCACAACAATCCTCCCGCTCGGAGAGAATAAACGGAGCGCACTCACGGGGAGATTTTTACAGCAAGTTTAATCCATTACAGGCAATTTTCACGGGCAATCCACAGTAAAAAACCAACGCGTTTCGGTCTCCATGAGACCTTGGGAACCATGACTCTGGAAAGATGCCAGTGGTTAGTGAATTATTCCATATGTGATTGAGGGACGGATTGAGAGTATAGGCAAGAGCTTCCAACAGTTTCGGGGGCAGGGGTCTACTGGGGATCCTGACTTACATTTCAAAATTCCACCCAAGGATACCTCAAGTGAGATGGGAAGAAATACAGACAAGGATGCATCCCCAGCATGGCTCTCCTCATCTATAGACTCGATGGTGTCCTGCTTAGGCGAGAAGGCATCGTAAACCTTATGTATTTTTTCCTCAAAACAATCTGACAGTTTTTCACAAAGTAAAGGGGATGAAGGTATCTTACTCTCTTGCGCTGTGGGTTTGGTGAAGGAGCGGACTATCTTAAAAATGTCTCTGCTAGAATTATCTGACGTATTGATGCGCTTCACAAAGTGGTCCCTTCTAGCGATTTTCATGGCTTTGTGGAGATCTTTTAAGGCATCCCTGTAGGTCTTTTTTGCCAATGGACAATATGTTTTTCTCCAGAGACGCTCTATGCGCTTACAGTTGCTCTTTGCCATTATCAGCTCCTCCGTGAACCATGGCGCCGAAGGTGCCCTTCTAGGAGAGCTGACTAATCTAGCTGGAGCAAGCTTGTCCAAAGCACCCGACATCCATACATCCAAGGCCATAGTGTCCTTGTTAGGGTCGTTGGACCATTGGGGTTGGCTGTCCAGCAATACCGGACCTAAGGAGACTGGTTCCTTTTGAGCGTTTGTAAAGGTTTTCCTTTGCATTGAGGTATTGCTCTGCTGCAAGAGAATGGGATCAGAAAATGATCAGTCCAAATCTGTTGTTGCGGGGGCTCAACGACCAAAGAAGAGATGTTGGAAAACACCAGGTCAAGTATATTACCAGCACAATGGGTAGAAAACCTTACGTGCTGCGTAAGATTGGCTCCCTCAAGTGACATCAGTAATTGTAAGTATCACTATCCTTTGCAAAAGCAGGAACAGTTAACTGCTCCATTGCTGCACCTTAATTCTCAAGCCTTTTATCAGACAACCACAAAAATGTACCAAATCCAACATTCAAGATAGTGTTTACAGGGTTCAAACATTCGATAACTGCTCGTATGGAGATGTGGACTGCAAGTTGGTTGAGAGCTTTCCATGGAAATGTCTGTGCTCTTTTAGAAGTGCCGGGCAAATACACACTATATGAACTATTGTTGTTTTTGCCAAGCTGCATAGCCTACAAGCTGTACCATTTGACCAGTTATATCCATGGTGGTAAGCTGTCAAATGTTGGTAGGGCACCAAAGCCGCTACATCGGATAACAAACGACGTGGGATTGCACGCCGGGAACAAGTGCAGGGAAGCGTACTCGCTTTGTGGAAGGAAAGGAACGTTTTGGTCATGGATGGGAGATCAGAAATTCAACAGAAGAATTAATGATTAAGGATATTGGGGAACAGACGGCTACAGTTTACAAGGATCTTTACCCATGCGGGGATTTGATGAAGATTTACCGGTCGACAGCGTCATAGGCAGAAGAGGTTGTCGGCGGGAGTCCAGCCAAGATTACGGCCGGGCCAATCATGATGTGCCTTTCAGTCAAGGAAACTGTGGCAGGGATACCTCCTACTTTGAGTTGGTGGAATCAGAGGAAATGAGGTAGAAACTTAGTATTTTTTTCCTGTCTTTTCCGACTTCTGTTTCCATCTTGAACCAGATTGTCCAGGTCCTCCCTTTGCTGCTACTACCTGACCACGACACTAATCAAGTCCGTTGTCGTCGGGATCTAAAGTAAGCTTCTTTTGCACTTGTCCTACTATGAATAGTGTGTTGACAATTGTTTTAGTCTAGTGTATTTTTACATTGTTCTTACATGCATTTTTCTTTCATGAATACTACATTAGTGTACATTTTACAATTTATCAAGGTCGAATGAACACACCTGTATTGTTGTTGTGGTGGTTGTGGGTGTTGTGCTTGTGGTACCTATGGGTGTGCATTCAATAGTGTGTGTGTGTGCTGAACGCTATGCAATATGTAAAAAAGGGGTGAGAACACATTGCCTACATATATTATAGAAGCAAACACAATATATATGTGTGTAATGACATATAAATCAGTAGTACTTACCAGCCTCCATTCCACTAGGGACTCACTTCATCAGCAAACCACCGCTAGGACAAGGCCAGCCCAACGTGGACATCTAATTAGGCTTGGCACAAACTCGCCCAACCTGACGGCGACAGAGTACTATTAGCCAACAGAGAAGTCCACTGCCTCATCCATTGTGTGCCGCTTACGCAACGGGAAACAGTCTGTCTATGCGGACAGTGGTTCAGCCAGCACATATCTAAATATGGCGGGGGGATACCGTCAGCTTGGCGGAATACTAGGATACTCTACCACGGAGGGACGACGGGAGTCCCGCCAGGATCTAAATCAGGTCCATAGTTATTTATAATTTACCATGAGTGGGCGCATTTCACCAAAGTGATTTTGCCCTTCAGCATGGAAATCCTCAGGATTTACTGGTTTAGGATCTTTTTAATTACATTGCCCAAGACTGTAGTCACCCAAGGGTAGGTTGCTTGTAACAAGTATATTGGTTTTTCACGATATTTGGGATATGACAAGTCTGGGTAGGAGGAATTAATATCTTGCCAGATAAGATGGTCCAGCGTGCCAGGCTATGCAGCTTTAAGCCGGTGGCACATTTAAAAAAAGAAGCCTTGCCAGATTCTGATAAAAAAGGCCAAACTCAAGGCTCACCTTGGCTTACAGTGAAGATTTTGGAATTCTGAATATTGATAAGTACGTTGTGGCTATGAACTGATCATGGAGCTCTGCGTCTTTGCCCCGCATTATTTTGTTCCCATAGGTTATGGTGGGAATTAGTTTTGTGTTCATGATCTTTATATATTTACAAACAGATTTTGTGTTCTTTGACAGCAGAGCCTAATACCAATGCATTACTACAGACATCTTAAATAAATGCGCAGGAACAACATCATAATATCAATAACAACACATAAAAACTCTTTTAGACTGTCTGGCACTTAATGTTGAGCACACAGATACTATTGCTCCACAGATGAGGTATTTTTATTAACCTATTGGGTACAAACACTATGTCAGCTCTGCTAGGATTTGCACCTGCCATGTGCCCAAATATACCTGCAGAAAGCACATTGATTAGCTTCTGTTTTACTATGCTAACAGGTCATGAAATCTGGCCAACACAATATAAAGTGTACATCCAGAGAATGGTTGCTCACTCCAAATATGAGAACTACAAAAAAGCTACATTTTCAATACTCCCCACAGGTAACAACCAGTGACAAGACACACCCCATGGCATACAAAAGCAGGGATAAAAATGATAATGGAGGAGAACACATTTGCTGAGAAAAAGAGACGGTGCCTCTCAGAAATATCCCTCTTCTGTCCCACAGCTCCGAAACATTACGCCCATGGTCTCAAACATATCATTCAAAGAGATGGTGGCAGACATCCTCTTAAAACAAAGAATACAAGTTCCTGGATTCAAAGAAAATGGGAGTTTCAAATATGGAGCTTATGTAAGTCACAAAAACCATGTCAGAGAGTTCTTAAACTGTAAAACGAACTTTGTTATTTATAGTCCACACTACATGGCTCGTGTCTTTCAGAGATGAAAGAACCATTTTTCAATATAAATCAGCATCATTATCAGCTCGCGTAAAAGAAATTCTAAAAACTTTGGCTGATCTAGTAACATCTTCTGAGTAATTTATTTAAAGAGTATTTTTACTACAACGTTCTATCACCTGAACAGCAAGCATAATGACCCTATTTAAAACAAGCGAGCAAATAAGTAGCACCTCAGACTTTAAAGCAGGCACAGCTAAGGATGGCAATTACAGTTTAGAGAGCAATTTTCAGGTTCACTGAATGACTCTAGCGAATCAAGAAAGTAAATTACTCCAGACCTGTAACATATAACAGCATTTTCTCAGTATACACTATTACCCTTTCATTTAACACATATAGATATGCTGGCAGCATATTGACTTAAACATTTGTTCAAACTCTACAGAATCCTGTTAAGAATGTATAGAAATCCACTGTCACCTAGGAAACTGTATCATTATGGCCAAAACATTATCTTGGCTGTGCAGATATTGAACCAGCTGTGCATGGATCTACCAATCAATTTCATAATACGTTTTAATCAGTTCTTTGCAGGTGTATAATGATTTTAGGGGGAAACAGCTGCCCTGTATTCTAATTTAGTTACCTATGAAGAGTAATCAATAAAATCAGAAAAGACAACTAAGAACCAAGGCAACCGTGAAAATGAAAAGCTTGAAAGGCTAAAGAAAAGATCCATAAATCTGCTTCTACCTTTAGTCATGTACTGCTTTCACTCCCTCAATCTAACCACATATGGATCTGGGTAGATTTTTTTAAGGACCTTGTTATGACTACTAGAGGTACTTGGGTGCTTCTTTACATAGTAAACAAGAAACTTTTAGCTACCTTAAGTAATGACTTCTTAAGCTTTGAAAAATACAAATATTCATTGCTTCATAAATGTATGTCTTGGGTGTCTAAAATGCTAACCCCTATTTTAAACCACTTAGGGGATATTACATCCTGTAAAGGTTTTGCTAAAGTGCACCAACAAGCAACACTAAAATCGCTGTCAAGTGGCACTCACCAAAAAGTTTAACTTTTTTAAGCCAACAGCACTGAGCACGGTCTCCTTTAATAGTTGGGGACAGTGCAAGTTCAAGCATGATGGGGTTGCTGGCTGAAACGTCCCTAACTGCATGATGTATTTTACAGCTGATCTTTTAGTGCATCCATTTAAGGTATATTTCCAGCTCTGTCTACGAAGGCTACACAAATGAAAACATTAAACAACAGAAACTCTCCCCTCCTTTTTATAAGAGGTAATTGCGGACCACATGAGCTCCTTCACAGCTCTATTAAAAACTGCGAACAAACTTAGAATGCTTCTAAAAGGAACAGCAAAGCAATTTGATGATCAAAAAGAAAAATGGTTTGGTCTGCTCTGGTGTGCAAGTGGTAGAGCACCTAGAAAAAAGAAAATAATGACATACCCCCAACCATGTAACAATGTAACATCATCGGGGTGAAAAAATACATTTTAATGAAGCCTCCATGCCTTAGTTCCACAGAATGAGGATTTCTGCAGTCTTACAAATCAAATTACCTTTATTTCAACATTTTGGGCATACTATTACACAAATTTGAATAAAAAAAACAGTGCAATTTCTTTCTACGTTTATATAAATGTATTTCTTTTTAAAAGAACAATACGAGAAAGTAACAATGAAAAGCAGTAGAATGTGCATAATTAGCACAACTGCAATTCCTTAGAAACAAATACAGTTATATGAATCTGAACACTTTAGTGACAATCTCTAGGACCACTTTTAGAAGCATGTTGGATTCTCATCTTTTCAAACCAAAGATCTGATATCCAGTTATGAAGAGTTAGTGCAGTGTATGAGATCTCAAGTAGACAGTGTCAGAACTTCGTTTTTTATGTAATTCTTCTTGAGGGACAGTATTGAATGGGGTAGGCTGACATTACACATCAATTTCATGTCTGGTTTCTGTACATGTGCGCCCATGTCATTTATTTTTCTAAATTCAATATGAACTAAAGGTCAACGTGCCCAACCTATACATTTTGATTGATCGATAGTTGGCCATGGACTCTCCTAAATTTAAAAACGTATTACAAGTAGAGGATATCTACACTCTACAGGAAACTAAGTGGCAGATTCTAAAGTTGAAGATGTCTTAATGTCACAACGTTTTTGACAAAACACTACTTGATGACAGATGAGGCTGCATTTTCAGTTGTGTTTTATTAAAGTGTCTGTTTCTCTTCAGGTTGATTTGTTTTTTTGTTTCTATAACAGATTAAATAAATGTGGTATTATTGTGTCTTTGTAAATTATTGTCATTCATCCAGCGTGTGGCCATTAGGTTCATGGTGGATGGCAACTAATGAACAGTTTTTATGCTGAAAATGCCTATTTCACTTCTTGTTTAGTCATTATTCAAGTATATAAACCACTGCTTGTCCACCCTGAAGCTACGTGATGCGATTAAAATAAAGCAAGTAGTTTCGTTTTCACTGTTCACTTGGGCCAGCTGAAATGTAGAATTAATGTACATTTAGAATGTTTCTTCTGTTTTCCTCTTTTAACAGGATTCATAAACTGTTAATGAAGTAATGTGGAATTTACAACATATATGTAGTATTAATCCAAACCTGAATAATCTGAAGAGTCAGAAGTGTTATAGGATCTTTAATGCTATGAACCTAAAAGATACCCTACAGGGTGATTAGTTGTGCTAAGCAAATCAAAGTAACATAACATGTCATAATAATCAAGCTCAGGAACTAAAATAAGAGACTTGTTTAGTATGCAATGCAGGTTCTTGGCAGTGCATCTACTGATCCATCATAAATACGTAGGATGAGTAGCTCATAGTCTTTGACAATGGGAATTACTCTACTTATTTAATTACCGAACCTATTGGGATTATCAGTAATGTGGCATACCCACGAGTCAGGACGTTATACCCCAGGAAACTCAAATTGGTTAATGCAACTGAAGTGTCCATGTGAAAAGCAGCAAATATTGATGAACAATCAGGGATTTCAATGCAATAATGGAATTGCCTATATTATTTCCTATTTCTTAGCGAAGTCCGAGGTGTGTTTTTCAGACCCACAGAATTACCATACCAGCTATTCAGGTAACTTCAGGTCTCAAGCAGCAGGGCAGTCCTCTGAGGGCACAAGGCAGGCTTCAGGCAGCAGGGCAGTCCTCTGAAGTACACAGCAGGCCACAGACCGCAGGGCAGTCCTCTAGGAGTCCTTCCATAGGTCTAGAAGTGAACTGAAGAGCGGGTCTGACAGCCCAATTTTTATACCTGGTACCCCCTTTGAAGTGGAAGAAACGTCTGGAGTTTTCCTCTTACAGAAGTGTCTGGAATTTCCTACCTCCCGGCCCTGGTCGGAACCTGTCTGCAGACACAATAGGCTAAGGTAGTGTCTTTGCAAGCGTGATAGGTGACAACTTTGCCCCCCCATCAAGTCAGGATGGCCCCTCCTGCCAACACCCAGACCCTCTATTGTGTGGCTGTCTGGGAGGAATACCCCATGGCCCGATGCAAAATACACTTAGTCATGTGATCCAGGAAACAGGCATCAAATTGTTAGGACATTAAATGCCAACTTTCAAAAAGTGTCATTTTCAAAATAGTGACTAAAGATTTGACTTTGCCATTAAAGACAGTTTTAAATTCCAATTCCTTAGACATCAAACGTGACATTCCGACCTGCACCCAAACAAACGTTATCACTTATTAAATATAATAAGGTGGAGAGGTATGCCTTGTAAAACTAAAAAAGGAATTTAGGAGCTTTTCACTATAAGGACCTCTAAAACTTAAAAGTACATGTCCTACACCTTTTAGATACACTGCACCCTGCCCTGTAGGGTGTTCAGGGCCTACCTTAGGGGTGACATATGTATTAAAAAGAAAGGTTTGGGCTTTGCAAAAGGTTTATTTAGCCATGTCAAAATGGCAGTGTAAATTTCACACAGGCTCTGCAATGGCAGGCCCGGGACATGGTTAAAGGGCTGCTTAAGTGTGTAGCACAATGAGTGCAGCAGGCCCACTAGTAGCATTTATTTTACAGGCACTGGGTACATGTGGTACCACCTTTCTAGGGACTTATAGGTACATCAAATGTGCCAATTGGGTAGAAGTAAAGTTTACCATCTTTAATGAAGACAGCGCAAGCACTTTAGCATTGGTTAGCCGCAGTAAAGTGCACAAAATCCTAGAAGCCAACAAAATCCGATTCAGAAAACTAGAGGGCACAAAGCAAAAAGTTTGGGGGTAACTCCACAGATTAAACCGAATTAACTTCTACAATCTGTTAAGTCTATTACCTAATTTCTTATGGAAGAATACTCCTTCCTATGCCAAATTTGGTGGCTATACTTGCCATTATCCACAAAACATCCTTGACATTGTCTTCTCGTCTTTGAACTCTTCCTTTGAAAGAGTCTCTTCCCACCTCCCATTTCCCAACCTCCATTCCACTCTGAGGCTCTAGCCTGAAGGAAATCAACAACTTCAAAACCCACTATTTATTTGAGCACTAAATCAAACACTATGTACAAGACTTTAACCTCCCAGGAGAATAAGCTACCAAAAGCATGAAAAAAATCCTTTTCTTTACATAACATTGCTGGCGCTAAGTTCACTTTGACACCCTTATCTCTAAACCACACTTGATTAAATGACAACCAGGTGAACCCAAGCCTTAAGATACCACCATTTGCTCATTCCATAAATGTTTCTAGGAAATACACTCTCTTTGTTTCCCTGTTAGCAATTATCTCTTCAGAAAACATCACCTCAGTGGTTGAATTCTTCAAACTATATCAAATATAAGGTCCCCTACACAAAAAGACCATCAAACTTAAGCCCTCTGCTCAAGGTTAGCAAAAGAGGTTCATGCGGGGGTGGAGTGAAGATGCGGACCAAGATGGCTACATCACATTAGAGCTCCGTGGCTGCTCCTCTAGAAACAATCAGGTGCAGAGTGAAGATACACAATCCAGCATTGTGAACAGAAGACATCACACTTAGGGGCCCGTAGTTGCTGCCAGTAGGCCCCCAACACACCCGCTTGAAGAAATAGGGTGCGCAGGGAACCGTACCCGACTCCAACATGGAAGCTCTATGGTCCAGCGCCAGAGACCACAGACCGCGGGGCCGAACCTGACCTATGCTGCTGCTGCAGAGATAAGCTCTCTGGGGGGCAGAGGCACAGGGTGGTCTGCCTCTGGGCTTGATTGGACCGCTTGAAGCGACGCAGTGGGGACTGCAGCCCAGGTTTAGGTCTACCTCTAGTGGAGTGTGGGGGCTTATGGATAAATGGTGAGGCGAGGCCTGCAGTGACTTCAGGGAGAAACTCACGATTCCCCTGAGTAAAGAGAGGAGAACCACTACAACCCCCCCCCCCATCCTGGGATCATTGTCGCACGGGGGTGCCCACAAGGCCTTCAGTAAGACACAGTGGGGGAACTGGTTGGAGGGCGTGGCCCGGGTGTGAGATCTGTAATTAGCATCATAGAAACATGGCATCATGGGAGCAACAGACCTCAACAACAGAGGATGGGCGGCACCGATGTAACCCCATAAAGTGGAAAAGATCCAGGGGACAATCATATGCCTTCTAAAAAGACCCAGAAAAAGGTTACAGGCTTCTTTGGGGCCTCCACGACAGATTAAGAAGGACGCTTCTACTCCAGTGATCCCACCAGTCAAGCAGAATCCGACACAATGGTGCTGACGAAGACTTACCTCCTATAAATCCTCAAAACCTTCAAAGTGGAGCTCCGAGACGAGCTGCGAGCGGACATTACCAAGGAACTTATGGCCCTCTGCTCCGACTTGGGGGAAAAGATAGCAATCCTGAGAATTGATGTCAAAGCAGCAGGCTCCAGAGTACTAGAAGCGGACAGTTAAAGAGTCACTGAAGTAGAAAACCTTCATCCTACTGGACGATAACATCACACTCCTGGCACTACATGATGTGCTGCAAGCAAAGGTGAAAGACCTCGAGAACTGCTCTCAACCTCCACATACGAGGTCTAAGTGAGGAGGCAGTGGGATTGAATATAGAGGAATATGTTCGAGGACTCTTTGCAGAGGTGGCAGGATTTCCTCCAGATCAGATCAAACTAGATATGGCCCACAGAGTGGGCCGACTCTGCAGCGAGGGGCTTAAAAGACCAAGAGACATCCTCGCAAAATTCCACAACTTTCAATGCAAAGAGACAGTACTCAAGGTGGCCAGTGCATGTCATCACATTACATATAAAGGCAATACCTGCTCCCTCTAATAAAATGTGACACCAGCCACCCTACTGCAACAACTACAGCCCCTTATGGACTACCTGAGATAATACAAAACCAGATACCGGTGTCTTCGCCTTTATGAAAGAGAATAAAGCATTTCAGTCCGCAGACCTAGAATCAGCAATCCAGACGTTGGGTATCAATCTGGGGAAGGAGTCGGCACAACATCGCACAGAAGATACGTTCCCAACAGATAAAAACAGGAGGCAGACAACACCATGGCTAACCCAATGCCCCAGAGGACAAAAGGGCCCGAATCGTGATCTTCACCCACCCAGTAGGGGTGGGCCACCGCCCGGAGCCATGCATTGTCCCGACTGAACAGAGTGCGGCGCTGCACCCCGACGACATCACCTTAAGACATGAAAACTCAGCAGCACTGCGGTGACCCACATTGAACCACATTGATGACATGGATGATATAACTTGGGACTGATCTGGAGGTGCTGGAAGTAATCCTGCCCGAGGTTTCGACCCCACGAACTGGTGCACCACTCACCCTTTGAGCACGGAGATAAAATCCACGGACCAGCTGGGCCAAGAGAATCACCTAAAAGTCATAAACAGGTTTACAGTTATGGTTGTGGGGAAGAAGGGGGTGCAGGCCCAGGGGACATAGAGTTAGACCTCCTATCTAGGTAGGACAACACAATGACACATTTCGCCCTTAAGCACGAGGTTATAATAGTAACAGTCTCTTACAGGGGAGCATTAGCTTCCCCCATGACAGAGAAACTGAATGACTATAGGTAAGACACTGTCTCTGAATGTGAAAGGGTTGAATTCCCGCCACAAATGCACCAAGATCTGGCAATACATGAAAAGCACACACTATGATATAATAGTACTCCTAGAAACTCATCTAAGGCACCCTGATGAAATGAAATTTAGACACAAACAATATCAGACAATGCTCTGCTCCTCTGTGAGCTCTAAACACAATGGTGTAGTGTTGTTTATACACCAACACCTACCAATTGTAGACAAAAAACCAAAACAAAAATGATAACGATGGGAAACACCTATTTATCAGGGGCACCTTGGTGGAGCGTCTCACTCTGGCAGTCATCTATGCCCCACCCACACAACAAGACAACTTCACATTGAAAACGACTGAGGCACTGGTGAATTTTGCAATTGGCCAGATAATACTGACCGGGGCTTTAAAGCGGTGTGGGATGTGACTAAAGACAGAACGGGCACCCCTTCTGTTCAATCTGGAGCATTTTCTAAAACACTCAAAATAAGAATGGGAGAATTGGGCCTACATGGCACATGGAGACATTTCAGAGAACAGGAGAGGGACTACACTTTTTCTTCCAACGTTCATAGAACATATTCGCGTATAGACTACTTCTTCATAAGCTTCTCCCTTACTGTCATCCGAGACTGAAATCACCATAGGCAAGATAGCAATACCGGACTATGCACTAACTACATTGACGTTGAACTCGCCCATCTCGAAATGCCAGAGAGGCAGATGGACCTTTCCCCTTTATACGATCCGGTGGTTAGGGAGGAACTAGCCACACACATCACTACCTATTTCCAGGTAATGAAAAAACCAGGCACTCTAAAGCCAACCCTCTGAGACGCCTTCAAGGCGGTCCTACAGAGATCTGCATTAGCAAGGTGGCCCACTTTCAAAAACTGAGACACCAACATAGAGACCAACTTGAAAAAGAGCTGAAAGAGAAGGAAGAGGAATATTGTCTCTGATCCTCCTCCAAAAACGTGCAAGCCCTCACCGCTTTACACAGGCAAATTCACACCTTCAACATTAACAGGGCAGATCTCTCCCTATTGTGACTCAATCAAACATACTACACACAGAAATAAAGTAGGACCCCATCTAGTCTGCCTTCTCAGAGTACAAGAGAGGACATTCATTAAATAACCCAATCCTGCAGATGGGACTAAGGTTACCAAAGAGAATGACAAAATACAAACTTTTCACACCTACTATACGCAACAATACACTGCTTAAACCACATCCTACCAGGCTCTGGCTGAGTACGTACAAAGCAGTGGGCTAGCACAACTCACATGCACATGGAGACAGTTTAGAGACACTCCTAACTGAAGAGGAAGTTTCAAAAATGATCAAAACCCTTAAAGCCAACAAAGCATGATGGTCCGATGGTTTCAAAGGCAACTTCTACAAGTATTTTAGGCCTCTTTTTGTCCAAATCTTGGCTATGCTATTCAACTCCTTCCTCTCTACTGCAACAGTAAGTCCATACAGTCTCTTGGAAGGGTCACATAAATGCTGTTACAATGAATGTACCACTCCGGCTCCTCTAGCTTTTCCAAGCTTTGCCCATTCTGATCCCGTACTCCTTTTTCACATCACTGAAAAGCATGCTCTTAAACTATACATGAGACAAAGGGAGACCGAGGGTAGCATATAAAGTACTATGCAGACTGAAAGACAAAGGAGGCCTAGCATTCCCAGACATGTGGACATACTATAAGGCGTGCCAACTATAGGTGCTGGCAGAATGAAGCACCCGAGAATCTGAAAAGTCATGGCTCCACATGGATAGGGCGATGGTGGGTGCCCAATTTGTGGGACTTAGTGTGGAGATCCAAAGCAGAGCGACCCCTCAATTTTTACCAGAGCACACCGATGAACACAACGTGTGGTACAAGGCTAATAAAAAATCCACTTTAACTATATCGCCATCACTACACACATCAATTCGTTTTAACCCTTCCTTCACAATAGCTCTCGCCCAAGGCCCATTCAAGGTGTGAAGAGCAGGTGACTGCCCCATGTTGGGGAACCTATTCCTTATGGGTATGGCAAATACCTTTGAAGATTGCAAAATGGATTTCAAAGTGGGGGAAACTGAGAGGCTATAATATGTCCAACTCGGACACTGGGTTCTCAACCAACCTTTCAAAGACGCGACCACAAGAGACAATGGGGCACATGCCTCAAGCTTTTTTCCGGTCACAAACGGGCCGATTCGCAGAATTGGCCCGTTTGCGAATGGAAAAAGGCCTTTTCTGATGCATGTACCTTTTTCCATTCGCAATTTAGGTAATCATCATCAGAGAAGCTTTATTCGACTGAGCGAGTCATAAAAGCATTATGAATAAAAAGATTAAAAATCAGAATTACAAAAGGTTAAAATCGGAGTTAAAACATTTGTGCAAAGAGCAGTCAAAGCCATCGTTATGTTACACATAGTATGATAAAACACAGTAAAAAACAATAATAAAAGCAACAAGTGCATAACAGTCTCAAGCACCTTGGCAGGCGTAATGGACCCCACAAGACCTGGTGTACACACTCGTACACCTACACAATAGTGGGGGATTTCATCGTGCTCAGCGACCAGCCCTGATTTGTTTGGAGCGTATGTGCCACATCCACCTCAAGAATTTAGCCACCGGGATTGCGTACCTGGGAGATGGATCAGTGCAAAGGATTCATAGGGCTATGTTGTGTGATCTTGTACCCAGGTTCTTACAGAGCTGAGCTAGCCAAGCCTTTCTCAGGCCTGCGTAGGCAGGACAGGCAAAAAGCACATGCGCATATGATTCTACGTATTTGGCGCATGCATGACATTTATTGTCCCCGTTGGGAGACCATTTGGATGTAAAACACTTCCGAGGCAAAGACACTGATCTAAATTGGAAGTAAAGTTTTCGATCCATGTTTTTTTTTTTTTATAGTATCCCAGTATGGCTCTAGACTCGGGCAAGGTTTAATCTGCAGGAAGTGCCCCAAGAGGGATGTCGGGTCGTAGTGCCTAAACTCATCTTGTGCAACCATTTCCCAGTAAGTTTCTTTAAGGCAGCTTTTTGTCGGGAACTCTTCAATGGAAGGGGAGTCCCACAGATGTGATAGGCCCATTTTATTGAACAAACTTCTCAGATTGCGCAGCCAACTAATTTTATGAAAGCGATCCGAGTTTATGACATCCCTTAAGCCCTCTGTGTACACTGCCAGTTCCTGCGTGCACTATATTCTGCGCAAGAATAGAATTGGCCGTAACCTGGCTAGGTCCGTCAGGGCTTTCCTGCCTAGATCATTCCTTAGAGGGAGAGTGGGTGTACTCTGTGGGATATTAGTGATTGCGTGCAGAAACGCATTCTCAGCTGTTGTTAACTGGGTCAAGTTTTCTAGGCCCCACAGCTCGGCCCTGTAAAGGACTGAGCTCACCACTTTGGTGTTGTAAATTTGGAGGACCGGGCTTATGGGCTTAGTCAAAGAGGTTTTTAATTCTTTTCTAAGAATTCCAGCTAACTGCTGATGCTTTAGCACCATGACTTCGATATGTGGCTTCCACCTCATGTTCTTCTGCAGTTTGATACCCAGATAGACGAAAGCGTCAACCTGCTCCAAAGGTAACCCATCCATCATCATTTTCCCTCTAAACGATCTGTGCTGATTGAATGCCATGAACTTTGTATTAGCGGTATTAATTTTGAGACCCCTCAGGAGACAGAACTCTTCAAAACGCTGGAGGGCACGCTGCAATCCACACGGTATTTTGGAGATTATCAGCGTGTCGTCCGCAAACATTAAAATGGGAATTTTTCTTCCAGCTAAGACAGGTGCATCAGTGTGGGTGGCATCAAGGAAGCTTGCGACTCCATTTATGAAAAGAATTTAGGTAATCGCAATTTGCGAATCCCTATTTGCCAATGCATTTAGCCTTTCCTAAATGCGAACTGTGCTTTTAGAAAACGCTAATTACCTTCAACTTCAAGTTGATGGTAATTTGTGCATGCTTTGAAAAATGCGGTGTACAGTCAGAATATCGAGTAGGAAATGCCGACTTGCAGTAATATCGAGTTGGAAATATCGAGACACAGAAATATCAACAGCAAGAATATCGTGGTCAAGAATATCGAGTTTAAGGTAAGAAATATCGTTTTTAAAAATATCGAAGTCAATATCGTTTGCAAAAACACAATTGCTAAAAATATCCGTTTTTTAGTTAATGTTATGTATTTTAAATGTATGTGCTCTATTTTTTTGTGTAAGTATTGCTTTTGTTTTTTAATATATGTGTTAAATTTTTAGTAGTTATTAATTTTACTTTAATTACATTTTGCATTTTAGTTCCGTAGCAGGTTGTGGGTTTATAGGGGAATAGGGTGGGAAGTAATTTAATTATAATAAATTAAATATACATTTTTATTTATTAGTATTCATTTAATGTAATTTTAATAAAATTTTGCGTTTTAGTTCCGTAGCGGGTTGTGGGTTTATAGGGGAATAGGGTGGTAAGTCATTTAATTATAATTACATTATTAATATTTTTTAAATTAATATTTATTTAATATTTTATACTGTTAATTTTGGGAATTAATATATTAATTATTTAATAATTGGTTGTTAATTAATATTAATTAATTGGTAATTATATTAATTGTGTCATGTTTTTCGAAATGGGTGGTGGGGTTTATAGGGGAATATTTATAATTAATTAATTATTTGTTAATTAATTAATTAAAATTTAAATATGACAATTGTGTAATTAATTTGATTTGTGAGTTGTGGGGTTTATAGTGGTAAATGGTGGGAAGTAAATTTATTTTTATTAATTGATGATTTGTGGTTAATTGATATTAATTTATTAATGTAGAATTAGTTATGGAAATTGTGTAATATTTTTAGGTGTGCGTTGTGTTTATTGGGGTAGAGGGTGGAAAGTAATTTAGTTTAAATTAAATAATTATTACTTGATTATTAATATTCATTTATTATTTGATAAATATTTTTGGTAATTGTTTGTTTTTTATTTGGTTGTGGATTTTGGTTTTATAGGGGTAACGTTTGGTTAGAATATTAATTTTTATCTTTTTTAATGTGGTTTTTAATTAATAATATTTGTTTAATTGATAATTAATTGTGTTAATTAAGGAGGTACACGTTTTTTAAAATTTAGATGTGTTGTAAATTGTGTTGTGTTATAGGTTCGCAAAAAAATATTACATTTATGTAATAATTAATGTTTTTTATTATATATAATTTCTATTACAAAAAATGTATTTGTTTGTAAATTCATTTTTAACTTTATAAATTAATTTTTGCATGTAATTTTTGTATTTTTTAAACATTATAACATGTTTGTATGTTTCGTAATTTTTTATATTTTTATATATGTTTTGTTTTTTAGTTTTTTATTATTTTTTGTATTGTAGTTGATATTTTGTTTTTTTTTAAATAAAACTTTTCTTTGGTGGGAATAGTAATTTTTACCCCTCCGCTATCCAACACTTTCCATACTGTTGCACTCACTCACTGGAGTGGGAATAGTAATTTTTCCCCTCCGCTATCCAACACTTTCCCTACTGTTGCACTTGCTGGAGTGGGAATAGTAATTTTATCCCCTCCGCTATCCAACACTTTCCCTACTGTTGTACTCGCTGGAGTGGGAATAGTAATTTTTTCCCCTCCGCTATCCAACACTTTCCCTACTGTTGCACTCGCTGGAGTGGGAATAGTAATTTTATCTCCTCCGCTATCCAACACTTTCCCTACTGTTGCACTAGCTGGAGTGGGAATAGTAATTTGTACTCCTCCGCTATCTAACATATTCCCTACTGTTGCACTTGTTGGAGTGGGAATAGTAATTTTTACCCCTCCGCTATCCAACACTTTCCCTACTGTTGCACTCGCTGTAGTGGGAATAGTAAATTATTCCCCTCCGCTATCCAATACATTCCCTACTATTGCATTCACTGGAGTGGCAATACTAATTTTTACCTCTCCGCTATCCAAAACTTTCCCTACTGTAGCACTCGGAGTTGGAAAAGTAAATTTTAACCCTTCGCTATCCAACACTTTACCTACTGTTGCACTCGCTGGAGTGGGAATAGTAATTTTTACCTATCCGCTATCGAACACTTTCCCTACTGTTGCATTTCTTGGAGTGGGAATAGTATTTTTTACCTATCCGCTCTCCAACACTTTCTCTACTGTTGCACTCAATGTAGTGCAAAATGTAGGTTTAAAAAATATTAAAGAGTTTAATATTTTAATTTATAATATATATTTTTTATTTATTAATTTTTATGTAACTGGTGTATGTATGTATATATATTTATTTATAATTTTTACTATATTTATAACATTTTAAAATTAATTAAAATTATTATTTAATTGTTTTTAAGTAAATATAGATGTATTACATTGTATATATGTAGGTTTAATTTTTTTTAATTAAATTTATTATAATTGTTAACATTTACAAATAAATAAAAAAAAATGTAAAGTTAAATTTATTATTTAATTTATTTTACATTATTTTTTATAAATTTAAAAAACGATTTTTTGTACATCGATATTTTTGACAACGATATTTTTTTCGCGATATTTCTGTACTTACCATTATGAACATAGGGAGTCGATATTATTGACAACGATATTTATGTCCTGATATTTGTGTAACACGATATTGTTGTTGTCGATATTCTGTCAGTGATCCGAAAAATGAACAGAAATGCATTTTTCAAAGTGCCATGTAGCACACACGTGCTTCAGGGGGGCCTTAGGCTCCGGGCACCCTGGGCTTTGAATTCGCAATTTGCGATTACCAATTTGGTAATCACAATTTGCGAATGCATTACCATTCATTCCTATGGGCCTGTAGGCCTATAGGAATGAATGGAGTCACATTAGCTAATAGCGATTCGCAATTTCCGAATCGCTATTAGCTGTTAAGGAATCGCTAATCTCATTGCGATTCCTACATGCATAGGCAATTGCGATTACCAAATAGCAATTCCTAAAAAGTCGCTATTTGGTAATCGCAAATTCAGATGTTGATGCATGTGCCCCAATAATATCTTGGGGGCCTATTAGGATGGCGGGCGGACTTTAGTCCGCCCGCCACCCTAGCGGTAACGGGGTCAGCCGCCAGACATGCGGCGGTCCCGCTACCCTAATTATGATGCGACCGCCACCGCGGCGGTCGCATCTGGCGATTTAACATTGCGGCCAGCAGCACCCGCCGCAATGGTGAAATGCCATGTTGTGCATTTCCATGTACAACGTGGCAGGCACCGCGCAGTGCCTGCCACCATGTGCATGGACATGCCAAGTGCAAAGGGGGGCCCGCAACGGGCCCCCAAAGCAAATCCCTGCCAGCCTTTTCATGGCGGCATCGCCGCCATGGAAAGGCCTTCAACACCTCACATCCTAATATGGCTGGCGGTGCCTGCTAGGCACCGCCACCATATTTGGGCCCATGCTCCGCCCGGCCGGCAATCGTAACGATTGCCGACCGGTGGAAAAGCAGCGGACGCACTTTGCGTCCGCCGCGATACCCACCGCCATCGTAATATGACGCTGGGTAATTCACATTACGATGGCGTAACGGTCGCCACCGCGTTACGCCATCGTAATGACCCCCTTAGAGTGGCTACAGGCTCAAAAAGGGAGATGTCTGCCTTGCACACCATACTGTTAGAGGAATCACAAATCCAAACACTCCATTACATCTCTAGATGGGCTAAACTTTTGAGAGAGTCACCCTCAGACAAGCAATAGTTAGATGCATGGAGGGGCCCTAATAAAGTTACTCACAGTATATTGGGCAGGGAAGTGCATTATAAAGTCCTCTACCAATGGTATATGTACCCGACGAAATTGTATAAACTCTTCCAGACCCCTAGCCTACTATGCTGGAGAGAATGTGGTGACATAGGTGACCTTCTACATATATGATGGACAGGTCCCAAAATACGTCCTTTCTGGAGTGAGGTCCTGAGAAGCCTGTGGACATTGCTAGGACACCACGTCCCAGAGACACTGACATTTGTTCTCTGTGGAGTGGCAGTGAGAGACTCACTATATCAAACAAGAATTAACTTGGGGCTGCGAAAGCAACCATAGCAGCCTCCTGGAAGAAAAATAGACCCCCCAGACATGAACCAATGACATTCAGGTCCATGGTCTTTCATGGCAATGGAGAAAGTGGCATCCCAGCTCAATGAGGACATCAGGGATTGTGACACAGTATGGGAACCACTGCAGGGGTACCTCTCAAAGGGTATCTCGATCAGAGCACTGTCACTAAGAATAAAGACAGTGAAACTTTTCTGTCTCGGAATGATTGCCAAATTATAGAATTCAAGTAAGAGCACTAATCATATCGCATATTAACGGGGCTCAAGTGTTGGGAATAACAGATATGTTCTACAGGCTGTCCCGGGGGCTGGAGGGAGGCAAGAATGGGTTTGAACACAGGACAGTGGTAATTGTGTACGTCAGAGACTACGTGGCTTACCCTGAAAGGCAGAGACATCCCACTCTCTGACATCTGTTTGTAACTTCTTGCATTAAAACCAATAAAACGATCTTAAAAAAAAAAAAAAGGAGGTTCATGCAACCCTATGAAACCCTAGTGCCAACTACACTCCCCGCTACAAATCGCCTCAGTGAGAACAATTCACAGAGTATGTAAACAAGCTACTACTACTAACTTCCCACTATTTCACCTACCCATAATCACACAAATTCCCTCTTCAATGCTGTAAATCACTGCAACAGTCCTTCCCATCTCCTTCAATTCATCAATGATTACAAAAATCCATGGGTACCCTTCTTTATTAGTAAAATAAACGCCATTACACAAAACACTGACCACACCACAGGCTCATCTAAAAACCCCATTCTGCCCGAGACACTTGTTTGTAACACTTATTTTGCCCTCTAACGCTAAATAAGTTCCCGAAAATTCTTTCTGCTCTCAAAGCCACTTCGCATTGGCAAAGACATTCTATACTTTTCCTTCATAAAAACTCTCCTGAGATGGACAAATCAGCAGCTGAGTATGTTACTGCATATATTGTCACAGCAGTCATCTTGACAATACCAGAGTAGAAACATCCTAAAGGATGAAAAACATCTAAATTGTTTTCAATTGCAATTTTAGAGCATCTTATGTCCTCTAGTAACATGGCACAAAAGCACTCAGGCTGAGCTTGGAGGCAATGTGTAAACTATTTATGCAACATACAAAACGTAATAACCTGAAAACAACACAAAAAAAATTCTACACCAATTTAGAAAAATAGAGTACATTTAAAAAAATGACACAAAACAACAAAAATCAAATGAACCGGAGGTATGAATTTTTAAACTCTAAGGTAAAAACTATCACCTAAAAGATCAAAGGGCCAATGGAAGACATGTAGTTGCGCGAGGCCAGGTCAAAGACGAAAAATATGGCGGACAGCGATGGAGTGTGAGTTGGACACAAAAAGAGGACTGGGCCCGGTCGGCATTTACTTAATCAAAAATTTGAAGAAAAAGTTTCTGAAAAGGTAGAAGTTCAGCGGGGAAAGCTGCAAGTGGTGTCCAAATAGGAGGTGTCCTCGTTGGGGAGCTGACAGATGAAGTCATGGTGAAGATTTCCACATTCGGACTTAGGGGATGATTAGGATGGCGTACGGATCGCCATCGCCGGCCAGGCGGTGGTGATCCGCCCGCCATCTCCATCCGAGTTACCCCCTGCCATATTATAATGGCGGGGGGGTACCGCGGCAGACGCAAAGTGCGTCTGCCGCTATTCCGCCGGTCGGCAATCGTTCCGATTGCCGGCCGGGCGGAGCTGGGGCCTAATATGGTGGCGGTGCCTAGCAGGCATCACCATCCATATTAGGATGTATTGTTTTTAAGGCCTTTCCCTGGTGGCGATGCCGCCATGGAAAGGCTGGCGGGGAATCGCTTTGGGGGCCCGTTGCGGGCCCCCGGGGGTGGGGGGCTGCACTTGGGGGGTACCTATGGTATCCCCCTACATTGCAATGCACAAGGTGGCAGGCACCGCGCTGTGCCTGTCAAGATGTGCATGGCAATGCACAACATGGCAAATTGGCATTGCGGCGGGTGCTGCTTACAGCAGTACCCGCCGCAATGTCAAAATTGCAGAATGCGACCGCCAGGGTGGCGGTCGCATCCTAATCAGCGGTGCGGGACTGCCGCACATCTGGCGGCCGGTCCCAGCACCGCTAGGGTGGCGGGCGGCGGGCGGAGTAAAGTCCGCCCGTCATCCTAATAACCCCCTTAGTCTCTTTTTTGGAAGTCGAAAATCTCCAGCGCGGCAAAGTTTGAGGCTGTAACCAACGTGAGTTCCACAAGGCCGCATACCCCTCTGGCGAAGGACCTCTGAACACTATTTGCTGATACGGGGAAGAACATAGTGGAAGCTGCTGCTAAGTTAGGCTGGGGGTGATGCACCTTACATGGATAGACGAGCAGGTTTGTCCTTGTCCCCTCTCGGTTCCCAGAGCAGATTTTACCCTGGGCACTTTTAACATTACCAATGGTCCAGGATTGGGGGCACAACTTGAGGGTTAGGACTTGCTCAGACTGGGTGCAGTTGCAGGTTCAGGATGGCTGGAGCCTTTTCTGTACCTGAGGCTCTGATCAGAAGGTCAGACAACTGGCCCTTGGAGTCACTCTGGTAGTCCAGGGTTTAAGAAGTAAAACAGGGCTCAAGCAGCATGGCAGTCCTCTGAGGGTTCAAGGCAAGGTTCAGGCAGCAAGCAGTCTTCTAGGTGCAGCAAAGTAGTATTCTGAAGTACACAGCAGCTAACAGCAGCAGGCAGTCCTCAGAGTCCTTCCGCAGGTCCAGAAAGTGAACAGAAGAGTGGGCCTGAAGATCCTTTTTTTAATAACTGGTGCATTCTTTGAAGTAGGAGAAGTTACTTCTTGAGAATTCCCTTTGAAGTGCTTGAAGCTTCCTGCCTCCCGTGCCCTGGTTCAAGGCTGGCTGAATGAACAATGCAGTGGTGAAGGCAGGGCACAGCCTATTCAGTTGCTAGTGGGGATGTGCCCAGCTCCACCCTACCATCCTGCCAGTGATGGCCCATCCAGGCACACCTAATCCCTCTATTGTGTGGCTGTCTGGGAGGAATTGTTGTAGGGATTCTGCACATACACAGAGCTATGCACAGGATAATAGGACCTCGGAATATAGTGGTGAGCCGACCATAAACCTTAGCACCTAAAACCCTAACCCGACTAGCTGTAGAGTCTCATTAGCAACAATGCTACCAATGATTAGACAACCCAGAACACGGTATCTCTCTCTCTCTCTCAGGACTCGCAGTAGCAAGAACACCCTTTCATAACTCACTCATACCTGTCCACAACGTGCGTAAGAAGAGACACTGTATAGTTTAAAATGTTTATTTCAACTACCGTGCTCTAAGATACAGTACACGTGCCAGTACTATCAGCATAATGCATAATGATAACATAAGCAGCATAGTTACAACTCCATAGAATACAAACGGGAAAGCATTTCATAAAGCCGTGGATATAGGGCTAAATGACCTTACCACCCTCCCCGTGCTAGTAGCTAGTTTATTATAAAAATAGAAGACCTCTGGGCTTTGACTAGCGAACCCCCATACCTCAATATCTAGATGCAAGTTTTACATCATCAGATAAGCACAGCTCTTCTCTCTGGAAAGGTTTTTCTCCAAGTGTCTCTAAGAGTGAAAAACACAATATTAAAAGCACACGAATTTCTCCAGGGCAGCTGTACATAGAGTGTTATGTCTAAGTGCGAGGGACTGGCCAAATCAGCAGGAACAAGGGACGCTGTTTTTCGACCTTGTACATGGTGTGCAGACGTAGTCCAAAAGGGAACAGGAGAAAAGGTGAAAGATAGAAATGCAGACAGTGCTAAAATAGCCGGGCAGAAGCAGAGGCTTGAAAAACAACGGCACAAAGTAACGTGCACAAAAAGGCCTCATGGCAGCTAGGCCTAAGCCAACGTAGCAAGGCAGACCAGGAGGCCACAAACCACACGACACCCTCCCCTGGTCAGTCCATCGTCCAAGAAGATGACACAGTTCAAATAAACGGAGCAGAACAGAACGTATGTTGTGAAGCGAACCCCAGGAAGGACAACGAAGGGGAGATGGGGAAAAAATATATATATCCAGCGAGGCAGGTCGCAGAAAGCGAAGGCCCTCTCAATCCAACAGAGTGTAAGTGCAGAACAACGCCACACCTTCCAAGAGGACATCATTGGAATCGTCAGAAAAAAGCGACGCCATCCAGTCAAGTAAATCAAAGCTGCAGTCATGTTCCTCGCAAGAGGGAGCAGCGAACAGCATTGCGGGACAACTTGCGTGGTACTCAAAATAACTGTTGTAGGAGATTCCGAGCAGCCGCCCAGATATCCCATTGTGCCAAAATCCCCAGTGCAGCCGCACGCGCCATGTAGCCTGCAGTGGAACAGTCCCGTTCATGGGCCTCTAGGGGACCCACCAACTGAACAAAATCCGGAACAGACAAAGACGTGTTGGAGAGGCAATAATCCATGGCCCACGAGAATGGACATCTGATACAAGACATCACAGGTTGCACGCAAGTGAAATACGCAAAGCGAAAAGAAAGTGTATAGGACACACTCATTGTCGCCAACGGCAGGACGCCGAAGCCAGCGAGGGTGCGTTCACGGAGCATCTGGAGCCGACCTGGGTCGAGAAGGGCCCATGGAGGTGCAGCCATTGCGTAGTAAACAGACCAACAGCAGGACACCAGCCGCTAAGGCGAGGATCAGTGGAAAGCCACCAAAGACGCTGGAAAAGATGGAATGAATAAAAGCCGGTATTACACCAAAAATAGTTTGAAGAGAGTTCACAAGGCCAGAGCCCACAACTTTAAAAAAGTGCACCAGACCTTCAGTGCGGGACGCATTAAAAACACGATGAATCAGTTCACCGAAATGTTGTGGGAGGTTAGTGTTCAAAAGGGCCTGAATTTCACTGTGGGTACTTGCCACCTGGAGAATGAACGTCTCCCGGGCAGATGTGAGCATAACCTCCCTGGTTCAATAATAGCGCCTTTATTCTGCTCAATTTATTGAAATCCGCCCTCAGAGTAGGAATGGAAGGCCACACAGAACTATCTATGATGTCGTGCGGGGGAGGAAAAAGCACATTTTTGCAGCAGACAACCCTGTGGGAAACGGTAACAATATATGGTATGCCGGCCAGCAGGCCACAGCAGTCTTGGTTATTTAAAAGCAAATAGCTACCATTAGCAAGCACAGTGAAAGTAGGAGAAATAGCAGGAGCTGGAATACCCTTTATCACACAAGCAAGATTCGGAGCCGAAACGTTACAAGCTCCGTGCAACTTAATGTGTTTGCAAATAAGGGAATGACCCACAGTTGAATCGCATGACTCCCCCGTGAGAAAAACTTCCCTTCCGTCTCTAAGGCATTTAAACACGAAAGGCAGGGACCAAAGTTCATGTAGGAAGGCACTGCCTAAAGGCTGGAAACGGCCTACAGGATAATGCTTCATGCACGAACTAAATTCAAACAATGAAAAAGGCAAAGCGATAACCCCGTGTACTAGCCACACAGCAGAATCCAATTCCGCAATAGAGAATGGTAAGGGCTCTATCTTTTCAATATGTAACAGAGTGTATGCTGCATCTTTCATGGACATGAACCGTTGTTTCTCAGTCAAATTAAAAGGAAAGAATAAGGCAGAGGTGTTCAAAAATTGCCAAGGAACTTTCCCCATTTTAAGTGTTTGCAAAGTCCATGCAAATTGCATTACTGAACGCAATTGATTCTGACCATGATATAACACAGAAACATCATCTTGTACAATATCAACAATAGAGGAAATAATATTCTCTAATGTGTAAATGCGGGAAGACAGGGTATTAATACTATTGTCAACAACAGCAAGCACCTTTTCCAAATTTGCTTGATCGATTTCCCGCAGACGGCAAGCAGCTTCAATTTGCGAAAGCTTCCAGAGTTCATTATAAGTTTCATAAATGAATCTCTTAGGTCGAGGACCATGAGGCCCCAGAACAAAATCGGACAGATCAATGTTGCCTGATAGGAGCGATAAATGTTGTTTAACAGAATCTAGGGAAGAGTGCTGCAACCACTGTTTACATAATTTACCAACAGAATATGTTGTCACAGTACGAGAGTCAGAAAACCGTGGATCAGGCCTATCCTGTTAGTAACCAGGAACTGAGTCATGAAAACGCAATTGGC
Source organism: Calotriton arnoldi (assembly GCA_963921515.1). Taxonomy (NCBI): domain Eukaryota; kingdom Metazoa; phylum Chordata; class Amphibia; order Caudata; family Salamandridae; genus Calotriton; species Calotriton arnoldi. The sequence continues at coordinate 682,184 of CAWUFW010002155.1, read as the reverse complement.
AGGCATTAGATGCAATGGGCCAAGCCAACCAGGGTGACTGAACCAACGTAGAGACATTAAACGAATTGTTCAGAAACAAAACCTGTAATTCGGTAAGGGACACATTAAAGTACAAGCTTTTGTTGGGAGTGGAAGACAAGACAGGAAAGGATGGGGCATTCAATTGTTTGGACGTAGCCAAACCCCAACATGTCTTTTGATAGACGGTCTGATTTAAAAATAGAATTTGGGCTGGGATGAGGCAAGCACGGTGCAAGGCTTCTGTGCCCTGCACCTGCCATGCTTTGGAGCCCCAAATAGATTTTAAATCTATGGTGTCACGCCAGTGTTCATACCCACCCACAGCCAAGGCGCTTAAAAAGGAGCCTGAATATAGCAATTTCGTATGGGTCAACATGATTTTCTGTGTAGAGGAAGTGTTTAATTTAAAGAAATAGGACCCAGGGTTCGATCTGTTAAAATCGGTAAAATAAGTAAACTTATTTCTAAGCGTTTGGGAGCTACCTGGCAAAGGAGTCGGACAATGTTCCCACTGGGTGTAATTAAAAAGACCCCGAAGGGTACTGGGTTTATGGAGAAAATGGTTGCCCCAATGCTGGTAACAATACAAATCAGCATAACTTGCAGAATTCATGTACAGATCTTCAGCATGAAAAGCAGCATAATATTTCAAATCAGTAAATAATGCTTCAACTGCATGCACATCCCAATCGTCAGAATGAATATTACTTTTAACGACATCACCCATTGAAACACGAAGGACATTTGGTACATTAATAATTTCGGTTGGTCCATGAATTTGAAAATTTACCGCATCCCAAACGATGCCATCAGCAACTGGAAAAGCTGAAATGTTCACAAATGTGTGGTCTCGCTTCATGATGTGAGATGAAGAATGTGGAGCCAAAGTTCCAGCGACAGAGTTCACCGCCGAGCGTTCTGGCAAATAGTGTCCATTGATGAGCAGAAAAAACACGGTGACAAAGCCAATAGACATGAACAAAAAAATCAGGAAAAGTACCAACCAGATGTATGTCCAAGGGGAGATCAAAAAATTGTCTCTGAACCAGGATACAAGAATGCTGAATTTGGACGGGACAAGTGACGAGGTGGAATCCGAGTCAAAGGAATAACTTGTTGGGCTCAGTGGCGTTGTTGGTAGGTGTGCCACCGACTCGTTAGCGTGATAGTTATACTCAGACTCGTCGTTGCAGGGGGAGTCCGGGTAGTCGAGTAAGCAATCAGGCAAATCTACCATCTCGATGGCAACATCAGTGACCGTTCGGGCAGGAGAGCCACAAACATTCGTCCGGGAAATGACAGGACAAGAGACCGCTGGTGTAACACTATTCAGGATCGGCCAGATGTTGTAGCTTGACATTTTCCACTGAGATGTATCTGTTCTCCTTGCGACCAGGAAGCGGAGGTAAGATGACTGTACGAGTTCCCTTCAAGCCAAGGACTGAAACCGGTGCACGATAAGAGGGGCCGAATTCTTTTTTGTTCTCCACCTCCTCTCGAACCAGATCTCCAATCTTCGGAAGCCAGCTGGCAACCGGAATCTGCAGTGCAGCGTCTGTGGCTGAAGGTAAATGCGCAATTGCAAGTTTGTCTCGGGCTTCTTGTAAGTCCTGTAACATAGTAGATTGGTTATCAAAGATGGCGGATTGCGCCGCCATGTCTAGACCATCAAGGTCAGGCACAAACATTCTTATGCCAAAGAGCATTTCGTATGGGGTCTGCCCACCCAGAGGTCTTCTCGGGAGATTATTAAGTGCACGTTGTACGGTATACAAGTGGGCCAGCCAGTTCCTGCCAGTACCTAAGACTCTAGCTGTCAAGGATTGCTTTAAGTCACGGTTCATTCGTTCAACAATCGAATTGCCCTCAGGCCGATATGGTGACGAAAATTTCACCCACACCCCCAGTGAACCCATTGCGTCCTTGTAAGCCTTTGAGGCAAACGCTGGACCTTGGTCAGAATGGAAGGTGCCACAGGCGAAAATTCCCACAAAGACACGCAAATCCCTTATGACATTTCGAGCGTCAGCACTCCGTTGTGGCCAGACCCAGATGAAACGTGTGCACGAATCCACTGCAACTAAGATATATTTATATGCAGTGTCTGAAGAGAATGGACCGCAGTGATCCAGGTAAACACACCAAAAAGGTCTGTTAGAAATGCAGAGCGGGGTCTGTGGTGGCCGTGTTACCGTGGAAGGCTTAATCTGCTGACAAACGTCACAAGAAAGCACATGAGTACGGGTTTGTTTCTATAAACAACGCTGCTGCAAGATGGAAACTGTCGCAGACACCCCAGCATGAGCCGAAGCCATGCCTTCGTGTGCTGCATTAATCAAGGAAAGTCTGCGGTCCGCGTTGGGAATCAGCCGATCACCAACGTCTGGAATTCTTACATAAGGAGCCTGTTCGGGACCTAAATGATAAGAGTATTTGGAAGGGAAACCCCGTGGGTAATTAGCACCTTCCTTTGTCGCAGCAATAGCTGCTAGAATATCAGAATCTATTTTAGACATGGATCTGGTAACTGCTGCGACTGAGCACGTGGCTACTGCTGATTTGGCAGCCTCGTCTGCCAAACCATTACCGACAGCGTGTGCGCCCACACGCTGGTGGCCAAGGGTGTGAACCACCTGTGTGAGGGGCAGACGCTGTTGCAAATCTGCCACTCGAACCCAAAGCATTTTATGCTTGATTGTGCTGCCTTTTGCATCTCTATAGTCATTTTGTGACCAAAAGAATAGATTGTCATTGTAAGACTGGACACAGTAGTAAGAATCGCATACAATAAGAGTGGTCACATCCGGATTAGCGAACTCAAGTGCTAGCACCAATGCGCGCAGCTCGGCCAATTGTGCAGTACTGTCTCCTAGTGCCTGTGTATGCACTACAGTTGACTTGAACTTTCCGTTCACAAAGGTACCTGCAACAATAGCACACGCGGCTGAATAAGCATGCTTGGAACCCGTGGCCGGTTGTGCCGAGCCATCGGTATAAATAATACATTGGTATTCCTCAAGCGGTAGCAAGGACAGAGGAGGAGGATGAACGAATTCATACTGTAAAAACTCCTGAGTCTGAAGAGAAGAATCAAAGATAAAAGTGACATCTGGAGACGTCAAAGATGTTGCCCTTTGTATCCAACAGGGGTGCAAAGCTTTAGAGTTCGGAACACTTGCTTTCGTCACTGCCTCTAGGGCAGGATAGGGTGTTACCACCAAAATGCGTTTTCCCTGTGCCAGTGCTCGTTCCTTCAGAATTGCCATCTGCACTGCAGTCAAAACTTTCTCCACAGAGGAAAAGCGCATTTCTGCAGAAGTGTATAGATGTGACTTGTATGCAATCGGTACTGTGTCACCTTCGTTAAAGGTCAAGTACGTGAAACCCACTGCCCCTGGAATGATTCTTATCACCAGGTTGGTGTGGTTGTCACGAGTCAACAAGTATTTAGACTCAAGTAAGTCTCTCTGCAAAGACTGCAGAATGGAGGAATGCTCCGGAAGCCAGCATGACTTCGAAAAGTTAGGTTGTATCAAGGCATACAGTGGCTTGATACGCTGGGCAAATTCGGGAATGTAAGTAAGCCCGAAGTTCAGAAAACTCAGTAAAGACTGAAGTTTCTTCAGAGTAGTAGGAGGGCACAGAAGTGCACATTTCTCCAGGAAGTGGGGGGCTAAGCCCTTACCTTCATTGTTGAGCTCATAGCCCAAAAACAAAACGGTAAATTCAGCAATGTGAGATTTGGCAAAGTTAAACTTGTAACCTAGAACCGCAAATTCTAGAATAATGCGGGCCACTCGGGAAAGATGCGGGAATAATTTGTTGTCTGTCAGATAGATATCATCGACGTACGAACATGCATCTGGGTCTATGCCGTCTAACAAAGAGACAACACGGGCAGCGAATACACCTGGACTATTCTTGTAGCCCATAGGTAAATGCCTGAATTTGAATAATTTACCACCGGAGGTAAAAGCGCTCCATTGGCTACTCTCCGGGGCCAAGTTGTGCGTGTAGAATCCATTGGATAGGTCAAGTGTAGTTTTATATTTTTTACGAACAACACTGTCTACAAGCGCAGAACTATGTGTGTTTTGCACCGCAAAGGTCCGACAATGAGAGTTCAAATGTCCGTAATCCAAAACTAAGCGGTATGATCCATCGGGTTTAGAAACCGCGAAAAGGGGATTATTCATCGGTGACACGCATGTTTCAATCACTCCCTGATATTCTAACTGGGTCAGAATTTCGGAAACGGGACCTTTAGCTTCCCGTTTGATGGGATATTGGGGTTGTGGCTGTGGTAGGGACCGCAGAGGAATTTCATGGGGTGGAGAATCTTCATCTCAGCCCACGTGGTTGCGGTATAACGCTGGAGCCAGGGACACAGCCCACTCAGCTGCAAGAGCCTCCGCTTTGTCCTTTGGGACATGACGAGAAAAGCTCGGAAGGATTACCTCCTCCCCTTTATGCGCAGCAAGTATGAATGGGGGCGGCCAATCCGCCTCCGCTAACAAAATGTCATATGAAGAGGTCAGATTTTTCCCAAAAATCCCTTTAATAACACGCTGTATGTCACCTTCAATTTCAATGACAATATTATATAGTCTGTCAGGGGGTGCCACTCTGGTGTCTGCCGTCTCGACAGTAATGAATGTTTCAGTTGCTGTCGCCTCCACATGAGGACGTAGCGCCTCCCGCACTATGGTAACTTCCGCGGCGCTGTCTAGGAGGGTCACTGCCCACGTCCAATTCAGGAGCCTCGTTCTCACCGTCTGTGGCATATCTCGCTGTTACAGCGGCAACCTTCTTCTTCTGAAACTGAGGGCGAGAACGGTGAAATTCTTCAGCCTTTCCTCTGACCTGTTGTCGAGGTTGGTCTCTTCCCTGTGGAGTCTCTCGACCCCTTCCTCTATCCTTGCGATCTCCTCCACCAGCCTGCGAAGATGTTGGTGCCTGTGAAGAACGAGGAGAACGCGAATCAGGGACTTGAAATCTCTCTGGAGATTTAATTCTCGCCCTATCGCGCAAATCATATGTGCGTTCAGAAGAGACAGAAACAGGGGATGCGCCTCGCGACCCCGGCTTCTTCTGTTGCTTACCCTGTTTTTTCAACCTCCAGCTCTTTTTAGTAAAAACTGGTTTCTCATCTTTCTCAGATTGAGTTTTAGGTTGTTGTTGCGATTGTGTTTGCGATTTAGCAAAAGGCTTAACTCCCAGGCTATTGCGACCAATGGTTTTGTAAGCCTGAGCAATAATTTTCCGTAATTCGCGCGGCTTGTCCGGATCTGGGACCAAAGCATTAGCTACTTGGAAGTTAACTGCATCGCCCTTGACATTTGCAAGGATCAAATCAGCCACTACGTCGAACACTCCCACCAGTCTCATCCCTAATTCCACAGCCGCTTCAGTGCCATGTTCATCCTGCACACGTTTAATTACAGGAGGGGAGAACCATCATGGAAGGAGTGCCGAAACACTTCGCATATACTGCTGCAAATACCCTACCCCAGTTGTTGCAGTCTGCCAACTCGGGGATTAAGTCTTTTGGTAAACTAATCGTCAAAATTCTGTGTTTTTCCACGGGAGAGGTATTTGGAAAAACTGCCTCCAGCTGGTCAAATTTTTCTGCAAGCCAATAAGGAAAATCATCCTTATTTTGTGGGCGCTTGCCCATCACCGAATTCACCATGATAGGACTTATGGTTACACCGCCTGCACCAGCTGGATGGGCCGCAACTGCAGGCGGGGCTCCCTGGATGTTGCCTGTAACATATTGCACTAAAGCTCTATGTACTCGTATCAAAGACGAATGCATATTACGCAGTTCAGCGACTGCAACCGTCATAACGCAGATGTGGGGTATACCCGGCCAAGACAGGCCAAGTGGCCCCATCAATTGATAAGGGGCCTAAACGAACCGCGGTAACCGGTTGGGGGAGGGCGCCATCAAACCAAACACGGTGTTGCCAAGCCGTGAGCGGTACTTCAAGATTCCTATACGGTCTATAGTGATTAAGAACAACGGTGGCTTCATATTCATGGAACATATTATCAGTCCCATCCACCGCTGGAAAGGTGACCCAAGAGTAAAACACCTCAAAGTGGTAAGCTGGATCTGCTTGTACCACAAAGATCAAATCGACACCCGCGTCAGGCACTCCATACACTGTCAAGTGAGCTCGGAGCGCTGCGCGGCTATGTGCCGCAATTTGCGTAGCCATTTCAGGCTAGAAGGTCTTGACAACCTAATATGTTGCAGCACAATAGTGGGTATTATTTAAGAAACCTTTTAACAACTTCAAGCTTGAAAGAACCTATAAAAACGTCAATATAGGAGGTATCACCGTCACACACGCTTCCGGGAGCGTCTGTGAAGGGAGTTGTGGACAAGCACAACTACTACTCAAGCGTCTCGCAGATAAGCAGCCCACTCGTTGGTTGCGCCATGTTGTAGGGATTCTGCACATACACAGAGCTATGCACAGGATAATAGGACCTCGGAATATAGTGGTGAGCCAACCATAAACCTTAGCACCTAAAAACCTAACCCGACTAGCTGTAGCGTCTCATTAGCAACAATGCTACCAATGATTAGACAACCCAGAACACGGTATTCTCTCTCTCAGGACTCGCAGTAGCAAGAACACCCTTTCATAACTCACTCATACCTGTCCACAACGTGCGTAAGAAGAGACACTGTATAGTCTAAAATGTTTATTTCAACTACCGTGCTCTAAGATACAGTACACGTGCCAGTACTATCAGCATAATGCATAATGATAACATAAGCAGCATAGTTACAACTCCATAGAATACAAACGGGAAAGCATTTCATAAAGCAGTGGATATAGGGCTAAATGACCTTACCACCCTCCCCGTGCTAGTAGCTAGTTTATTATAAAAATAGAAGACCTCTGGGCTTTGACTAGCGAACCCCCATACCTCAATATCTAGATGCAAGTTTTACATCATCAGATAAGCACAGCTCTTCTCTCTGGAAAGGCTTTTCTCCAAGTGTCTCTAACAGTGAAAAACACAATATTAAAAGCACACGAATTTCTCCAGGGCAGCTGTACATAGAGTGTTATGTCTAAGTGCGAGGGACTGGCCAAATCAGCAGGAACAAGGGACGTTGTTTTTCGACCTTGTACATGGTGTGCAGACGTAGCCCAAAAAGGAACAGGAGAAAAGGTGAAAGATAGAAGTGCAGACAGTGCTAAAATAGCCGGGCAGAAGCAGAGGCTTGAAAAACAACGGCACAAAGTAACGTGCGCAAAAAGGCCTCATGGCAGCTAGGCCTAAGCCAACGTAGCAAGGCAGACCAGGAGGCCACAAACCACACGACAGAATAAACAAAGCCCAACTGGCAACTAAGCCCAGTCATGTGACCCAGGAACAAGCTGCAGGTACCAAATAGTTAGCACAAGAAAATGCCAAGTTTCTAAAAGTGACATTTGCAAAATTGTAACTTAAAATCTGACTTTACCATTAGAGAGCATTTTAAATTGCAATTTCCCAGACACTAGACATGAAATGTTTACTTGTCCCCAATGAAAAATTAGCACTTATTAAATTTAATAAAGCAACCCAATGTTATTCTATGTAAGAGGTATGTCTCACAGTAGTGAAACATGAATTTAGGATTTTTTTTACTGCCAGGACATGTAACACTTAAAACCACATGTCCAACCTTTCAAATACAATGCACCCTGCCCTATGGGCTACCTAGGGCCAACCCCAGGGGTGACTTATTATGTAATAAAAGGGGAATTTAGGGCTTGGCAAAGGGGTTATATTGCCAAGTGGAATTGGCAGTTTAAAACTGCATTCAGGCTGCAATGGCAGACCTAGGACATGTTTTGAGGGGCTACTTGAGTGGGTGGCACAATAAGTGTTGCAGGCCCAACTAGTAGCATTGAATTTACAGGCCGTGGGTATGTGATATGCCGCTTTACTAGGGACTTATAAGTAAATTAAATATGCCAATTAGGTGTAAGCCCATTTTACCATGTCTAATGAGTGAGAACAAGCACTTTAGCACTCATTAGCAGTGGTAAAGTGCACATAGTCCAAAAGCCAACTAGGCCTGACCGTGAAATTCCCCTTGCAGAGTTTTTCCACTCCACGCAGTTTTTTCCTCGCTCGCCAACGTTAAGTTGGCGAGTGAGGAAAACCTTACTCCAGACACCCTCCCAGCAAGATTTCTCAGCGCGGGCAGTCACGGATGGTCGCTACTGCTCGTGTTGAGAAACCTTCCGTTGGCTTTGAGGAAGCTGCCGCCCGAGTAAAACATCAACAAGCAGCAGAAAGAAGGAGTGCCTTCTTGTGCTGTGCGTGGTGGCGTTCGTGCTGCGGACAAACACTCCGTGCTAAAAATCAGCACGAACGGTGCAACACAATGCACTCCGCTGCCTGTGGAATTCCGCATAGCGCGGCAGAGTTTTTTGGTCACTTTGCGAAATCCGCCCAGGCCTAAAGTCAACAAAAACAAATTCAGCAAAATAGGAGGGAGAGAGAAAAAAGTTTTGGGGAAGACCACCTTATGGCTGACAGGTGTGAAATGATATAAAACATCAGTATGCCGAATTCTGCTTATGCCAAAAAAACTGAACTATTACTTAAATATACTTTTGTTTGTCAAACTTTCTTTATTAATTTTATCCAAGGCACAGTATTATACAGACATAGTGCAGATGCCAGAAGTCACTAATCTTTACATTGAACGGCTAATGAAATACACAGTCACTATATAATCTGACTTCCTCAGGAAAATAGTCATGGTGAGGTTTCACATATTCAAAACATCAGCAAGTTCAGAAGCTATATGAGTGCCCTTTAATCCCCTTACCTCCTCCCCCCAAACACGAAAAAGGAACAAAGGAAAAGGAAAATGAGGAATAAACCCCGAACAATAGTCAATGAACGAATGGATTAAGATCGTACAGTGAGTCGGGGTGGTGGGAACGGGGCACCTGGGGGTGGGATTTTCTAGTCCTCTAGGGGGATCAGATGTGAAAGTGGTGGAGTGCTCTCGTGCGGGGGAGGGGCAGGTGGTAAGTGGAAGCCCCTCTGATAGAAAGTTGACTAAGGCCCACAAATGGTATTCAAAATTCTGGTTTTAATCCTGGAGCATATCTGTCATTCTTTCCATCGTTAACCCTTGCCAGAGTCTGCTGCCACTGCGATATTGAGGGAGCTGTGGCTTTCTTCCAATTTGCCACCAAGGCCATCTTAGCTGCCTCTAGACATTGTCACATAATGGAGCAGTCGCTTGAGTTTTGGCGCATCAGAGTGTCATCTCATAAGCCTAAGAGAGCAAAGCCTAGTGTAGAGGCTATAGGGTAGCCCAGTATTGTTTTAATTTGTGCCAGAATTTCTGCCCAAAAGGGCCAAATGATGGACAATTCCACCAAATGTGTCGGAAGTCGCCAAGCAGCCCACATCCCCTCCAGGACAAATCAGATGTGCCAGGAAAGATCTTCTTTAGTGTAGTTGGGTAGAGACACCAATCGAACAGAAGTTTATAATGGGCTTCTCTGAGCCGTAGGGAGAGGTTAAATCTGGGAATATCTTTCCATAGTTTCTGCCAATGTGTCTCTGGAATTGGGTCATCATGAATATCGTTCCAGAAGTGTACATGTCGTGGTGTGGTTGACGGGAGGGTCTGGAGTAGGTAAATATAAAGGAAAGAGATGGATCCGTTGGTGCCTCTCATTTGCCACACACATTTTTCGATGGGGGAAGAGCTCTCTTGTTTCAGCTAAATGCATATTGGGTGCAGGACCCAATGTTAGTAGCCTATAGTAGGTCAAAATCACATGGCAGTACTCAAAGGTCAGTATGTCCCATCCATGAAAAAGATCGGAGACCATGAGGCAGCCTCCCTCTCACCATTTACCAAATGAGCCCGGCGTTAAAGCAGGGGGGGGGGCAGAATTAAAATGGATAGGAGTGTGGGGGAAGGGAAAGTGGTCCGACCTGGCAACCTTGTTGCTGCGTGCCATACATTAAGGGTAGTGCGAGTAGGTGTGCTTAAGTATGCATGGGGGTTCTGTCAGATTTCAGTTTCCATAAAACATACCACATATAGTGGGAAACTATAGCTCTGTTCATATGGAGCCAAAGTTTGTCCGATGGGCTCAGTGCTTATTCAGACCACTCGCAGTTATGCTGCCTTATAGTATAAATGGCAGTCTGGTAGAGCCAGATCTCCCACCTCCTCTGAGTTGCTTAATAAGGTGAGGCGGGCCCTGTGTCCCAACCATATAAAACGGATCACACCAGGGAGCAGAGTTCCGGAAAAAATTCCCGCGGTAACTCATCTCATCTCAATTAATCTTTATTCTGATAAAATCCATAAAATATACAAGTAAAATCATTCAAGTTATAATTCAAAAGGAAGTTACATTTTCAAATTGATAACAAGAAAATACCTACAGATATAAAAACGAATTCATTAAAAGCAGTCATGTGTCTTATCATAATTACATATTAATTACAGTATACAAACTTAGGGGCCGATTCCGATCGGAAATCTCTCCGTCCGAGCCGGACCCGGAGAGAATTCCGACCGAATCGGACCCTAGCAGTCCGACCGGACGAGTACGATGCATTCGCATGCTATAGGACTCGATTCGGTCGGACTCCCATTGAAGTCAATGGGAGCCGGTCGTACAACGCGTACGCGGGCTCCCATTGACTCAATGGGTGCGAGGCGAACAAGGGCGCCCCCTACAGCGGGTACGCGTCCATGCGCATCGCGGCGTACATGCACAGGTAGGGGGGACCCATGGTTCCCCCCTGTGTGCGACTCGCACGCCTACGCGTACAGGGGGTCCGACGCGGACCCCCAAAGTCCGGCTCCGACAGCTCTTCCGAGCCGGACGGCGCGAGTCGGTTGGACTGCTCGCGGCGCGCATCGTACTTACCCGGCCGGGAAACGTCTCCATAGCGCGGTGCGAGACGTGTCCGTGCGAGTCGGTCGGAGCGTGTTGAAGCCGCGTACGAGTCGGTCGGCGATTTCGCGGGAGCTTGCATCGTACTCGCTCGGCCGGACCAGCGTACGATTCGGTCGGGAAACAGGGCTCCGAATCCGATCCGGTAAATCCGAATCCGACTCGGAGCACTACCGGCCGAGATCGGAATCGGCCCCTAAGTGTAAACAGTTAGTCTGTCGCGTAAAGTAGGTTTTCTAGGTGGATGTATGATTTCCTTTGCTTTATTGCATATGAAATATATGTAGAGACTGCAAAGCATACTTCCAGAGTACGTGGAAAGTTAAAAGCATCCTTAAAACGAATCAATCTATTTGCAATAAATAATGGTTTTAAAAATCACTTTCAAATATCCTGATAAAAATTGCAGAAAAGAATAAAATGTTGAGCAGATTGTACAGTTTTACCTTTACATAGGCAGTTTAGTAAGTTCTTTGTCCACACCCCCATCCGTGGGAACACAATATAAAGTGTAAAGTGCATAGCCGAAGCCTTATAAGGTAAAACCTGTCCTGTATATTAGTTACAGCTGATAAGCAACTTTGGATACCATTAGGCAAGTAACAGCTAAGATAACACCTGACAGAAGGTTTAATACTAACAGGTTTCTCTGGCCCATTAGAATCATCTTTAATTCTTTTTTACAATAATATAAAATACTACATAAGTCGTGCAAGGTAAATTTTACATCTATGGTTTTTAAGAGGCCTTTCACGTGGTCAAACCAAGGAATTTTATCTCTACGTCTAGAGCCAAACAATCCATCATTATTTCTTTGGCAAACTTTGTTCCGGTTTTGAACCAGATTCCATGCCACGTCAGAAGTGCACTAATATGAGTAGTGTCTTCTAAAAAAGGAATTTCTACTTCATTGTGCACGATGTATGATGAGGTAGAACGGGGTACTGCAAGGAGCCTACATAAAAAAGTATTCTCCATTATTTGTAGTACTTTGGAATTTCACAACCCCCACAATGCAGCCCCATAATTAACACTACTAATAAACTTACTTTTATATAATTGCAGAATTTCAATTTAGGGCTTATTTCCAATTTTTGCTGCAAATCTAAAAATGGCCTCTGTCATTCTGGAAAGTTTCATGTCAGCAATTTTCAGATGAAGGCCCAAGTATGTGAAGCTGTCAACCTCTACAATTTTCTGCCTTTTTACGCGCTGAGTTCACATTACCTATGTCGCACACCATCACAAAGGTTTTAGTTAGGTTTAATCTCATGTCCCTATCCTCCATGACGGTATTAAAACCTTCGCTCAGACGTTGTAGGCCATTAGTGGGGTAATTTAAATCGGGAAGCCTTGAAAAAGATATAATAGTCGCAGTAGAACCTTAATTTTGATTGCGTTAATGCACCCCAGCCAAGAGAGATACATTGGTGTCCAGCGTTTGAGGTCTGCATTGAGCTGGCAGAGCAAGGAAGGAAAGTTGGTGTGATATAGATCAGAGATCATAGGGGTGATTTTGATCCCCAGGTAAGTGATGTCTTTTTTCACCAACTGAAAAGGGGTTGTGGTGACCAGAGCCTCCAGTTCTGGAGAGGGCAGGGTAAGATTAAGGAGAAAAGACTTAGGGGCTGATTACGATGGCGGAAGGACCGTCACTGCCGGGTCGGCGGTGGAGGTCCCTCCGCCATCTGACTCCCATTTCCCCCCGCCACATTAGGATGGCGGGGGGGAATCGCTCTGTGACTGGGGGGGGGTACCTATGGTACCCCCCTACATTTCCATGCACAAGGTGGCAGGCACCGCGTTAGAGGCCAACAGCCTTTGTGGCACTTGCATGTGTGCACTGCTGAGAGCCTGATGTCAACAGCCTGTGTGGCACTTGCATGTCAGAGAGATTGATGTCATTTTAAAAACAGGCCTGTGTTGCAGCACTGCTTTCAAAAAAAGTAAAATTCATTGAAAACTCGACTTTGGTGGTATGGGCACTTTAAAAGTGCTAATCTACCTTATTTTTACATTGTGGGTACCCCCAAGGTCTCCCCTAGGTGTTCCAGGAGTGGGGGGTAATATAAATATAAGCAGGGTCCCAATAAAATAGGTTTTGTAAACTCTGGTGAGTGAAAGCTGCCAATTTTATTTTTCCCCAGTGTAGGAAATTCACAACAAATTCGACTTTGGTGCTGTGGGCACTGTGAATTAATAACCAAAATCGTTTTTGAATATTAGGAACCCCCCCAGGTCTCCCCTAGGTGTTATTATGAGCCGAAGTTTTATTAAAGCGATTTTATAAACCTTGGTGAGGAAGAAATTGTACATTTCATTTTTTCCCCTTGAAGATAGTTGGCCTCATAGGCTAACATGGAAATATGTTATGGACGCAGAACTATTGCTAGGAGAGTGTAAAATATTCAAAGACTGAACAGTATGGTATTGATAAATACAGCAACTTGGCATTGTTGAATTTATCATAACTTTTACAGAAAAGAAGTTATAAGACTTTCTTTTTTGTAAACCAAAATCCAGCCTCTAGCACTCTTGCCTGATTGGTCAGCCCTGAGGGGATTAGCCAGGCTTCCTTGAATAGTTGATAAGTGGCCTGGCCGGGCGGAGGCTATCTGATGGAGAGAGCTCTGTGGGGCACAGGAATGCCAGAGCAGGGAGCTGGGCTATAAAGCATCAGCTTCAAAGGAAGAACAGGTCAAGCAACCCTTTCAGCCAAGGCCACCCCCTCTTTCTGCCAGATGGGAGGCTTAAGTGAGGAATTAACAGATGTGAGTGGGGGAAGTTTATGGAAATAAGCCATACTCTGAGTTTGCTTTAGTTAGCTCTTGCTGCTCAGATGAAATTTCAGCCATAATGGATTTTGAGAGAATAGCGTTTTCTGGGACAGGACTATGCCACAATTTGGTGGAAGTTGTCATGCTTTGGGGTGTTGCCCTGCACCTCATTGGACAGGGGTGCTCCCCTACTTGTCGCCAGAGAACACTGGATAAATATGTGAGAGGTACAGAGCCTCTCAGTTCTGCTGACTGAAGCTACAAGGAGGACTGTCCGGCTGGAATCCTGATCTGTACCGAAGGGCCAGCGTGGTAAAGACTGCGCCTGCTGCACTATCTGGGACTATGGCTCTGAGACCTTTGCCTTTCTTCAAGAAGGAGTAAGGAGTAAACTCCCTGCGACTATAGGTTAACAGAGCTTAACTGACCCTTCTCCAGCCAGAGTTCCCCTCCTAGAGTGTGTCCAGTGTAGTTTAAAGGGGTTGACCAAGTGCATTGTGGGAAGTGAAGTCCAGGCCTACCAAGGACCATCTATGAAATTCCAGACCCTTGGATTTGTGTTTTGGACACTTGGACCCCACCAGGAGACCTTCAAGAAGGACCTCAGAAGTTTGGGAAAGTTTGCGAACCTTTTTGGAAAAAGCTCCAGGAGGTGACCGACCAGACCAAGAGAGCCAAACCGGCCACCTTCAACTACGACCTGGCCCGGATTCCAGGTTCATCCCACTGAAGAGCTCTGGAGGTCAGACTTTTAGAGTTTGACCGGGAGCTCCCTGAAAGTCAAGCTGGCAAACCTTCACTGAATCTGGACTGGTGGAGAGCAGCCAGGGCCCTCGGCGGAAAATGCTCCAGAAAAGTTTCTAAGTTTGAAGGTAAAATTTGGACCGAGGCATGCCGCGTGGGGTATCCGAGCAGGGATTCAAACTTTGACTTTGTCCCGGTCAAGCGCGACCAGATGTCCAGAAGTGGCGTTATTGGTTTCTAAGCACTAGAAAGTGTTTATTCTTTAAAAATTCATATCTCCAGTTCACTACATTGGATTTTCATGGTGTTGGTGTCATTTTAAAGATAAAAATGTTTCCTAAGTTGGTGAGGGATTTTTATGGTGTGTTGTGCCTTACTTATTCACTATATTGGTGTTTTTATATGCTTTACATCCCTGTCTCCTAAGTTAAGCCTTATTGCCCGGTGTCAGCTACCAAGGGTTGAGGAAGGGACTAATTTAAAGAGACCCTATTTAGGACCCAGTACCATGTTGGTGGACTTGTTGCTGGTGTTAGGTGCCTACTTACCACTCCCTATAACCCACCTTCCAACAAACTGGGAGTAGGAGCGGTGGGAGTGTGAAAAAAAGGAATAATCCCGAGTAGTTGGGTATAATGTGCACCATGCATCGATCAAACCTAGCGAGTGAACTGTGTATTGAAGAGCTTTCGTAAAACTCCCTGTGTCTGCTCGCTGAGGGTGTGTGCTGTCCAGCTTTGGGTATCAAGTAAGACTGAAGTCTCCCATGAGTTTGATGTCACCTTCTGCAAAGCCTCCTAAAAGAGTAAGGAACAGTGAAAAAAAGTGGTTTCCGCAAACTTTGGATAGACCGTAGCTATAGTGCACATACACCCTAATATCTCCCCCTTCACTTGCAATATCCTACCGTCTTTGTCTGTTTTGCTGCTCTGGGGATGAAATTGGAAAGAGGAATGAAAAAGAAGGGCCATCCCATTATGTTTGGTGCAGAGGAGTGATAAGACCACAGGATAGGTTTTATGTTGCGGCCAGCTTTTGTCACTCCGTTTGAGATGGTTCTCCTGTAGCACCACTATATCATGTTGCTTATCTAGTAGGTATTACCACAATTAATGCCTCTTGGTTGGGGAGTTAAGTCACACAGAAACACAAAAAAGATGGACAAAATGCTAAACATTGTCAAACATTTACCCCCAGTCACAGATCTGGGTTAAAACCATAGATTTTTTTGCTCACCATGCCACCCCAGTTTGGACCCAGCCATATACAAATCAGTCTTGACCCAGCCGGAACTGCAAGGCCAGGTCCTCCCTGGACCGGAAACAAACATCCTGAGACCGTGTTCGGGGTATCACCCTTCATCAGCCAGGCCATCTTGAATCCTATGGCAACACAAAAATATGATGGACAGACTGCTGAACATTGTCAAACATTCACCCAGTCACAGATCTGGGTTAAATCTATTGTTGTTCTTGCACAACAAGCCACTCCAGTTTGGACCCAGCCATATGTAGATCAGTCCCCATGGGAACAGTCTATCCCGAACTGCCAGGCCAGGTCCTCCCTGGACCAGAAAAAAGCATCCTGGGACCGATTTCAGGGTATCGCCCCATGTCAGCCAGGCTAGCTTGAATCCAGTGGCACAGTGAGCATGGGACCCACGTCTGGGCATACCCTTCCCACTTAGGGCGACTATAGCAACACAAAAAGATGATGGACGGAATGCTGAACATTGTCAAACAATCACTTAATTTGTCTGCGACCAGCCTGAAGTGTAGTCTCCGGGTTAAAGTGGTCCGGGCGATGTCCTGAAACACAGAGCACGACATTCCTTGGAAGGACACCTCTTCCACTCTCCGTGCAGCCTGCAGAAAAGCTTCTTTTAATTTGAAGGAGAGCAGCTTTGCTAAAATATCTCTGGAGCATTTCCCCTCACCATGGCTCATTGGGCCTATTCTAAGGACCCCTTCCAGCTTGACTTTGAGGCCCTTCTCACTCAACAGTTCCGAGACCATGCCTACTACAAATGCCTCAAGATCCGGGCCCTCTGAGCCCTCCTCCAGATTCCCTAGCTGAATATTATCTTGACTTGATCAATATTCTAGATCCTCGCATTTCAGAAGTGTGGCGTTGAGCTGCTCTTTGAGGTGAGCAGAGGATTTCTCCAGGTTGTCCATTCGATGCGTCGGTGTTTGGCATGGAATCCACATCTTGCTAGAGGGTAGAACATTTAGAGGAGAGATCATTACTAAGTGTCTTTAGAGAAGTAGCGAGGTCAGCTTTGAGTTTCTTGCATAATTCTTTCTTAAAGTCCATAAGGAAGGCGAGGAGATCCAATTTAGTTAGTGCCATTTCGCCTTCTGAGTGTGCAGGTGAGTGCGAGTTTCAAGCTTCTGTCAGTTGAAAGTAACTCAACACTCTATTCAGTTGAGATTTCTTGGGAGGCATGTATAGTGTATTTGCAAATGAGTATAGAAGCCTGGCGAGAAAGGACTTCAAGATGCTATCCCACTGTACATGAGAAGTCAATGCTGAGGCTTGGAGTTATTGAGTTTGCTGCGTCCGCCCCTAAGTGATGCGGAGGCAATTATTCGCCCACCGCAGTGACACCCAGAGGAACAATGCAACACTGACTGAGGGGTCAGGGAGAGTTGGGGGTTGAGAACAGGTATCCGGGGGAGCACCGAGGTAGAATGTGGATCCCGTTGGAATCTCCCAAGTGGGGTATTGATTCAGACTTGAATGACCAACAGGGGGAAAGTACGTTATGAATCAAGGAAGAGGGCATTAAAAGAGTCCTACCCTGCTCTGGGTCCTGGGTTGTAAGAGATGTTGTGTCTTGCCGTTGATCAAGCAGGATGAGGTGACACTGTTCTCTGCTATGTAGGGTGCTAGCGCCTCAAATATGTCCATGGCTTGGACTCCATTTTATGAGTCAAAAGTTGCCCCATCTCAGACCCTCAGGCCTCTCTGAAGCGGTGAGTGGATCTCCCACCTTCTCGGCTGGCCTCCTATTAAGGGTCCCACTTGGCAAGGCAGCCAGGACAAGAGGAAAAGAGGCTCCCAGGCCTCCAGCGGTTTCCGGCCTTCCCGGGCCCCTGCAGAAAGCAGCCCACATTGAAGCGCTGCTAGTCAGGATTGCTAAGAGTCTGTGTGAACACCAGGGGGCCTAGGTTAACAGCGCCCTGGAGCGGTTCTTAGTGTTGAGCCACCCTTTGATTTCATTGCAGCTGCTCTTTTCCTGCTACAGTCGGGCCCCTTGTAATCTGCCCCCTTCACCGCTCTTTCCCTGTAGCCACAGAGTGTTGATGGAGCAGGCCTCCAAGTGCAGCTGCCATTTTGTAAACTGCCGTCGGGAGTAATTAACTTCCAGGTTTCACCTCCAATGCTGCAAGGATTTCTTAAGGGCCCCGCTGGCATTCTTAGGTGCTATCACATGCACGGAGGTGGCAGTGGGTGAGAATGGGGGGGGGCCCGCCAGACCCCAGTGTTGCCCAGTCCCCATCGAGGCCGAAAGGATACCTCCTGCATCGCAGGCTTATGGCCCTGTGATGCTGGTCGGCAGTAGAAGGCGAGGGGAGCTCAGCTTTATTGGTGCAGCTGCAAAGCCCCGAGGACCTCCAGTTTAGAGTTCGTGGCCAGAGGCGCCGATGTACTCTCTGCAGTAGCTTATGGTCGTAGGAGCGGACCTCCTGGCATGGTCACCATTTTGGGGCAGAGCTGTCAGGCTTGCTCAGGATCACGGGCCTCTCGGCTCCTGCGGTATAATTTCTTTTTAGCATCCCCGCCAGAGCCCAATGCTAGTGTTGCTGGTTCGGTGGTGGCTGTGAGCTAGTGCAGAAGGGGAGCCACCCAAGACCCTTGAGGGCTGCAGGGGTGCTGTCCTGCGCCGTGGGCTTCTGCCCCCGTGGCGCCATTAGTT
This sequence comes from Calotriton arnoldi, assembly GCA_963921515.1. Lineage (NCBI taxonomy): Eukaryota > Metazoa > Chordata > Amphibia > Caudata > Salamandridae > Calotriton > Calotriton arnoldi. Next base: position 663,762 of record CAWUFW010002155.1, on the reverse strand, counting down.
AATAAAAGCAGGGGAAGCACTGTCTTTACTTGTGTGGAGGCAGCAGGCTGGACCCCCCCCAGGGTCCACAACAGGAGTGGGGCCGATGTCCATGCAGGTTAAAAGTGCGGCTCCCTCCAGCATGACTTTAGGGCCTTGTGGCAGGCAGCTTTCACGCTGGAGCCGCCACTGTGCGGACGCTGCTTGTTGCTCTCTGGAGGGTTAAAATGCCATTCTCCTGTCACCCCCAGCTCTCAACACCATCCGCTGTTGGTGAAAACAGAATGGGACTGAAAGAGGTGCCTAATACCTCATTTTCCTGAGCGAATGTGGTGGAGTTCGTATAGATCACGTCCGTGCGGCCATGATGGTTGCCCCCTTAAACATACTTTTAAAAGGATGAATTCACAATTTCATCTGATTTTCATATTTTACAGAAACTCGTAGCCTTGGGTTGAAATCGGGCCCCTGAAGGGTGGGCACGCAATGCGATGCAGGGGCTACAGGGATCTGCATTAGTCCTTACCCAAGCCACTACTCATGACTGAGAAAAAATATGAGGCATTTAAAACCTCAGGCGGCCAACTTTACTATCAGAATAATCTATCCCTTAAAGGGAGATTATAAATGAAGCGAGGAGAAAGGAAGCAGAAAATCAATATTGGAATGTTGTTGTAGAGAGCCAAAAAGCTGTCTTCTGTAATTGCCTTAACACTGTGTTAAATGGACTCGTAAAATACCGCCATTTTAAAACAGGCCTTTACAGGAGTTTTCTATCAATTGAACAGCTGCAAACAGAAAGTGATAAATACGCTGAAAAACCAATAGCACTAAAACCATTTACTGACAGGTACGTGGCTAAGTGTACCATAAATTAGTCGAGTGGTTACCATGTGGTTGCACTATTGTAATTTAGTAAAATTTCTATGAATTATTTATTACTATGTCACACTGACCACCCAGGCCACCCAATCAGAATTTGAGAATACATTGCAGAGCTAAAGAAAAATTACAAGAGGTATGGTCATTACTAGATCTAGCTACACATTATGAATTGGCAACTGTAAGATAATTACTGGGGCAATTACACAACATATCCCCACCTTCCCAAGTAAAGAAGAAAAATACAATTCACTGGATGGAAAATCCATTATTTCCATTGAGAGGACCAGTATATTGAACATTTGCTCTTGTAGATCGGTCTTAGGAATGCAGACACCAAGCACCACTGGATTGTCTGCAGTCACAATTGTAGGGTCAAAGACGGGACAGCATGTGCTCCATGGGGAACTGCAAATGTGATGAATAAATTGTGGTAATACAAACCATGGGAACATACCTAAAACTACTCCTATTAGGAACAGTAGTAAGTGTGTTCAAAGGTAGGAAAGCATATGGTACAACCAGATGCTTTGTGGTTATGTAGGGGGATGGGTTTCTCACCTAACAAATGTGTTTTCCTTATATTCTCATATTACCTCGAATATATTTTTTAATGTACTCATTTAAGTGTTTGCGAATCTGAAAAATAATCCTCAACCCTATGAAAACCACGAACTCACATTTATAGCTCACAGATTAATGTATAGGTTTGCGAATGCAGACATATTTTCTGGCAGCAGACTAGATCATGGCTAAAGAGTAGCTTATTTACGTAAGTTTTTTTCACTGCAGTAAGTGTTTTGGGTATTTTGACCTACAGTAGAATGCACCGGTGTCCAACCCCAATAAGAGTGCAAAATGTATAATATGTGCAAATCATGGACTATGCTAAATTATAAGTGCAATTTACATTTTTTTGCTAATTCACATACCTTTCAGTATTTAAAGGATAACGGAGGTATTGCCTATATTACAAGTGTATAATATTTACATAGGTGGATTGACTTATACAGAGTTTCCTAAACCTACCTTTCTGTAATGCGCACAATGTACAATTTATACATTCAAAAGTTTAAAACGTGCACCAAATTCTAAATACTACTAATGTGCTCAGTTAAAACGTGGAATTTATTTAGTGCACTCATCTTTCTAAATACCTTCTTTTCTTTAATTTTGCTTTCCATTCAGATCAGAGGAGATCAAGATGAAGGAAGAACCCGTGATCAGCAGGTTTATTACTCATATTTTTAGCATCAATAACCACCTTCATTGCATTTATGATTGTCTTGTGATCTTATTTAGCGCATATCATAAAGAATTAGGTTTAGATTCACTTTTATGGTATTATATCTTTATATCTAGGAATATACATTTAATAGACTTTTTTTTAAGAGTTATGGAAGATGCCAGTTTGATTACGATTCTGTAGGGATGTAGGTATGTTACAAGTTTTAAAAAAATCACAACACTTAAAATATACACGTTTCTCATCGTTTTAATGCAATGCTACAGTAACCGTAAGCGGTCAGTGGCATTTTGTGGTGTCCATTAGTGTGAATGCTTCCATTTCTAACGATAATGGCATTACTCCTAGTCCTACTCCCTCGCCTTCCTTCAATACAAATGAGGCCCCGCCTCCCACCCAGACCCACCCCCAGCATAAAAACTCTGCCCGCCCCCACCTCCACCTGTACGTAAACAAGCCGAGCTAGCACTCAGATGAACCGCACCGGGAGGGAGGGAGGGTCTCGAGGAAGGCGAGGGAGTAGGACTAGGAGTAATGCCATTATCGTTAGAAATGGAAGCATTACCTCCCGTCCCTCCCTCGCCTTCCTTCAATACAAATGAGGACATAGCAAGCAGAAGAAAACAGAGACGGACAGCTGAGTGCGAGAGAACACCAAAACAGAAACAGTGCCCCAAACACAGCAGATCAACATCCCAGGAACCCAGCGGCCCAGAACAGCAGACAAGCGTTCCAGACACGCAAACGGACAGCGACAGTCAAACGGAGAGGGAGAAGACCAGGACGCAGTCCAACAGATCCCACAGAGGAGCCCACCCGACAGGACACCACAACCGGCAGGGACCACAGCAAAGCACGCCGGACAGCAAGCAATGCAGCCACCGAAATCGCCAAACAGCGAGAGGAACACCCCCAAACCTCCACAGGAGGAACCACCCCCAAAAGACGGACAGCCAGCAAGACCGGGGACCAAAGCCAACGACCCAACAGAGCAGAGGAAGGCCAAACAACCACCGCAACCGGATCAAAGCAAAACGAGAACCCACAGCCGATCCAACACCCCCAAGCGCCTCGCAGAGGGGATGGCAACCAAAAACAAGGCCCAAAAGACAAGAGCCGCAACCCGAGACCCCCAAGGGGACCAAAGGGAGGACAGCCAATACCAGCAGCCAAGACCCCGAAGGGAAGGATCAGACAGGGCGAGGGGGCAACAGACCCCCGCCAACCCGCAAGAACGCCAGGAGCATCAAGAAGCCAGAGAGCCGCCCACAGCACCCGCAGAGGAGACACCGACAAACCCAGAAGAGCCCCACCAGGAAGGAATCGCCACGCCAAACATAGGCCAGCCACCGAGGTAACAACCCCAGAGCAGAACACCAGGCCGAAAAGGTCCGCCCATGCCAAGCACAGGACAGCAGAGAGGAGGACCTACGGGAAGGCAGCCAAGCAACCGCCAAACGGACAGGAGCCACCAACCCAGCAAAGCCCAGCCGCACCACCACCAGGCAGCAGGCGAAACCCCTGCACAGAACCCAGGGGAAGGGCCGGAAACATCAAGAGAACGGAACCACCGGAAGGACCCACACCCGAACGCAACAGAAGGCGGACAGGAGAGGAGACCAAGGCACCCCAGGCCAACGGGGAGCAACCAACAACCCCCGAGCACAGAGCCACCCGACCAGAACCAGAAAGGCCCGGAACAGTGGAAAAAAGGGGGGGGAGGAAGGCACCTAGAAGACCCCGAGGCACAGGAGAGGGAAGGCCAACGACCCCCCGAGCCCCGGGACCCCATCCCAGAGACCAGAACCGGGCCACCAAGGCCCACCCCGGATCCGCAACAGGACCACCACAGGGAGGCCCCAACGACCCACCAACAGGCAGGCCACACGGGGAAGAAGAGAGAAAACGCGGGAAGAAGGAATGACCCAGCAAAAACAGAGCCGCCAGCCCAGAGGCCACTCGCCGAAGGGAGAGAGCCGACAGCCCCAGCCCCCAGACCGGAGCCAGGGAAACAGGACGCAGGCAAACAAGGAACAGAACCGGGACCCACCCAGAGGGCGGACAGAGGACCACCTCCCCAGAACGCCAGACTGAACAAACACCGCATGGGCCCCGCAGAGAGCCACGAAAGAGCACCAGGGCAAGCCCCCAACAAGCGGCAGCAGGAGGAACTCCGGGAGACCAGCAGGGACCAGCACCCCTGAACCCGAATAGACCCCAACCCCGCACCCGGACAGGCCGGTGACCAAAGCCACCACAAGCGGAGCCGGAGGAGGCAGCAAACAGCCAGCCAGAAAGCGACGGCGGGAGAGCCACCAGGACAGCTCCCCCCCCAGACACGGACCGACACGGGCAGCGGGGACAACAGACCCCGGAGACCAACCCAACAGGATCCAGACGGTCAGGAGGAGAAGTAGAAACGAGCCCTGGAACCTGAAAACACAGGACCGCCGGAGGTGCCCCCGGGACAACAAGGCCCGATCCAGAGAAGGAAGAGAGACCAGGTGCAGGCAGGACAGGGAACAGGGCCATGCAAAGGCCACAACGAGCCTCAACGAACACCAAGCCCCGAGAGGGGACCAGAGAAGACACACCCCAGGCCAGCAACAACCCCGATCCCCAGAAGAACCACCAAGGTCCCCCCGAACAGACCGAGCAAAAATGACACTCCGGCCGCACACAGCCAGAGGCCGACCGACAGAGAAGGACGAAGGAAAAAACCCCCGCACGAAGGAGAGCCACAGGAGGCACCAGGACCCGCGGGAAGACCCAGGGCGAGGGCCGGAGGCCGAAGGGAAGGACTCAAAACCGAAACGGGCCTCACCCACAGCGAACCGCAGAAAAGAAGCGGCGACTGGGAAGCGGAGAGAGGCGTCCCGAGACCCACGGCATGCCAAAAGATGCCAGGCAGAACCAGAGGAACGACGGCCGAAAGGACCAACACACGGAAGGGAAGGGGCCGAACCCAGGAGCAGACCCACAGGAGAGCCAGTACAGGCCGAAGCCACCGGACACCCCGAACCCCAGAAACAGAACGGAGAGGGGCCCAGGCCCGGGCACCACGACAGGAACCCAGCAGACCGACCACCTGGCAACCAAACTGGACACCCAGTCCAGCAGAGCCACCCGCGGGGACCGGAGACAGGCAGTGGAGGCAACCGAACCCCCGAATCCGGAGGAACCTGCACCAAGACGACCCTGTACACAAGAACCAAAGTACACAGGACCCAACCACCAGAAATGGGCCGCCGCCACAGGAAGAAAAGGCCGAAGACGACCACCCACCGTAGGGAACCGAACAGAGAGCAGCGACAGGGACCCAGCCGGGCAGGGCCCGCAGGAGAGGAGGCAGGGAGCCAGGGCGAAAAACAGGCCAAACCGCACCCACCGTAAAGGCGGAGGAGAAGCCCACAACGGGGACAAAGGAGAGACCTCAGGACAAGGCACCCCAGAAAGGCAGGACGCCCCACACAAGTAAAGGCACACAGAAGCCTCAAGGCGGCCAGAAGGACAGAGGACCTGCAGCCCACAGCACCGAATAGTCCCAGGCAGCCACCCAGCCAGGCACGAACCAGGCCAGACTCCACCAAACAGCAGAGATCCGACAAGAGCAGGGGCCCACCAGGCGCCAAGGCCGGAGGCTCGAACAGCTGCCGCCAAAGCCACGAAACCCCACACCAAGGAGGGCATAGAAGAAGCCGAGAACAGGCCAGCGCCACAGCAACAGCCAAGGAGAACAGCCGACCCATCAAGCAGAGCGGCCAGGACAGAGACCAACAGCCCAACGGGAGGAAAGGGGCGAACACCCCAACAAGCAAAGCCGCCGGAGGAAGCAAGGGACTCGCAGCACCGCAGGAAAACCCACTGATGCAAAAGAGGGCGTAAAGGAACCTGAAACCAAACAGGACCAACACAGCACAGAAGGAACGCCCAGGGCGGAGGAAAAGAGACCGCACACAGCAGGCTCCGCAGGCAACCGACAAACAGTCGCCAGCCGGGCGGCCCACAGTGGACAAAGCAGCAAGCACAATGTACACAAAAGCGGAAACAGCAAGCACGGGCAACGCACGCCACTCCCACAGCACCTATCCCCACACCGGGACAGAAGGGCAAGCCCAACCAGGCGGGCCAGGAACACCATGAATCCCACAGGGCCCGTCCAGCAGGGAAGAGGAAAGCCCAGTCGACCAGCACAGGAGCCCAAGCGACCCTCCACACCCCCCAGAGCCAAAGGCAACGCCAGAGGCGGGAGAAGGCCCAGCACCCCAGGACCCAGACGGAAACCATCCGCCCACAGGATCCGCCGGACGAGGACGGGACAGACCAGAAGGCAGCGGCGGAGGCCGAAGCACCGGACAGAGCAGCCACAGCCAAGTCCCGCACCAGCCATAGACAGGAGAGGCACCAACACCCCCCGCGAAGTCCATGCAGCCAGGGCGCCCCAGGGGGACCGGTGACCAAGCAGCAGAGGAAGAAGACCCCAGAAGGCCCCCAACAACCTCAAACGACCCAGGGCAGCAAGTGGAAAACAGCCCCCAGCAGCCCCAAGACAAGGCGGACAGACCCCCACGCCAGTCAAGGGAAAACAGCAAGCCACAGCACCCGGTACCCCCATACAGCGTAAAGGAACAAACCACGGGTCAAAACCCGTCCTACCAGGACACCGTGAAGAGTGCAGTCCGGGAGCAGAGGCAGCCAAGCAGGCCCGACCCGGAAACACAGCCCCAGCCACAGGAGGGCCGCCAAACAACGCAGCGGCTTCCTGAGCCACCGCTCCGCCCCCATCCACGAGGGAGACGAGGAGAGGAGGCAGCGCCAGGAGAAATCCGTCGAGGGCACCGCCGTCGCAGAGAACCAACTCGAAGACTCCCCGGCACCGCCACAGGGAGGAACTGAAGGTAAGTCTCACTAGGGAGACAGAAAAAAACAGGTGGAGGTGGGGGCGGGCAGAGTTTTTATGCTGGGGGTGGGTCTGGGTGGGAGGCGGGGCCTCATTTGTATTGAAGGAAGGCGAGGGAGGGACGGGAGGTAATGCATTTGCCTCCTGGGTCTAAAGATGACTGACAGACGTGGAACCGTGCAATTTTATTTATTTCAGGTGCATTATAAATTAAACTGTTTTTCTTTTGAATGGGCGTTTGTGGCACTAACTAATATTTTTTCATAAAACGTCAGGTGTTTGGGGCAGAGGTACCGTTGTTTCGAGATGTTGGGGGAACGAGGTCTGTCTGTCCGGGTCTGACGACGCATTCCATTTAAAGTATTTGTTTATTTTTAACAAACTATTTTTTCATTTTCTAAATCAGCTTTCCTAATGTATAAAGGATCTGCAGTAAATCCGTTTCATAAATTCACTCTTTCAAGAGTTTTATTGAATACCAAAGACTGCTGAGTACAATTCAGACAAATTTAAACGGAATTAAATTTGTTAAAAAAAAATCTATACAGCGAAGAGTTCCCACGGAATGTTGCAAGTCGGATTCGTCATACAAACCTTACCAATGTGCCATATTGGCACAGACTGAGATTAAAGTCAAAAACCTGCTTCCGTAGGTTACTTCTACAATTGAAGTGAATGTCTCACTTTTTAGAGATTTATGTAGAACTCCAAATGTACTTCCTGGACTGCCCTAATGCACGAATTGTACACATGCGAGATGTCCACCAGGCAGAAAGTTCTGCATTGGTCAATAATGCGGAAATGTGGAAAGTGTATGCAATTTTTTTCTCTCCACAGGCAAATTATACTTCCCTGTAGAAAAACCCTCTGCCCTATGTTCTTTTCCCATTCCCAACCTGGAAAGCTACTATCCCCCCTCCTTGACATAATAACATTTGTGTGGCAATTGGTAGTCAATACTGTCAAGCTAAATGAGTTTTGGGGCTTGCTAAAAATTGCTGTGCCACCTCTCCACCTCCCCAACAAGAATTTACACAATTCCACCCTTATCTACCAACTTGTAAATGCCTGAAGTACCAATAATTTCAATTTAACATATTTCCAACTTAGTAACCTAAAATTCCATTGTGAATGTTACATTTTTTAAATGTTGTTTTTGCACACCTCCGTGGAAAGTAGATGCACCAAATCATGTGTGAATTAGACTTAAGCGAGCTTTAAGTCGGGCGGGCCCTAGAGGGTCTTATTAAAAAAAAAAACAGACTTGAAACGAGTCCCTTTTGGGCTCTACATCAATGTCCTTACCTTTACTGGCAAAAAGACGGATTGATTTCTCAACGACGACTGTAAAACCCTTAAGATATTTCATGTAAATGATGCACGGCCCGTTTACATTTCACGTTTTACTTTATCTTGCATTCCTTAAGAGTATCCGCGTTTTTTCCTGGACGTGCTTTTGGGGTTGTTTTTCGTGCAACATATGACTATTATATTATAGTGCATAATTTCAACTGAGTCTCCTCCACGTGTCGAGTGAGTTCAGGTAATGAGTTGGTGTCGATGGAGCACAGTTGAGATTTCTGAAGTCGAGGCAGAAGACAGTGTGAGTTGTTCTCAGTGACTGTTTGTAGATCATAAAGGTATACTAACTACATGCCCATCCAAATTGTGGCCCCTCTGCAGATCACAGAGCGGTAGTCGCATATGTATCAATGACAATTGTGGGGAAGTGTGAGATATGACATGGTGGATTTCAAAAAGATGTGGGGAGAAAAAGGGCATAAGTGTTTAAGAGTGAGACTGCAGAAGAAATAGCATGAAGCGGAGAAAGGAAGTGTCCGAGACCCTTCGAAGGTCAGCACCCCCTCAACAGATTTCCTATTTTCAGAATTGAAACATTTTTAGTTCTAATAATTCACAACAGCATCCGTTATTCATTTATCTGATAGTGCTAATAAGCACTGGCAAAGCTAATCTATCCTTTTTTGTTGTTGTTGTTGTGTGACATGTCCGGATGCAGTATAAGAAAACTCAGAAGGGCACCCAAATACAGGTCAGGTGGCACGCTCTTTGAAGCACAGGATTTTAATTTACATGTTTCAAGCCACATTCTTACATAGGCCATGCCTCTTGGAAAGGATTCCTTGTTACACCTCTTTGGTCATGGGCCTTATAATGACCCTCCCTACCTTTTTCTTCCATAAGATTCTCAACATTACATGGATGAGGATTCTAAGTTGTCTAATTGCTGTGCTCCTAAATGTTGCACAAAGTTTCTATCTATTAACCGGCCTTCAATCCTTCAATTGTATTGAGATACCCAATCCATCAAGCAATTTTTTGGGGGTAAATGCGACTGAATGCTTGGTTATATTTCTGGATAGCCGCCTATTCCTAATTATGAACAAGCAGAGTGAGAAATTACCTGGAAAAGTAGGTGTCCGACTCTTGATATTCGCTGAACACCAGAAACCACATTTTCCACTATGTTGTCAAAGTCACTGATAAACTTTTCAAAAGAAGGATTCCATTTCACAACGCCTCCTTCCAGGAAAGGCTTCTGAAAATCAAACAAACAAAACTTAATTGATGTACTTTCTTTGCATTTTTAGTCCATGTTCATGCTTCTTGTGTTAAATCGTGGCTGCAACATAGAGACATTTTAGTGTGTAACTTTGAGTCTTATTTTACAAAGGTTTACCCAGGCCAAAGTGTGATCTGTGCATCAAAACAGCCGTAGTGTAACTTTGCATGAAAGCAATTAGCAAGGTTGGTAAGTAAGCTCAGTAGTGGAATCCCTATAGAAGTAAATTAGGCACATGACAATAAGACCTCACAATTTGGACGATCCCGCTTGGTGTCACACAGCAATTTCGTGAAGGGGCATATTCATGCGGGGAACAGTAAGATGTGCTGGAATCCCTTCAGTGTCCAGCTCGTTTGCAGAGAATCTACACTGTTGAGGTCATGTTCCTCTTTTGCCCAGTCCCCTAGGTACCAAGCAGCTTTGTGACAGAGTAGGTGTGGTAGCTCATCTATCCAGGCACTGCTGTTGCATCAAAGTCCCAACCCCTTGTTATAGCCACACCCCAGGCACTTTCTTCTCCTCCCTGTTCTATCATAGGGTGGAAATTAATCCCAGGTTGGCAGACCCAGGCAATTTTCACGTAGATTTGCAAGTCATTCAGGGTAGTGTTGGGGAAGGGACAGGGAAATATACTGCATATTAACTGTGCATCTACAAAGTACCTTGTTTGTGGGTGCTATTGAAACTATGAAAATGCATTTGCCACATTTAATTGAGGCCCAAAAATACCCACATGCTGCAGGTGCTACAGGAGTGTAACAGGTCACACCAGAAATGCACTTGAGCTTCTCCATACCTATGGATTTGTGCTGATTTCATACTTTTTTGTGTGGAGTTTTATATAGTGGGAACTCGTCCCAAAGGTCAGAGTGCTTTACATGAGCACCAGTTGCTTTCCAGACAGGCACATTCATTTTGTTAGGCACGGGGACATTAAGTGATTTGCTCAGAATCACAGGATGTTGAGCGTCCCTACGGAGGCTCAAACCCGGTTCCCCAGTTTCGGGGTCGACCACTGTAGCTGTTAGGCCACATCCTCTTGGACAACACATAAAAAATAGTTTCTCTTATGAATAATCTAGTAGACACTAGATTATGTTTTCAAAACTGATTTGGCAAGCTGGATGAAGTCTCGCCAGTTAAGACCTAATAGTGATAAAACAGAGGTCTAACTCTTTGGAACAGCCTCCCTGATTTTGGTCACCGGAATGGTGGCCCGAGAACATGTGTGAGATCCCAACTCCAAAGGACTCAGTCAGTAATTTAGATGTTCAGGTCGATCTCTTGGCTTCATTTGCACCGCCAAATAATGCCATCAAGTCGTCCTGCTCTATCACCTAAAATGCTTCTGGAGATGCCACTGCTTTAGAAAGGGGTTAGATGATCGGTGGTTTGTGTTGTTATCTTATCCTGTATACTGCTACTATTTGTAATTGGGGCCTCCGAAGGAAGCAGTTTAAAGCCTACTACAGGCACAAAATGTTGCAGCTAGAATGTTGCTAAATTTATCGCCGGAGTGAAGCACATCAGGACATCTAAAGACTCAATATGGGCTTCCAGTTCAGAAATGAACTTGTCAAGACTCTTTGTTTCAAAGAGTTATCCATGACAAAAAGTTAGGATTTTAGTTTCTGAGGCACGTTGCTGTCCAAGGCACTCGGTACGGTTAGCTGGAGACAGCTTGGATGCAGATTCAGGAATACAATATTCTAGACAAGGAGGCAGACACTTTTCCTGTTTAGCAACAAGTTATGGAACTCTCTTTCCAATATTCTGTGGGTAGAAGATAATCATACAAGATTCCGGAAAGTTTTAAAATGTGGCTTTTCAACTAATTGTAAGGATAGCGCTGGGGTACATTTCAGGTAGCTGTTTACACTGAATAAATGCTGTTTCATTCCTTTCAACACTCACAGCCTTGTAAACTACACGTGTCTAGGCGTCGCTTACATGTGCTGTAGTTCACATGTATGAATGAATTCCAATTGTTCTCATTCGTTCCCAATGTCTTCATAAATTCTCCAAGAGGTTGCATTCTAGAAGGAGCCTGTTTTTTTTCAAGCAGCGTGACTCCATTAGCGACTAATGGGAATTCAACTATACAACTTACAAAACAGCTTTGTGGTTTCGTCCTGAGGTGCTTGAACAGTGCATATGTATTTATTTATTGGAGAAGCTCACACATATACCTGGGCAAAGTTCGCAGAGTTCCACTACGGAACACAGCGAAGTGACCAAAAAACTCTGCCGCACTATGCGGGGTCCCGCAAGCGGCGGAGTGCGTTAGGTCATGCCGTTCATGCAGATTGTTAGCGCGTGGGTGTTTGTCTCCCGGCAGCAAATCACTGCGAACAACACCATGCGCAGCGCAAGAGGGTGCTGCTTCTTTCTGCTGTGAATGTAGATGTTCTACTCAAGCGGCAGCTTCCTAAATGCGAACGGAAGGTTTCTCAACGCAAGCGGTGGCAGCCATCCATGAGGAATCTCACCGGGACGTGGTCTGGTGTAAGATTTTCTCACTCTCCAACTTACGTTGGCGAGCGAGGAAAAAATCTGATCCGCTACGCGGAGCAGAGTTTATCGGAACTCTGCATGACTCCGCAAACTCCGTGAGCAGAGCAGAATTTCACACCCAGGCCTACTCACACATCATAACTTATTACCAAATGTGGTTGCAGAGTAAAGCTGCAAGTGCTTCTCCAGCTATATGCTGAACTTTATTCACACATTCTTAACGTAAATGTTCAGGACCCTGTTTGTCCTGGCCAGATTCTATTGTTATTTATAGCCAACACTCTGCTGCTGCACTTAACATGAACTTGTCAGTCTAAACGGAACATGGTCTTGAGAAAGCTAGTTCTGTGCTGTAATGATTGTTTGTTAAAGGCACACTGTCATCATAGTGGGAAGCGTTATTTACAATTAACCATGAAACCACAAAAATCAATAGTTCTAATAATGTTGTTGTAACCGGTATTTAATATTTTACCAGTGACAAAAACTCTTTTTCGAAAAGAGGCAGCAGCACATTGTCACCTCAAAATCTGCTGTCACGCAAAAAAAAAAAAACACAACGAAAGCGTGATATATTGGTTAGTTTTCCTTTTTATGTGCGATGATGGTAGCCCTAAAAGGTAAAAAGCTTTCTGTAAATAATTTAAAATTAAATATTCTCTTTGCACCAATAACATAGCTTATAATATATCTTGTATTGTTTTAATCGAATTCTAACTCTTCCATGCTTATAGTGAATGCAATAAACGTGTAATAAAATAAATGTGGAATATTTAAGTTGGTATTCTACTTCATCTTTTCAAAGTAGGTTGAGGCTGATTGGTACTTCATGTTGACGACCACATGCGGATGATGTACATTAAATTAACGCATAATGAGCTCCCTTCTCCTTGCCATTATGACCGCAAAACTCATCTCTGACTTCATTTCAAAGAGATGAATTTATTTATTTCCTTATTATTTCATTTTTTTTTTCAAATTGCTGCTGCGCCCCAAGGTTTCCTCGGTAACATCAGCTCCCTTTCTATTCCTTAAAATTGCAATCAATCTCTATTATGGTCTTGAAAATGCTATTTGTCACTTTACTGAACGAAAATAATCAATACATCATCCCGGCCAGTCCAAGCATTTAAAATGTGAAGATTGATGTCATTTAGAGATATGTGCATTGCCAGTAGTGGAGGACAAGATAATAGAATTCTGAAGCATCCAGTGGAGGGCTACAGATAAAATAAACAAAATAGATTGCATGCACCCAAATTGATAGTTGAGAGATGAATATACATTAAAATTACTTATTTGTGTGAATATAAGCAACGTTAGCAAAACGAATGAATTTTTTCAAAATATCTGCTTTTGTGGTAGTAAGCACACATCTTTTAGTGCACAGCAGCACAAGATCGCCAACAAAAATCAGCAGAATAAAAATAAAAATAAAACATTGTTTTAAGGTTACATCCATGAAAGGTGCGATGTGTCGGGTATCTTAAGAAAACCTTAGCAATCAATCTAGCTATAGCAGATTGCTCTACAAGGATTCAATAATGGGTTCAGAGGTCTTTACACAGAACTAAGTAATTGGTTGCAGACTCTGGACCCTTTCAAGTAACACAACTGGAGATTAATATAGAGGGTGGGATTGGAGGAAAGTGAGAAGGCAAAGAGACAGGAGAGGGAATCGGGAGGAGAGCAGGGGAAGGGCAACGGGGGGTTAATTAACAGTAAACAAAATATGTCACTGTACAGTTGCAGACATCTTTGGCTGGTAGAGAAAGTCAGTTGTAACTGTTTTTGCAGACAAGATACAGAAGACATATCAAACGTATTACATTTATGTCCAGGCTTGGACACACTGAAAAACAATTCCTATTTGACATCTAGAAGAATAGTGGGGTCTGAACAATAAATGAGTCCATCCAATTTTGTTTTAGGGGCTCAAAATAAAATTTCCTATGGTGCAGATAGTTTTTAAGGCTTGACATTGGACTTTTGAAAAGGGCACATACTATTGGATCCTAATTGTAACAAAGGATCTCTTTGTTAGAAGAACAATGTCTGCAGAAATCTGTCCCATTAGAATAGCTCCAGAAAATATGTTATCTACACCTTAGTGTGGTGATTCACCTACTTTTACCCAAACTGTAGATAGGTGTTAATCACATCTTTTAAAAAAAAAAAAAAATGGATTGTGGTATAATTGTCATACAAAATAATTTTAATGAGGGCTATAAAGAACAAATCCATTTGAATAATTATTGTGTTTATTGTACCATTGTGTGCAGGATAGTATCGTTATATAAATGCAAATAAATGTACTATTGGTGAGTGCACCCTTTAGAAAGAAAAAGAAAAACTATGGGTGGAAATATTGGAAGAGAATGCTACAGCTTTAGGGTTATAACCCCCCCCCCCACAAATAAAAAAAACCCTAACACAGTCTTTTCAAGATCAATGCCCTAAATATAACGTTATGGTACAGATTGGTAAAAAAAGTGGTAATTCAATGTGAATAACCATATTCGTGTGACATTAACTGTTAGTGATAAAAGAAACAAGGGCTTGCATCTGAAGCAATGTAATGAAAGGCTGCAGCATTGCCATTTCAGGATCTGGAAAAATTGTAGCCAGACTGCTGTCTTAATGGCCATTAAATAGGATCACAGCCTTCCAGATTCCCATTAGCAGCCAACTAGAAAAACATATATGGAATAAAGTAGACAACCCCTACTCCCCAATTGTAAATAACTCCCAGTCTTTTTTTACATATGAATCACGTAGGCAAGTCCTCTAAACAGGTGTCCATTTAGTAGATCTAACTTTGAAAACATTTTACTTATGTACCACAATTCAGTGTGAGCAATATAAGTAATATTGCACAAGTAGCTTTGTTCTTTGTATTACAAATCTTGGGTGCATATTTACAAACGTTAATGTCTTCTCTGGCGAGTAAGTATTTAATAGAGAGATTGATTGAATCCAAACTATTGGGTATGCTATTCTGATATTGAATTTGAATGTAAAGGATAACCAACCTAGCGTATGCCTGTAAGATGGGAAAATTGGAGCAGGTGAATTTATCAGCCACTGTTAATGTACCGATACGTGTAAAAGAATGGGTAGCTCTATGTTCTCTATAGTATTACATGGCTCTCTTAAATAGCAAAAGTTCAGTTTACATGCTCTCTAGACTGTATTAAATCTAGCAGCTTAGGTACAGAGCCAGCGAAATATAGTGAATATTTTGCATAAGAAGGGAATAAATTATAAACACTGGAAAATCATTACAGATGGCTCCTATTATGGCAAATGGCTGTTGAGCATTATCAGCATGAAAAGTGATCATTAGCCATCCAATGAATTTAAGGGAACTATCAGGCAGGAGTATACAAATTTGTTAATGCTCTTGGAATTCTGCTTATTATAAATATCACCGAGATTGCTAAATATCATGTAATTTCTTTCATAATTCTAAGTTAGCTTCCTATAAAAAGCTTGGCAGAATATTCGAGAAGTATACCTGATGTCTCACCAGGATGCACACATGGACGTATTATCCTGTGGCGGTCAACACTGGGAAGTTATAGTTAGGACAGGTCTCCATAGGAGATGGATTTTTTGATTTACTAACAACTTTGGCGTCATTTGCCGGATCTTCACAAAACTTCCCAAAAAAGTCTTATCCACCTCAGGTTCTTTCTGGTAAATTTCAGGGCTAATCTGTCAAGTGGGAGCCGAGAAAAAGGGGGGCGGGGTGCTGGGCGTAGGGCTTTCTGAGGCCAGGCCGTCCATGTTGGGGTAGACCGCCCACGGAGGAGTTGGGCGAAGGGCTTGGACAGAGGCCAGATGTGGTAATATTATAATTATTTCCTTGCTGAATAATGGCTTCTCCTATGTTTGTACTATCATCACATGGTAATAATATGTTGAAAATAAAAGTTTTACTGTTGAAGATAAGCTGTGAAAGACAGTTGCTGGGGTGTGCTCAAGCCTGCTCCATAGTGGCGGAAGTTTTTCCTTTTAAAATAAAGGATAATTCTTTTTCGCCTCATCCAATCGGTCTCTTTATTTCTCTCTAGGTTGGTGATGAGTGCCTTATGGTACCTTGCCTGTGCTAGGAGAAACTCCAACACCTCTTATTGTTACCTCAGACGTTCATGTCCTCCTTGACTTTTCTTCTATAAGAATAGCTTTACTGACTTTGCCTGCCTGTGTTTATTCCCTCCTGGTAACTTCTACACCCACAAGGTACTGATTTCCAGAGCCTAGGTGTCTATTCATTTCATCACTTTGCCTGCCTTCTTTTACTCACACTGTTGGCCTTAATTTTGAACATTCAAGCTATTTCTGGCCCTGCAACCAAGCCCAAGCCAAGCACAGTGACAGAGATTTTACTTTACTTTAAAAATAGCCCCATCGAAATTCATTGAAAAACCAAAGGTTGAAGTGGTGCTATAGTTAGCTGTCAGGTTAAACAACATTTTGAAATAGCAAAACCACTGAATTTCACCAGTTATAGTTATCTAAACTTACTATAACTCATGCCCTAAAGTAATTATAACTAGCACCCTCGCATGCACTGCTTTTACCCTCACATATTACATCACTTAGGACATGGTTATTGACTCCATTGATAACAACCCTAAAGACATCATTAATAGCACGGTGCATGTAATCATGCACAGTGATATATATTTACATAGATGTCTCCCAACCTCTTTATATGCCCAATAAGGCTTCAGCTACAGCTGTGCAGTAGCGGTCGGTGGTGGGATTGCCGCCGGGCGCTGACGTGGGGCGGGGGAGGGGCAGGGTGGGGTAAACTACGGATTACGGCCGATTACAGGTAAGTACACATATAAATAAATAAAACGAATTTCGTTGCGCCCGCTGCATCGCATTTGGCAATGCAGCGCGAGAAACGAAATTCGCTTTATTTATTTATATGTGTACTTACCTGTAATCGGTCGTAATCCGTAGTTTACTACCCCCACCCTGCCCCTCCCCCGCCCCACGTCCGCGCTCGGTGGCACTCCCACCACCGACCGCTACTGCAGCTGTGAGAAAGTGTATGGGAGAGGATATAAATGTAGGTTTTGATATTGGTGGTGATTAGATCCACTTGAGCAATGATGATCAAATACAATTAAGGCAGTTGAGGAATTATCACTTCAGTGGAAACTATCCACCAAAAGTAATGATTAAATATGGTTTTTATTTCTTAGTAATAGGTCAGAACAGAACCACTGAAGAAAAACTAGCCTAAGTATAACAATTTAGAACCCCCCGTAGGTTGCAGAAAAGAGGGCTGTCCATCGAGCACTTTTATGGAGAATTTGGTAGCTTAAGAAATATCCTACGGAGTCTATCAACCCTGGCATAAAATATCAGAAGTCCAATTTACTGATGCCTTAAGATGATCAAATATACCAGTATCCTCCGATCTTGACTCAGCAATAGATGATTACCATCAATGGATTAGTTTATCCATTAATGGTTTGGCTCCTTCCAAACTCGGAAACAAAAATCGATCTACACTATCGGAACCCTGGTTCGATGAGCTCAGACTGGATAAACAACCTTGTAGAAGATGAGAGAAAGTGGAGGTCCAACTATAGTGCAGAGGACAAAGCCATTTCTAAAGCAGCGCTGTTATTATATAAAAAAAAACTCTTGAATAAAGCCAAATCCAACTTTTTTATTAACAAAATTAATTCGCCCATTATTACCCCCAAGGAGCTTTTTCCTACAGTAGTCAAATTGAGCAATTCTTCGCCGGCCAAAAACTCCAATGCAGATGCCTCTTTCGGTAACAAACTTGCCACATTCTTTAAAGACAAAGTAGAGGTTACCTTTAACATCTTTGCTGCAAACCAAAGCTCTGAGGAGGCTGGCATGATTAACAACCCACAGTCGGCAATATCGGATGGCTCCCAAACAGGGACCAACACTAGTGAAGTAGCCAATTTGGCCACTGAATTACCAGAGCCATATCAGTCTTTGAACGCTATTTTTTCTGCTTTCTCCCCCCTTTCTATTGATCAAGTAACAGACTTGTTCAATCAAATCAGTATCGCCTTTTGATCCTGGTAGACCTAGAGTACTACAGCTAGCCTCTGCCATTGTCCAAAGTCACCTATTACTGATTTTTGAATCAAATGTTTCTTTTGGGGTATTTCCCCAAAAATTGGAAAATAGCATCAATTCTCCCTCTCCTAAAAAAACCGAACCTGGACGCAGATAAAATGCCAGCAACTATAGGCCAATCTCCCGGCTTCCTTTTCCGGTCAAGATGGTAGAGAAAGCCATGAACATCGCGTATTCTCTATTCATCCAGGAACATAAGCTGTTGGATCCATCTCAGTTTGGCTTTAGAAGCCAACACAGCATGGAGTCTGCGCTGATCACAGCTTCCGAGTATATCAGAACAACTTTATACAAAGGAGGGAACGCTGCCTTAATTTTGTTGGTTCTCTCGGCAGCGTTAGACACCGTTAATCATGGACTTCTCATCAATCGTCTGTTTGAGTTATGTGTCAGGGGCGCTGCCCTTAAGCTCCTAAGACCCTTTCTCACTGATAGAGTTCAGTTTGTGGAATCTAATGGCCACAGTTCAACCTCTATTACACTACTCTGTGGTGTACCTCAAGGATCGGCCTGGAGTCCAACTCTTTTTTATCTATACGTTACACCTCTAGCTGCATTGATTACAAGTTTTGGTTTCTCAATTGTCTCATATGCTGACGACACCGAGATTGTAGTGTTGGTCACAGAAGATCTAGACAGGACTGTAGAATGCTTTCACGACTGAAAGCAACAGATCGGGAGCTGGATGTCTAACAATTGTCTGAAATTAATCTCAGACAGAACTGAGGTGCTACTCTTTGGCAATCGCCCTTCGTTTTGGTCTCCCAAATGGTGGACTCAGGAAATGGGAGCTCTCCCAACTCCTGTTCCCAAAGTGAAAAACCTGGGAGTCCAATTCGACAAAAAACTTTCTCTTGTGGGACATGCTAGTGCCATCACCTTCTCGTGTTTCCTTCTTTTCAAATCACTTAGGAAGGTCTTCCCCTATATTCCTCTGGACGTACGCAAGGCAGTGATCACTGCACTGGTCTTTTCAAAAATAGACTATTGTAATGGGCTTTTCCTGACCGCCCACAAGAAAGCTCTGCATAAGCTCCAGATGGTCCAAAATGCAGCGGCTAGATTGCTTCATGGGATGCCAAAACATCAGTCGGTCTCCCAATCTCTCCCTTCACTCCACTGGCTCCCGGTGAGAAAGCGAGTATTGTTTAAGTCTCTGTGCATAGCTTTTAAGGCCCTTCATCTTGATGGCCCGGAATCCATCAGACAGCTCTTTCAATGGTACACCCCTTCTAGAGCTTTAAGATCTTCCTATCAGGCCAATCTGGTCATATCTAAAATCAAGAGAGCCGCCTGGGGAGGCAAGAGCTTTGCAGTGGCCACTGCCAAACTTTGGAATTTGATGCCCCTCGAACTAAAATCTATAAACAACTTGCTTACCTTTCATAAGGCCCTTAAAACATGGTTGTTTAATAATTAATACAGCATTCATATCGTCTTTCTTTACGGTCCACATTTGTCTGGTTAACGCACTTTTCCTTCCACCGACTAAGAGTCTCAGCGCCTAGACACCCATGGGTAGTAGCGCGCTTTAAAAATCATAATTTCATTTCATTTCTAGTAGCTTCTATAAGGCTCATATCTGCGGAGTCAGGCAGTGATAGAGACATCTTCTTAAATATAAGAGCTATGTAAAATGGACTAGTTCAGGATACTGTACTTCATCAAAGAAGGGACAAATCAGCTGTGTTGGAAAGTGATGAACAAAAGTATAGATTAAACCCCCAAAATCGACAGCTGTAGAGTAAGACCTAAGGTTCAAAAGGGATTCAGAAGTAACTGATGGAAGAAGATGATTAATTGGGTGTTCCAAGTTAATTAGTACATATCAAGTAAGCTGCACAGGAACACATGGTCTGCACTGAAATATACAACTGGGTCGGAATCCGTTTCCAAACCAATGGGCTTTGGCTCCAGATTGAGACAAACCAGTAGGCTCCCCAGGTCCATATTTTTCAACATATACTTATGTGGCCTTGCCAAGGAGGGATATTGTTCAAGATTTGCACAGACATTTGGAAGTAAGCAAATTGTATTTTTGCTTTACGCCAACGATATGATGCTCAATTGATTAATGCCAGTGGGCCTGCAGATTGGACTCAATTTTTTGAAAAGCTATTCAAAGATAAATAGCTTTAGGGTTAATACACAAAAGATCATGATAACTTCTTTTGGGCACAGAACTGTTAGGGCTTAGGGAATATTAGGCACAGAAAAATAGGAAATAGTTAGCTTGAATGATATCTGGAATCATAATTTGACAACCAATTAAACCAGGGCACCCTGTTCTCCGACAAGAGGCAACAGTTACATCCCTGACGTGAAGCCTTGCAAGTTGTAATTGTGGTTATGGGAGAAATTCTAAATTGGCATACAGGAATGGTTGTTTGGCCAAGGTTTTGTGGACTATGATCTGTGGTGTAGAAATGTAGCTTACGGGATGTATGTTCAACTTTTAAGTAATTTGAGCATCAACCTAGAGGAGGACACTGTGGCTAGGGAGCTCACCATCTGTTTAGGCATTAAGACTAGAGCTGTGTAGTTTATTGCTGGGTAAATAGATAGTCAGGAATGTGTGACATGCGCAGCTCTGGGACACTGTTGTCTAAGAATCACACTACTTTAACTTTTTTTAATGAAATTAACAAGATCTATAAGGTTAATTGCATTCTGGAAGTGATTCTACTGAGAGAAGTATTCAGTAATATACCAAAAATAAATGTAAAACTATGGTATGGGTGTATATTATTAAATTCTCTAGGCTAATGGTTGTTCTTAACCTGTTGACTTCGGTCGACCTCACACTTAATCATTAGTGGGATCCAGGAACCACTCCTCCCCCCTGAATCATTATTGGAATCCGGGGACCCCAGCTGAAGCAATTTCTATGATTTGAACTCCAAAACAATGTACAAAAGTACAGAAACAAGAATTAATTAAACAAATACACAAATGATAAAATATTTTATTCAATTCACAAATAAATATCAAGAAATAATAATCAAAATTCTAATCTTAATGGAAAGGTTGGGGCTATTCTAAATTCAATTAGGCGACCAACAGTCCAAACGATATTCAGTTTAATGCCCCTGTGTTGCTCCCACAATCAATCTAAGGAAACCAAATTAATTTTTAGACTTCAATTTCAAATTCCTTCATTGCATATGTATGATGTTTCAAATGGGAATCTGCTATTTTAGCGACCCTTAGTGCTTGGATTATGACAGATGGGGAGAAAAATTTGTAAGCTGTGAATGGAAAGAGACGTCAATATACCGTTTTTTATTAGAATACATTTTTTATTAGATCAGAAGCCAACTATCCTGCTCCTGCTTCTGAGTGATTACAGATTGCCATTTAGTAGGAACTGGTTGTTGTGATTTGACATACTTTCTAAATCCAGCACTCGGCCGACTTTTTTAAAGTCAGCCTTTAGCTATCCATTGCTCTGAGAACGTTTAGTAGTACTGGTGAGATGGGGCTAAAGAATGAAAACATATTACAAGGATCTGAAAACATTAAGAAGAGGTCTATCGTTACTAAGTCTGATTCAGCACCAGAATACCCTTCGGATGAGTTCTGCGTTGTACAAATGCATATAGTGTAACACAACAGATGTGCATTAATAATAATGTAACTGCAAAACTTTAGTGCATGTAATGTTTTAATACTTGTGAGATCTCAATAATATTAGACATTTATTTTAAAATCCTATATTTATACAAATGTAGAATTAAAGGTCTATTTCTGTGTTTATTACTGCTTTTTATACTTCTCTCTGTTGAACATTTTACATTTTATCGGCTATTAGTTCACATTCTGTCTGGCTCCACATGTAGAAGATAATCATGAGGGTTTCTATAGTCTGGGCTTTGTAAAAATCTGGAAATGCATGCTGAGGGCAACTAATAAGTGTTTCAAATACAGAGCTGGACAAAACGAAAATTTTGGGCAGGAAATTGGAACGCAGATGGGAGAAATCTTTATTTGAATAATATGGACCTACAAAACCCATCTACAAGACTACCATAGATCAACAAAGAGGGCAGGTAAAGAAAACTGTGCTACTTCAATCAACCAAATTACATACCACAGGAAGGAACCATTTAAAACTGTCAACACATAATCAAGTGGAGGCACTATAGGAAGCTCCATTTACCTTAGATCAATATTGCAATAATTTAATGTTTTTGCGAAAAAATGAAATATTTAATATATCAGTTAACATTTCAAAAAGTACTGTCATTCAGCCAAGAGCCTCAATCAAATCCCCCTAACCTAACTTGAGCTTCCTCCTTCACCACAATCAGTGTTGTGCAACCCCTCAAAAGCTGCAGGCAAGCCGAATGCTTCAAATATCCCTATTGATCCCTCCGGAGTTCCTACAATTAAATATGATCTTTTCATTTTGAGCCCCTAGTTTCAAACACCTTAAAGGATACAATTATCATTACTTTTTTGAAGACATTTTTGGCAAATCCTCAGTCCTCAGAAAATTACAGACCTATCTCAAATCTGCTCTTCATCAGTAAATTCTCCATGGTAGTCAAAATGGTTTAGAATGGCGGAATGAATGAACAATATTAGAGAGGAATAGATGACTTCCCTGGTTGAGGATCAATTGGAAATTTTGATTCTCCTACACAAAGCAGTAACAGATGACAACAGGGATCATAAGATACTGTTGAAACAACTGGAAAATTAGGCCAGCATCATGAGGAAGGCCCTCATTGTTCAAATCATTACTGTCAAACTATAGCCAAAATCTCAAAATTGGATCATCTTCACCAACAAACACATTGCTTGCAGAGAGTGCCTTAGGGATCCATCCATCACCTTTGCTCATTACCAACTACATGAGACCTATGGCCCAGATGTTATCCCAAAACCATATTCAGTTCCAAGTCTACGCAGGTGGTATTCAACTAGACAGTCGGATGGACATGGTAGATAACCAGAACTAGGACATCAGCTTGTGCTGAACAAGTGAGCCATTGGATGAATGAAAGCTACTTGCACATGAATGGTTCTAAGACTGAAGTTCTTAGAGTAGGAGATCTATAAAAAGCTGGCTTCCATGTATCTGGCTGAAAGACAAAGTAGGACTGTATAATGAAAACACATGTCATAAAGGATCCAAAAGTATGGTTTAACAATAAGCTCCCCTTTAAACTGCATATCACCATGGTGGTGAAAAGACAACTTCAATTTTGTGCGATTGTGCTGAACGTCTGGGTCTTTGGTGTGCTAAAAATTTGATTACTGTAATATCAAGAGGGGATCCCCAAGCAAAGCAATGACTAAATTAGAGTCTTTACAATCAAGCCACCAAATAGAAATCGGTGCACATTGTTTGACCCTCAAAGAACCTCAATGCCTACCAGTGACACAGTGATTCACATTCGAATTCCTGTGTACCAACTTCAAAGGAGCAAAGGGTGTGAGTCTTAAGTGCTTAAAGGAACTATGCCCATCCTACATCGGCAACTG
Organism: Calotriton arnoldi; assembly: GCA_963921515.1. Classification (NCBI taxonomy): domain Eukaryota; kingdom Metazoa; phylum Chordata; class Amphibia; order Caudata; family Salamandridae; genus Calotriton; species Calotriton arnoldi. The sequence continues at coordinate 640,020 of CAWUFW010002155.1, read as the reverse complement.
GAGCCCAATATCCACTAAGGCAATCATCATGAAACAAGTGACGTTACAATGCAATAAACAAGGAAGGAGGGTGAACCGAAAGCTAGAAGCACAGCCTTGAAACGTGCAGTGCCTGGACCTTGAGAACTTTCATAGTGGGATTGTGTTTAAAAAAAAGTGAAGCCATGCTTTTTCAAAGAGGCTTTCACATCTTTCTTAGGAGCCTTTAGGCACTAAACCTTCATCCAAATTCTCTAAGCATGTTCTTTGACCATGCACATAGGACATGCCTTCCTTGAGCTCACTCTCCAGGATTGTGCGCCCTGAGCTCTGCACCTTATGCTTATACATTTTTCTCCTTAGACTTTTAAGAGTGTTTTCATTGGCATCCCCAGTGTAAAAGGATTTTCAAATATCTGTAGAGCAGTTCACAGCCTGATGATATCGGACTAGAAATTGGTATCTTAAAGTTGACACTTCACATGAAAAATAAATTTCCATCTCTCTGGGGTGTGCCATGCCTCCCTCCGTGGTCTGTGAACCGCGAGGGTTGTTTGCCAAACCAGTAAATTACCTAAATCCTAACATGACTGGCTCTTGTCAGCCAATAGGATTCCAAGCTGAGATTAACATTTTAGTTTGTGAAATGGCTCACAAACTCAACAGCCAATATTACTACATTTTTCGTTTTTTTAATTTTCTCAAAAGATACGGAACAGAATAAACCAAAAAATGCCTGTGCAAGAAAAGCCTCTACCAGCGTGGTGTTGCACACTAATATCATACTTTGTAGTATCTGGCAAAAGGCGCAATTACTTACCTCCGTCTTTTCCCCAGATTATATGTCCTATTTTGTCCTGTTGCAATGTTTTAGTGGGAGACGCACGCAAATAAATAACGTTGTTAAATGCTGAATGATGTTTCAAGCTGCTTTGAGGATGCACTTTTAATCGAAGAAAGGCTACTGAAGAAAGCTTTACTTAAACTAATAATGTCCAAACATTTGGCGATGTCCTGCACCTCTTGCATTGACAATTGTCTCCGAATTCCAATCCCGGTGAAGAGCAGACAGCTAAAAGGGTTGGATCCCTTTATATAAAACGACGGCTTTTGAAAGTTGCAGCACCGCACGCAACATGGCAATGAAGATGAAATGATGGAAAATAACTTAAAGGTCTGTGACTGCTTCTGGATGGAATCTGAAAACAAAATAAACACATTAAATAAGCTAGCGAAAATCATTAATTTTCAAGTCCTTCCACCGAAGCAGATAGTTTATTTAATCTCCTAATGACACTGTTAAAACCTAAAAAGTCCTTAATTTACCGTGAAATGTGTTATTTTCCTACTTTCTGGCTGTCAGTTGGCCAACGAAATTTACGAAAATAGATGGCTTCATGTGAATCGTGGTCTGAAGTTACATTACAGAGTCAACCATGACTCCTCAACCAAGTGGTTCATGCTAAAGCAGGGTCCTCCAAAGTGGGTCCTGGAGGGCCGGATCCATGCCAGATTTTTAACATATCCCCATTTAGATAAATGTAGTTATCTTAAAAATATGGCATGGATACGGCCCGCCAGGACCGGCTTTGGAGAACCCTGTGCTAAAGCAAGAAACAATCCACTGTCCATTAAACTTGTGTTGGATCCCAAAAGTGCATGTGTCTATGGCAACAGTTCGGTCCCATGCACAATCTGCAACCCCCCACCCACCCATACCCATACCATGGTGTTTCAATGGATATATTTCTTATCCAAGGGAATGAGGGGTGAATGGTGGCAAAGAAGAGGTCAGTTAATCTAAGCCTCTCCCGTGTCAGCGTGCTACGGCATTGGTGGGGTCAGTCACGTTCCAAGCTCTGAAAGGCCGGTAGATCCAGGAAAGATCCAGTTACGTTTTGCTCATCACAAGTTCCTTCTCATGACACGGTTCCCTATAGAAATATTGTCAACTGGGATAACAGCCATTAATTCCAGGTTCTCTTCTGAAATTCAAATGTCCGGCTTGTAATTGAACGTCTGTAATGCCTAAATAGAGGCCTATCATATGCATAGGTGATACCTCTGAAAGGACAACAACATAGGTAGAGTGACATTTTGTGTGGCAAGTACCTCCAAACTACTGGCAGTTCTGGGGCAAAGTCCCTTCAATATGAAATTAGTGACTATGAAAATTTCATAATCAATAACACTGCATCCTATATTCACCATCAAGGGACTTCATCAGGGCTGTAAAAACATATACAAAAAATATTTACAATAAAACAAAAAAAATTAACTATGAAAATAAATTATTTAAAACACAAAACGATTCCCCAAACAACCACCATCTTCTACAAATTGCGAGTGATATATATATCCAAGGGGCTGAAGTTGTAAAATGTATTCAAAACCATCACCTCTTTAACCACAAAATATAAGAGTTTTACTGCAAATATTTTTGTATATGTTCGATGAAGTCCCAAGTTAGGAATGAACGTGTTGGATGGGCTAACATCTTTTCTGATTGCAGCTAAAGAGAAGATTGAAGAATAAAGGATTGGAAAACACATCTGTATTTGATGGCCTTTTTAAACTGATGAATGGACTGATTGTGGACATTTTTATAACCAGCACCTGGAGCAGCATATCATGTATTCGAGAGGGTAAATATAGGATGCAGTATTATTATCAGGTTGTGCTCTCCCGTGTTTAAAATTAACATTGATTCATTGGAGGCATGTAAATTAAATGCTACTTGTGGGCCCGCAGCACTCATTGTGCCACCCACTCAAGTAGCCCTTTAAACATGTCTCAGGCAGTCGCAGGTCCTGGAGGGAGTTTCGCCGGGCGGTGACGTGCGGCGGGGGAGGGGCAGGGTGGGGGTAGTAAAACCGGAACTGCCGAACACAGTAAGTTAGCAAATAAATAAATAAAACGAATTTCGTAGCGCGCTACGAAATTCGCTTAATTTATTTATTTGCTAACTTACCTGGATTCGGCCGGATTCCGGCTTTACTACCCCCACCCTGCCCTCCCCGCCGCACGTCACCGCCCAGCGGAACTCCCTCCAGGAGCCGGGACTGGTCTCAGGCTGCCATTGCAGCCTCTGTGTGCAGTTTTAAACTGTCATTTTGACCTAGCAAGGTCAGCCTCTTGCCAGACCCAAACCTCCCTTTTTAATACACCTAAGTGATCCTAGGGTAGGCCCTACACAGTCCAGAGGGCAGGGTACACAGTATTTAAAAAGTTGGACATGTACTTTAAAGTTTAACATGTCTTGGTAGAGAAGAAAACTCTTCAATTTGTTTCTCACTATCGTGAGGTCTACCTTTCCCATCAACTAACATTGGAGTTACCTTATTACATTTAGTAAGTGATGACGTTCAATTGGGAGCAAATAGGAATGTCATGTTTGGTGTCTGAGAAATTCGGATTTTTTGTTACAATTTTGAAAATGCCACTTCTAGAAAGTTAACATTTCCTGCTCTATTTAGTTGCTGCAGCCTGTTCCTGGATCACATGACTGAGTGTAGTAGGCAGTTAGACTTTGTTTATTCTTCCCAGACAGCACACATTAGAGGGATTGGATGTGCCTGGATGGGCTATCAACTGGCAGGGTGGAGCTAGGCACAGCTCCAGCTGGCTCCAGTAGGCTGTGCCCTACCTTCACACAAAGGACTTGTCACTACCGCATTGTTCACGGAACCAGCTTGGAGCCAGGGCAAGGGAGGCAGGAAACTTCAAGGACTTCAAAGGGAATTCTGAAGAAATGTCTCCTACTTCAAAGTGGGCACCAGATATAAATGCTGGACCCTAAGACCCAAATCTTCAGTACACTGCAGGACCTGTAGATGCTACAGAAGGACTGCTGTGCTGCTTTGCTAACAGAAGGACTGACATTCTGCTGCCCTGCTACTCATCTGCAGACTGAACTGTTTTGAGCTACAGGGACATAACAAGCTCCAGAGGCTGCCCAGCTGACCTGCTGCCTGGACCTGCCTGAGCTCTGCAGGCCTCTGCTGAATTGCGTTCCTGACCCCCAACAGGTGCCCCACAGTTCCTGAACCATTTATGAGGCCTCAGTTGAGCTCTTCCCCAAGGAAAGGAAGAAATACTGAAGTTTTGGGATGTTTGCGTAGACAGTCATGCTGCCTACGCCACCGCCAACACAAAGTTCCAGGGAACCCAACTATTTGCACCACAGCGACAGCCAACAACGCCCAGTAGCACAAGATCTGCCCTTTGCACTACAGCATCAACAGCTCGTGGTGACCGCCAACGCGAAGGTCCAGCAACGGCAGTACATGACAACCAACAGGATCTTCGCACTACAGCAACGACGTCCTTGACGTCAGGCCTGCTCTTCGCGCTACATCAATGACCATCTGCGACGCTCTCCCTGTTCCTTGGGGCCTCTTCCACAACAAACAGAAATCTTTCAGCGGGACTAACCTGGTCAATGTAACCAGCCTGCACTCCATCACGGTAGGCCTAAACTGGTGACGTTCACCCATTCTCGCACGACCACATAACTGCGGGTGGCGCTTTGTGCTTTTAGGCATTTTACTTACCTGAAATCTTTGAAATTGCATATATCCAGTTTTTCTGTTTGGATTTTTGTCCTTCTGGTGTCAAATATTTTACTGACTTTTACTCAGTTTTTCTAAATTGGTGTGGTATTGTTGTTGTGTTGTGTTCTCACTTTATTACTGTTGAAATGCTGCATAAATACTTTAAGCATTGCCTCCAAGTTGAGCCTGACTGCCTTTGTGCCAAGCTGCCAGAGGGTTAAGCACAGGCTCATTTGGGGTTTCCTTGTGTTTCACCCTGACAGAGGTTGTTGTTGCTGCTTGAGTAGGGTTTCACCCCCCTCCCCCCAACCAGTCACCCAAATTCCAACAGCAACCATCTGGTTTATTTACACATCTGTGTTTATGTACACTAACCGTGTACTAATGGCCATGGCATGAAGTGTACTTTATGACAGAATTTCACTAATCGAAATATGATAGACAAATACTTGCTAAGCAAAGGATCTTACTTTATTATGATCGCTTTGACCTGTGCATGTTTTAAAAGGATTACATTATACATTACAAAGTAAATCAATTTGTATTTTGGAAGATTCATTGGTCATTAATTAGCATGTTCGTGTGTCACTGTTTTGTACAACAGCTCTGTGAAAATTCAAAGGAGTCGATTGAGTGGCCTAAGGTTTGCACTTCTGTGTCTGTTTATGTATTACTCCTAATCAAGTGACAGTTCTAGTTGTCCAAAGGAGGCCTGGACTGAACCATTTCTGGGTGTCTGTCTGCCTCATCCAGTGGAGAAGGAAGCATGGTAATAAAGATCTATACAGTAGAGTGCTTTCTAGAGTCTCCCCTGGGTTAGGTGAATCCTTTCTAATGGCAGCTCAAAAGGACGCTGGGACAGGTACATCTGTAAACTCAAGTGCCTTTTCCAAAAGCTTTTTAAAATGCATACATGTACCACAAACCTTTATGTTTGTTTATCAGAGGGATTCTTGGAGAGTACACTTTCATTTTTTTCCCAGGTAAAAAGGAACAGACATCTACCACTTTCTAAAACGCTTTTTTTATGAAGGAGAATTGATAAAACGATTTATGTTTGTTTGTGTTGGCACTTTGTAGATGCTGACGTGAAGATCGCTCTGTTCATATTATGACTTTTGGACAGGCACAAAGCAATTCCCACATTTTACTGCTTATTAGTCCTTTTGAATAACATCTAGTTGTCTCCAGTTTATCATCCAATTCACATCTCATAAATGTGTATTAAATGAAGGTGTTATACAATTTATCACTAATATATACATTGCACATTTACATTTCATAATAAACACATTATAGCTCTGGATCTGTGTTTTTGTACTAAGTCTTTCCCACCACCTTCCTACTTTCAACGTTTTTGTTTCTACATCACTCAGCTACCCAAGATATCAAAAAACTTGCTTTGCTCTATAAGAATTAAAATACGATTATTACCTCCGATTCATCCACTCAGCAAGATTAGATGCAAAAACGTGATAAAATATCAAATGGGATCACTATCTCCGAGTCATATTCGAAAAACTGGAGTAAAATTGAATGAATTCAAGATACTAGGAGAACATGTGGCCCAGCAGCTACAGCTGGCCTCTTTGGCACTGGGGACCAGATTTGAATCCAGGCTTCGGCTCAACATCCTGTGATTTTGGTCAACTCAGTTAACCTCCTCAAGCTAAAAAATGTGGTCCCCATATTAAGCGCTCTAAAGCCATTGGGTAAATTTCACACTATATAGAAATCCAACCAAAAAACCTACCAAAACACCACATCTTTTCATCAGGTTGATCAGAAGTAATGAGTTAAAAAACAAAACCTGTCCAATAGGAATCTAGATAGACCAAAATCGAATGTTAGTTGTCACAATCCCCTCTTGTGCCGTGTGTAATGATGGTTTTGCGCACAGGGCTCATGTTGCTTTTCCTCTGTGGCACCTCAAGGCCTCCTGCAAACCATGGTCCTCCTCCAAGAGTTCTCCACCCTGTTGAACTTACCGTATAGTTGTTCTCTCTGAATGCACTCTTGTAAGTAAATCATATGTTTCCTGGTTAATTAGTTCCATCGCAAAACCAAAGAGGATGATGGACGGAGTGTTGAACATTGCAAGCACACACCCCCAGTCAACTGATCTGGGTTTAATCCATCATCATTCTTTAGCTCACTCCGCCACCCCAGTTCAGACATGGCCATATGCAAATCAGTCTGACCCTGTGCCTCATGGGAACAGTCCAGCCCGAACTGCCAAGCCATGTCTTCCCTGGACCAGAAACAAGCATCCTGGGACCGGTTTCTGGCTTACAGCCATCATCAGCCAGGCTATCTTGAATCCAGTGGCAAAGTGAGCAAGGGACCCACGTCTGGGCATACCCTGCCAACTTAGGGCGAACATAGCAAAACCAAAGGGGATGATGGACGGAGTGTTGAACATAGCAAGCACTCACCCCCAGTCAATGATGATGGATTAAACCCAGATCAGTTGACTGGGGGTGAGTGCTTGCAATGTTCAACACTCCGTCCATCATCCCCTTTGGTTTTGCTTAATTAGTTCCATCCGCCATTACCTATGACTAACTATTTATGCTTATTTGTTACACCTGCCTTGTTCATTGGCGCCAACTGTCGTGACCTATTGACTCCAATGGCTAATGTCTTTTGGTTCCACCTGCCATGATTGATTGATTCCAAACGTCTCTTGCGCCCGTCATGAGCAAAGCTCACATCCATTATTTTAACACGTGCTCTCTCCCAGCTTGCCTTTGGAACTTTCCGGCCTTGCATGTGAGCCACGTGCCTTTCTGGAACAGTCTGCTCCATCAGGTATATTTACCTCTTCTGATCCGGAGTCGGTGATTGGCCTCATTCCAGTCTCGCGCATGCATCTTCCCTGCTACCACCTTCTGAGCCGCCCGGGACACTCCAGCGCTCTAGTCTTGCAAGCCTTTCTGTTGATCTCGACTCCCTCGACGCTTCCAGTATCTTCACGTCTAGAGCTCCGTCGACGTTTCCAGTGTCCTCGCTTCTAGGACTACGATTGCATGTCTTCCTGGGCTTCTTGCACCACAGTCTTCCTCCAGATTCCAGCAGAAGAAATAAAGACAAGGCTAAGTACTTTCCTGTCTGGTTAGTGCACACTAATCCATAGATAAATTTTGAGATTAAGCCAAGACTAAATTCTTTGAAGGTGAAACCCAGCCCTGAGGATCGAGCACATTTGTTTTCACATCGCTAAAAGTCCTAGGGCTCTGGACTCGTGGGCGCTCCGAACTTTATTTGCATCAGAACTAAATGTCTCCACGTGATTGTTTCTTGACCAGTTTTTGGTATCACGAACTCTGAAAGACTTTGAGAGCACATTCTATACATTCAAGTTTTGAACTCAACATTGTTGGTCAAGACATTTATAGGAGTGCCAGAAACTCCAGATTACTTTATTGAATTGTATCTGTTTCAAGGATAATTTGTGATGAAGCCTGTAAGTGCTATTGTTTAAAAGCACTTTGCTGAGAACTATTAGTAAACAAATCTTCTTGTTGTTTCTAGTGAACCACACCTGCAACAACACTAAAGGGTCCAGGGAGTATAGCTCCTCGTGTGCAGTGTCGCAAGGTAGCAGAGCAGATCCAGTGACGCAAGTCTATCTTTTTATTGTTTTATCCCAACCTCCCTTCCCCTCGGGGGCAGTGGTTGAAATAAGGTTGCTGTTGCTCGTTTCATTCGCTGCCCAAAGGTGGGATTTAGGGTCTAACATAGTCTCCGTGGTCGGAATCAGGTGAGAGCGTGACAGAAGGCCAAGCCTCGCACTTTTCACCAGTCAGACGATATGGACGATCATTTACTTATTCAAGACTTAGCTTAGGCCCTGTCAGAAGGCTCTCCTAATGCATTAGAATTAGCAAGGGCATTGTCTGATGTACAAGGTGAAATTCAACCTTTGCAACAGGAGAATTTGTCGCTAAGGATGAGCTAGTCTGATATCGCCCCTGCTATTCACCCTCGTTAACTGATTTAGGGGTAGAGGCAATTCCCAAAGGTACACATCCCATTCTGCAACCTGCGCATTTTGGTGATATGGGAAATCCCCCAGGAAATTCCCCCAACGAAACTGTTAATCTGGTTCATGTCACTGTAACAACTCCAACCCCTGTGCCTCTGGCTCCGCCAGAAAGGTTCTTTGGAGATAATTATAAAGTTGATGCATTCTGGAGTCAGTGCCTGTTGCAATTACTTGTAAAACTAGGAGCCTTTCCTTCAGACTCAGCTACAATTGCCTTTATCATATCCTTTCTAGGGGCCCAGCTGCTAACTGGGCTATCCCACTCATTGAAAATAATGACCTGGTCTTACATGATTTCAGAAGGTTTAAAGTGACGATGTGCCGAATCCTTGCTAAACACAACTTTGTTCAGGCTAGTGATGAGTTATGAAACTTACATGAGAGTAATAAGGATCTTTTACTTATATTACAACCTTTTGTAGACTGGTTACAGAAACCCAGTGTCCCGCAGAGAAGAGGACTTCCCACTTTTATAGAGGATTAAGAGATGACCTAAAAGATTCTTTGTCCCACACTGTGGATCCCCGATCAGAATTGCTCCAACTTCATTGATTTACTTGTCCAGTTAGATCATAGGTTAACTGAATGCAAGGAAGAACGTCCTCTGGGGGAGCCTAAACTGTTAATAGGACGAACTGAGCATAAATAGACAGTCCAAGAATCAAGATAATGCAGAACCTATGAAGATTGGGAGCTTGCGTGGTCCTATGGCTGCCGAGGAAAAAGACAGAAGAGACAAGTTAAACCTATGTTTGTACTGAGGCAAGGGACAATACTTTGCTCACAAGTGTTCTGTTAAACCAAAAGGAATTTGAAAGAATTTTGCTGAAATGTCGAATTCGAAGCAGAAAAACTAGAGAGCCCGGCTGACACAGGTGTCAACCAGCCCTGTGTGGTTCTATAACAGATCCCCCCCCCCATTACTTGGCAAACACTTCACATAAAGTTCCACAACATTTTACAATCTTAGTTACACTAATACTTTCACCTCAACAGAGAAAGGCATTACCTATACTTTTAGATTCTGAGGCTACTGGAAATTTCTTAGACCTAGCCCTGGCTAGTTCTTTAGATATACCATGCATTAAGTACCACAAACCTGAACCGGTTAAAGCTGTGGATGGCTTCAAGCTCTCTTCTGGGATGATCACTTATGAAACAGCCCCTATGAAATTCGTACTTGTAAAGCGCACTTATACCCCCAAAGAGGTGTCCTGGCGCTGTACGCATACCGCTGTGGAACCCTTCCTGGCTTTTCCCTGTGAAATGTCCACTCCTGGGCACCCCCAGGGTGAAGCCAGGCATCCCAGCGCTGTTGGGGCCGTTGTGGAGATTAAGCAAGCTATTGCCCAGAGTTGCAGAGTGGGACCCATGATTAGAATAGGCACCGAGGCGAGAATTATCAGGTCCGAGGAAATTGAGCCCAAGACCCGCCGAGGCGGGAATTGAACCCTGGTCCCGGGCCAGATCTCTGCATCAGGGTCTGCCGCTCTAACCATTGAGCCACACTTCTCCCTATAACCTTAGTAGGTGAGAATGGGCATACTGAGACCGCGACCTTTGATCTCAATGATACACTCGACTGTGGCTCAATATTAGGGACTCCCTGACATCAACTTCATAATCCCTTCATTGATTGGGCCCTCCCGTCTTTTCATCCTAGGCTCCCACTAATGTTGAACCCATTGTTATAAAGAGCCACAAGAAGTTTTATCTCCTTTGACATGTGCGGCACTAAAGCAAGAAATGATGCTGCAACTTCCTGTCAAATATCAGGATTTTCGAGATGTCTTTGATGGACAAAAATCTAGGCAATTACCTCCCAATAGGGAATATGATTGCCGCAATGACTTAATTCCGGGCGCAGCACTTCCATGCTTTCTGAACCTGAGACAAAATATCTAAAAGAATACTTAGATGAGCTGCTAGCCATGGCATTCATCCGCCATTCAACCTCACCTGCATCTCTGTCGCTCTTCTTCATTCCGAATGGGCTTGCATGAATTATAGAGTGTTAAATAAAGTTACTGTAAAGAACAGATATCCATTGCCTCTAATCCCAGTCTTGCTTGATAAGGTTCGAGAGTCCACTGTGTACACCAAATTAGATCTGCGTGGTGCCTACCATCTCATTCGCCTAAAAGGAGGCTATGAGTGGAAAATAGCATTCTGAATAAGTTTGGATTATTTGAATATACAGTCATGCCAATTGGGTTATGTAAATGCCCCAGCAGCGTTCCAGTACTTTATAAATTTGGTTCTCCAAGATTAACTGGACGTTTGCGTGGTTGTATACATTGACAACATCCTCATTTATTCACAGAACATATAGGTTATGTGAAGGAGGTCCTACAAAGCCTCAGAGAACATGCTGTTTTTGTCAAACTGGAGTAATGTACATTCCATACTTAATCTGCTGAATTCCTGGGGTATATTTTATCCCTGGAAGGCAAAACTATGGATAAGAATACATTTCAGACAATATTGGACTGGCCAGCACCAACCTCAGTTAAGGAGATACAAAATTTCATGGGTTTTTCAAATTTTTATAGACGATTCAACACCCATTTGTCTGATACTGCAATCCCAATTACAAGACTTCTACGAAAAAAGGTGCCTTTTGTGTGGTCCCAGGAAGCCACTGACGCATTCAATTTACTTAAGGAAAAACTTACCACGGCACCGGTACTCAGACATCCAGACCACTCAGCCTTATTTTATAGAGGCAGACGCCTCTCAGGTAACATCAGGAAGTATTCTGTCGCAATATGACAGCACAACAGGACACATGCATACATTGGTTTTATTTTTCCCAAAATTGTTGCCAGCTGGACTGAACTATACGGTTGCCGAACGAGAATTGTTTGCAATTAAATTATCTTTCCAAGAGTGGCGAAATTATCTGCTAGGGACCAACACGCCATAAATATATACACTGATCATAAGAATCTTTAGTTAAAAAGTTGGACATGTACTTTTAAGTTTTACATGTCCCGTTACTACTGCAAGACCTACCTCTCCCATAGGATAACAATGAGTTCTGCTAGTACATTTAATAAGTGGTAACTTTTGATGAGGAGCGGGTAGGAAAGTCATGTTTGGTGTCTGACGAATTGTAATTTAAAACCCTCTTTAATGGTAAAGTCACAATTTGCAACTGCCATAATACATTCTAGTAATGCAGTTACTACAGTGTTAAGGCATATTGAGCATCATATCATGTGCACAAAGCATTTTTCATGGTAACAATAGAATTTTGACGAGTGCTGAATTTTGAGCAGCAATTGATGGGTCTTCTACTAGCTAAATTATTCAGTAGTGATTTTCTTTTCAATCAGGTGCACCCATTCTTGTTACGCAAGTGACAATATGAGCTTTGGGCTCTTACCGTCTTGTTTCTCCAGAAAGAAGGATGGAGACTTATATGTTAGATGGGAGTGGCATCCCATATATTTTCCTTTGATGAATGGTAGTTTTGTTTCATAAAGCAATTATCTATTTTTTCACAACACAGGTGATTTGGTCACGGTATTGGTGGTAGTTTGAAATTTTCCTTGGATCTTGGACTTGGACCTATGTAATGTGATATTAGGGACACACAATAGTGACTGCCCTTTAATTTGACATAGGTGAAATGTTTGAGCCTTCGGAAACTCGAGACGCCATTTGTGGTCAGTCCAGTAAACATTTATGTGAGTACTTGGACGTTGTCTCATCTCTATTTATAAAAAAAAACTCTGGATGGTGCCCACTCATGAAAATGTATATATTTCTTGTTTTCAGATTGTTTGTCCTATGGTTGCTCTAAAAGTCTCTTCCTGTCCTGATGATGACCCAATAAATCACAAGGGTTGAAATGCCATCGACGCACCACTGGCAAATTGGGATAAAGCATTGACTCGCGTTTTGCTCTAGCTGTAATGAGGGCAAATGTGATTTGAATTGGAAACCCTTTGCCATTGGGACCATTTTCGTTTACACTGTGTATTGTTTTTGTATGTTTGTCTAGTGCAACAGGATGAGCACAAACTGTTGTTTTTGTACTGTATTGTGTTTTAAAAAAAAAAAACTTAATAATTTCCACTTCTTTGATAAATACCTCTTGTGGGTACCTGTTTTGTGTGTTTGGTTCAATTTGTTTTCCTTGTTGAACTCCTTTCTGGAACCATTGTGGTTTTTCATTATTTAACGGCCCCCAGTTTCAGGATTAAAAGGGCCACCCCTGTTAGGCATAGCTTGTAAAAAAGTTGCCATTTTCTTGTCCTTGAAAGTTAAAGCAATAACACTATACCACTTTTGGTATGTTTGGTTTCTTATCGCAGTCCTCAAGGTGAAAATGGAATACCTTCTTTTCTTATGCACCAAATTTCCTCATATTTTAAGGGACTAGTCCATGGATATCAGGGCACACACTGAAGTATGAAAAATTGTCTTTCGCTAATCCCAGTCAAGGTCACATTCAAAAGAGCAGCGTCTTTTGCAGGTTTTCTGAAGAACAATGAAGCTAACTTTATTCCTTGGGGTCTCTCATTTTGTGACACTTAGGAAATATTAACTCACCTTAGAAGGCACTCTTGGATATGTCCTAGAACTACTTACTTTCTTCTTGTAGGGCTCCGCAAGAGAACAGTGGCGGCTGCCATAAACAAAGAGTGGTGGGGTGGGTGGAGGGAATGCGGGAGGGGTCGTGCAAGGCGAGGAAGGTTAGAAATACTTACATTTTAAAAAAAAATCTTACCCTTATCCGCTGGCAGCCTCCAGGATTGCATCACGTCACACCCCTCTCTTCTTCCTGCCTGGTCCCAGCAGCCCCTGGGACAGACTATCATCCAATCCTCATGCTGCAGAGCAGAGTGGGGATTGGCCTGAGCGGGCTAGACAACGCTCCAATCAGGCCAGGGAGTCTGTGGAGTTTCTACAGAACGGCTGCTCAATGCAGCTGGGCTGGAGAAACATTAAGTGCGCATGTGTGTTTTGGTCGGCCTGAGACGGCCGGCCAAACACAGATAAGCACTTAGGGATTAGAGTGCACGTAGCCCTCCTCCTCCCCCTTCCCATGCCTCGGCCCGCCCCTCCCTTCCTGCGCTGGCTCAGAGCTGGCAAAGTCAAAATAAAACGATGCAAGAAAATTGTTTTATTTTTCATTTGCTGGCTCTGAGCCAGGCAGTGGGACGACACTCCTCCACCATTGCCGAGGAGCTACCACTGCAAGAGAACAGCTTTCCTAGTACTCATAGTTACCTTTAGAGCCAGGAGTTTAAATTAAAGCAGCTTCAGTCCTGTCCAAGGTAGACAGGAGTCCTCCAAAAGCAGTATTCTTCTACTTTTCTTCCCAGATTCTAGCAGCAATCCAAGTTCAGGGGCGATTAATGTTTTATAGGATTGACCCGCTAAAGATTTGCTTAAATCCTTGAAGCAATAATCAGAATTCCTGCACAATCACCAGCCCCCTTTCTTATCACTGTATTCAGTTCTCATGACTTATGTTGAGAACCTCTACAAAAGGGTCATGTTTACCCTCCTTCAAATATTATGGTGACCATTATCTCCATTTCCTAGATCCACCCACAGTTCACTACTTCATAAGTAAATCCACCCTTTATAGTGGCTTATGTAACGTTTCCAACATTGAGCAAGGCTCCCATTGTGTGTGTGGCCCTTCAAAGGGATCTACTGGGGCTATTCCCCTGCTGGGAATAGTCAAGTTACTCCTCTGACAAAGGTTCCTGAAATATAATTAAAAAAAAGCTTGTCACATCTTTATTGGGGACAGGGGGTCTTACATGAGCGGTATAGGGTTTTGATAGAGAGGAGCAAAAGAAGGATACTGAAGGACTTGATGGTGGCTACTGCTTCAAGTCTGCAAATCAGTTATACCTTTTCTGTATAAGGGTTAAGAGTGAAAGAATTACTGGTGACTGGTTGGAAGATTAACCAGACAACAGAGGCCAATTGCAGGTTTAACCTAGATATGAAAAGGGTTGAATATAACAGCCTTTCTAAAAATCATTCTAGTGGCATATAAAGTAAATATATGTAATAATTTGGTTTTTAGTTTAACCAAGTAGATATATTTTGCAGAACTGTGGTTTACGGGATCTTCTAAGCCAAACTTACATTAAAATTGACTGTGAAACACTGCATCAGTTGAAACTCATGTAAACTGCCAGAACCACGTCGTGGCCAAGGCCTGGAACGAGCTCCCAGTCAACATCAGACGCTTACCCACCCTGCACACCTTCAGGAAGAGCCTCAAGACCTGGTTTTTCGGTTGAACCGCCGGAGCTGCACTAACCCCCCCCCCCCTGTCCATCCCGCGCCTTGAGACCCTCATGGGTGAGTAGCGAGCTTTAAAAGCCCCCTGATTGATTGAACCTACTTTTGACAGGGCTCATCTGTCCATGTCATTCTTTAGAGTCGGAAAGCCTGTTCAACTTGCAAGTTAGAAATCAGAAAATTTGGAACTGCACCTCTCTTTACAAGGGCACCCTGACAACCGACTTAGACCATTTCGTTTTTAAATATAAAATGGTGGGTTCACTTTATCATTCCAACACGGAAGCCTTGTCTATATTATTAAATGGCTATTTTTCCTCAATAAGTGGGTAAGAAAAAAAATATCCTGGGTTAAATGTTATATTTGACTTGTACACCACCTGAAAAGTTAGTGCACACTTATGACAGACTTAAAAGTCAAATTTGCCAATTAATTTCGTGAAAGTGGTTTCCATGTTTAGGGAAAGGCAAATGCAGGGTATGTTTAGAAGAATCTCCACGTTAGAACCATTCAACCTCTTTTTTTATGACCCTTTCCCCCTGCTTGACCCCGATCATTCCCTTACAGAATTGTCCTCACAGCTTTTTGCTTGTGTGTTCCATTTACTCACTGCTCCCATTCCCCTCTGCAAAAAGATTAGACTGCTTTGATACAATCTCATTATCTACCATCACATACTGACATTCTTTGGCTTTTGTTAGTTTTATGTTAGGGTTAATCTAACCACTTTGTTGCTATGTCTTAGAGTGTACGGACAACTCCCTGGTTGAGTTGCGCTTTATGAAAATCAGAAACAACGGCAGTGAATAACCAGCTTTGAATCAAGAATTAATTCTAAGGGCCTCCGATGAATGCCATGTACAACTATGAAATTATTTACAGAAAGGTTAAATGAACTATTGTTTTGTCGATAAGAGGGAATAGTGTAATTTGATAGAGGAATATAAGCTATCCCACCAAAAGAACAACATGAACCCATCAGTTGATATATTTATCTCATTGCCATTTTAATGGAATGTGGTGCTAATTCCTCTCCATGCACCTATATTGGGTTGGACATATTTTAACTTCTTTATATGCCACCATACATTTAATATATTCTTGGTAAGGAGTTGGTGAAGCTTTTATTTGAAGGTTTATAAAATATCATTTGTTTTTGCTATACCCAGCCAACTAACTGTTCAGTTGACTAGTTGTCATGGATATAATTTCATAGGCAAAAAATAATTCCATAATTGGTGGGAACCCCTATTAAAATCAAATATTTCAGAATATGCAGCTGCAGTCCTAGGCCAGGTCTGCAGTGATCACTTTATAGCTATGTTAAAGTCACTAGACTGAACAGGCTAATCAAGAGATGAAATGTACACTGCACCCTTAAGATAAAGGGTCAAGCACGCTACGATTCAAAACTCAGCCCAGAGTTTAGGGATTTATTTCCCTACAGTACAAAGGTTATGCTAAATCCCACTTGAAAAATTATCCAACAAATTGCCATCTAGCACTGTCCAAGAACCAAAAAGCATAATGTCACATCTAGTGTGAGTGGCTACTCCATTACCCACATAATGCTTTTGCTCAGAACCACCTTTTCCATCTCACATAGTTTTGTATGAAAGCTGCAAATACTAACAGAGAGGCATTTTTGTAATAATATTGCTGCTGGTATTGTCTTTGTACAGCCAATGATCTTGTAACACGTTGCCGGTTGTTGGTGGTAATCATCATATCTTTCTCCTGTTTGGTGGCCATAACATCTACAACTTTCAATGCGCATTTTTACTCTAGTATTCTATGTAATAAGAGAGATCTGATTTTAGTGATAGCTATATAACCACAAACCTTCTCCATGGGTCTTTGACATTGTGGTAGCTTTTTGAAATCACAACCTTAAAGTTCAAGAGCCATAACAATTTAATCATGAAAGAAATGGAGATAGCTGAACCAAACCTTCTTTTTCATGACACTACTCACATCATATACTATTCTTAAATACGATCAGCAATTATCTGCCCTCCCAGCACATCACTCCACTAGTTTCCATGATATAATACCGCACTGTTTATTGACAAACTGTCTTTCTTGGGATTTCACTGGTGAGGAAGTTCAGTTGAGATTTTTGTGTAACTTGCAAACCCCAAGCTTGAATCACTGCACAAGCGTCTAAGATTCTTCTTCTGAGAGATTAACCAATAACAAATGCACCTGCATTGTGTGCTTGATGGGTCTTGACTCTACGAACATAATATATATAGTGAGTGAGATTGGAAAAGTTTGTAATTTTATTGTCCTGGTAGAGTGGTTTGCATTTGTATGAATTTTTTTATTTGGAGGCCACGCTGATGATTTCACTTGTTATGTTGGATTGCGACTTTGAAGAGTAATTTGATTGTGGACTGATTAACAGAATTTAGAATTTATTGACTACGATTAATTCAAACTATTACAGTAAAAATATATAAATGCACCCATCCCCCACACACCGTCAGCCCTCACAGATAAAAAGTGTAATACGAACGAATCAGGAAATAAACCTGATTTCCAAATTTCATTTATAAACTCCATTTGATCTCTTAAAAACTTTTCCCACTTATTGCCTGTTCTCTTTACGATTAAATATCGGACGGGACTGCCTTTAGGGATTACCCTGCATGAGCTAGAAATGAACCTGAGTAATACTTAAGCCAACAGTGATGATTGCACTAGACCCATTGTTGCACTCAATGTGACCGCTCCAGATACAGGTCTGAAATGGGCCTTCGGGAAGTATTGCTGTCAATGTCACCCCTCCAGATGCAGGCCCGAAACAGTAAATATCGCACTGAGACGTTGGGGAGTATTGCATTTACCAAACCCACAGGCAGCTTTCCATAGGTACTGCACGTGTCCCTTTATTGCACTAAACTTCCTATAGCATCCTAAATAGCATAGCACGTGCCATGCCCATAATGGACCATTGAGATTGGATAAAACTAGACCATAGGGGAATATTGCTCTAAACTCATTATAGCCGTCAAGGTAAACTCTGCGCTCCTAATCGGCCTGGAGCGGAAGTGAACCAGTTACTGCACTCAGATATAGCAAATGCAGAGTTTCCTCAAAAGTTTCTATACCAAAAAGAGAGCTTTCAGTAGATATTGCACTAATCCTGTTATTGCGCTAAGCTTTCGGTGGCACTCCAAGGCACAATACCCATTGTCATCGGCCTGCTGTTGCGCCACAGACGTTCCTTCACAATTTCAATGCCCTAAGGGCATCTTCAGTAAGCATTGCACTAAGCTATTTTGCGTCACCCTAGGGCACATACCCTACCTCATATGTGCCTAACACCAAGTTATTGTGAACTGATTAATAATGAAAACAGGAATTACTTTATTTTAATGGAGGTGATCACTCTTAATGTAGGTGCTATATATTTGATATTTTGTTGAAAATGTTCATGCTTGTATGGAATTCTACCTATTGCAATAAAGAATTTAATTCGGAGTTGTCATTTAAATTGGAGGACTATTCTACTGAGCAACAGTAAAACACAGGGACCAATTTGCTGTTGGTATGGGCTACAGAAATGGCAAGGTTAGTCTGGCTGGCCTACGTTGGTAATCAATGGCATTCTCTTATATGGGCAAACTGACCATCTGTTTTGTTGCAATCCAACTTACTAGTTGACAGTAAGTAATTTAATAGGATTGCTGTGCATCTTCCACACTCACTCACATTTCTTAATACAATAAAATGCACCACATCTTTCCTTTTCCATCTGAAGGACTGCAAGCGTTAAAGGAAGCTCTGCTTTTTAAAGGACACCTTCTCAACTAGGATGAACTAGGAAGATTGTGTAATCTCCTAGGGACAAGTTAAACAGGAGTGGATGGGTCACTTTCCTGATGGTCATGTATAGGGTTCTAATAGGGGAACTACAATACCGAAGGAGCTCTCACAAACACAAAAGGAAACATTTTTAACAAAGGTTATTAAGGAAAATTGTCAGAATACTAACAAACAGACAAATCACATTTTTGTGTGAAGCAATTGAGTGAATTTTGATTCCATACTTCTGTAACACAATGAACTGTGATATTGGTCAGTGACGCAAAAATGTAATCTTGCAAATTGCCAGCTACAAAAGGTTGTCGATTTCATGGGTTAGTACCATTCACCCCTCTGTGCTCTCTATAGCCACTTACGTCCCTATGTACTGGCACGATTATTAGCCACTGGATAAACAAAACAAAATACAATTGAGTGACTTCAGCACGTAGGACTCAGTTGTTACCTCACTTTCAAGCACAGACTAGGCTAAAGAGTCTGTTTTAAGATCATCAGCGCTTACATTATTACATTGCTTGTCCTAATGTTATGGAGTCAAGCCTACGATAATTACATATAATTATTAGTAACACGTGAAATGGACTTACATGAGATTAGTTACTAATAGTATTTCCTATTGCCTTTTCAGCTGTAGCCACTGCGGACTATCTATCCATTAATTATATTAACATATTGTGTACTCACTAAAGCTGTTTAAACTGCAGCGGATGTTACAATAAAGTGAATATGGAATTATATTATGGATTAGTTTTCTGTGCACGTTGGGAATGATATTGCGTTATTCACTAAAAGTCTGTCCTGTACGTGAGCTCATAAAGTGGCTTCCAAGGAAGAGACCTTGGCTTTGTAGTTTTCATACTTGGTTAAAAAATAAACAAATGATAACATCTACTTTTGTTTGTATTTTGTGTCTAAAAGCCAATGGATAAAAAAATGTTTCAAGAAAAGTAACGATTCTGAATTCATTCATACTTAGCAGAACAATTTGTCCATAGGGCTCAGTTGTAAAATTAAAAATATATATTACTATTAAGTATTTATATATACACATTTTGGTCTATGTTCCCAGAGGGAAATATTCACATTGATTTTTGCTATGAGAGAATTAATGTGTGCCTCGATGATAACTGATTTTAGCCTGGTTTGGCAAGCTAAATCCAATTAAATTTTCTCGAGGCACTAAGAACGTCAAATACATTTCAACATACCATGAAGATTAAAACAATATGTGCCCTGACTGGCCGTCCGAAGATTTCAGAGGGATAATCCCCTTCTTATTGATTTCCAGTGCCATATTCTTCAATCATTTCCACCAGGTCAAGCAGGGAATTTTCCACTACAGTTCTCAGAATATTGGACATCAGCGTAGCAACGCTTTCAAAAATACGATCCATCTTTTCCTCCGTTGAACCTAGAAGCAAGAGCACAGGAGTGTAAACTTCTTTGTGGTAAAGAAATAAACAATCACCTGCAACCATTATTATTGGCATTTTCAAAAATATACGCCAAGTTTTAATGTGTATTTAAATACAATGCAATTGGAATATTATTGATCTTCACTTTTTACCTAGATAGATCACAAGATATTTGAAATACATGGAAGTGGAATCAAAAAGGAAATGCATATGTACATATGGACAGGTTTTGCTGCTTTTACTGTTCACAAATCATGGTTTCAAACCCCATATTTCTCAAGGAGGGTGTCATATTCGTGAAATACTTTCCATATTTCGCAGAAAGGGACATCGATCCTGTGAAAATTTAATGTGTCGAAGGAAGGCCAATTCTCAGTCGGATTTCCTTGTCAGAAGCTGATATAGGGCTAGATTTCTATATTGGCAGGTGGAGTATTATCCTTTGCCATGGCGGAGTACTTTACGATCACCCTGCTGAGGGTACTCCGTGCGCCACACTTAGATATGCCCCTCGGGGCAGCAGACATATCCAACATTTGCAGGAACCACTGTCACTGTGGTTCCTAGAAATGTATTGAAAGTTTTATGGACGGCTCCATCAACATGACAGAGCTGTATGTCCAACTTTCAAGGTTTTTTTGTTTTCAAAAACAAAACTCCACAACAGGATTTTGTTTTTTGAAAATAAAAAAAAATGCCTCCCTCAAAATTCCCCTCTCCGCATGGGAGTGATCTCTAATGGAGAGGGGGTCTTCTTGAGGTTTTCACTGCCCCTTACCGCCAGGGTTTTCCTGGCGATGACAGGCAGAGAAAAACAATCTCAATGTCTGTCCAATGTAAATTAGGTGGGCGGACATACAGGTCAATCTCCAACCGCCCTTACTCCATTGCGCCGTCGGAGGGGTTTAACCATGGCGGAGACGGAGCAGTCTCACCCATTCTTACACCAATGGTCAACCCGCATTTAAATCACACAGGCAAACTACTATGTTGGAAAGGGTCATCTGTCACTGTTGTGAAATAGTACCCTTTCGGCCAACATATAAATTTGGCTCTTCGCCTTTAAAACTATGCAGTGCATTTAAACAATGACAGACATGAAGTACTCTACTAAGCACCCTTAATCAGAGTTGTCTTCATGAATGGTAATCATGACCTGAATATTCTGTTATCAGGGATCATTGTTACAAGAACCTTGCAGGCAGCAGTTGCATATTACTCCCATACAGCCCACAAATTCCGCCTCCTTGCTCAGGAGTTGGTATTTATTCCTGGTGCCAGCTTGCCTGGAGGCTTGAGAGTCTCCAAAATACTGTTTCAAATTTTGAAAGCGCTCCCAACAATTATTTTAGAGAGTTGACATTATGGTTCTGCATAAAACTATTATGAAGCCCAAGAAAAGCATTTATTTGCTCAATCCATTTATTTATTTTATTTTTTTGTCCCTCACCAAAACCAATTTTGAGAGAGAGCGGTCCCTGAGTAGACAGTGATTATAAAACAAATAAATATAGCCCCAATCGGTACTATATTGTAGCCATTATTCCATCCGGAAAAAGGCAATTTTAATATGCATTTATATTAAATGTACAAAACATAGGATTTAATAACAGTAGGACACAAGCCTGTATCCATAAACTCACATCACAAGAGAAAACAAAAGAAGGCTCAGGCAGCATGTGGTTGTCTGTATATAATCATTACAATGAAACAAACAACAATTGAAGGAGGTCACCTTTACACATAGTTTAGCAAATAAATCAGAGTGTATAAGGCTGACAATTTTGTCGACGGCGTTTCGATCCTTAACATTAATATCGGATCATCATCAGGACTTTCAAAATAATGCCTGAAAACATATTGCCTGTAATTAACTTGCGGCTAGAGCAGGAAGCAGAACGGTCCAGAATAACCAAGGCTACCCAATTGTAACCACGGACGATGTCCAGACCTCGAGATACGAGGGGATGAATGCCCGCATTGATTGAATCATAAATTGGAGCCGCAGGCATCTAATTAAGCGGCCGATAGAAGTCCGATCACTTGGGAGACGGCGGCATAATGGCATCTGAGCCTGCGGCTCCAATTTATGATTCAATCAACGCGGGCATTCATCCCCTCGTATCTCGAGGTCTGGACATCGTCCGTGGTTACAATTGGGTAGCCTTGGTTATTCTGGACCGGTCTGCTTCCTGCTCTAACCGCAAGTTAATTACAGGCAATATGTTTTCAGGCATTATTTTGAAAGTCCTGATGATGATCCGATATTAATGTTAAGGATCGAAACGCCGTCGATAAAATTGTCAGCCTTATACACTCTGATTTATTTGCTAAACTATGTGTAAAGGTGACCTCCTTCAATTGTTGTTTGTTTCATTGTAATGATTATATACAGACAACCACATGCTGCCTGAGCCTTCTTTTGTTTTCTCTTGTGATGTGAGTTTATGGATACAGGCTTGTGTCCTACTGTTATTAAATCCTATGTTTTGTACATTTAATATAAATGCATATTAAAATTGCCTTTTTTCCGGATGGAATAATGGCTACAATATAGTACCGATTGGGGCTATATTTATTTGTTTTATAATCACTGTCTACTCAGGGACCGCTGTCTCTCAAAATAAGTTAGTTCCCAAGGTCCCTGACCGATCAAATTGGGTTCCCCTTGTACTTTATACCTCACCAAAACCAAAGCCAAAACATCCCACCAATAAAACATGTTTGTTTCTCAGGCACATTATAAGTGTGACAGATCTTTACAAAATGTTCACATCTAACTAAAAAAACCTCATTAAGTTAGTTAATTAGTAACAAAAATTTCTGACAATTAAAGTTATGGTTACAAAACAAAAACAAAAACCGAATGACATTTTCCACTTATGTTAGGTGAGCAAAACCATTACTCACAACACCGCCATCCAAACCATGTATTATAACAAAAATGCAATCCTTGTGAACTCACAAATTCATAAGAATAAATTACTGGAATTAACACAAAACATCATTAAAAACTGTGCATAATCAAACTAAGATATGATACTGTATCCAAAGTGACGTCACTGATAATGCTGGTGTTAAAAGCAACATGTAATGTCACCAGTGTAGTAATGTAATTTCTGGTGTTACCCATCATATCATGTGTGAGGTCATCAGCAATTTTCTTTTTGTTTTTTTCAGATTTTATTTTTTGTTTTGCTTAGTAACCATAATTTCTACTTAACTGTGGTGTTTTAGGGGTTCAGAATTTCTTTTTAAACACAACTTAATGTCTTATGAGCAAAATATACCATAAACTAATTAACAAAATAGAGAGAATACATAATGAATACCTATGTAATTAATATGGTCCAATATTACATCTAAGGGGCTTATTACGATCTCCAGTCGGCGGTCATGACCGCCTAATTACGATGGGACCACACATGGTGCAGTAGCATTCTCACATTTCCCTATGGGAGCATGTGTTACAGCCGTAAACCGGCCATGGCACAAGCTCCCATAGGAAGATGGGAGGCTGTGTTCATCCCTGCACCACGTGGCAGGCACCTCAGGGTGCCTGCCACACAGTGCAGGGATCAACAAGGGGGCACCATAGGTGCTCCCTCGGCCCCCACCTGGAGGCCACAAACAGAAGGGGGCCTTGCTAGGGTCCCCAAACACGCTTTCGACAGGATTTCCATGTGGTCATGGAAAGTCTGCCAGAAACCGTGCATCGTAATGCGGGCAGCATAAAACGCAGTCCATGTGGATTACGGGCTGGCCTTCGACTGGCCGACGGGGAGCCCGTCAGGAGCCAGCTGGAATGACTGGCAGGTTTCACTTCCAACCACCTAAATTGTAATTAGGCAGTCGGAAGTGAAACCAACGATCTCAGTCGAAGGCTTTCCGACCGACATCACAATCGGCCCCAAAGTGTTCAGGTGAAATTGCAAACCAAGAGTCACAGTGGTTTGTAAATATCATCAGTATGGCAATATGCCAATACAAAATCTTATTGCACATGGCACCTATGATGTATTTCTATATTACAGGTTTATTTTAGCTGTACAAAGAGCAGTCAACGATGGGCACTGATTGGAGTTAGAATGTTTAGCTTTTATTTACATTTCACAAATTATTTGATGATAAAACAATGGACAATGGAGACAGTCACTGGATTTATATGGCTCGGTGGCTGGAGCATTTACTGCATAATTTACCTCATTTGCCCCAATTTGTAAAGTATGAAAATTTAAAAGAAAATGTTTATACCACAAATGTGTGAGAATATTTTTACACCAGAATGAGCTGAACAATTTGCTGCACAACTTAGATTACTTTGCTGCATAATTTGGTCCATCATACCACATAATTCTAGTAATGTTGACAAGGGTAAAGCTATGCAGAGTGGTTTGTCCAAGATGTGCTGAGGGTAATGTGCTATTTCTTACCACTGTTGAGTGTTTTTAGGGGCTATGGCTGAAGATGGGTTACTCAGTCACAAACGTGACGGATATCCCATCTCCCGAATTACAATTCCATTATATCCTATTGAACTTGTAATATGGCATACGGGATATCCGTCGTGTTTGTGATGCAGTAACCCATCCGCCAAGATCGTAAGCAGGCCCTATGTCTCCAGCGGGTCATGATGTCCATTTCCTTGCTCAACAATGATAGTAAACCACACATTACACTTTGCACAACTTCGTGTAAGATTAATGCCATTTTGTTTTATGTGTAGTAGTTATAAAATGAGGCCATTAAACAGAACCAGGGTGGATTAAATCTATCCACTGAGATAAAATGGGACATCAAAAGCTTTGTGACTATGAACAGTGTTGCGATCATGTCAAGCTATTGTAACATGAATTCTGTGACAGAATAAGCTTTGTTGTTTCATACCAGCTTTGCTGTACTATGGCAATAACATGGAAGTTTGACTTCTCCACAGCAGTAATAGATTTGTGAAAGAGTTTATTAGTACATTTGCTCTTAAGGACATTTTATTGGGCCACATTTAACAATTACATTTTTCGGAATGACTCAGATAGAGGTGTTAAACAAATCAAAAGTTATTAGCAAGATGATTTTTTATGGGCATAACCATATCTATAGAGGCGCTATCTCATCCTCTGCAACATATAGGATACGTAATGAGCATCATGTAGAACATAGTCCAAAAATGCTGCCAATAGGTTGGGGATGATATAATAAACCACATCGGAATTCTGAATAGGAAAAATGTAATGTAACACCAAGAAGGCTTTATTATACCATATTACATGTTATCTGTCATACAGTTTGTTACACGTTTATTTTTGGCAATTAGTAAACTACAAAATACTGGACAATATTTTTGGGGTTTTCTGTGGAAAGCTGTTAAAATCTGTTGCTCCTAAGGTAGGGCTATGCTAAATACATCTGTTGCGGTCTGTGTTATGAAACACATTTGTCTGCAAAACTGGCACTCTTTCTATAATAACGCTGAACTTTCATTTTGTAAATGCAGTGTCCTGCTTATAGACCTAGGGCCTAATTCACAGTCTTTGATTAGTATGTGCAGTAGTACTACTGTAGTACTATTTTAGGTACTCAAGTGCAATTCACATATGTACGGGTGGAGATCTCGGCCTACATTGGTCCTACATCCTATGACATTTCAGGCAGGAGTACAACTACGCACACATAGGTATAACTTTCTGGTATACATGCGTGAGTGTCAATAGTAAGTGTTTGGAAAATGTTGAAAATCTGCTACAAAGTGGGAGAAGAAAAGGGAAATGAAGGGTATGCAAATACAAAGCACACCTACAAAATCAAAAGCCATTTGCAATTCACAAAAAGTTAGACCTTCATCTACTCCTGTCCTACTAAATCCCCAAAATGTATTACAACTAAGCTTGGGAGCAAGCACATCTCACATAAAGCAACTTGCATGCACTGCAAGGGAATCACATGCAAATCAATCAAGGTAGAAATAACACAACACCTAAAAACTAAAAAAACGATCAGTAAAGAAAATACGGTCAAACAACTTTAGACACTGCAGGCACCCATATAAATCACATTGTTGAAATGTTAAAAGCATGCCAAAAAAACAACAAAAACCATTTTCGAAGGTCATGCAATTTAAAAATTACAGACAACTATACAAGTCACACTGTAAAAAAGTAAACATTTTAACAATATAATAAAAAAATAAGTGTTGAAAAATTATCATAACCACATAAATTGTAGACACCTGTACAAATCACATTATTGAAGTGAAAACTTCACAGATGCTCATTCATAGAAAATTAAAAATATGTAAAAAAAAATGTAAGTATAAAACGCAAGACTTATCTTATATCTAACTCTACTCTGCAAACAGACTCATGATAACAGATTTTATGTCCACACAAACACACACAATGACACTCAACAGAACTGTAGCTGGTGTCATTCCACAATGTCTTGTATTACAAGGGGGAAGCCCTGTCTCCCATTTATCTGCTTCAAGTAGAAATGTTTGTATGTGTCTTATTTTCCTCAGATGATGGCTATTTACTTATTGATGTGAATTCCTTGTGATAAATAGTAAAGGCAGAGATTTCTGGCGACACTATGAAGAACTGGATTTGTCTGATTTACATCTAAAATACGTACGTGAAGGTACAATTAGTAAATTAATGGTCTTATTTTTTGTTGTACATGTCTGCACCCTCTTGTGGAATGGGAAGGAGACACAATTCTATAGGTGTATATCCTCACTCTGAGTTCATGAATTGCATCTAGGTGGATATCTACACCTAGCCATAACCGTAAACGTACATGCTGGAAGACTTACATCCAGTGTAGGCGTAAAGCTATTTGCATTGAAATCTTGGCCTCTGGATTTACCTTTATGAACTGAGCTTAACTATCATGCGAGAAGCAAAATAGATTGACCTTATACCTCCTACTAGAAAAATCACCTACTTAAAGAGGAGTTAAGTAATTTCTGCAAATTGAAACATAAGCACAGGTGCACCACACGTTAATTTCAAAAACAGAAAAAACAATTGTGTAATCTATATGCAACACAAGTATTCTTCAAAATGTTTCCTTTTATTCCAATTTCTATTGTTTAAAACGTGGTCATAAACATCAATTTTCACAACGATACAGCCAACGCGTTTCGTCCTTTTAAAGGACTTCTTCAGGGCACTGAACGTTCGAGTAGGTCAGTCTCCGCAAAAAGAAAGCCAGTAAATAACCGGATCAGTAGCCTATGTGTCTTTCCACATCTAAGTCACGGTTATTCAATATCAGGTGTATAGAGAAGGTTCCTCATGATCATAAAGAACAAATGGATACAAGCAACGAGGATGCCGGATAGGTTCAATGATGGAGCACAAATGAATACACGGAATAATACGTAAAAAGGATCACACCTGAGCTGGTCAATACTGCGTTTAGATATCGACCAATTTGCAGATTCCTTATAATAAAGGAATATGTCAAAGATCCAGGTAGGACCCCAAAGAGAGGGCGCGCATATAAGCATGAATCCCGCAAACCGGTATGTTGTCACCATAAAACACCATGTAATTAGCCTCAGAGTAAAAAGCACACCCAATCATTTGTGATCCTTTTTACGTATTATTCCGTGTATTCATTTGTGCTCCATCATTGAACCTATCCGGGATCCTCGTTGCTTGTATGCATTTGTTCTTTATGATCATGAGGAACCTTCTCTATGCACCTGATATTGAATAACCGTGACTTAGATGTGGAAAGACACATAGGCTACTGATCCGGTTATTTACTGGCTTTCTTTTTGCGGAGACTGACCTACTCGAACGTTCAGTGCCCTGAAGAAGTCCTTTAAAAGGACGAAACGCGTTGGCTGTATCGTTGTGAAAATTGATGTTTATGACCACGTTTTAAACAATAGAAATTGGAATAAAAGGAAAAATTTTGAAGAATACTTGTGTTGCATATAGATTACACAATTGTTTTTTCTGTTTTTGAAATTAACGTGTGGTGCACCTGTGCTTATGTTTCAAATTGTTATGTTCCCATGGGGACTTGCACTGTGACGGTGGGTGCGTTTCTGTGTGCACACAGACCCCAATAAGTATAGAGGGGTTAGAATAATAGAGGGATAGCAGTTCAGGTGCTGTGGATTTAAGGGCTCCACTGTCAGGCTTGTTTACTAATTTCTGCAAATTATAGGAAATAATTTGTGGATAGGGTGCACGAACATATCCGATCCCTGTTTAAAATGCAAAGTTTTCTAAAAAGAAAACAATCTGTTTAGAAGATGGTAAGGGGCTGAGAACTTGAATGTAATGTATTGATCCATGTCTTGTTTGCAAAAAGCAACTTAGGACATGGTGTCGATATGCGATACTGACTTGTTTCTTAAGATAGGTTATCGTCTGATAAAGCCACACAATTTGTCGAGCGCATATTTGGGAAATCAATTGAAATCAATGCCCAAGCTCTCTTATTGGCTTTGTGCTGTAATGAAATATCGGACTTGTAAAATATCACCAATTTAGATTTTTCTACGGTGCAGCAATGGAGCACGAGCCATGCTCTTTTACAAAAACACCAATTAGTGATGAGCAGGATAGTTTGCATCATCAAACAAGCAACTCTGAATCCATGCCTAGGTCAGGAATAAACAATTCAGACTGAAATGGATAATTATGCATCAACCTCAGCAACCAGTCACTAATAATGAGTAACTGCAACTGTGTGAAATGTAGGAAAGAAAGAACAAACGATTGTAGCTCTTCTAATTTTACCACTTCAACAGTTGTGTTCAGAATTAGTTTACACAATAAAGCAGAGTGGCCGCCTGTTGCACAATTCACACTCCTTCAGCTTGACTGTATATTCATAAGCCAATAACAACAAGGCTATAAAAGGCCAGCACCAGGTGGTGAGGATAACAATAACAACATATATATAGTGCTTCATGCTGCACTTCTTATGGCTCATTATGAGTGGCCTCTTAATTCTGATGGGGGTGGTAAGGGGGTTACCAGCATCACTTGAAATATGTATCCCAAGGTTGCTCCACAGGACTGGAGATTTCAGCAGGTGTATTTTTGCGGTCCATTCCAGGGGGGAAAGAAAAATACCCAGGAGCATCAGGGCAAAAATTATCCGTAATTCCTCGTTTCTTAGGGGGCATACAGTGACCCAAATGTAATGTACAAATCACCAGAAATACTTATGCCACCACAATTAATTCCAGGGGGATATACCAGATACAGCTAGAGGACGCTCACAGTGAGGCCATAAGTGCTGTAAATAACAGGTGTTACTTTTACACAATTTACTATTATAGGAAAAGTGAATTACAAATTATTATTAGAATAGTTTGGGTGCTGAAAGAGTCATAGGATGTTCACTGCTAAAATTAGATAATATATCCCATTTAATGACAACTTCCTTCAGCTTTTTGGCTCTGTTTCTATATGCCCTAAAGGAAAAAAATCTTTAATGGTGACATCAGTCTCGGCCAGCTATCACCAAATAAAATTATATGATTTTATATGATGTTACATGTTGTGTGATAGTGTACGTGTACTGTGCACCGGTTAAAGTATTTTTGATTAAAATTTACTGTATGAACTCAAGCCCTAAAATAGAAATTCTGAGAAACTCCATCCTTGGCTCACTGCTCTGTTGGCACCCTTGTCTCCTTGATGGTTGCCATACCATATCGGCTCTATGAAAAGAACAACTTTCAGGTAGATCTGAAAAGGGTATATTGAAGGGTATTATGCACAAGAAACAACAATTTGCACATCATTGCATAATTTGCACAACACTTTGCATTGCAGACTTTGTAAAACGTTTTGCTACTGGAATTGTCACGCTGAGTCTGGGAAGACAGCCCATATTAGGAAGGAAAATGTACTTTCACATTTTCTGCTCAGCTGTCAGCAGTGTGAACATGCTCCATAACCAGAGACTGGGTCAGGCTGCTCTGTTCATTTGACTACTTAAGGTCCATAGAAAAAAATACCATGTTCTTCTGAAAGAGTGAAAACAAACCGCAATCACGATTCACAATGCGTTTTCATGTACAAGTACTACGTGCATATGCTTAGCAGCCATATATGAAGGGTTCCGCCTTCTCGTGTACGAGAAATCCAGTATCCGGGGCAATCAGAAGTTACTGGACCACAATTAAGCAAATGGGGTCTGGCACTTTAGGTAGTCTAGGTCCTCATTACTGCAGACCCGCAAACTTGGATTCAAGTACTCCTTTTAGCACATGATTCAGTAGAATAGCAGAGCACTCCACGGCTGACTAATGGAGGTGCTGTGGGTTGAAACTCTTAACTCCGCAATGCAACAATTAGCACTCAATAAATCCCAATCCAGTCAGTGCCTCTGATTTGAAAAGCAAATGTATTTTAATACATACACAACTAAATACTATGCACAATATTAAAAGCAGTTCCAACATTGCAGGTGGGATTACAGGCTGGAACCCTTCTAAAAGGGGCTTCATTCCCAGTAGAACCAGGATGCACACTACGTACCCTAAAGAATGGTCACAGTGGACAACAAACTCCTTAATTGTGGTCTGTTACAATGACCTGTGAGGCACCATGTGAGAATTTACGCAACTTCAAGCTTGAACCCTAAAAACAGTAATACACCCATCTATGCCCATAACAAAATTTTATAAGGTTATTTACTATTTAAAAAGGCTGTTAGACCTTTGGTGTAATTTTTCCCCAAATGTTTTGCCTTCAACCCTCCTGTTTTGTTGACTTGGTTTTTGCTGGCTTTAGAACTCAGTGCACTTTGCCACTGCTAACCAGTGCTAAAGGGCTTGTGTTCTTTACTTATAACATTGTAAAATTGGCTAATACCCAATTGGTATATTTTATTTACTTGTAAGTCCATAGTAAAGTGGCTCTACATGTGCCCAGGGCCTGTGAATTGAATGCTACTAGTGGACCTGCAGCACTGATTGTGCCACCCACTTATGTAGCACTTTAAACAAGCCCCAGGCTGGCCACTGCAGCTTGTGTGTGCAGTTTTAAACTGTCATTTCGACCTGTCAAAACAAACCTTTTGCCAGGCCCACATCTTCCTTTTCCTTTTTAATACATACAAGTCACCCCTTGATTGGGCCCTGGACAGCCCTGAGGGCAGGGTTCAGTGTATTTAAAAGGTTGGACATGCACTTTTAAGTTTTAAATGCTGTGGTAGTGAAAAATTCTTAAATTCGCTTTTCACTACTGCAAGGCTGGCCTCTCCTATAGGATAACATTGGAATTACCTTATTACATTTAATAAGTGATCATTTCCAAATGGGAGCAGGCAACCAGTTCATGCTTGGTGTTTAGGAACTATAATGAAAAATCCTCTCTAATGGTGAAGTCAGATTTTAAATTACAGCTCTGAGAATGCCACTTTTTAGAAAGTTGTATTACAACAGATTACCCAGACTGAATCATTTATTCAACACAACACTTTTGAAAGCTCATGTAATTTAATTAACTTAAGCTTATCTTTTGATTTAAAGTGTTATAGTATTTTGAAACATTAAACAGACACATTAAAAATATGCTTCCGACAAAATTTGAATAAGTAAGACACATTATTGTCAGCCCATCTGAAATACATACTTTTTCTAAATCACACAAAGGAAAATAATTCTAGACTTAATGGATACAAGAAAACAAACATGTAACAAAAGTTACAGTCTTTTGATTGTAAAGTGCTAGAGTTTCTATTATTAGTCTCTTTGTGTTGTTAAAAACCGTAAACGTCTATTTGAAACAACAACTGAGGGTTGTCTCAGCACACCCTTTGAGTAGGCCTCCAATGTCCCTTGAAGGATTGTCTACGTTTGGTTGTCTCTTTAGCAAAAGACTCCCCGGAGCAGGTTCACGCGTTTCGAAGTGAAGGAGAGAAAAAGTCAGTCAACGGTCCGGAGGAGAACCCAAAAGAAAAAGGAGGTTTACGTTTTTTTAACAACACAATGAGACTTATAATAGAAACTCCAGCACTTTACAATTAAGATACTGGCTCATTACTAATTAATTTTTGTTATGTTTGCTTTGTTGTATGCATTCAGTCTAGAATTATTTTATTTGGTGTGATTTATAAAAAGTATGATTTTCAGATGGGCTGAAAAAATTGTGTCTTACATTCAAATGTTGTCAAACGGATATATTTAATAGGTTTGTTTAATGTCTCAAAATACTATAACACTTTAAATCAAAAGATAACATTAAGTTAATTAAATTACTTCATCTGTTACAAAAAGTTGTGTTGATTAAATGATTGCAAGTCTGGGTATTATGTTGTAATACATACACAAGTGGCCCAACCCAGCTGATTAAAAGCTCAACCTATTTGTACGTGAACTTTTAGAAAGCTGGCATTTTCTTGGCTTAGCCATTTAGTGTCTGCAGCCTGTCTCTAGGTCACATGACTAGGTGTAGCTGACAGTTGGGCTTTGTGTATTCCTCCTAGACAACCACACACAAAGAGCTGCATACCCCCTGTAGTTAGTCTAGAGTCAGGAAAGGAAAGGCAGGACACCTGCGGACTTCAAAGGGAAACCTCTAGAAGCTTCTCCCACTTCAAAGGAAGGCCCAGATATAAATATTGAACCTCAGACACTAACCCTTTAGTACACTTCTCGGCTAGTGAAAACTCTGCCAGTAAGTAGGATTGATGTGCTGCTGAAAGGACTGCCACTTTGCTGGACTGCTGCCCTGCTGGACTGCTGCCTTGCTGGACTGCCGCCCTGCTGCACTCCTCCCTGAGTCAGAGGTATTTGGACCTGCACCTGAACCCAGGACTCCCAGAGTGACTACAAGGGCTAGTCTGCTGGCCTCCTGTTCAAAGCCACAGGGACATAACAGGCTCACAACCACCTGCGCCAGCACCCATATCCAGCTGGTGCACACCCTGGACCCCATGTGGTGCCCCCTCAAGTCCTGGTCCCCTGGTGTGGACTCACAGAGGCTGAATTAAAAGTTTTTGGGCTCTTTGTGACCATACGCAGGCCCACTGGCGTTGAAACCCTGTCACTCGCACAGCCCGCCAAGGTGAAGTTCCATCAGCCCAACCTTTCGTGCTACATCACGGAGCACCAACACGAAGTTTCGGCACGCCTGCTTGAGACGACAGCAGGATCTGGATGTTACAGCGACGAGCGTCCATGACACCAGGCCTGCTCTTTGCTCTACATCAACAAGCATCCATGATGCTTTTCTGCTCCTTGCAGCCCCTTCCACCATTGACTTGACTCTCTGCGCTGGACTGAGCAGGTAACTTTTCAGCAGGACTACCTGGTCCCTGTATCCGTCCCACGCTCCATCACGGTCGGCCTGAATTTGGGACTTTTTCCTGGTCTTGCATGACCAGATAGTTGCAAGTGGTGCTTTGGCCTTTTTGGCGCTATTTTACACTTAAATATTTAAAATTGCATATCTCCGGTTCTACTGATTCGATCTTTGTCATTTTGGCCTGGATTTATTTATTAAATTTTACTTTGTTTTTTAAAGTGGTGTGGGATTCTTCTTGTGCTGTGTTTTCACTTTATTACTGTTTGAGGTGCTGCATAAGTACTTTATAAATTGCCTCCAAGTTAAACATGACTGCTCTGAGCCAAGCTGCCAAAGGGTTGAGCACAGGTTAATATGGGTTGTTTGCTTGTGTTTCACCCTGTTAAGGATTGTGGTTACTGCTTGAAGTTTTCATCCCCCCTTCAACCAGTAACCCAATTTCTCACAAAGGCTTTGCCAGAGATATTCATTCACAATCATAACATCAGACAGAGTCGTCTGCAATGGATACTACATCAACAACCTGAAGCCTATCAACATTACCAAGTCATATTAAACAATTTGCCTTTCAGAAACCAATCCTACTGGCCTTGACCTAGATTTTACATAAATAATAAGTCATACAGCGTTTAACACAAATATTTCTTTCATTATCCTGATCGCCTAGCATCACTGTTGATCACCACAACTTATGGGGTAAGCTTATTGAGGACCTTCCAACAGGGCCCAGAACCTTAAGGCTGTGTTTGTCTTGGCTTTCTTATGAGGGGCGTAGGGGGCAAACCACTGCTCCTGTAGTGGACCAAGGCTGTTTTCATTTTCTTTCATTAATGCCATCAAGGCCAATGATTTCTATACCACTTCACAGGGTTAATGAGCACCCCGCACTCAAGCGTCATTTTTCTATTATGGGTGTTGCGGCTCCTTCTTTAGGCATATGACAGGGAAGAATCTGGGAACATGAGTTTGCTTCCCTAGCCCTACAGCTAATGCTGGCTCCTTACCTCCACCTGAAACTGTTTTTACACGTGGCAGATTCGCCCTCTTCTTTATCATGCTCTCCCCACCTATTCACAGAATGTTTTTTATGCAGCGTTGGGAATGGGAGGAGATGGGCAGTGATTTTATCACTCCAGGGGACCCCCACTGAAGGGCGTCCCTATCAAGGCACCAGGGATCCCTGAGGATTATTGAGTAATTTCTACTATTACAATACAGGAGTCCCCAGACACCTGACAGAGATGCATCAGTTAAGGCA
Organism: Calotriton arnoldi; assembly: GCA_963921515.1. Taxonomy (NCBI): domain Eukaryota; kingdom Metazoa; phylum Chordata; class Amphibia; order Caudata; family Salamandridae; genus Calotriton; species Calotriton arnoldi. The sequence continues at coordinate 605,373 of CAWUFW010002155.1, read as the reverse complement.
ATCATTCCTCTGGACTTGTAGAATTTTCAGGATTCTGAGTCTTTGTTGTTACTTAAAAAGGGAGATGGTGTTTACTGTGGCTAGAGAGGCACCCACCCAGCCTGGGTGCCACAGCATTCTTCCATCCCTTTATGTTACTAGCAAAAACAAGTCAATTGACAGTCCTACTACCCTCCTGCTTTCTGGGAAGGTGGAAAAATGGCAGTCATGGAGAATCCAACCCTTCCTCTTCCCTTCATAAGGAGATGTTTCATCCTTCTGGAATTGGCCTATTGTGTCTTAGTGCCTTTAATTTGCTAGCCCAAGCAGCAGAATAATTAGTTAATACCTCAAAGCACCTCAAAATACAAATCTCAACAGGGGATGGCTCAGAGAAATACGCCAAATTATGAAGTATGTTAAGCAATCCAAATATGTTAAACTAATCTCATAGTTGGAATCACTGCCTACTAATCTGCACATAACACAGCTAAGCTGATCTCTGAACTACATGCCAGTCTGGAAATGCTGTTTAATCATAATTTACCGTACAAGGTTTACAGCAAAACATTACACATCATACACCATATCAGGAGTATACACCTTATCACAAGGAATTGTGCAGTTCCTACAAGACTCCAATTAAGTAATATTAATTTAGGCTGGACACCGTCTGCCAGAATGATACCTTTGCACAGATGTCAGACTGAGTCAGACAATAGTTGTCCTCACACAGCCAGCACATTCATGTGTGCATATGCATCATGCCCAGTTATTTACCCCATCTGACCACAGCAGCAGACCTTATTTTGAAAGGTGGATAGTGAAAGTAAGAGATCAAACCTTTTTACTAACAACATTATGGTAGGTGACACTCCTATAGAGAGTGCCACACCACAATAAAGGTTAAAAAACCAGAGGTCCAAAAGTAAAAATGCAGGGGTTTTCATAGGTTAGAACCCAAGTTTCAAAATCATGCATGACGCACCTGGCAAAGAATAAATGCAGATCATATAAGATTTTCTGATTGACTAAAATTTCAAAGTACAATCTAGACGAAGGACATCAAATACCACAGAATTTAGAGGTGTTCCTAGGTAAGGTTTAAGGTGTCCCTCAAAGAGAGGACGAGAGCCCAATCAAGGTCATACAGCAAAGTTGGCATACAGACCTTCCCTTTGCAATTTTATCACAGTGTACTTTCGTGTACCATTCCCTTTAAACTGAGCACCAATATTCTGGAGTTTTGTAAAGAATGCACATTCATGAGTCTTGATCCAGGAAAAGGAGAGTAATGGCCTTGCACACGAAAATAAGTGTTTTTACTAGACCAATGTGTGCTTTACATAGTCCCATAGGTTTTGTGTTAACTGTTGTATGCAAGCAGGTTAAATCACCAGTCCTATAAAGTACAAGTAAGGAGCCAACCATCTCTGGTTTTATTGGTTTTAATTGTAAACAGGATTCAAGTTTTTAGTTCAAAAACAAGAAAATTGGCTTTTCTATAGCTCATCCGCCTATAGCTGTGGTTCTATTGGGTTATGCGATAGAGAGATGGAGTCCAGCTCTAATAAACTGGTCTCTAGTATGCTTCTGTGTAATGATTCTGATGGTGCAATGGGTATGTAAGAACCAGGAGATGTATTAATTATGGCTCGGCTGTTAGGCCGTCATGACATTGCAAGATGGCCACAATGTTCTTGGTGGCCCCATGTATGTGGTGTAATCAGTCACAACCTTGGATGGTTTTTTGACCATTGTAAAAGACAGGAAAGAGTGCCTCAATGCACATTTAGAAAAATGCATAGCTACACTAATTTATGTGTGACTAATGGTGCACTACAAATTGTTGTCTGTTGGTGGTGCACACAAAAGTTTGCAAGTTACAGAAATCTGAGCTACGGAATGCTATAATGCCAGACTAGTGTAGTTTATATATGTGGTATGTATTTATGGTACTTCTATCTCTCAAGCTAGCTGTGCAGCAATTAAGCACTATTGGTTTATAAGGTATATTATTTTAAAACTATCGAACTATTGTAAGCCCACACTAGCACATTTTGGGCAGAAAAATCGAAACACTGAAATTAAACAATGACAATCAATCAAGGACGAGATGGCATGCCCAAACAGAATCTCAATGAACTTGTGGTATGTATATGACCTCCCTCAGAGAGGAACTTGTCTGATGGGGTGATGGGCTCCCCTTGATTTTCTTGGTGATATGATAACACCATAGGTAGATTTGGAATGGGTTCTGTGCTCCTTACAACATCCATCTGTCCAATTGCAATGTTTCATCTGATTACCATATAAGACAATGTTAAGGATCATGACTGGATAACTGTATGAAGAAATACAACCTTAGAAACACAGGGAATTACATTTTTTCCAATCCTCAAGACAAATATACTAGAATACAAGGCAATCTGTGAGGAAATTTGACTGCAGAAAGAAATATGCAACACCTATACTACGAAACAAAGCACTCTGTAAGAAAATGTGACTGTAGAAAAACATATGCAACACCTATTTAGTTGGAATTTGAAGATGTGTATGAGGGAGCTAGCTAATGATAGATAATGACAGCACAGACTTACTCTGCCAGAGTCTTTAAATTAGGAACCAAGGACTCAATATGTTTCAGGAGCCTGCCAAATCACATCTGTTCTGTATGGACGGGACAGTGACAATTATTTTCAACATCAAAACATGTGGTAAAGTGTTAATTGTAATTCAAACCTGACAAAACTGCCCAAACCGAATGGAACATCCAGTTTAATATTTTCCCACCAGCAGTGGATTTTAGCTGCCCCACCAAAACGTAAATAGGAAGAGGACAGATGTATTCATTTTAATAGGAAGAGGTTCTGATTTAGGGCCTGATTACGAGTTTGGTGGTCCTGGAGCGGCTAACCATGCCAGCGCCCCAGTCTAGGACCGCCAAACCTGTTGTCAGACCGGCTGCCAGATTAGGAGTTTTCTCCTGGTTTGGCGGGCAGTCCTTTGGGGTTCCCACGGCGGTGCCTATTAAAAAGGCACCGCAATGGGAACACCAAAGCCCGTGTCTGCACGGCATGGACTTTAGAAAGGGGGTGCATGCAAATAGGGGAGCACACCATATGCTGCCCTGCATGCATCCGAGGGCCCTGAGGCTACAGGGGGCCCTGTAAGGCCCCTTAGGTTTCTATACCGTCGCACTTTTAATGGCAGGCTCACCGCCATTGAAAGTGAGGCGGTCAGGAAACTCTCATATGCTCGGCGGAGCCCCTGACTGCCATGCCACCTCCATGGGATCTATGATCCCCGGCGGTTGTGGCAGTCCCACCGCCGTATTCATAATACTGGGGCTGGACTACCAGTCTGGGGTCCTGGGACAGCCACCACAGGTTTGGCGGTCCGATGCATAATCCTCAGTCCCATAACCCAAAACAGTCTCTGGTGCTTGCTGTTATACCTGTCAGCCTAAGGGTGGATTTCCCCCAAACTTTTTGCCTTCGTCCTCCATTTATGTTCTAATCTCGTTTTTGCTGCCATTAGGACTCTGTGCACTTTACCGCTGCTAACCAGCGCTAAAGTGCTTATACTCTCTCCTCTAAACATGGTAATATTGGCTTATACCCATCTGGCATATTTACTTATAAGCCCCCTGTAAACGCGTACTAAATGCACCCAGGGCCTGTGAATTAAATGCACTGATTGTGCCACCCACTTAAATAGCCCTTTGAACAAGTCTCAGGCCTGCCATTGCAAAGCATGTGTGTGCAGTTTTAAACTGTCATTTCCACCTGTCAAAATAAACAGTTTGCCAGACCCAAACCTTCCTTTTTAATACATATAATTCACCCGTAGGGTAGGCTCTGGACAGCCCAGGGGCAGGGTGCAATGCATTTAAAATGCGGGACGTATACTTTTATGTTTTACATGTCCTGGTAGTGCAAAAACATTTAAATTCATTTTTCACTACTGCAAGACTGATCTCTCCCATAGGATAACATTGGAGTTACCTTATTACATATAATAAGTTGTAATTTCCAAATGAGAGCAGGTATCCAGTTCATGTTTGGTGTCTTTGGAACTGTAATGAAAAATACAAACTCATGGTGAAGTTGATTTTAAAATTACAATTTTAAAAATGCCACTTCTAGAACGTTGACATTTTCCTGCCTCAGCCATCAGCGCCTGTAACTAGGTCACATGACTGGGTGTAGCTGTCAGTTGAGTTTTGTGTATTCCTCCTAGACAGTAACCCACGATAGGGAGCTTAGGTTTGCCTGGTTGGGCCATCACTGGCAGGATGGGAGGGAGGAGCTGGGCACAGCCACACATACATGAATGGGCTGTGTCCTGCCTCCAAACAAAGGGCTGCATAGCCTCTGTAGCTAGTCTGGAGCCAGGAAAGGGAAGACATGATACTTAGGGACTTCAAAGGGAGACCTCTAGAAGCTTCTGCTCCACTTCAAAGGTACAACGGAGTATAAATACTGGACCTCAGATACCAACTCTTCAGTACACTTCTAGACTTGTGGATACTCTGACAGGAAGAAGGATTGCTGTGATGCTTAAGCATTGCCACTCTGCTAGACTGCTGTCCTGCCGGACTGCTGCCTTGCTTTGCTGGCCTGCTGCCCTCTTGCCTGCGTGAGAAGGACTAGACCTGCATCTCTTGAACCGAGAGTGACTCCATGGGCCAGTTGGCTGACCTGCTAATCTGAAGCCTCAGGGACACAACAGGCTTCCAACAAACTTGCACCTGCACCCTGCCAGCTGTGAGCCTATCCTGCCAAATGGTGCCACCCCAGCCCCTTCAGTTATGTGGAGATCTCGTTGTGGATGGAGTTCATCATTTCTGTGCAGTGATCTCTGCCTAGAGTTAGACTTACGAGTCTCCAATATACAACCGTAAATTTACTAAAAGTAACCTCTGGTTGTTTCTGGTGATTTCTGCCATAGGGGGTGGTGGTCTCCATATAGAAAGTAATGGGGAACATTTTAATTTAATTTGATGGTTGGTAAAATGAAATACTTTAAATTATAAAAACAATTGAAATAGTCCCAGTCAACTGATCCAGCTGCAACAATCAAGCCAGGGCCTGCACCACCTCTTATTTTACTGAACCAGCTATGCATGGTCTTTGGCAGTTCTAGACACAGGGCTTGCACACACTCCCATGTCCAGTGCTCACTGCAACATTTTTGATGATGTATCGTCTCACTGTTAAGTTACTTTTTTTCCTCGTTTTTAGAATTTGGCAACAAAAAACAAATAACAGGATTTTCCAAGAATATGCAAATTGTATTTGGGTCAGCCAACATAGTTCAGAGTTTGCAAACCCAACAACATAATTTTTTTCCAGGACACAGGCTTAGGGCATGACTTACTCTAATGGCCTCTGCAAAAATAAAAACGTTCTTGCCAGCCGAGCAGATACCGAATTTCATAGATCCAAAGTTGGCTCCACAGGCCCCCATTAGATGATTGGAGGACATGGTCTGTTGTGTGCTGATTTTTGAAATCATGGACCAAGACTGTTGGTCAACTAACGGTAACAATATGTAGAAGACTGGATTTTTAAGTCTTCAAGCCCGCTAAGAAACCTTGCATAATGCAAATATTTCAAGAACTGCTGAACCAATTTATATTGTCCCAAAAAGGTAGTCATCTGATGTAAGTCTGAGATTTATGCTATGTGTGATGTAATTCTAGTCAGTGTTTTTTGTTGGAGTGGAAACCCCTGGAAGTTATGACTGAAAACACAATACAATTTTGACCCCCAACCCTTTAATTCCACCCCTCCCCCTCGATGGTACACATAAACCTTGACATGCCTACAGTTTGCCTATTATGCTATTAGTCTGCTGAGTTTTGTGCAGATTTGTCTAACGAGGACAGAGTTACAAGGAAACCAAATAATGCCTTGTCAGACGTAATATAAATTTGTAGAACAGATCAAACTCTATGAGAGCTACCGATTTTCTCATGCACTCTGAAAAAAGGTCATACTGATCATCTTTCTCTGTTTACAGTTAACAATTTTCAGCTTCTCTTGTAAGGCCGCAAAACTTGCACCAGCCAACTGCTTTGCAGTGAGAGTTTGAGACCCATTCCTTTCACTGTCTGAGCTTGCACCAGCATATACTACCACCTATCAAATGTGCACCTGCCTATGCCCTGGCTCCAAGGACAGATGCTACCTGGCTTGGCTAAAAACCCCAAAACATACCACTTTGATGATACTTACTAAAGAATGGTTAGCTTTTATATTTAGATGTACGAATAATTTTATATTTCATTTTTGCTTTAACACCAAATGTTGTGTTTAAGGAAAACACTGTGGAAAGTAGGCCACAACAGACCTAAACACAGCTGCACAAATCTCCGTTTGACTATAAAAATAAATGCTTTTCTGTAAGTATGCAGGATTGCTGCATTGGCAGTAGTTTAACTTTAATTGATCTAGTCACATCTCTATTGACTACAAAGAAAGGCTCTGCAGTTGATAAATGGAGCACCAGAAGCAATTTTCACTAACGCACAATCTCATTTAACAGTGTTATATGTACTGTCATATGCCCATGAGTGATTAAAGACGTCAAAAACCGTGTTAAGTGAGCTAAACACATTAATGCAAGATTATGTGCTAAATCACAAATACAGTCACTTTTGTTCTGAATGGGGATTTACATATTCTAATATTTTTTTTTAAGGTTGCACATGATTTATGGGCCCATTGGAGTACTGTAATGGACGTTCACCATCAATGGACTTCAGATATTTATTGTTTACACAAATAATATATGATTTTCTCAAGTGTGCATTTTCCTTAGATACATTTATGATCATAGTAGATCAGTGACACTGGTAAAACAGTTGAGGATGCTGCACAGTGGGTAGAAGTCGTTTACTACAAAAAATAAAATGGCAGTTACATTTAGTATATCATCCAAACACCTATGTTTTGGTTACAAAACAACATCTAAAAGCACTAACATTAGCTGGTTTTAACTGGCTGAGCAAACGACAATTTGACCCCAGTGCACTATTTATAACATTACCCTTAAGGTATTTTAACTGAAAATGTATTATCGGTCAATTTACCGCTCTATCTTGCTATCTGCGCCCTATTTTACATATCTGGGTGCTTTCATTGCATAAAATGCAGAGAACTGTGAAATATGGAACCTCTTCACCGTTCACTGTAAAAATAGTTTTTATAATCACAATGACAGCTTCCAAACTTCTCTGCAGAGCTTTACCACTGTTCAGTGTAACTAGAATTATGCTCCATGGAGGGCCAGATTATGCATCAAAAAATGGAAATTACGAAGCACTTTGTATGGAAGTATTATTCTCATCTATTGAGCTTCAAGTAATGATTTTTGTGACTGCAATTTATGTGGCGAAAGTGTTTAATCCATAATTAAGAGGTAAACATTGCAAGGACAAAGAATTGCATAAATCCACTGGCCCTCACCATTGCCCATTGTTTTATCAAAATGTTGTTGAAGATTAGGCAAATAGAACATACACATTATACTTCCATTTTGTGACCATTGCTAGCTGCACCTTGAAGAGAACAGCTTCAAAAATTTACCCTTTCAAGATAAAGAAATTTATAAAGCGCACGGATACTCAACTGAGTGGCCCGGCACTGTCTTCAAGGCTATCTGCACAGGCAAACAGTGACACTATTCCTGGTGAAACATCCAAGTTTTAAATTTTTTCCTAAAGATTGATGTCTCAGCTGTTGTGTGTAGCTCCAAAGGGAGTTTATTCCAGGCAATAGACCGGAGATAGGAGAAAGAACTTCCTCCAATTCTTGCTTGATGAATCTTTGGGATCTTAGACAAACGACCGGTAGAAGATCAAAGACTTCTAGAATGACCATACTCTTTAATCCTTTCCCCATGATAGGTTACCCCGGTGGCCTGCAGTGCTTTGTGAGCAAGGACCTGTGTTTTAGAAACACTCTTTTTTTTCATTGGGAGCCATTGAAGAGCTTTCAAGTGAGAGCAAATATGAGACCTGGGAGAGATTCAAAAGAATTTGAGCTGCCAAATTCTGGACAAACTGTAGTTTATTAAAAAGATAATCTGGAAGACCCAAGTATAAAGCATTTCCATAGTCCGATCTGGATGTTATCATAGCCTGAAAGACCGTTTTTGGACAGGAAAGGAGAGTAAAGGAAGGAATTGTTACAGAATGCGTAGCGTCCCAAAACAGGTTCCTACTATCAATTGAATTTGTGGTTGAAAAGACAGGGCACTATCAAATTTGATGCCTAAATTCTTAACTGTATCCTGTTGAGGGCCAGGGGGTGGGGCGTCGTTTGGCCAGAAGGTATGCCATACCACTGGCGAGATAGAGCCAAAGAATAATATCTGTCTTTTCGGCATTGCGTTTTAATTGATTGTCATCCAATGAAATACAGAAGAGAGGCATTCTTTAACAGCCTCCCCAGCTATCTTTTCTCCCTGTCCGCAGGTAAACAACAGCTGTGTGTTGTCAGCATGAGAAATCACTTTGGCTCCTAACTCCTCAGCTAACAAGGCTAGGGGTGTAACACAGACATTAAATAGGGTGGGGCTAAGAGCCGAACCCTGGTGCACTCCAACTGATAGCTCATGCACTTCTGAAGAGAACAGGGGTATCCAAACTTCCTGACTTCTCTCTTCCAGAAAGGATGAAAGTTCTACAAACATTTTTTAATATTCCAAAAGGGTGTTTTTTTCTCCATACCTCTTTATACATGTATACATAGGTGTATGTGTGTGTGTGTGTGTGTGTGTGTGTGTATATATATGTGTGTGTGTGTGTGCGCAGATAGACAGACAGATAGATAGATACATAGATATTACAAAAACCAAAGGTTACAGGGACGTTATAGTTCGGTTCAGATTTTACACACACAAAACCATAGAAATTCAGCAGTTATAGTTACACTTATCTCAAGAAACTATAACGCGTGCCCTAAGATAACTATAACTCCCGCCACATACAATTTTCTCATCAATATTTTATTGCAAATTTTGCAGTGAAAATATCAATGATGTCATGACTAGTGTAATATGTGGGGTAATAAGCAGTGCATGGTAAGGGCGAGATTTACACTAAACTTAGTGAACGAGTTATAGTTAAAGCAAAATGTGTTTTATCTATGCAATTTCCCATAGGGATTTTAGACACGACTACAGCCCGAACAGTTAGACTGAATTACACCAAATTTGGCAGAAAGGCAGATCTTAGTCCAGTAAGAACTCTTTTGGTAATTTGGTGTAAATCTGTTCAATAGTTTTGTAGATATTAAAGAAAGAAGATTTATGTATACCTAGGGACGCAGAGAGTCATCGGATCCGACAGATCTCAAAATGAGATCTGATTGGCTGGCACTACTTTAACCAGGCAGTGGTGGCAGCCATCTTGGGATTCAGACTTATTGCAAAATAAAAAATAAAAAAGTGTGGTTTCCCGAGCTTTTTTTTTTATGCCCCCCTGGGTGGGCCAGGTTCCAGTGGTGGTTGGGGGGGGAGAGAGTTAATTCTATAAAACCCTTGAAATCACCCAGAAACTTTCTAAACAGCAGGTGAAGTGTTTGGTGTACTAGTTTTGAAAGTTTCAGGACGATTCGTCAAATGGCGCCAAAGTTATTAGCAAAACAAAAAATGCTTTTCCTATGGAAACTAGGTCCTAACTATAACTACCGGTGACCGCAGCAGGAGGGAGGGTGGGTGTGTGTGTGGGGTTTTTTTCCGCCGCCACCGTAACCAATGCCGCCGCCCATCAGCAGATCCTGCTCAACTGGACCCCGCTCACCATGGACGACACCCTCAAGCCCATGAAGAGCATTCACTCCGGAACCCCATCTGATCCCTGTCCACACCACATCTTCCACAGAACCGCCATTGCACCCAAGCTAGGCCACACTATCAACTGCTCCATCGAAACTGCCACCTTCCTCGATGACTGGAAACATGCCAAGATCAACACCCTGCTGAAGAAGCTTTCCGCCGACTCGAAGCACCTCAAGAATTTCAGGCCCATCTCACTGCTCACCTTCCCAGCCAAGGTCATCGAAAAAGCCATCAATGGCCACCTTGCGAAGTTCATTGAAGCCAACCACGTCCTGGACATCTCCCAATCCAGTTTCCGAAGCAACTACAGCACCAAGACTGCCCTCCTTGCTGCCACCGACAATATCTGCTCCCTCCTCGACCAGGGCAAAACCAAGGCCCTCGCCCTCATCCTCCTGGACCTCTCAGCAGCCTTCGATACCATCTCCCACCACACCCTAAACACAAGACTCCATATCGCGGGCATCCGCGACAAAGCGTTAGACTGGATCTGCTCCTTCCTCACCAGCCAAACACAGCGTGTCAGACTACCACTGTACCTCTCAGAACCTACAGAGATCAGCTGCAGAGTGACCCAGAGCTCCTCCCTGAGCCCCACCCTCTTTAACGTCTACATGGCCCCACTTGCAACCATCATCAGAAACCAGACTCAACATCGCCTCCTACGCCAATGACACCCAGCTTAACCTCTCCCTCACCAACGAAGCCAACAACAACTTCCACGAAGGGATGAAAGCCGTCACAACCTGGATGAGAGACAGCTGCCTCAAGCTCAGACAAGACAGAAGTTCTCATCCTGGAATCCACCCCCTCCACTTGGAACGACTCCTAGTGGCCTGCTGCTCTGTAAACACCCCCACACTCACGGACCACGCACGCAATCTCGGCATCATACTGGACTCTGCGCTCACTATGAACCGCCAGATCAATGATGTCTCCTTGTCATGTTTCAACACGCTCCCCCTGCTCCAAAAGATCTTCAGATGGATCCCTACGGTATCCAGGAAGATGGTCACCCATTCTCTCATCAGCAGCAGGCTCGATTAGGGCAGCGCACTCTACGCCGACGTCACCCACAAACTCCTCCAGAAGCCCCAGAACGTTCAAAACACTGCAGCCAGACTTGTCCTAAACATCCCAAGCCACAGCCACATCAGACAACACCTGCGTGAACTCCACTGGCTCCCAGTCGACAAAAGAATAACCAGCATACCTGAACCACCGCCTCTCATTCCACGCACCCAACAGACCCATCCACTCCGCACAACTGTCACTGGCAACCATCCAACGGATCTGCAGAACCAAAACCAGAGGAAGATCCTTTTCCTACCTCGCCGCTGAGACTTGGAACACCATGCCCCTCTGCCTCATGCAATCCCCATCACTGTCCCAATTCATGAAGGACCTCAAGACCTGGCTCTTCGAACAAACCCAGCGCCCAGACGGATCTGGAGCCCGCCACAGTGCCTTGAGACCCTCACAGGTGAGTAGCCGCGTTTTACAAACCCCTAATTAATTGATTAATCGAACCTACTTGCAGTCACCAGTAGGTAGTTATAGTTAAGTCTGCTTTTCTATAGACAGAGCATTTTTTGTTTGCTAATAACGTCGGCCCTGTGTGACAGATCATCACAAACATTTCCCCCAAAAGGTTCATCCACCTCAGTTCCTTACTGGAAAGTTTCAGGGCGATCCATTAAGCAGGGGTCAAGAAAAACAGGAAGGGGGGGCCGAGAATGTAAAATCTCCATGCATTTCTCCATGGAGCCCGTCTCGGGTGAGTTCAATCCGCGCCCCCCTAGGCCCTGGGGAGCGTGGGCGAAGTGTGATGGGGAGCTGCCAAGAGTCTGGGTTCCCCCCCAAAATGCACCCCACTATCACCACAGACCACCCTCTCCACAGGTGAACAGGGCCACGGCTGCTGATGGGAGAATGATGGCAGCAGATAAAGTGGCTGGGGCCTGGAGCACCTCGCTCAAGCAGCCACTATGTTGTGCAGCGAGACCACTACAATTATGAGAGTACATCATTCCAGAAACAACTGCTTTCCACACCTAGTGTAACAAACTCCCTCTCAGTCACTACAAACCACCAGTGCAGGTTTACCTTCAAAAAGATAATCATAGAATAAGCGAGAGAATGGTTTATATTCTATTCACAAGTACGTATTTAGGTCTAGTTGCAGGATGAGGTATAGTAACCCACAGCTCTGAAGCAGGTTTATAGTAGGCTAAACACTCTGGGATCTATTCACTAAGGTAAGATTGCATACGACAATCTCTTTACACATAGATCCACGCCTAAACCTAGGTGTAAATTGAATTCACCATTTCCATCAATAGGTTTACACCTAGACATCCAAGTCTCCACCCAAAAAATCAGTGGGTGGAGACTCTTATAACTGAATTGACAAGTGCTATGCTGCTAGTAGTTACTTACCACCGGTTTGTGGAGATCTTTGCTGCTGCAAATTACTATCAACTAAAAAAATATTTTTCTTTTTAATTAAAAGTAATGAAAACACATTTACCCAACTCATATTCTCTTAGGACTACCACAGTAACAAGGGAAAAAACACCTGTGATATACCTTAACATATTGATACAGTTAAATTTTTTTCATTATTTTTCATTTAAAAAAAATAAAAGTAATTAAAATGTTCATTGTCCCTCCCCCACAATTTAACGTTTAACAAGTTCTGTATTTTATTTCTGGTTTAAATGTTTTAAAAAAGATGAAGATTTAGAGTTTGTATTAAAATGCTTATTATGTATATTAAAAATTACCATTTCAACATGTTTAACTTAAAAAATACTTAATAATTATTTTGAATTACGTTTCATTTAAAATGTTATTTATTTTAACTTATTTTACAAGTGATAGTGTTATTTCCTGCCTCCATTGATTGCTATGGGAGTTTGTTGCACCCTTGGAAATGGCTTTACAAGTGCCTCATGTAAACATGCTCCATGTAGCTCCTACAGCTTTGTCTTCCCCAGAAGAGTATATGGATTGCAAAAGTGTCGCTATCAATAATGCAGCAGGAGCAGTCGTGCTGGGTTTCCGCTTCACCCTAACTAGTAGCTGTTTTTACTGCAAAGCTAGGAGATGAGGAGCCAATTTCCTTAAATGCATTTGGGCCCATGGAGCCCATTCTATGCCAATTTGGATCATGTTGCTTCTATTTCCAGCCATTGGACTACCTATGCATGGAATTCATAAAGGATATCAAAACAAGATACTCATACCCTCTCACCAAGGTAACAACCTTTGCAAACTGTATACCGGACAAAGTGCACACCACTCCAGAGTAACTCATCACTGCAAAGCATGACAAAAACAAAGAAATTCACAGGAAAAAACATTCTATGTTTAGCTTTGAAGAACAGAAATAAACATTACATAAAAATGGCATGGAAAAACAGATGACATTTAAAAAGCCATTACTGATGACGTCACAAGTGTATATTTCTGGTTTAGGTTTAGTATGTACAGGCAGAAACTGTAAAAAATATAACTTATAAATTGCTTGATTAAAAGACTCATGAAAAGAAAGAAAATTGAGGATCATTTACTCCTCTAGAGAGTGAACCACAATAAAGATCAGTGAACTGCATCTTAGGGATGTTTCACTAACATTTAAGGCGACCCACTGTTGAGGTAAGAGCTTTTAGTGATGGAGGATTATTACCTTTGAGATGCAAATGAAGATGTAGCGGAGGGAGAGGATGTAGCCTAACGGCTAGGGCGGTCGCTCTCAAATCTGGGGAACCGGGTTGGAGTCTCGGCAATGACGCTGAACATCCTGTGATTCTGGGCAAATCACTTAATCTCCCCGTGCCTAACAAAAATTAATGTGTCCTTGTGTAAGAAACTGGTGCTCATGTCAAGCTCTCTGATACTCAATACCATTGGGTCAAGTTCACATTATATAAAACTCCGGGAAAAAAAAAAAAAGATATTTGTCTGATCTGGATATCCTAGGCCTCTCAGTGACCTTCAATCTCTTCAAAGATGACATTTTGTCCAACTAGATTTTGGAGCAGTCTCACGAAGCGCATTATGTTTGATACCCTCTTTTACTTCAATGTCTTTATAGTGTAATTTGGGTCCACTCCTCTATAGAATACTGATGCATTTAATAGAGCTCAGTGAAGTACTAATGGTTTCTTCAATTCTTTACCCCTCCCTGCATTTGATTATCTTTTGTTTAAAAAATTGATGCTGGCTAGAGCACGGCTCTAAAAATCCTAGACTATTTCTTTAAAAGGGCAATTTCTCTTTATTGTGACTCTCTTGCCACACCATACTAAGTGTTAAAGGTTGATTTTCAACAATTACTCCTCTTTGGAATCTCACAAATATGCACGTTAGTAGGATTTGTCAAAGATTTTGATATTCTTTGTACATTGCTGTCATTGCTTGGCTTCTGACAACGGATGTAGTCATTAATGTGATTCTATTATCGAAACTCAATACCGCTTGTATCCCAAACTTGATTTGTAAATAAAGACAGTCTTTAACAGGCTCTACAATCCATAGACACATGGTATAATAACATCTGTATAATCTGCTGGGTTGAAGTCACAACATTTCTCTCTCAAAGACCCATACATTATTTTCTTTTTACCACTCATTCAGCATGTATCTATGGCTGCCTCATGGAACTGTCGAATTATGATCGAAAAACATGGCATTTACTCAGTATTGTCCATCACTGAGAATCTGGGTATCAGCTTATGTTTGTGCCAGAGGCAGATCTGTTTACTGAGAAACCAAGTCTCCATGAGTTGACAGGTTGTGAACTTTAGATATTAAATTTAAAAAAAGCCTAGTTTGCTAGTGGTATCAAAATGGCACAGTCTGAAAAACAACAACAGACAAGTACGAAGAAAATTAACAAGGGGGTTGTCAATTAAAAGAAAACCATGGATGGAATAATCTAGTTCAACTGTAGACCAATAGTAAAAAAGGCAATGTCCTTTATGATGTAGTGAAAAGTTAAATCATAAGCTCCAAGTCGACAACAGTTAACATTCACTTTATATTGATTATGGTCTCCCAAGTGTTCCTATTGCTAAAGCAATACAGATATGTTTTTATGTCTCACAAAACACTGAGACTAAGCAACAAGAATAGTTAATCTGATACTATGTCCCGTGCAATTTCCTATCATTCATCTCTTTTGTATAGTATTTTGAGGGCACAGTTTTAAAGACTTTTCTGGAGCATGAAGAAGGAAATAATGAAAAGGTAACAAGGGAGCAAATTGATGTGCATGCTTAAAATCCTCACAAGAGCACCACAGAACATCTCTCTTGAAGCCTCCCTGTGACTGATGCAATTAATCTCAGTGAGCTGGGGACAGTGACTAAGACACTAGCATCTGCCCTGGAATTTCCAAACCGATCTCCAAAGGCTCCAGCCAACTGGGGAAATGTCTAGAGGAAAAAAACGGTGGAATCTAATCTTGGATTGCTTGTGTTACTTTTCAGGGAGGGCCTGGCCTTGCAGATCCTATTGAATGTGGCTGGGTCCAAACTGAGGTTATATGGTGAGCAAAAGAACACAGAGTTGTAATGCAACCCTGAGCACTTACCAGTGGTTAGACTTATTGCAAGCATTCTTCCAATCGCCTTTTATTTGTTTGGAAGAAAAGGCCTGCCCGGTCCTGATAACCATAGAGTAGTATGGTGAATTGCCTGTTTTTTTCTTTCATGCCCCCCTTTTATAATGAAAGTTCTTTGACATACTGTAGGTAAATCTTCTTCGTATATATCACATATGCGATCAAGAAGAAATTTTACTTTGAAAGAAAAAGTCAAAATATGTATTTAAGGACTCAAAATGAGCTTGTGACAACAGAGTTGTAACCTCATCAGATAACTCTGTAAGACCAGTTTCAAAATCAGGTAGTTAAAAGTGTATACATAAAGTTGGTTTGTTAGTTCCCAAGAGCCTTAAAAAATCTAAAGTTAATCTGAAAAGAGAAACAGGTTTTGTTGAGCTTAACGTATAATACACTTTCATACTTTCATTTTGAAGAAAATCATATTTGGTCACTAAAGCAATACACACAATATTGTTCAAAGATTATTTCGAAGAGGAGTTCTTTCCCATTTGAGGGTTTCCAGTATAAGCTTCATCAGTTCCATGTTATTTAAAAGGAAGAACACCAGGGTGCTGTCAGAGTTCCCTTTAGCTGGTGAAAGAGAAATACCAGCTCTTGTGGCATTTGCTTGCTTCAACCACTGACATCTACATAATTCCTTGGAGGGGGGTAACTCTGACTGGGATAATTAAGCT
Source organism: Calotriton arnoldi (assembly GCA_963921515.1). Lineage (NCBI taxonomy): Eukaryota > Metazoa > Chordata > Amphibia > Caudata > Salamandridae > Calotriton > Calotriton arnoldi. The sequence continues at coordinate 589,236 of CAWUFW010002155.1, read as the reverse complement.
CAGCCTGAGATATGCTCAGTCTGACTTGTGTGTTAAATGTTGTACAATCGAGCTATGCCAATATAGAGGCCCCTCTTAAAGATATGAAAAATTCTTTGCATCATCAACATCCTACTTTTAGTGTACCTTATCTCCTGGCCTTCACCTCAATTGAGATATTGAAAAATATTAAATGTCCAATTAACCAACAACTCCATGCTTCCTGAAGATTTGTTGCCAAGGTCTCCTAAAACCCCAAATGTTCATGTGTACAACACCTACTGAGGAATTTTTTGCCGCAACCTACTACCGCCCTCTGAGAACTGAACTCTTTGTCCCACACTCAACAATCTTGTTGTTAGATCCGACATCCTTGGAGTGGTATTCCCCCAAACATTTTGCCTTTACCCCTTTACTTTGCAGAACTCGTTTTTGTTAGCTTGTCCCTGCTAACAAGTGCTAAAGTGCTTGTGCTCTTCCCTAAAACATAGTAAAATTGGCCTACACCTAATTAGCACATTTAATTTACTTTTAAGTCCCTAATAAATGTACTACCTGTACCATGGACCTGTAAATTGAATGCTACTAGTGGGCAGCAGCACATACTGTGCTGCCCACTAAAGAAGCACTGTAAAACATGCCTCATGCCTGCCACTGCAACCTGTAGTGCAGTTTTAAATTGCCATTAAGACCAGGCAAAATAAACCTTTTCCAGGATAAAACCTTCCAGCCTAATACATATAAGTCACCCCTAATGAACTCCTTCAAAACTCATAGGACAGGGTGCATGATAAAAAGTAGAACGTGTGTTTTATTTTTCATGCCCTAACAGTAAATAACACTTAAACTCTTTTTTTCAATATGGTAAGGCCCATCTTTCTCAAAGACTAACACTAGGTTACCTTATGACACTTAATAAGTGCTAACTTCTGATTGAGATTAGTTAGAGAAATTATATTTTAAGTTGCAATTTTGAAAATGCCACTTTTAGAAAGTTGTAAGCAAAGAAAGAGGAATGACCTGGACCTCGATGATTCATAAACATAAATGAATTTAGTGTCAAGACCAAACTCTCAATTGTTTGATCAGGTATTTTTATTTTACCTTATTATTCAAACTGTTTTGGTCAATTTTCAAAAAAACTTTTTAGTGAAAAAAGAGCACTGTACAATCATAGCGAGTTTACATACATAACGACATTGAATATTGTGTATTTACAGTGAAACATAAAACATTCCTCAAATTCAGCAATACATCACAAATACATTTATGTAACATTACAAAAGTGAAAAAGACAACATTACTTTATGCCCCAAATTACAAGGGTATAATACTATTCCTTGAGCCTAAACACTCTTAAAGGAGTGTAAATACGATCTCGTCATGAACACGGGGAATACTTTACTGTCTACATCAGGGGTTAATGTAGCAACCCTCTGTGTAGAGTGAAATTGAATTCACCATCCCTCAGTGTTTACAAATATTGCCAACGCGTTGCTGAGTCCCGGGCAAACAAATACAGGGGCTCTCATCAGGGCTTCTGAATTTTGTAAATACCGATGTTGTCTGGCTGAAGATGTTTCTTTAACAGCTTCTAACTTCGCCGAGACACATCAAGAGTGAATTCTTTATTTTTAGGACGTTTCCTTTTAACGCTTCAGCTTTGGGTGAGCGCTCGCCGCGCACGGCCTCCTCATGAACAGAACCTCTGAACACTGGTTGCTGGTGTCTCAGGGTAAATGCTTCTATTGTCGACTTCTAAGTTATTCTCCGTTATTCAAATACTGATTGAACTGAGTCAGCTGACAGGAAGCGTTAGTTGTGCGATTTTGGTGAAGAATAACAGCAATGGAGCAACGGAGAATAACTTAGAAGTCGACAATAGAAGCATTTACCCTGAGACACCAGCAACCAGTGTTCAGAGGTTCTGCGCATGAGGAAGCCATGCGCGGCGAAGCGCTCACCCAAAGCTGAAGCGTTAAAAAGGAAACGTCCTAAAAATAAAGAATTTACTCGTGATGTGTCTCGACGAAGTTAGAAGCTGTTAAAGAAACATCTTCAGCCAGACAACATCGGTATTTACAAAATTCAGAAGCCCTGATGAGAGCCCCTGTATTTGTTTGCCCGGGACTCGAAACGCGTTGGCAATATTTGTAAACACTGAGGGATGGTGAATTCAATTTCACTCTATACAGAGGGTCGCTACATTAACCCCTGATGTAGACAGTAAAGTATTCCCCGTGTTCAGTACGAGATCGTATTTACACTCCTTTAAGAGTGTTTAGGCTCAAGGAATAGTGTATTATACCCTTGTAATTTGGGGCATAAAGTAATGTTGTCTTTTTCACTTTTGTAATGTTACATAAATGTATTTGTGATGTACTGCTGAATTTGAGGAATGTTTTATGTTTCACTGTAAATACACAATATTCAATGTCGTTATGTATGTAAACTCGCTATGATTGTACAGTGCTCTTTTTTCACTAAAACGTTTTTTTGAAAATTGACAAAAACAGTTTGAATAATAAGGTAAAATAAAAATACCTGATCAAACAATTGAGAGTTTGGTCTTGACACTAAATTAATTTATGTTTATGAATCATCGAGGTTCAGGTCATTCCTCTTTCTTTGCTTACAATTGTATGGCCCTACCTGGCCTTTGTTCCCTTTGGGCCAAATTCCCATGTCAAAAACTTTTAGAAAGTTGGCATTTTCCTGCCAGTGTCCTGACTGATAATGGCTCTGCTGTTGTGAGTTGTACATTACTTACTTCCATACAGTCAGACGAAGGAAGCCTAGGTGCGAGATGAGGGTCTTCCTGGCATGATGGTCAGGGAGGAGCTGTGCCCTGCCCTGATTACCTCTCAAAGGGCCCTGCCTGCAATAAACAAATAGGACCCTGACACCTGGCCTGCCCTTGCATTTATCACCCTAGACAGTTTAGAGCCTCAACCAGGGGGGAAGGGGAAGAACTGACCAGAATCCGTTTTTGGGGTCAGTTAGTGAATTCCCCCATACAAAGGCTGGCACCAAGTATTAAAATGTAACCTTCAGATCCTCTAATGAGATCAGGAAGATTCAGAAGGAGGACTGCCTTGCTGACTGAATAAAGGATTGGACCTGCTAGCCTTGAATCCATGCTACCCAAAGAGACTCTAAGGGTCAGTTTGCTGGCCTCCTGTGTGAGCTACAGGAACACAACAACTTTCCAGAGGCCCTAATGCAACTGCCAAGCTGAACAGCACCAACTGAACCTCCCTCAGCCCTGCTGCTGGCCTCTGCTGGAGTGAGCCCTGATCCCCATGACATGCCCCGAGGTCCAAGAACCTTGGCTGCAATCAGTGTGAACCCTCCTAAAGAAAAGGTGTAGATCGAGAAGTTTTGGGCTCCTCACAACCACAAATTACCTCTTCACTCAGAGAATCGACCACCCGCGATGACAGCCAACAAGAAGCTCCAGCTGGACTTGCTCTTTACGCCAACAGCAACAATCCATAACAACCGGCAACACGAGTCCCACACTTTGAGGTGCCAGTCCATGACGATCGTCATTGTGAAGCTTCAATGACCAGCTCTTTGCGCTACAGCAACTACCGTTCACAATGCACGACCTGCTTCTCGTACCGATAGCTACCTCAATGCGGCCAACGCAAATTGAACTCTTTGCGCAGACTTTTAGAAGGTAGCTCTTCCGCAGGACTACTGGTCCCTGTATCTGATATCTACTCACATGTAGTTAGCATGAACTTGTGACTTTCCCTCAGTCTAGTGTGACAGCATAATCGTGAGTGACGCTATGTGCTTCTTGGCACTATTTGTACCAAATCTTTAAAAACTCTTATCTCCCGTTCTACTGATTGAATTTTTGTTGTTTGGGGTCATTCTATTCATTACATTTTACTCTATTTTTCTAAATTGGCTTTGGCTTTTTCTTGTGTAGTGTTTTCAGTTTATTACGGTTTGTGTGTTGCATAAATACTGTACTCATTGTGTCTTGGTTAAGCATGGCTCCTTTTAGTCCAAGCTACCAGAAGTTAAGCCCAGGATAATTTAGTGACTTTTGAGGTTCGCCCTGACAAGGATATTGCATCCATTATTTGAGTGAGGATGCCACCCCTCTCAACTAATAACCCAATTTCTTATACTCGGATATAAATAACAAACAAATTCCTTCCTGTGTAAGAGTTCAGTGCCAGCAAATCGATGAGTTCGCTTCTACATATGTTGAATGTAATGTTCATGTGCTTACATTACTTTAGCTTGTCCGAATATTAGATTGAAATATAATTTAACACAATTCGGCATCACTTGAATGGAAGTACTTTGATAAAATGTTCATGTTCACTGAGAAGATTGCAAAGTCAAATCATGTCACCTGCACAATCGTAGGGTAGAATAAATGTGTGACTAGTTGTGATATTGAGAACCACTTACTGGCCTATTTCTGAAGGAAAACAAGTTGTAATTTAATCTTTATTAAACTATGTGCTGGCACTGTGGAAAGAACCTCCAAAATGGCTGTCACGGAATCCCTTTTTGTAATACTGTTTCTTGCTATTGAGCATTTAAGTTTTATGATACAAGTATTTACACCCACATTCAGGTTAACAACCTTCTTGGCTTTCTTTGGATTTACCTGTACAAAAAAATCATTCCACTTTTAATCCACACGCTTTAAAAGCTATTAATCCTCAATGTGACTGGAAAGTTCAAGCCTCATAATCAGAATCAATTATGATTTACAGTGAGCATTTATCTCTGTATGGATCACAAAACTCCACTAATTACACAATGATCCCTTGCACTGTGGAAACAGAGTGGGCTATTGTTAGTTCCATACACCTTTCTATAAACTTGTGACCATAGGCTTCTCTTTTGCATAAAAGCATAGGAACACAATTTAGAGATTGCATTTAGAAGGTACAATACCTTGATTCCATTGCAAATGTATCTGGGATATAAGTGGGCTGTTTTAGGTAAGGTGACTGATAGTTGTATAAAAATGATTTGTTCATGTAAGCCGCTGGGAAATTTGAACTGAGTGCTAGATGTACTATGTAGAAGTTACAAAATAGTGGTTGCAATTTGTGACCAGTATTTTTGCGGCCATTAAAGAATTTTAAGAATGGATCGATGTACTAATAGTTAGTTTTTTACAGTTCCTAGTTCACAAATTGAGACTCGCTACGATTAGATTTTTTTTTGTAATTCAGCCCGTTTTCCTGTAAGGAACTCATGCTGCATTTTTTTTTATTAACTTTTACAGTTGCCAGGCCTACTCTTCAAAAACTTTTTTTTTGGCTCACAAAGCAAAAGGACCTTCTTCTGTTTGCAAATGCATTACTGCATTCTCCGACTGGATTTTGGTCACAAAACATTCATACAGATGATATTGATTCGGTATTTGGAAGAGATGCCTAATCAGGCCCTTATCAGATACTGAATTGTTATCCATACTGAATCCCGTTTTTGGATTGGGTAAAACGTTATACTCCTAAAAAAGAATTCACTGTTGTAAAAGCAAAATCGGAGCGTTTGCAACCAGTAAAACGCTTAGCACCGTTGACCCTACCTACTTTCTAAGACACTGCTGTCTAATTCAGGGAACTGACTTCTCTCATTTGGATCTCATTTTCAGATTCACTATGAAATCCTCTGTATTTATGTGGTCTCTTCTCCAATCTGACAACAGACGGAGGCTAAATATCATTTGCTTAAGGTTATGAGGAACAAAAAACTAAAATGTAGTTAGAGAGAGCAGCTAATCCGTGCTCTGTCTGAATTCCACTCTTCTCCACCCACTATCCCCAGCCAACTAAAGTGTACATTGACTGTCCCACTATTACATGGTGGTAGAGTACAATGGCCATCATGGCTCAAAAATAAGAGTTCAGTAAAGCATACACCATGAAAGGTAATATGTGTTAAATTTTGCACATTTCTATTAGAGACCGCCAAAGCAATATTTCAAAGTCTGTAAGGTATTACTGGTATCCAGTGCAGTAGTTCCCAAACGTCATGAGGTAATTTCTGGTGGGTGAAAGTCAGAGTAATAAAGATTACTTTAAATTCTGTGTTAACTTGTAACATTTGCAGGTGATTCAAAGACAGAGGTCAAATTGGTGTTTACTTTTCTTTCTCTAATTGCAAAGTGAGAGGAGTTTTTAAAGTGAATTATGTGACAATGTAGGATGTTGTTTTTGCAATACACAAGCAAATGTAAATATCTGCTAATAAACTGCATGCATCCAGCTGTTAGGAAAACAAAAATGAAACACTTTTATTGCAATTCTAAAGTGAGCTGGAAACAGAGATTTTAATAGGATCAAAAGAAATAAAGACACCCACTTTGCGATACACACTTTATAAATATTCATAGAACCCGATTTCCACACATTATCATGGGTGTGCGTTAGAAGTTGGGAGAGATATTCGCCCTGTCCAAGTTGGGACCACAATCCTAGTCAGGGTAAGTCAGTTACACACCATAAATAATCTTGCTCACCCTCTGGTAGCTTGACAATGAGCAGACAGCCTTAACTTAGGAGGCAATGTATAAGCTATTTGTGCAATACAACACATAGTAACGCAATGAAAACACCGCAAAAAGACTCCACATCAGATCAGAAAAAAAGATATGATTTTTATAAATAAAACAAAATCAGAATAACAAAAATCCAATGAGCAGAAGTTGAGATATGATTTTTTAAAGAAAGAAAGTAAAAATAGCGCTTAGAAGCAATAAGCGCCTATGGGGGTTATCTGATTGTGCTGGACTGGGGCAAATTCGTGAGTTCAGGCTGACTGTGATGGAGCACGGGCAGGATACAGGAGCCACATAGGCCTGCTGAACACAGTACCTTGATCCTGGTCGCAACAGCAAGATGTGGGGTGCAGCTGAGCGATGCATCGGTGTCAATCCTGCATTCCAGCTGATGCGTCAATTTTCTTTATGCACTGGTGGCAATGCGTCGGTTCCAAAGATGATGTGCCGAGCCACGTTGTTTGCATAGATGATGCGCTGGATTTCTCCACGCAGTCAAGGGGAACCGTCAATCTTCCCACACTGCAGTGGCAGCGATGTGTTGGTTTTGATGCGTCAGTTCTTGAAGGCGATACACTGGTTGCGACTGCGATGCACCGATTCTGCTCCCAACACATGGTCGATGCACCGGTTCTGCTACACGCAGACTGGAGATGCGTTGATTTAGCTGGATCAGGCACCTGGATCCACTTCCAATGGACCAGGCACAGGAGCAGGAGCAGGTGGTGAGACTTTGATAACCCTGAATCTCAAGCAACACGAGGCAAGCCAAGAAGCCTTTGGAGATCACTCTGGGTTCAAGGCAGAGTCCAGCTCTTCCTCTGCAGGGTCAGAGCCAGCAGACAGCAGGTCAACACAGCAGATAGGCAGTTCTTTCAGAGCAGCAGTCCAGCAGAGTAACAGTCCTTGTAGCAGCACAGCAGTGCTTCTGACAGAGTTTCTTTACAGGTCCAGAAGTGTCTGATTTGGTGGGGGTCAGAGACCCAGTACTTATACCCAGTTGTGCCTTTGAAGTGGAGGTGACTTCAAAGAAGGATCTTTGAAGTGCACAGAGATCCTTTCTTTCTAGCCCTGGCTCCAGGCTCACTACAGGGGGGTAAGAAATCCTTTGTGTGGGGACAGGACACTGCCTATTCAGGTGTGTCTGCTCCTCTCTCCCATCCTGCCCAGGATGAGCCAGCAAGACATTTTTGTGTGTGGCTGTCTAGAGGGAATGCACAATGTCAAGCTGTCACAGATCCCAGACGGGTATTGGAGACAGGCTGCAGGCTTTAAGAGAAGGGAAATAACTACTTTCTAAAAGTGGCATTTCTAAAATAGTCATGTGACATCCAACTTTACCAGTAAAGAGGATTTGCCATTACCATTCCAAAGATATAAAACATGACATAACTACTCCTTTCTAATCAGGAATTACAGCTTAAAAGTGTAATAAGGAATTCCCAATGCTAATCTACGAGAGGAGTAGGCCTCACTGTAGTGAAAAATGAAGTTGGTGATTTTCACTACTAGGACATGCAAAACTTAAAAGTACTTGGCCTACCTTTTACTCACAAAGCCCCCTGCCATATGGGCTACCTAGGGCCTACAATAAGGGTGCCATATGTGTAATAAAAGGGGAGTTTAAGGCTTGGCAAACGGTTTCCAATGCCAAGTCGAAATGGAAATAAAACTGCACACATAGGCTCTGAAGTGGCTGGCCTGAGACATGTTTAAAGGGCTACTTGTGTGTGTGGCACAATCTGCAGTAGCATTTAATTTACAGGCCCTGGGCACAGGTAGTTCACTCTAATAGGGACTTCTAGATAAATTAAATACACCAATTGTGGATATACCAAATATAACCATGTTTAGGGAGGAAGCACATGCACTTTAGCACTGGTCAGCAGTTGTAAAGTGCTCAGAGTCCTAAGCCCAACTAAAAGAATCAGCAAAAAGAGGAGGTAAGCAGGCAAAGGGTTTGGTGGAAGACCACCTTAAGGCTGACGGGTCTAACAGTGTGCTATATAATTTTATTTATAAAACTGTATGTCTGTGCAAATTTACCAGCCATGTCAATGGAAAATGTGCTGTCTGTAAATGACAATGCGCTACCACACAATGCTTTAGTTACATTAAAAAATCGTTCTGCCTCAAATTAATTAAAGGTAGGTGGGTTGGGAACGTTTGCTACTCTAAGAAGTGGGTCGTGGTTCTAAAAAGTTTGGGAACCACTGTTCTATTGCATGGTCAATACGTAGTTCAACAATTAAGAAAGTTCTCTCATATCAACATCTTATAGCAAGTAACGCAACCCTGTGTAGTGGCCGATGTCTTCAGAGAGGGAAATAGCATGCATCTGCTATCAAAATGGTGTAATCTCAGATGGAGAATAACAGCAGGGGGTGCAAGAGTATAGCAGAGCAGAGTTCATTAATTTAACAACGGAAGTGGATTGTAGGTACTGCATATTTAGAAATGACTGAATGTACAAGATTGGCATGAACTCTTCCATATCAACCTGTAACAATAAATCCTAATTTCATATTTTTCGAGCAGACAGGTACCTCGAGGATAGTAGCTGGGGAACATTTCTCAGCATGTGGTAACAACCTACTGTAGGAAGGGCGGCACATCCTAGTTGCATATAAAAACTCAATCATAGCACTGTTGGAATCACTAGGTATTGGGCTCGTCTTGTACGAAAATACATGCCGGCCGTTCAATTTGGCAATTGACATGTCTGCTTCTAGGTCGAAGACATCTCCCTTGGGAGAAGCCCTCTGTTATCCCGGATTTGCGAAGTCCTCTGTCTTTGCTGAAATATAACAATCTTGAACATCTGCACGCATTTAAAGAACGTAGATTATAGTGTTGTCTAAGTGCAAAGACAAAATGGCTGCAGGAAGATGCAGGATAAAACTTTTCGCAATAAGTTTTATTTGATTGTATATTAAAACTAATTCCAATTACTTAATACACAGGAGTATATAGACAACAAACTCGTAGCCTCAAACATGAAACAGGACTCGTGCAAAATATGAATCCAAATAACAGATTTTAAATATTGTACAAATAAAAGAAATACAATTAAAAACATTTTTTTACCTGTCGACATTGTTTTCTATTCTGCATCATACTGCATGCAAATTATTGGACGAGCGGCTAGAATAACAATACAATAACCTTCCACCCACAGTTTTTTCAATAGGGAAAAATAGTATCCTCTTGGCCTGATTTAAAAACTCCTCTGCACATGTAAGATCAGCTATATAATCCCACCTGACTTGCAATGGTAAATCGTGAACAAATAAATAATGGATATTTACGTATTCAGATGGATCTTGGGACTCGCGAAGATCTGAAAATGTGGCTGATCTTGTGCATTTGTAAGAGTGACAGGTCTTGTGTTGTTGTAAGTTGAGAGTTAGCAATGAGAACAAAGACATTGCCTGGGGAGGTATTGTAGAGCTGCCACTGGGAAGGTTGTACAACCTTCAGTGTTACACCTAACCATTTCAATGTTTTACAACCCATTTCTCGTGACAATTACTGATACAAAAATGGATGGAGTAGGAGCACAAATGGATAGGACAAGTGCCCCACACATCCCCTTATTCCCTGGGCATGCAAAGAAAGATTTCTCCACTACGAAAAATACTTTCAAGGTGAAGAAAAAAACGAATTAGGAATAATTCCTACCACATTAGGAAAAGCAGGTTCGACAGGGGCATGCCAGCTTAATACTGCACCCCAACCTCAAGGGGAAATGTGTTACTGTTATATAGGTCGTAACACTGCTTTGAATGCATAGGTTTAGAAGTAAAATACTTTTTTTATTATAAAGATAAGTATTTGACTGGACATTGATTTATTGACACTGCTGTTCACTTTTTGAGTTATGACTTGTGTTCACTAACTTGTATTCACACTTCCCTCCCCTCCAAACCCCAAGGGAGCCCTTGACTGCTCATCCACAGCTAGCACGGAGAGTCAACTGCAGAAGGGGTACTTAGCCCAGTTGTTCAGGATCCATAGGTCGGGTCCGGGACTTCAGGAGTAAAAAGCCTCAAACACTACAGTTGGGCCCAGCAACCCCTACGTTCCCCGTGGCCCTCTAAGGAGTTTTGCAAAGGTTTGTCAGTGATGACACTTTGTGCGAGATCCCCAAGGATAAATGTAATGTAATGCCAATTACTGTAACAGCCAATGGGGTGAAAAGCCAGGAAACATCATATCATGCAACATCATCCAGGGTCAAAGGTGTGTGGTCTGAGCAGCCGCGGTCCATGCAGGTAAGAGCGGTGGGGCCCGGTGGGGGATATTTCAACATACGACCGCGAGGGGAAATTAAATAAATAATTTCCCCTCGTGGTCGTATGTCGAAATCGTCCCGTCCCCCCCACTAGGCCCCACCTCCCCACCGCTCTTACCTGCACGGACCGCGGCTGGGCCCGAGTCCATTCTCTGATGCGTGAGCTATCAAACCCATTCCAAATGTATGAGTGGGCTATCTATAGAAAACGGTTACACATGTTGTATTGCACGTACTTGATTTTGTAAATTGTGTACATTAACTTCGTGCATATACTATAACTTTATCTGGTGTACAACTGCTTTCGAACACAAAAAAGATTCAGGATTGACCCGAGTCTGTGAACAATGTATCCTTATAGCTCGTATCACAACTACTCACATCATCGAGGAAATACGATGAAAATACTAACTTTGGGAATTCACCGATGTCACTTTATACGTGTTGTCAAACAAATAACAGTCACTGTGGTAACACAAAGACACAGCTTTTAAGACAGTTTGATGGACGATACTAGTATCGAGTGTTTGTTCTCAGTATGACAAAGTAAAGCGAAAAAGTAGCTAGTTCTTTCCACATATTGCAATATTTATACAAACTACGTTTGTGTCTATGTGACTCATGTTTACCTAACTTGATTATTTGAGAACAAGAAGATGCTTGTTCAGCTCTTGAGAATTGGCTCAGTGGCGGAATGCTTTAAAAAACAAAAAATAAATGTTTTTTTAAAGCAAATAACATCAAGACGCACCAGCAAAATATTGTCTACAAAACAACTGTACTCCGCGCTTCACATGTTCCTCTGGAGGTATACAAAATATAAATAACTGATTTACCTGTTGTCGAAATTGAGCAGCAGTGCGGGCATAATGGGATGAGTGATGTATAAAATGCTCTTCAGTTTGCTTCGTGCATAATTTACACTTTCGTGCCATGGAAACCGCTCTCTACCAACACTGAGAAAGCTGTATGGGGAAATGATATTTGCATTTAAAACAATGCGATGGACAAGACACACAATACAAAACACTTTTAAAAATCAAGGGCCGTCTTTTTTCTGATAATTATTTTGCTGTGTGTCTACAGAAGCACGTTCCTTTCTCTTTGACATGCATAAAGGGCAGATTTCCCAGCGAACAATAGGGTTTTTCGACAGGCTGTTGTGACAGTTCATTCTGCAGCAGCCTGAACGTGCCTAAAGTATTTCGAGGACTGAAACTTCATAAATGCTACAAAATGGCCAAATATCTATGTGAAAACACAACAGCGGCGCTAAAAGGTAGCCTTCTTCCTAAGAATCTTCATACAGTAGATATTATTGACAAGATTAAATTGGAAATACATAGCATAGAAATTAAATTGTTCTTAACTATGCCATAACATTATATGAGGTGCACCCAGAGGACTCGCACGCGGCTCTAAACTGTGCTTGACTAGGGGAATTCAAGATCAAGTAAGTACCTTAACAAACACGTGTGCTTCACACAGCCTCGCACCCAATCAATAAAAAGTCGTCAGTCGTCCTCCTGGATGGGTATTCTGGAGGCCATGTAGCTTTGAGAGGGGCCAAGTGCAATGCGAGGGTGATTTCAGTTCCTGACTGCCGCATCGCCTTGGCAGTGCTTTAAGACTTTAGCAGGGTGTGACTGTACTTACACTGACTGCTGAATCAGAATGGTGTACATTCAATGCCTTTTGTGAGTGACCATGTGACTCCTTCTGAAATGCAAATAGCACTGGGAGCAGGCAAACTGCACGTGTTTTCTAACACAAATTCGAAATCACTATTTTATTTTCCTTTTGCAAAGAACATGGCTAAAAGTAGCAAGAGTTTGGATGTGCATTCCGCCTGAGGACAACAGCTGTGCGTTCACCACCCAATGTTGTGTCAATTCTAAAACCTAATTATTGATACACATTCAAGTTTTGCTAGATCAACATTTGACGTTGTAAGTCCACCATGGCCAGACTCAAGTCATGAAGTTACCTGCATTGGTAATGCTCTTTCTGTAGAGATACTCTAACCACAGATTCCTAACCTTTGGAATATCCCCAGGCGCCATACTGGATCCTGGAACTTTTACATAGTAGTGCTCCCGCGGGCCAGTAGGTGGGTCGTGCAGCTCCACATCGACGTTGTTCAGTCAAGAAGTGGCAAACTAGCCTTTTATAAGCCCTACCCTTGAGTACTGATGTCAGTTTCTTCCTTTTCTCTGACTGTATTCTCAGACACGGAGCCCAAAAAACAATCAGATTTCCAGTGTGCAGATCTCTAGCTTGGGACCATTTTAGATGGACAAGGAGACTATTCCACCGAATGAAGAGGTAGAAGATCAGTGAGGAATATATAAAGTAACTACCAGAAAGAACAATATTGAAGGTAAGTAACTTGTTCTTCTGATGGATTCTTCTAAAGACAGACTCCTCACTTTTAGTCTGTTGTATGTGCTCAGACCAAAAAGTCCTGCCGGACCAAAAGGGTGGAATGTCCATCCCATTGGACCGCGCATCAAGGCATTAGTGCTTCATGAAGATGGTCAGGAATGCTCACGTCACGGCCTGACAAATGTGAAGAAAAGGCATGCCTGCTGGAAAGAGCCCTCAGGCCTTTTTTGGGGCACAGCCGATGGATAGGATCTCGCCTCCTCCTTCCGGTGGGTGAGGAGTAAAGAACATCAGGAGAGTGATGGATTGTCCAGCATGATAAAGTCACTACTTTTGGCAAAGAAGGCTGCCTTGATCTTCAACACCAGTTTGTTTGGAAACAATGTAGTGTAGGGCTGCTGCACCGAGCAAGCCTGAAGATCACTAATGCGATGAGCTGAAGTAATCCCAACAAGGAACACAATCTTCAGGTCCCGAAGACACAATTAGCAGCTGTGTATCGGCTTAAAGTGAGTACACATGAGGAAAGTCAGTGTCAAAACATTTAGAAACCTCATTACAAATGGTGATTTTAAAAAGGACGGTTGGTCCACCAAACACAAAAGTGCCTAAATATCTTTAATGGTACCCACTGCCAGCCCATGCTGGGCCAAAGACAAAACAAACAATAGGACATTCAACAGTTTGGCTTCTAACGGGTTTGTGTTGCGGACACCACACCAGGCCACAAATTTGTCCCAGCACCCAGAATGAATTGACTTAGCTGAGAGGTGCCATGCAGCAGGTATAACATCCACAACCTCAGGAGGAAGATTGAACGCAGTTGACTGCAGAATCCTGCCTTGCTACTGCAAAAGAAGATTCCTCAAAAGTGGAAGCCTGATCAGAGGACCGATGTTAATGTCCACAAGTTCTTAGGTACCACACACTCCTGACCCAATCCAAAGCCACTAGGATAACTTGGGGTTGTTCTTTCCTGATGTTCTTCAGAACTAGGAGCAGGAGAGGCAAAGGCAAAAAGATGCACAAGAGTCCCATGATCTATCTAACCTGACTGTTTCTGAGTACTCTTGGGAACTCCAACACGCAGAATTTCGGCCACTGCACATTCTTGACAATGGCGAAAAGATACAGCCAGGGTTATGCTGAACTCGCCTACCCTGGCACTCAAATATCTGGCCAGGTGGTTCACGACCAGGGAAATGCCCTGATATTGCAGCTAATTTCAGAGACAAAGGGCCTCTCTGTAGAAAGCCCAGTACCCCACACTGCCCTGCTTGTTGCAGTACCACATGGTGGTGGTGTTGTCCATGAGAACCTGTACCAGCCTTCCTTTGAAAGATGGTAGGAAGATATTCAGTGGCAGGAACAACAAGTCCCTATTTTCGAGACTGGTAACCTCTCTATGACTCCTTTGGACAAGGCTGCCTACACCTCCTGCAACAAAATGGCCAGGTGCGACTCTGAAAGTGAAGGGTCGGAAAGTAATGGAAGGGCATTAATCCCATTGAATGATCTGGAGGACACATCCGTTGGATATGATCCTTTGCCACCCTTGGAAAAAGTGTTTGATTAGGCCTCATGGAGGGTGGTCGTGTGCAACGAAGGACAAGTAAAAGTGGCTTGGAGGCTGATGCCACAGAGGTGGGGGACTGGGATGATCACTGGCCCAGATGACCTGCACATTGTCTTCCTGAAATCTATCCTAAGCCCCGAAAGGACTAGTTTGACTGTTGCAGGAGGGAAGGTGCCTGGCATGGTCTGTAGCTCAGGAATAACCTCGAAAGGGACAAAATTGCTAGTGAAACTGCCTGGCAGGCATCTAAAGGCCCAAGGAAAGAGGTATGGCTAGGCTCTCGGATAAGCATTCTAAGGTCTAAAATGCCTTCTAGCCAGTCTTCTGGGACTGCTGGCTAGATCTCGCCAACCATGCCCCAAAAGGTGTAAGTATATCTGCTGTTGGCCCAAGTCGTATTTGCAGGGTCACCTCAGATTTCTGCCTTCCTTTGCTGAACCCATTTTTGTTCGCTTTGAGGACACAAAAGCAGACAGGCTTAACTTAGAGGCAACGTGTAAAGTCTATATGCAGCACAAAACCGCAATAAAGTGAAAACACAACAAAAATCCCAAACCAATTTAAAATAAAAGAGTACATTTTAATAAAATATTTGACACCAAAGCTTATGAATTTTTTAAGTTTAAAACAAAAAAAGCTCCTAAAAGACCAAAGTGTCAACAGTGGCATCTAGTCGCAGAAGGCCGGGGCAAAGTCTAAAGCTTTATGGCGGTTTGGATACACGAAGTGGATTGGGCCTAGTCTCCGCTTACCTTGGGACTTAGAAGAAATTTTGAAGACATTGTTAGAAAATAGCTGACAAGGTAAAGTTCAGTGGGGCAAGGCATCCAGCGGTGTCCAAGGAGGAGAAGGAGGCGTCATCGCTGGGGAGTCACTGAATGAGATCTCTATGAAGACTTTTTAATTTTGACCGTCTCTTTTTTGGAAGTTAAAAAAATTCCAGTGGGACGAATATGTAGGCTGTAGCCAACAAGGTCTCCAGGAGGACAGATACCTCTTCCTGAGGAGGCGCTGAATAAGTTCTGATGTTGCAGAGAAGACCATAGCAGGAGCTACGCAAAGTCAGGCTGACCGGCGATGCACCATGGGCGGATCGGCAAGCAGGTAGGTCCCGGTCTCCCCTTTTCTTAGTTCTTAGAGCACTTTTGGCATTATATGTTCTAAGCCCCAAGTTTTGGATTTGGAATATCTGGGCATCTTTATCACCACTTCCAAGGGTCCAGGACTAGAGGGGCACCACTTGGAGGGTCAGGACTCACTCAGGCTAGGTCAAGGTGCAGGTTCAAGATCGTTGGAGCCTATTCTGTCAGAGGCTCTGTCCGAGGCTCTGATCAGGAGGCCAGCCAACTAGCCCTGGTGTCACTCAAGAAGTCTTGGTTATAGCAGGAAAGCAGATCTCCAGCAGCAGGGCAGTCCTCTTGGTGAAGCAGGGCCTTCCTCTGAAGTACTCAGCAGATTACAGGCAGAAGGACAGTCCTCAGAGTCTTTCTGTCAGTCCAGCAGTGAACTGAAGAGTGGGTCTGAGGGTCATACATACATACATATGCCCGCTTTGAACTGGAAGAAGCTTCTGGTGTGTCCCCCACAAAAAAAAAAAAAAAAGTGTCTGGGATTTCCTGCCGGCCTGGTCCCAGTCTGTCTGCAGACACAATAGGCTAGTATGAAGTTCTTTTTGTTTGAGCTGAGGCAGTGTCTTTAAAGTGCAAGTCGGGCTGTGTACGGCTCTGCCCCCACCACATCCTGCCTTTAATGGCCCATCCTGCCATAACCAATTCCCTCTATTATGTGGTTATCCGGGAGGAATATACAAAGGCCAAGTGCCAACTGCATCTAGTCATTTAACACAGGAAACATACTGAAGGCACCAAACGGTTAGGGCATGAGCATGCCAACTTTCTAAAAAGATGGAGAGGATTTAAAATTACAATTTCCTAGACACCAAACATGACCTTTCTACCTTCTTCCAACCAAAAGTGATCACTTATTAAATGTAATCAGGTAACCCAATGTTACCCTAAGGGAGAGGCAGGCCTCACAGTACCGAAAAACAAATTTGGGAGTTTTTCACTACCAGGACATGTAAAACTTAAAAGTACATTTCCAACTTTTTAAATACAATGCACTCTGCCCTTTGGGCTGTCTACGGCCTACCTTAGCAGTGACATGTAATAAAAAGGGAGTTTTAGGTTTGCCAAGTTGAATTGGCTATTTAAAACTGCATATACGTTGCAAGGGCAGGCCTGAGACAGTTTTATGGGCATCTTAAGTGGGTGGCACATTGAGTGCTGCAGGCCCACTAGTTGCAGTTAGTGTATCAGCACTTGGACATGTGCACATGCGCACACCATAACAGCTGGTATAAAGGTGCGCTCTGCAAATGGAGTCGAGCCTACTCGAAACCAGAAGTTTGTACTGGGATACTATGCACATTTGCTGATCAACTGCCGGGTAAGGGAATGGATTAATTTCGTTTACTGTTTTTCTTTTAATTTATAGTTACACCACAATAAGGAATTGATATTAGTTCCCGAGTCTGGTCACCTATTGTGGGGAACAATATCTCACTTGTGTAAACTAAGTTTATGGTCTGAAGCTATAGATCAAGATAAACGAAAATATGATTTTATATTCTTGTCGATATAGACAGAGCGAACGAGCATATTAGAAATTGTGTCGCCAAATATATTATTCAAGGCATACAAATATGGCGGCCAGAATACCAAAACATTGAATGACATCATACTCTGTGCTCCGCTTTCGTTTTATTTCATCTGTCTGACTCTATCTGGCTGTCAGTTAAATCTCTGCAAATGCCTCACGTTGATGTACTACTATGCATAGGGGGCTGCTATAAAGCGTGGTCCCGTCCGCACTGCACTGGGTATAGTTGAAATGGCATTTTCCCTTGTTTAACACTTATACTATCTGGCTGGTATTTAAATCTCTGCAAATGCCTCGCGTTGGTGTATTACTATGCATAGGGGGCTGCTATAACACACGGTCCCGTTTCGCACTGTACCGGGTATAGGTGAAATGGCATTTTGCGCCGTTTACCATTTGCGAGGCTTCATATATATTTTTTCTATATATACTCTCTATCTCTCTGACAGAGGTTTTCCTCTGATGTATGTATGTGTATATATATATATATTTTTTTTTTTCACTGAAAAAACCATAGGTTTCAGGCACGTTATAGTTAGAAATTAGCATTTAAAAAACCTTAGAAATTCACTGTAAAAACCATAGGTTTTAGGGAAAGTTATAGTTAGTTGGACATTGCACTCGTACAAAACCCGTGAAATTCCCCTGTTATAGTTAGTTCAGCTAACTATAACTCGCGCCCCCGCAATGCACTGCTGATGACGTCACATATTACATCACTCATGACATGGTCAGTGACATCACTGATGACATCTCAAATGACATCACTGACAATAGAGTTGTAATTATATTTTAGATTCTTGATATCTTGTAAAATCAATTTATCTTTAGAGCATCTATATAGACATTCTTTCCGTTTAATATTATCCGCTAAATCAGAAAGTTCCTTCTTAATATCTGAATTTCTTTTTCCCATTTTTTTAATAATCTGTCCCCTAATCGTACATTTAAATGCGTCCCATAGAACCACCGGAGATTTAACAGAGGACGCATTCTCATGGAAAAAGTTTGTGATATCTTTGTTAAGCAGATCAATCTGAGCCTGTTCATACAAGATCTCTGTATTTAGACGCCAAGTGCGTGGCTCCCTATTTTCTGAAAAATTCAGAAGCGTAAACGAGACCGCTGCATGATCAGAAACAAGTATAGGATGAATGACAGAATTCGACGAATATTTTAGGAGTGCTGAATGAACCAGAAGATAGTCAATACGAGAAAAACTAGAGTGTGGGGAAGAAAAAAAGGTGAAATCGCTACCGGTGGGATTATGCATTCTCCACACATCAGTAAGACTAGAGGAGGAACACATATTAGTCATCTGTTAGTGAGCCCTAGGAGGGCGGAACCTAAAAGCAGAGTGTCTGTCTAGGATGGGATCCATTGGGAGATTAAAGTCCCCACCAACAATCAAATTACCATTATGAGGAGTTTCTGAGAGTTTTTTAGTAATAAAACGCCAAAAAGACGGATCATCACCATTAGGTGCATAAATATTCATGACGTAGATATCCAGAGAGCCATTGGATAAGCGAGTAAGCAGCCATCTACCCTCTGAGTCATGCTCTGCAGTAACAATAGTCAGCCCAGAATTCTTGGAAATCATAGTCACCACTCCATTCCTCTTGCCAGAGGCCTCAGAACAAGCGACATCAAGAACCCACTCCTTCCGCAACAAGAAGGCTTCTTTATACGCTATTTTGGATTCTTGTAGCAAGACTAAATCACTAGAAAGGCTTTTACAATAATCCAACATTTTTGCCCTCTTCACAGGATGATTCAGACCACGCACATTTAGTGATAGAACATTCAGGCCCGGCATATTAGCGAAGGACCAATATACCAACTAACATTTGGTGTAAGAAAAAGGGAGCACATATTAGCAGGATCTGAAAAGTAGAGATACAACGGGTACAGAGGAGACACAAAGAATGGATTGTAGCAGGAGGCTCTAGAAAAGAAGGAATAAGTGAAGATTGGAAGAAAAAAAAGAAGCGAGGAGAGAAAATAAAACAAAACAGTATAGAAGAGAAAAGAAACCCCACCAGGAGAAATCTATAATAGACAAAATGCATGCTGGGGAAAAACATGAAGGAGCAACCAAAGAGGCCAGGAAAACACCAACCGCCTATTAAAAGAAAAGCAATAGATAATATAAAGTGTAGGCAGCGGAGAGCGACAAAATAGAATAAATATATAAATACAATCTATTAATTGATTAAAACAGTTAATGAAACACAGGGACTATCAATCTATATAGGCAACAATAAGAGGAAAAACTTATGTAGTAAACTTCCTGTTCAATACATGGCAACACGAAATATATATATTACTATTGTACAAAGCATGAAAGAATTAACAAATATAAATAGATATAAAATCACATAAGCCAAAGTAGAATTCATATGTATTAATTCATATATCTTATCTATTGAGTAGCCACTAGAAATGAATAATAAGTTAATAATTGGAAAGAATATTCAATCGATACATTCAGAAAGAAAGTTCATATACTATCAGCCAACCTAATAACTGTGGAGAAAAGAGAATGGGGGATCCATTGGAATGTCGTACAAAACATACAAATAATGGAACCACATACTCAATTACAAAAAGTATACCATTGAACTTGAAGACCCGTGAATAAATAGTAAACTACTGCATCATACACGTTCATAGTGAGAAGTTTGGATAATACATAGCGAACAACAAGAGCTCAGATTCACCACCAAGGAAGGAGCGAGAGAGGATAAATTGATATAGACAACGAACAAAACACCAACACAACATATATATACATTAAGCTATCCATTTAAGAAAGAGAGAAAGAAAATTACCTCACATATATAACGGATTAGTCTAAGACGTACCGAGGAACTATATTTGAGAGCATAATATGAGAATAGACCCCAAACAAAGCATGACAGAAAAAGACGGAGATATAATACTATAAGAACCCATAGAAGAGGAGAATAGAAAGTCAGACCAAAGAGAACAATAAAAAAGAAATCAGTTGCTGGAGCTATAGACATATAAGCAGATAGAGATGCTGTAGATACAATATCACCTATACCATGGAAGCAAGACCTGCAAAGGAAAAGTTAGGACATTCATAAATCTGCGAATAGCAACAGATAAATCAACAATTACTCTATTTTATCGCAGGAATACTAGCAATAAAAATCTGATAAAAAGAACCATAAAAACAATACTCCAGACATCCAACCAGAACCACTTAAGACCTAGATGGACCAGGAGAGGAACTAGAATCCATCTGAGATTCGGACTGGTTATCCAAAAGGTGGAGAGCTCAGAAGGTTCATAGAATATCTGAGTACGACCTCTGAAAGTTATTCTAAAACGCGAGGGACCAGCAAAAGAAAACGGAATGTTCATCTCCAGAAGTCGTCTTCGAAGATTAAGAAATCCTTTCCGCCTGATGACAGTATCTCTGGCAAAGTCCTGGGATATAGCAATTCTGTGGCCTTCCCAATTGATCGCTTTGATTTTCCTCATCTGCGCCAGAATTTGCTCAGAATGTTGATGCCTCAACGGTTTGAAGACCACCGGTCTAGGATGTGGAGAAGACTTTGGTCTAAATGTGGGCACCCTATGTGCACGCTCTAATTCAAACTCTTTCTGAAAAGAAATATTCAGCACCGTAGGAATCCAAGTGAGCAAAAAGTCTAGCATTGATGACGCAGTTTTCTCCGAGTCTTCTGGTAATCCAAATATACGTATATTGCTTCTACGGTTCCTGTCTTCCTGCTCCGTCAGATCTCTCCGTAAAGCAATCAGGGAGCGCTCCATATTCTGCATAGATTTAGACTGTTGGTGTGTGCAGTCCTCCACTACACTTATCCGAGATTCTGCATTTGAGACACGAAGCGTTAAGTTCTTGAAGTCATTCCTGATTGCCGCAACTTCAACCTGAAGTAAATCGGTATTTGTTTTAGTGCTCTGCGCAATATCATGGACAGCATTCAGACGAGAGAGAATAGTATCTAATGTAGTACTAGAATCCTTCGGTACTAGTTCCGGGGTAGGAGAAGTTTGCTTAGATCTCTTGAGATTCCCTTTAGAATCCTTGTCTTTAGGAGAAAGACCCATACTGTCTGCCATTAGAAAAAAGGGACAATAAGAACAGATGAGTATGCAATCAACGTGAATCTTCCCTTCACCAGGGTAGCACCAGATTCCTCAGTAGCCGAGAGCAGCTCCTTAGACCGGCAGTATGAGCAATATGGAACCGCAACAGATGACTTCCTAACTCCTCGTCACATTCAAGCTGTATGCAGCGCACAACACCTTGCTGATAAAAGCACACATCCAGACTTCAGAAGTGTAGTGCACACAACAATGCAGCGATGTTTAGAAGAGAGCGGTACCTCCTCAGATTATATTGACTGAAAAGCAGCAGAACAACCAGTTTCCATGGCAGACCCTGTACATCAGAATGGCCGCTACAATGTCTGGTAAAATAAGCTACTGCAACATCGCCAAAAAATAAGCAGGAATCTCACTTAGGCATACATAATGGATAAACGCCTTACAGAGCTGGCACCAAATGCAGCAAGTATCTAGAACTATTAAATATATCGATTCCGCTAGTGTGACAGAATAAGATGATTATTTCATCAGGAAACCTTCATTCTTTGCATACTGAGTAATGCTAATACTCAAAAGGTGACTGGAATGCGTCTGAGAGGTCCAGCACCAGACGATAAGTCAGTACTTATCATTTGAGCGCCGCAGTTCCACTCGCGTCGCTCGGACCGCCATCTTGATAGCCGCTCCTGAGGTACCAGCAAGGACGGTAATTGCGCAGTCAGTAGCGCTCCGCAGCCTCTAAAAACACGCCACCATCGCTCCAGCCATGTTCCGCTGCCGTAATCTATAATTTCATACGCAGCAAAGGTCTCGGTCACATAATTTGTCCGTGTGACCTCTCGGCGAAGCGCCGGAGCTCAAATGCGTGCGGCCATCTTGGCTGCTCACAAGCCACGCCCCCAGTCAGGCTTAATTTAGAGGCAATGTGTAAAGCATTTGTGCAACACTTCAAACAGTAAAACAGTGAAAACACCACAAAAAATCCCACAACAGATAAGTAATATAGATCTGAATTTAATAAATAAAACAAGACCAAAACATACAAAATCCAATTAATAGAATCGGAGATATTGAATTTTGATGATTTAAGCTAAGATAGCACCAAAAGGCGTGAAGCGCCAACTGTGGATATTTGGTCATGTGGACCAGGACAAAGTCACAAGTTCAGGCCGACCACAATGGCGCATGGGCCGGCTAAAGGGACTCCAGTTAGGTCCCCTGAACAAAGGTACCTTTAACCCTGGTTTGTGCAGAGTTGCATGGATCCGCATCGGAGCTGCATTGTGCTGCTGAACCGATGCACCGGTCCCAAGATGTGGCGAGGCTGCGCTGCGAGGTTCTTTTGCATCGACATCAAGAATCCCATCAACGGGGGCTTGAGATGTGAACTCCAGAGTCGGATATACGTCACGCAGTCTGGGCCAATCGTCAGTTCTGAGGAGCTGCAGGGCTGCGATGAGGAGCCCAGACTCCTCACCGAGGCTGCCGTCGACTAGAGATGTGAGGGCCTGCGAAACGGATGCGTATTGGGCTGTGGCCTTTGGCTGCAATGCGGGTCTTTTGCAGCAGTTCCGATCCACTAAAGCGTCATTGCATCAGTTCAGCTCAGGTTTGTGACGCGCAGCAGAGGAGGTGTCAGTTCCACTGGATCCACAAAGGCTGGCAGGGCAGCTTAGGCCCACTTCCAAGGATCCATGACTGGGAGGACACCACTTGACAGGGAAGACTCACAGATGGTACAGTCAAAGTGCAGGTGCAAGTTTGTTGGAAGCCTGTTATGTCCCTGAGGCTTCAAATCAGGAGGCCAGCCAACTAACCCTTGAAGCCACTTTGGGTTCAAGTGGTGCAGGTGCAGACCTACTCGCCCAGGCAAGAGGGCAGCATGTAGAAGGTCAGCACAGCAGGACAGCAGTTTCTTCAGAGCAGCGTTCAAGCAGAGTGGCAGTCTTTGTAGCACAGCAGTCCTGCTTCCTGGCAGAGTATCCAAAGGTCCCAAAGTGTACTGAAGTGCTGGTGTCTGAGGTCCTTCTTTTATACATAGTTGTGCTTTTGAAGTGGGAAGAAGCTTCTAGATGCATGACTTTGAAGTGCACAGATGTCCTGCCTCTTCCTGACCCTGGCTCCAGACTAACTACAGGTGGTATACAGCCCTTTATGTGGAGACAGACACAGCCTATTCAGCTGTAAGTGAGGCTGGGCCCCGCTCCTACCTCCCATCCTGCCAGTGATGGCACTTCCAGTCACACCTAAACTCCCACTGTGTGTGGCTGTCTAGGAGGAATACACAAAGCTCAACTGACAGCTACACCTAGTCATGTGATCAGAGACTAGCTGCAGGTACCAAACAGCTATGTCAGGAAAATGCCAACTTTCTAAAAGTGGCATTTTGAGAATTGAAATTGAAAATCCAACTTCATCATAGGTTAGGATTTTAAATTGTGATGCCAGAGACACCAAACCTGAAATGGTTACCTCTTCCCATTTGGAAATTACACTTATAAAATGTATTAACTCCAAAGTTTAAAAAAAAACAAAAAAACTTTTTATTAAACCAGCTCATTAGACAACACACGGCTGAATGTATACAACCAGGTTAAAATTGATGACAGTGATACATGATGAAGGGATCGTACAACCACAGCCACCTTGAGAGCGGTCATAATGTTGGCTTTTCCAATTTTACCCTATGCGGGAAATGGATTCTAACAGACTTACTTTCTTTCATTATGAAGTGAGTGTGTCAGGGGCACTAGGCCTCTCTATGTACCTCTGAAACTTCGCATGGGAGACCATATTTTTTCCCACTTCTTTAGGCATCCCCTACTTTTGTACACTACTTCCTCCACCCGCTGGCACCAGTCTAAGTCGACCTCTCATTCTGCCACTGACGGGGAAGACGCACCCCCCCCCAGCGTCTCGCGATGATCCGCTTTGCGACCCCAACCACAAGTACCAGCCAGAGTCTATTGTATCGAGGCCAGTCCCCCTCACCCTTAACCATCAAAAGGAGCCATCTGGCATCCAACGGCACCTATGTCCCCAGCACTACTGACATCACTGCCGTTACCCCTCGCCAAAACGAATCGATCACTGGACATTCCCATAAGAAGTGAAAAAAGTAACCCTCCTGTTGGCAGCCTCTCACACATTGTTGCGTCTGTGTCTTCCCCCATTTAT
Source organism: Calotriton arnoldi (assembly GCA_963921515.1). Taxonomy (NCBI): domain Eukaryota; kingdom Metazoa; phylum Chordata; class Amphibia; order Caudata; family Salamandridae; genus Calotriton; species Calotriton arnoldi. Next base: position 564,513 of record CAWUFW010002155.1, on the reverse strand, counting down.
GGCAACTCCAATGTTATCCTATGGGAGGGATAGGCCTTGAGGGAGTGAAAAACTTAAAAGTACAAATCAAACTTTTTAAATACACTGCACCATTGCTTTGGGCTGTCCAGGTCCTACCTTAGGGGTAACTATATGTATTAAAAAGGGAGGTTTACACCTGGCAAAAGAGTTATTTAGCCAGGTCGAGATGGCAGGTTCAAACTGCACACAAAGGGACTACAATGGCAGGCCTGTGATATTTTTATAGGGCTTCTTAGGTGGGTGGCACAATCAGTGTTGCAGGTCTACTAGTAGCATTTCATTTACAGCCCCATGCCACATGTAGTTCCACTTTAAGAGGAACTTTCAAACACATTTAATATGCCAATTGGGTATGAGACAATCTTATAATAACACCTAATAAGTCTGGTGGTCTATAACAGGGAGCTTCAACTAAGTTATCAAATATCTTAATCTATACCAACACCCAAAATTACAGACAAGTGTGAAGTAACCTTTACAAAATCATCGGATTTCCATCAACTACCAAGAGAGGTCAGTGTCATCATTTGGATATCCTTCCTTCCTACCACTGCTCCTCTAAATCACAGAGGAGAATCACGTGGATCGGATTTTGACCAGGTCACAAAGATCGCAACAGAAGGAATTAGAGCCAAAGAACGGGGGACTCTATGTTCACCTTGTAACAGGTCTCCCCATAAATTGTGATTACTATAGGGTGATGGAGTTGAAGTGCAATGCAAGTGAGTGAAAAATAAAAAGGATTTGGAAGAGAAAACTACTTTTAATACAAATATCTCTGCCAGTCCTATTAAAAATAGTGCAAAAGCAGCTTTGAACACATAGGCCACTTTTAAATGGTCAACTAGTTTCAGCCTCATGGGCCAGTCGCCCAGGCTTTCTTCAGGACCCTAAAAACATATTGTGATGCTACTGCCTTACCGAAATAACCATGTGACTTTTATATATATAAAAATTATTTTTGTTGTCACAAAATACGACCTTATATATAGTCAATCCTCATGACAAGCGGAGTATTCTTTGTACCTGTAACAAATAAGCACATCAAACCTCATTGTGACATGGTAAAAAAAGTTAAAACAACTCCTCAACATTCATTCATCCTTAATGATACAATTCTTTGGTTACTTTGTATACCAATCGATTAGTCTAATTCCACCGCTATAACCATTATTTCGCTGGTGTTCTCACCTGTCTTGTATGAGGTCAATACCTCACCTCACCTGGTAACAACTCAGGTATGGGAGACCCCGCCCTACAGGTAAAGGAAAAACATTTTAAGGGAAGAAAACTTATTTACTCTTACCCTCATTTGTATGAGCTTCATAATGAACTAAACAGCTCAAAACCGGACACCATCCCAAGAAAGACACTTAAATACACAATGTCAGCATGTGAAGCAATGCTCAGAAGAACTACAAGTATCCCCTTTGTTCTGCTCACAATTTTTATTTAATTTGTCCTTCGATATCAAGAATTGTCAAAACTTAAAGTATTTTGTATTTTTGATTGTTTAAACATACCAAAAAAACTTGTAATGCAACAGACTAGACTCTTTTAATTGACTACGATTTTCTATATCAAAAATATCAAAAAAGAGATTAGCCATTCCTGCAACCACAATAGCATACACTAGCGCTTTCCAAATGGTTGAATATGAGAATATGTAAAAGACATAAAAATGTGCAAAGACATCTACAGCAAAGAAAGACGCAGAGTGTGTTAACGGAGCTTCAAAGGCTCTAAAATACTAGTCATCTTGATACACACGTCTATATCCAGCGTAATGATGACAGCATATACAAAAACCGTATAGTGTAGCTGCGTATTATTAACAGTGCTGCAAGGCCTCGAAATATATAATCTTCTTAATACATTCAAAACTAGCCAACACAGTGATATTCATGTATGCAACAAGCGCATAAAGTAGCCGCGCATGATACGACACTGAAATGTCAGCGAGGACACAGCTAAAGGTCTTACCTCTCCGTCGGTGCCTAGGGCTCTCCTGAGTAAGTGGGAGGTAAATCTCCGCCTTACTTGTCCGGCTTTGGGGCCGATTCCGATCTCGGTCGGAGGCGCACCCAATACCATTCGGTCGGGAAAAAAGCCATGCGAAAGCCTGTTTCCCGACCGAACCGTACGCGGGTCCGGCCGAGCGAGTACGATGCGGACTCGCCGACCGACTCGTCCGGGCGACCCGACCGCTCCGACCGACTCGTACCCGGATCGTACCGCTCCGACCGACTCGCTCGGACCCGATTCGCACCGCGCAATGGAGACGTTTTCCGGCCGGGTAAGTACGATGCGCACCTCGACCGCTCCGACCGACTCGCGCCGTCCGACTCGAACTCGCTGTCGGAGCCGTACTTTGGGGGTCCGTGTCGGACCCCCTGTACGCGTACCCGTGCGAGGCGCACACAGGGGGACCCATGGGTCCCCCTACCTGTGCGTGTACGCCGCGAGCGCTCGCGGCGTACTCGCTGTAGGGGGCGCCCTTGTCCGCCTCGCACCCATTGAGGCAATGGGAGCCCGCGTACGCGTTGTACGACCGGCTCCCATTGAGTTCAATGGGAGTCCGACCGACTCGTGTCCGATAACATACGGACGCATCGTACTCGTTCGGTCGGACTGCACGGGTCCGATTCGGTCGGAAATCTCTCCGGGTCCGGCTCGGTCGGAGAAATTTCCGGCCCGAATCGGAATCGACTCCTTTGTATCTATCATGGCGCTGCTGAAAATGACGTATTTAAACTACTGAATTACGTCATACTACCCGGAAACTGTAGTTTTTCATTTCTGAACTTAGCGCTGCCGGCAGATAAAAATGACGTATTTAAACTACAGAATTACGTCATAATACCCGGAAACTGTAGTTTTTCGTTTCTGAGCTTCGGGACTTGATATAATTGATCCTGCTATTTCTTCAATGTAGATATATACCATCATTTATTATATGCATTTTCGCAATATCAAAAACTATTCAATGAATATATAAAACTATTCAATGAATATATCAAGATATAAAAAGAGCCACACAAGGATAATGTACGTATTTTACCCACATTACAAACATTCATTGGAAGTCAATATATCAGACAAAGGGCTACTTATCATCACTATTGGCGTCAATCTTGATTGTAAATAGACGTCTTTATTCCCGATAACTGTTTTCTAAATCTAACGGGAGCTCATTAGTTAGTGGTTCTTCTAAAGTGCCCAAACCATCTTCAAAAGGATGCATCTCACTATCTATATACTAGTTAACCAAACTAAATGTTATAGAAGGGGGTTCCAATGAATGTTTGTAATGTGGGTAAAATACGTACATTATCCTTGTGTGGCTCTTTTTATATCTTGATATATTCATTGAATAGTTTTATATATTCATTGAATAGTTTTTGATATTGCGAATATGCATATAATAAATGATGGTATATATCTACATTGAAGAAATAGCAGGATCAATTATATCAAGTCCCGAAGCTCAGAAATGAAAAACTACAGTTTCCGGGTATTATGACGTAATTCTGTAGTTTAAATACGTCATTTTTATCTGCCGGCAGCGCTAAGTTCAGAAATGAAAAACTACAGTTTCCGGGTAGAATGACGTAATTCAGTAGTTTAAATACGTCATTTTCAGCAGCGCCATGATAGATACAAAGCCGGAAAAGTAAGGCGGAGATTTACCTCCCACTTACTCAGGAGAGCCAGAGGCACCGACGGAGAGGTAAGACCTTTAGCTGTGTCCGCGCTGACATTTCAGTGTCGTATCATGCGCGGCTACTTTATGCGCTTGTTGCATACATGAATATCACTGTGTTGGCTAGTTTTGAATGTATTAAGAAGATTATATATTTCGAGGCCTTGCAGCACTGTTAATAATACGCAGCTACACTATACGGTTTTTGTATATACTGTCATCATTACGCTGGATATAGACGTGTGTATCAAGATGACTAGTATTTTAGAGCCTTTGAAGCTCCGTTAACACACTCTGCGTCTTTCTTTGCTGTAGATGTCTTTGCACATTTTTATGTCTTTTACATATTCTCATATTCAACCATTTGGAAAGCGCTAGTGTATGCTATTGTGGTTGCAGGAATGGCTAATCTCTTTTTTGATATTTTTGATATAGAAAATCGTAGTCAATTAAAAGAGTCTAGTCTGTTGCATTACAAGTTTTTTTGGTATGTTTAAACAATCAAAAATACAAAATACTTTAAGTTTTGACAATTCTTGATATCGAAGGACAAATTAAATAAAAATTGTGAGCAGAACAAAGGGGATACTTGTAGTTCTTCTGAGCATTGCTTCACATGCTGACATTGTGTATTTAAGTGTCTTTCTTGGGATGGTGTCCGGTTTTGAGCTGTTTAGTTCATTATGAAGCTCATACAAATGAGGGTAAGAGTAAATAAGTTTTCTTCCCTTAAAATGTTTTTCCTTTACCTGTAGGGCGGGGTCTCCCATACCTGAGTTGTTACCAGGTGAGGTGAGGTATTGACCTCATACAAGACAGGTGAGAACACCAGCGAAATAATGGTTATAGCGGTGGAATTAGACTAATCGATTGGTATACAAAGTAACCAAAGAATTGTATCATTAAGGATGAATTAATGTTGAGGAGTTGTTTTAACTTTTTTTACCATGTCACAATGAGGTTTGATGTGCTTATTTGTTACAGGTACAAAGAATACTCCGCTTGTCATGAGGATTGACTATACATAAGGTCGTATTTTATGACAACAAAAATAATTTTTATATATATATAAAAGTCACATGGTTATTTCGGTAAGGCAGTAGCATCACAATATGTTGTTAGGGTCCTGAAGAAAGCCTGGGCGACTGGCCCATGAGGCTGAAACTAGTTGACCATTTAAAAGTGGCCTATGTGTTCAAAGCTGCTTTTGCACTATTTTTAATAGGACTGGCAGAGATATTTGTATTAAAAGTAGTTTTCTCTTCCAAATCCTTTTTATTTTTCACTCACTTGCACTGCACTTCAACTCCATCACCCTATAGTAATCACAATTTATGGGGAGACCTGTTACAAGGTGAACATAGAGTCCCCCGTTCTTTGGCTCTAATTCCTTCTGTTGCGATCTTTGTGACCTGGTCAAAATCCGATCCACGTGATTCTCCTCTGTGATTTAGAGGAGCAGTGGTAGGAAGGAAGGATATCCAAATGATGACACTGACCTCTCTTGGTAGTTGATGGAAATCCGATGATTTTGTAAAGGTTACTTCACACTTGTCGGTAATTTTGGGTGTTGGTATAGATTAAGATATTTGATAACTTAGTTGAAGCTCCCCGTTATAGACCACCAGACTTATTAGGTGTTATTATAAGTTGCAGTGGGGATTGAGTCTGTTGTTTGGTCGTTAAACTTTTCCCTAGGACCCTCCCTCCTTTGGAGTTGTTGTTTATGAGACAATCTTGCCATGTTTTAGGGGAAGAGCACACGCACTTTAGCACTGGTCAGCTGTGGTAAAGTGCGCAGAGTACTAAGGCCAGCAAAAACCAAGTCAGCAAAAACAGGATGCCTGAAGGCAAAAGGTTAGTTGAAAACCATGCCCATGATGCCAGGTCTAACAAAGCCTAAATTAATTATGGTCTCTATAAACAATGAATTAGTATCTTATACTTCCACTGCCTTCAACATCGCACATACCAGTACCCCCAGAATTTGGAGAGGACTCAACCTCTTTCCCTTATAAACCAGTTTATGGTCAACACATGCCTACCATTTCCTGTCCTTGTTACCAGAAGGTGAGAGGTTCACATCACATTTGATTGCTCTATTGACTGAGAAAGTGAGTGGTTTAAGGGGACTACAGCAATATAAGAGCTTTGGCATCAACAGTACAAATTCTCATCAATATCCATTTCATTTTAAAGTGTGGTGATCCCCGTTGGACGTGTGGACTATAGTACAATTTGTTAATAGGTAGACATATTTCATCCACTTATAGCACCTACTGTGCGATGACTCACTGAGATAAATGGTCACTCTTGACAACTAGTGATCTACAAATGACGAGTTGGCATCCCAATAAGGCCACTCATCCTCTGGAGGGAGTAAACTGAGTACCATTAGATTGGACACTATAATAATGGTTATTTATTGCAGTTTAAAACGGAAACAGCAGAACTGCAATATGAAGTGATATATATAAAATATACATTATTATTATAAAAAAACTTATCATATTATTCAAACAGTATAGTTTCGTCCTACAGTCCCTTGGAAGGGAAACACTATTGATCCTACAATTTTACTCTGAACGTGAAAACATAAGTTACTAAATTACCCCAGTTACATTAGTCCAGCACATCCATATGGATACTGTGGTGCTGACTCAGATTGAAGAGACCACCATACTAACAAGTCAGGCACATAATTGATATTTCATTAGTCCATCTAAGTGATAATCTTCCTCCAACATACAGTCTACACCAGTGTGTACGCACATGGAAGCCTGACATTCTTTTCACAACCAGTCCACATTCCAGCAGCAGACAACAATATTAGTGTTTGGCCATTGAGGAGTATCAGACTTGCCTTTGAGCTCTTGATTGAATGAATGTGCTGAATGTAACCAACGAGCAAGGAGATGCACATGGACCTTCATATACACACACAGCCAGCACACACACCCTTGCCCTGATCATGGACAGACTTGGGGCACACATACACAAGTAGCTCTGCCAAAGTACTCTAATTCTTAAATGCAGCCCTTGTAGCATCATCAGATATTTCATGCCATTAGAAAAACCTATTCCAGCCGTGGGCTTCAACAGATAATTTTCAGGTATCCAAGTCCAATTAAAGTAGATAAAAGCAATAGTTCCCAGAATGAGTTCAGTGGTTAATAAAAAAAGTTCATGATGGAACTACATAATCCCAGCTAGCCAAGCCTATCACATTGCAATAGCGGGGCCCTCAGTGCAGATCAGACAATGCATATCAATTCTGACCAGCAGTATTATCTCTTTTGTTTGAGAATCGGGGCCCTTTCAAGCGGTTCTGCCAAAGCACCTCAGTGATCACACGCTGCCTAATCAGCCTATGCCACTATAATCTAGGACCCTTATACAAGCAGCTCTGCCAAAGTAATTTAATACCTCAGGGGAAAGGATGAATTTGCAGTGTCCACATAAGTGGGACGTCACCTTGAGGGTCTGCAACCGAGTCTCAGCTCAACTCCTTCCACAACAAAGTATAACTGCAGCTTCTTGCCCAAAGCACCAATTTTCCCTAAGTATACTTTAAATATGGATTCACCCTTCCATCTGTTCCACCTGCTCTCGACATCTGACTATTATCTACTCTCCTCTTTACTATCATGGCCTCCTCTCATCCTCCTTTATGTCCTACTTTCCAAGCTTATGTTACTCCTGCCCATATAATGACCTCCTCTACACCACCCTCCTTTTCTTATGTTATGGTCTTCCTCTCCTCATCCTCCATCCAATAGTGTCCTTCTCTCCACAACCCTGATTTTCTGAGCAACCCCCCCCCCCCAACTCTTTTGCAGCCAATCTTTCACCAGGTTCATCTGTGCCGTTGCTCTCTACAGCAGCATGCAGCACTGTCATTTGCCTATCCACTGTCTTCTTGGCTCATCCATCCCAACCTCAAAGAGCAAGAGGATAGAAAAGGAACAACAGTACGTAGCTATGGAGAGTGGTGATGGAGTATTTAAACACTTTCAACAGAGCCATCCAAGGGAGTCAGCTCCAGATGTATTCTGAGCTCAGGGATAAGGCATTGCAGAAGGTGTATTGGTTCAGTGACTTTATACCCTCATTTGAAGGACCTAACTCTTATTATAGTAATACATGCTACTTAACAAAGGGCCACTTTCTATTGATGAAATCCATCACAATAAGGGTAACCAAGAATGCATAGAAATGTCACATTAGGCACACTTAAAATATGATAAAGTGACAGTCATAACTAACAACAGGCAGCGCTGCAAATACATACTTCTATTTAGAACAGGTTTTGGATGACAACCTTATGGTTTATAAGTTGGGGAGGACAGAAGTCTACCACAAGTAATAAAGACACTATCTTGTTACGCCCAGTTAAAGGCTGCAGTTATTTAAACCTGAGCGCAAACCCTGGTAGCTACGGCACAGAACAGACAGTCTCAATTAGAGAATATTTGTAAAGCATTAAGCAATATCAGAACAAATACATGGTAAGAAAAACACAATAAAAATCCCACTTCAATTTATAAAAATAGGGAATAATTTAATGAATAAAAATGACACAAAAACAACAAAACTCCTACAAGGGGATTTGAAGATATTAATTTCTAAAGATTTAAGTAAGAATATCACCAAAAGGTGTAAAGCGCAAATGGTAGATAATGGTTGCAGTAGACCGATAGTTAAGCGTGATTTGAGGCTGGCAGCAATAGATCGTGGCTACAGCAATTAGGTTTAGCCACGTCGGAGGTTTTATAATAGGCCTTAGTGTTTTTCCTGAAAGTCAAAATCCTTCATTGGGAAAAAGGCAGAAGGCTGTATTCGCAAAATCCTGCCAAAGTCAGATAGGCATTGGATGAGGTACTGATCAAGCCATTGGTATTGGCAAGAACATTTCAGAGCAAGAGAAATTCAAATATTGAGCCTGGGAAGTGCTATGACTGGCAAGATTTTGGCATCTTCGCTCGGTCAAGATTTCTACCTTCAGACTTCGCCTCTTTTTCGGTGCTCTTAATTCATCATCAGGGCAAGACTACGGGTTGTGTCTGATGAGGGTTCCATCAGTCCAGATTTCTTCTCGGTAAGGTTCCACTGAAACAGATTTGCAGCTGCAGAGAAGCTATAAGCGGGGTTGTGCCTTGGCTGGATTGACTTGGACCTCCGGAGGTCTTAAAGGCCAAAAATTTTCAAAGTCCCACGTTTGCAGAGTTGTTAAGAGAAGTCTAGTTAGACACAATCAAGTGTCCCATGACCTCAAGTACAGGACTTGGGAGGTCAGACTCACTCAAGCAGAGGCCATCAGCATGGTCTAGGTTAGGCCCAGTTGGTACTGGTCGGCTGGGAGTTGCAAGAAAAGGCATCTTGTAGTTTTATGTATCCCATTGCCAAACAAGGGAGCAGCCAAATGACCATTGGAGTCCACTCTTTTTTCTTGGATACAAAAGGGAGCAGATTCAGTCCCTCAGGGCTTCTCTCAGATCATAGACAGCAGGTCCAGTCCTTTTCTGTTCTTCGGTCTAGCATTGTTCCAAAGAAGGTGTCTTGGGTGTCATATTTATTCCTGACACTAGCTTGTGGGAGTGACTCATGGCCCCTCTATAAACAATAGGGTAAACGTTCCCAGGGGCAACCCTAGCAATGTTTGAAGCAGTTTCTGTGTGCACTCCCTAAATCCAAGATAAAGAAACTCCCCTCCCCTTTTGCAGAGCTTGTGTGCTCACCCAGAGGAGTGGTCAGAGTAAGGAGCAGTCCCTCCTCTGTGGTCACTCCAAGCCTGTTCTGAGGGCAGCTTCCCCCCCAACCCCACTGGGTTGGGTGTCTGACTGACTGGGAGGAAAAAGAAAGGGGCATGTTCAGGTGTCTTCTGATATCTGCTCGTGGCGGGGGGCTTTGAGGTAAATTAAGTTCCTGGGCACAGCCCAGCTGGTCTTCACACCTCATCTGGGTTAAGCACTCATTGGGCCACTGATAAAGAGCTAATGCAAATTAGCTGCCAGTAGCTTCAGACAGGGAAAAGTAACGTCCTAAAACTTACTTTTCCTTATATTTGTTAAAGATCCGACTTCACCATTGCGTTGGACTTTTAATAAATATTACAAATAGTGGTTTAATCATATTTCTAGCTTGTTCCAATCCAGAGATAACAGGAATAATATTTAATATCTCTTCCCAGTGTGCCAGACAGCTTTACCTCAGTGAAAATAGTTTCTGGGTGCTATTGACTGCAAGGACATGTTAACTTTACATTTTTAATTGTCTTATTTTTAAATACCGCACACCCTGCCTTGTGGGCTTCAAGGACTACTTAGGGGTGACATACTAATATTTAAAATGGAGAATTTTCTCCTGTCAAAATGGTGTATTCTGACAGGTAGGGCTGCAGGTTTAAATTTCAGCTGCCAGGCTGTAGTGGCAGGCCTGGAGTCATGTTTGCATGGTCACACTAGTGGATGGCACAATAGTGCTATGGGTCATAGGTGACATTTAGCTCTCCATGCCATGAGTGTATTTTGGGCACGATACACTGTTGCATTATAGGAAAGTTAAGTATGTCAATTAGATGTTAACCAATTTTGACATGCTTTAGTGGTCAGAGCAGATGCTCTGGGGCCTGGTTAGCAGTGTCCCAGTAGAAAAAAACAGCAGCAAAATGTGCACCAAAAATTGGGGCGGGGTCCAGGCAAAGAGGTTCTTTCTCACAGAGCCCCACATGGAGATTTTGAAATTACATACATAAGATGATATCCATTGGAAAATTTCACAACCTTCTGTTCCAACAAGCTTGTGTTCATATGATGAGAGGGTTTGAAGTAGAACCGAGAAAAACAATTCTAACACTGAAAATATGCTTTGCCAGTGGCGAAAATCAAAATGGAGCTGACTTTCAATGTGCTGTGAGAGGCCTCTGAGAGTCACATCAATAACACCACTCCATAGATATATACGGCCATGCACTAAGCAGTGGGCCTCCCACCTGCACTCCAAGGTCTTTGGCTTCGATTCCAGTCATTCTGGATGTATACTTGCAAGGTGCTCTACCAGATGTGACCAGAACTCTTGCACATAATAAACAGCAGTAGGACTGGGTTTTCTTTTAAGTTTAAGTTCTCTTTTAAGTCCTAAGACTGTTGCCTGTTTTAGGACTTGACTATTTTTCAGACTCCTGGGCCTCCCATGTAACCCACAAGTGGATTACAACCCAAATAGCCTTTCCTTTATTCTGTACTGTTTTTGGACTACTGAACCTCCACTGTTCAGTTTTTTTCCCAGGCTCATGACCCATCTCATTATTTCAGGGTTGATCAGCTTCTGTGACTCTCTTGCGCTCAGTATTGTTGTGATTAAGTGCATTGGGGAAGGTTGCAGGCGTCACCTTTTACGTGACAAGGAAATCTGGGCTCTTTAAGTACTCCAAAATGCCTTTGTGAATAGACCCCTCAGAACATGGGTACTCACAAACATTTTCTCGGGGGCCAAAAGTGCAGTCTGGTTTGCCGCCGACAGTTGCATCGATGGGCATGCGGGTGGGGGCGTGGTCAGGTCGGTGGGGGGGGCTACTAGAGTCAAAAAAATCACCACCTTTTCAAAACATTACTTGACAAAACTAGATTTCAAAAGCAGGTGTACCAACAAAGCTACAAACTGCACAGTTCTCTATTGTGCCATTATAAACACCTGCGCACTACCTGAACGCACACAAATATGGAGGCAGATCTTTTCACAGCACTGCATACAAGAGTAATATATTGCATGAAAATAACTACAGAAACGCAACATTCTAGAAAAAACTAAACCACAGGAAATTCAAAAGTAAATAAAATGTGAAAAAGAACAAAAACATGGCTGTTCCCAGGCTTCGAGGACAATGTCCTTTTTTATTCACTGCAACTGGTGATGAGGCAGGGGATATGGGTCAATTCGATTACTAGTATGTAGTATCCTCTGTTCATGTTATTATGTTCTTTTTCATCCTGTACCTAGCTGCTCAGCCAGTGTGAGTGTTCCGCGTAGAATGTTAGTGTGAGTGGAATGCTTGGGTGCCTGTGTGTGTGGGTGAGACAGTTGGGAAGATGGGCTGAGCAGCTAGGAGGCTGCTCCTGGTGGGGCTTGTTCCGGCTTGCTGTAACTACTTCTAAGAACTGAATAAACTACATCAACTACAACTCGGCTACGTCTACTTTGTCTACTGTACACGTGGGCAAGACCACTACATAGTAGTTTTCCAAAAGGACATCCACCTCCCCAGGGCGACACCACAAGTTTTAAGGGTCTGCAGGGGCCCAAACACAGTAATGAAGTCACCCTCATAATTACCAGCAATTCTTTTTTATTAGCAGCGTCAGACTGGGACAGAAAATAGACTAGGTACCAAAATAAATATGACCCCCATTTGTGAATTACATAGGTAAAAAATAAGGAACTCAACAGTAAAAACTGGCCCAGGAGACACTAAAAAACGTGTGCCATGTTTACCAGATAATAACTGTCTTAATTTGCACCGACATGCTGTATAGGTTTTTGCAGGGTATGGAAGACTGCACAGATTTGAGTTTGCTGCAGGTAATGTTAGTTTTGATATCAGGCAAATTAAAAGGTAATTGTTGGCCCAGCAGACCGTAAAATAGGCCCACATACAACCAAAAAACTGTCAGCACACTGACCTGAAGGCCACTTGGAGAGGAGGGCAGGCTATCTGGCAGTGAGCAGGAGGGAAACAAGCTGGTCGGCGGGCGGCAAGTAGAGGAGCAGGCTGGCCCGAACTACGGGAGGACCCTGCTGCATGTGCAGTCCTCTTAGCAGGAGAGAAATGCTGGAGAAAGCAGGCTGCGAGTGGCGCCAACACAGTAGGCTGCAGCGCCGTCGACAGAGCAGGCTACAGTTACAGGCGACGACATCCTCAACAGAGGTAGCAGGAAGATTGCAAAAAGGCTCCTTCAAATTCAGCTGTCAATGCGCAACAGCTGATTTTTAAAGGACCTTCGCTTCCCGCCACTACCAGGCATATGACGTCACCAATACTGGCCTCCCCAATGCCCAATGATTTCAGTGAACACAAAAGAGGGCCACTGGTGCATGTGCAGCGAAGTTGCTATGATGCATGCTCCAGTGGCCCTCTTTTCTGTTTACTGAAAGCATTGGCCATCGGGGAGCCCGCTATAGAGCAGCTGAGCGGGGCTTGCCCAAGAAACGGGCCATAAGAAAGGTTTGCGGGCCGCCAAGCAGTCTGCCTGGATGCTGGCGGCCTGCGGACCGTACCTTAAGTACGACGGCCTCAGAACATAACATCCCATTACAATGTACTCATGACCTTTGTTGACAACAGGCAGGGTAGTTTGCTGCAGACAGTAACATAAATAAAGTTGCACTTTTGATATGTAGTATTTCTTCTCATTGTTAGTCACCGAGTTGAATTTAGCAAAACAACTGCTCTTAAATTATTGCTATCCTTGGAACTGAATGGAGCAAAGTCTTGAAAAGCAAATCTTTAAACTTCACACCACCATCAACAGCCTTAAGACCAGAAATCGGGGGCTAGACAAGGTTTGTCTTTCAACGATCCAGTTAAAATGTAGGTTTTCCTACAAAATATTGCAGATGCAAGAAGCCCCATTTAATCCAGTTCTAATTTTGACAGAAATTCTTAACACACATCTATACTTAGTGGGGTGGTTTTAGTTTTTGAATAGGTTGTTGTGAATTCAAAAAGAGAAATTAAAGAATAGACAATGGTTTGAGCACACAATAGACTATAACCACAAAGATAGAAGGGCAGGTAATGCTTGTAGAAGCTCTGCTCTACATGTAGACGTTTTTACCCAGTTGCCCACACCCAAGTTAGCTATGGGCACAGACGTCAATTTAGGGTCGTAACTGCGACCCCTAGGCTTCCAGTTGCGACCCCTGCCACTTACGATCCCTGGCTCCCATTTAATCTTTGTCAGGGCACAATAGTTAGGTTTTTCGGCCCTTGCATTAAAAAAGTACATTTTGTTTGTTGAACGCTAGGAAAATGGGACTTTTCTCGTACCGTTTGAATAGTCCCCGTCTTTTGTCACCGGTACACAGAGCTAGTGGAGTCACGGTGCGTACTTGAAGCATATACATGTCTTCTGCCAGTGTGAATGTACGACGGGTCCACGGCGGAGCGGGAGCCTTTTCAGCTTGTGAAGTGCGAATTCGCTGCATTCAAGTGAGTCAGTGCGTAGCCACTGCCATTAACTGGCAAGCTTGCTGTAAGAGCAGAGGAGCAACGAGCATGGCACAGTGCCAACATGCCTGGCTCTCTCCAGAGTTCCTTCATCCAGCCCCGGAGCTCCACAGCGGGTGCTTTATTAACACAAGGCATCATCGCCCTGTAGAATTACTCTTTTTTTTTTTTTTTTTTTTTAGCTTTGTGAAGATTAATGGTTTGTAAAAAAAAAAAAAAACGTTTTTATTCCCGGTCCAAACTGTTTTCGTTTTCTGAGCAGCTTTTGCAAAGAACTGCTTCCGTGCTCTATACATCGAAAAGTAACACTGTTTGCATTCCTTTTCTGCCATATTCAAAGTCTGGCTTCCCTGCCCTGTGAGACATACATGAAGGGCGCAACAAATGATTTCCACTGGAAGAGTGACACAAAGAAATGTCTCCCTTTACTAAAGGGCATAATAAAGGTTGCAATGGTTCGAACTACCAATTTAAATAAACAGTGTAATCATAACTTAGCACATTTGACTTTCCTCCAACAGCTAAATCATGCCGGAACAGTGGATGGCACTGAGGGCCTTAGATAATTAACATTGGTGCGGCATGGGCAGTGGCAACGGGGCCCAGAGCCTTGAGGGGCACATTGAATCATAACTGCTTACCAAACAACAGTCAACGGGCCATTTTCCTTGCTTGCAAGGGCGCATGCGCTACTGGTGGCACTACCACAGGCTGTTCTTTGAACGGACTCCACTGTCTACTGTGACACAACTAGCATCACATATGTTATTTAAAAATAAAAGACAGAATTCTGATATTCATGATGCCTCCAAAGCTATGAGACAATTATGCTGGTCACCTCAAGATACAGAGAGCCTCGGGTGACTTTAATTTTCGAGTCCTTGCTCTATAATTTGAAGGTGAAGTGAAGGCGTGTGCTGAATGAAAATGACTGCCTTTCAAATTCATCATTCATTATTTTTTCCAAACATACGTGACGTACCATTTGTTCTAATAAAAGCCACTACAGAATGCATAGCTGCCATGTGGTTTTCATATAGCTTGTGTGTGCTTTTTGAATAGTTTTACTGTGCTTATGTGTGCCATTCTGTTGCCTATTTTGTGCAGGGACGTAACTTTCACTGATGCAGCAGGTGCAGGGGCATCAGAGTCCACTGAACCCCGAGGAGCCCACTCAACCCTGATTATTGTTGTATTTTATAATTGAAACAGCTGCTAAAGGGCCCGTTTCCTTCCTTAGTGCCCATGACACTGGCTACACTATTGGTTTTGAGACTCAGGGGCTGATTCCGATCTGGGTCGGAAAACTCTCCGACCGAGCCGGATCCGGAGAGATTTCCGACCGAGCCGGACTCCTGCAGTCCGACCGAGCGAGTACGATGCGGCCGCATGCTGCCGGAGTCGATTCGGTCGGACTCCCATTGAAGTCAATGGGAGCCGGTCGTACGACGCGTACATGGGCTCCCAGTGACTCAATGGGTACGTCGCAAACAAGTGCGCCCCCTACAGTGTGTACGCGTCGGTGCAACCCGCACCATACATGCATGTGTAGGGGGACCCATGGGTCCCCCCTGTGTGTGACTCGCAAGGCTACGGGTGAAGGGGGGTCCGACACGGACCCCCGAAGTCCGGCTCCGACAGCTCTTTGGAGCCGGACGGTACAAGTCGGTCGGGCCGTTCGAAGCGCGCATTGTACTTGCTCGGTCGGGTAACGTCTCCATTGCGTGGTGCGAGTCGTGTCCGTACGGGTCGGTCGGAGCGGTTCAGACCCGGAAACGAGTCGGTCGGAATCAACGCGTACATTCGCATCGTTCTAGCTCGTTCGGATAGCTGTACGAGTCGGTCGGTAAAAACGCACACGGCTCGTGTTTTTCCCGGGCGAATCCCGTTCGGTGAGCTTCCGGCCGAGATCGGAATCGGCCCCACTGTGTTAATCTGTATGACCAGTAAGCCCATGAAGTGAAAGTAATACATATAGATAAATATCAGAAAGTATCCCCATTTTAGCATCCCTAGAGAAATGTACTTAAAACAGCTGCCATATCCCTCAAGTGCTTATGGAAGGCCACAAACCTATTTCTCCTTTCTTACATAATCTCACTGGAAACAACTTTGGCATCTTGATATTAAACAGGGATTTCCAACCAGTCTCAGAGCATGTGGCTATTTTGCTCAAGGGAAGGGCACCTACATGTATTTACATTATTTACGCTGAATTTAGTTTTCTTCTTTTTGGCAGTATGCATTTTTAAGACTGCTATATATGTTGACAAGGCAGCACGGTAGGTCCTCCAGGCACTGGCCTTAAAAAGTATCACCTGCATCACATTTATACACCCCTTGTTGTGTATAGCACTCCCTTGCTAGCCTGCCAGCTATGGCTGTGGTACAGAAATGGCAAATCAGAAATACATACAAACATGAATGCTGTGCTGTGAATGACTATCATTAGGTTACCTCCTCCCCTTAGCCCAGGCCAAAGCTGCACGTCTCGCCCTGCAGGCTTATTACTGCACATCATGAGGACACAACTATGACCGTACTAGACTTTGCATTTATAGATCATTTTTTCAAGTCTGATGGTTCTGTTGAGTGATATATATGATCTATGTCAGGGCTACAGGCCCCAGCATGCAGTGTATGTATGAATGGGAGCAAATTGCCTGAAACAAGTACTAAGTGACAATACTAAGATATTGAGATCATCAGCCAGGGTGTGCAGGCTACAGAGGGGTGCTCGTGGTGAGGAGGGTACCCAGAATTAAATCCTACAACTTGCATTAGATCCCAACCTGTGTCAAAGAAAAGTACGACTATTAGTCAACTATTACTTGCATGCTTGGAGCAGAAACAAAGTCAAGTCAGCAGCAAGCAGGCACAGCACAACCGATTTTCAGGCTATTTTAGAGTTATCCTGGGTGACTTGGGGCAACATTAAGCTCAGCTCCTAGACTCATCCAAGTAGGGGAAAGACAAAGGCCCGTGTTCTCACTGGCAAGCTAATGGTGCAATTTGACTGCAGCTACTTAGCAGCCTGACACTGTGCTCCTCCACTTCTTGACGCCTGGTGATGTTCTTAAATGTTGCAATGTATGTCCCTCTTGTTACCCTATCTTATTCGATTCATATTTATCAGCAGTCTGTCACTTCAATAGGTCTGTGAAAACGTACCACAAAGCAGACATAACTTGGATATTACAAGTCACATTGGAATATTATGACCTATAGGCAGAGGCAGTACTTTGTGTGCCTTTATAAGAGCACGGCATTCTGAGGTAGCTAGCTGTGTACCAATAACTACAATGGATTAAACTGTATAATGAGATCTATCATTTATCTTGTCTTTCACATTGATAACAGATGTTTATTATTATTCAGTTACATCTTACTCATTGTATCGACCCGAGAAGAATCAAAGTCTGAGTGGAGCTACCAATATTAAAAACTGACTTTCAGCTTACATGACACAGATCTCTACAATGTATGCATTATTCCCCAGAGCTATCTTATCGAGTCCTGATTATGTGTATATACATGTATTTTTAATAGTTGGTGTATTCCCTAATCATGCCCCCATAGTCATATGATACAACTATACTGCATTGTGATGTTAAGTGTGTTAAATATGAAGTATGTAGTAAATTACATAAAAGAACAGCCCATGGACTCGGGTATAACATGTTATTTATTGTCGGTCACAGTGCAAGTCCCATAATCAGGATATTGCAATTGGTTAAAGGTTTCATGATTATATAGGGGCGTACACCTCTGAGGTGGCTAGCGATATTTTCAATATGTACTTCGGGGCAGATTTACTAACAAGCCACACAACACAGCAAGACAAGGGCAGGAATGCGCCATATCTACTAAGAAATGGAGCAATCCTGCCCTCTCCCATCGCTGGTGAACTGAGTGCAGCCTATCCCCAACGCAGGCACCCTTGAGCCCTGCTGCAAGGGTGCCTGAGTTACATCCAGGACTGTTTTAGTGCAGGAAGGGACACCTTCCTGCACAAAAACAATCCTCGGAGGCTTTTTCCTCTTTCTATGTGTGCTAAAGAATGCAGCACACGTAGAAAGAGGAAAAAACAAGGCGAAATATAGATATTTCTCATCGTTGTGCGTAGTATTTTGATGCATTCCTAGGTTTACAAGATTTTGTAAATTTGGGAAAGCACTAAAATCCATAGTTGGATGCTTGGTTACACCCACGCTCCACCATGAAATGCCTTCCCAGGACAACGTAACGCAAAGCAGTGCTTTGTGCTGCCTTACGTTACTGTAGATTTACTAAGCCACGCACAGCCATGCAAGGTGGCTTTGTGTGGCTTAGTAAATCCCACCCTGACCAGCCTAGTGTGAAGCAATGGCAATGCAAAGGCTTAGTAAATCTGGGCCTTCGTCTCTTTACATAACTTTCTGTTGTATGTAACAATTATACACGGCAAGCAACTCATTGCAGCTGAGGTAGCACTTGTTTTTTGTTTCAAACTCAGTGGTTCTGATGTCATCAATCTTGAGAGGGTGTGAGGTAGAGGTGAGTCACTGGAATTCGAACCTGTGACTGCAGGGGGAACACAGATGTTTGCCGCAGGCTCCTAAACATGATGAGCTATCTTGCCAACGATGCATGGGTTTCAGGCCTTCACCCCTCCCCTACCCCAGTCATGCAGACTGTGCCCAAAAACTGTATGAGGGTCCTGAAAATCTTTACTGTGATGACAGCCACATATAAACAACCAGTGTCATACTATCCCCCAAAATACTGGGTGCCATGCCTTCCAATCCCGGCTGTTCTCACCCACTATTTTATATCTTCACCCACATTTGCATTTCCTTAGCCCCATGGGAATATTGGCTCCATTTGCATCTGGTCTATGGCAAAAAGGTGCCCTAAGAAAACTTAAATCTCAAAACCTCAAAAAAAGAAAGGGAAAACAAATGCGGTGCCTCCTAATTCACTAATTAAGAACGTAATTGTCAGAATAATTAATTCAAATTCACCCAAGTAATACTTGAATCTTGTTCATGTATTTTGTGTTTTAACTGCCTCTCCATGCTTATTTTTCAGGAAGACTACACATTCTACACAACAAATCAAAAGTGATACAGTATTCATGAGGATAATACTTTCATGGTCTTGGGTATTGGGCATCATATAATTTTAATAAGTAGTAGAAGTATCGGGCCTCCAGATCCTCCTCAAGAGTGGTGGTCAGACAGGATGGCACGTTGGACTTACAGCTACAGAGGTTGGAAAGGGAAGCGGCGAGGGCGCTGGTGGAGGCAGTAATGACTTCCAACTCTGATGAGTGCTGGGATGTGGTGGAAGAAACCCAGATCTGTGACTGGGGGTGAGTGTTTGAAAAGTTTCAGCGGTCCGTCCATCATCTCATTGTGTTTGCTTCCCTATTGAGAGAAGCACATCACTTATCTCTATTGAGAGAGGCACAAGACAGAGATGTATGCCCCGCCACCGCTCTTCTTTGCCTTAGCGATGGAGCCGCTGGCTATTCGACTCTGCCGCAACATGATCGAGTGGGTGTTTAGCAGGGTTGCGTCACTCACATTGTCTCACTTTATGCAAATGACACGCTTGTCTATGGGACACATCTGGAGCGATTGGTTGGGGAGCTATTACAGATGACAGAATTCGGTGCCGTGCCTGTCCTATGGGTCAACAAACAGAAATGTGTGCTGTTTTCCTAGGCTGCGATGGCACGTGCTCAACCAGCCTAACTCCCAGCGACTGAGTTTAGGAGGGAAAGGTATCAATTTTGCTACCTGGGAATCCAGGTGGCGCATACCCCATGGGCCCACTACCAGCTCAATATGGGTAGAGTCATTGAAGTTTAGAAGAGTCAATTCACTTTTGGGTGCACCGTACCCTATTGGTGATGGGCAAATTTGCACTGAGCAAAATGGTTCTCTTGCCCCGCTGTTAATACGGCCTACAGAACGCCATGTACAGTGTTCGGAAATCAGTCTTTACTAAATTAAATAGCCTTCTGGTGTCCCTAGTGTGGGCTGGCAAGAGGAGTACGGCTAAATCTGATATTCTAAAATTAGATACTGAGTTGGGGGGCATGGGGCTGCCGGACCTTCAATTATACTATTTTGCAGGTCTCCTGCAGTATGCAGCACAGTGGTGTGCAGATGGCCCAAATGACCATCCTTTTAATGTCAGACAGGTGGCAGTGGCCTGGGCGCACACAGAGATTCGTGTGCTATGTCAAGCACCCTATGCTAAAATACTGCACCTCTGATGGCCAAGGTCCGCCCGAGAGATTCAGTCCTTGATGGACATGACACAATGGCTTGAAGGGGGGTTGCACCACAGCTGGCGCTCTTTACCTCAATGGCACTTTCCTTACAGTGTGAGAGGTGCAGGATCTATTTGGCCTACTTAGAGGCTAGTTTCTGCAATATCCCAAGGTATCCTGTACATTCCATGAGATCTGAACAGACTTCCCCACTGAGCCCAAGAATCACAGGCGCTGTAGTTACAGTTGGACCCGGGAACGACTTGGGGATTGATCTACGGCATTTACAAGTCTCTGAACGGAAATAGCAACGTTGACACGACGGGAATTCGGAACAAGTGGGCGGCAGGCCTGCCTGTGCCGCTATCCGAGAGTGACTGGAAGAGGGAGTTTGCTCAAGTACAGGAGGGGGCTAGCAATGCAAGGTGCAAACTCACCCAGTTCTATTGCCTGCACCAAATCTAAATGACCCCATAATGTTTACATAGAATCAATGGAGCTTGGTCAGATACATGTCCTTGGTGTGGTTTCTCTCCAGCGTCTTTTCTCCCTATGACATGGGATTGTAGCAAACTACAGGGTTTCTGGAGAGAGATCCTACAGGTTCTACGGGAGGTCACGCGGGTGCCTGTGGAACCCTCTGGCAGGCACTGTCTACTTCGGCTACTACCTACGTCTAAACGCGGCACCAAGATAAATCACCAATTCGCTCTCCTGGAGCTGGTGCTCACTAAGCAGTAGTGGTTATCCACTGGATGCAGCCGGCTGTGCAACTGGTTCAGAAATGGATGGAGGATATGCATGAATGTGCCCTGGTGGAGAGAAGACTATGGGCAGTATGCATGGATGATAATACTGAACGAGACTTGGAACTATGGGATGGAATGCTCGATAGTCTGGCGAAGGTGGAACAGCCGGTTGAGGGCTATGCACCTACCTCCCAGAGCGTAGGGCCAGAGACCTGTCCTGTGGAGAATTTGGGGTGCTGGATTAATGGCTGGATTCAGAAGAATGAGTGATCCCGGGTGGGTCATTGAGTGGCGCTGATGGTGCACTGGATAATCTATGACTGTCCCGCTTGCCCCCTCCCCTCTCCCCCGATCCTCTTTGCCACTCCAATAGGCTCCGTTCCCCACCTCTGTGTGCTGTATGTGTATGGGGGATTCTCTGAAATAGCAGAAATGTTGGAATAGTTACCTGCTGCCACTGCTCACTGTCATAGTTTCTTTGGTTGTTTAGACTGTTTCTTATGCACTACTTATTTCACGAAATTGGGCAAGTTTCACAGGTATTGCGATGGTTCTAGAATGCAAGCGGACATGGTTGTATGATAGAGGCACGCATGGTTAAACCGGTGCACAGACAGAATTTCCAGTTTTAAATGTCGACATACA
This sequence comes from Calotriton arnoldi, assembly GCA_963921515.1. NCBI lineage: Eukaryota > Metazoa > Chordata > Amphibia > Caudata > Salamandridae > Calotriton > Calotriton arnoldi. Next base: position 542,908 of record CAWUFW010002155.1, on the reverse strand, counting down.
CAAATATTGAGTTGGAAATATCGTGATGCAGAAATATCGACAGCAAGAATATCGTGGTCAAGAATATCGACTTGGAGGTAAGAAATATCGTTTTTGAAAATATCGAAGTCATTAATATTGTTTGCAAAAATATCGTTGGTTTAATTAGTGTTATGTATTTTAGTATGTATTATAAAAGTATGTGAACAATTTTTTTGTATAAGTATTGCTTTTGTTTTTTAATATATGCGTTACATTTTTAGTAGTTATTAATTTTATTTTAATTAAATTTGGCGTTTTTTAGTTCTGGAGCGGGTTTATAGGGGAATAGGTTGGGAAGTAATTTAATTATAATAAATTAATTATTATTTGTTATTTATTAAATTTAGATTTTATACTGTTAATTGTGGGAATTAATTTATTATTAATTAATTAATTATTAATTGGTTAATTATTATTAATTGGTAATTATATTAATTGTGTCATTTTTTAGGAGCGGGTTGTGGGTTTATAGGGGATTAGGGTGGGAAGTAATTTAATTATAATAAATTTATTATTATTTTTTATTTATTCATATTTATTTAATTTACTTTTTATAGTGTTAATAGTGGGAATTATTTATTATTAATTGGTTGTTAATTATTAATTAATTGGTACTTATGTTAATTGTGTAACTTTTTAAGGAGCAGGTTGTGGGTTTATAGGGGAATAGGGTGGGAAGCAATTTCATTATAATACATTTATTATTATTTTTTATTTATTAATATTTACTTAATTTATATTTTATAGTGTTAATGGTGGGAATTAAATTATTAATTATATATTAATTGATTTTAATTATTATTAATTAATTGGCAATTATGTTAATTGTGTTATTTTGTTAGGAGCAGGTGGTGGGGTTTATAGGGGAATAGGGTGGGAATTAATTTATTTATAATTAATTAAAAATTATTTGTTAATTAATGCAAATTAATGAATTAAAATTTAAATATGGCAATTGTGTAATTAATTTTAGATGTGAGTTGTGGGGTTTATAGAGGTAAAAGGTGGGAAGTAATATCGTTTAAATTATTTAATAAGTTGTTGATCATTAATATTAATTTATTAATGTTAAGTTAGTTATAGAAATTGTGTAATGCTTTTAGGTGTGGGTTGTAGTGTTTATTGGGGTACAGGGTGGAAAGTTATTTATGTTTAATTAATAATTAGTTGATCATTAATATTAATTCATCAATTCATAAATATTTATGGTATGTGTTTATTTTTATTTTGTGTGTGGGTTTCGGTTTTATAGGGGTAAAGTTTGGGGAGTAAATTAATTTTTATCTTTTTAATTTGTTTTTTAATTAATTATATTTCTTTAATTGGTAATTAATTATGTTAATTATGGAGGTACATTTCTTTTTACAGTTAGATGTGTGTTGTGAATTGTGTGGTGTTAGAGTAGGAAATAAAAAAAGATTACATTTATGTAATAATTAATGTTTTTGATTATAAATAATTTCTATGAAAAATAGTTATTTGTAAATTATTTTTATTTAAAAAAAAAAATCTTTTTAGGTATTTGTTAGATCTTAACATTATAATGTTTTTAACTCTTGTAAATTAATATTTTTATATGTTTTCTTTTTTTTAAATCTTTTGTGTTGTAGTTGATATTTTGTTTGTTTTTAATTTTGAACTGACTCCAATGGGAATATTATTTTTTACCCCTCTGCTATCCAACACTTTCCCTACTGTGGCACTCACTGGAGTGGGAACAGTAAGTTTTACCTCTCAGCTATCCAACATTTTCCCTACTGTTGCACTCACTGGAGTGGGAATAGTAATTTTTACCCCTCCGCTATCCAACACTTTCCCTACTGTTGCACTCACTGGAGTGGGAATAGTAATTTTTACCCCTCCGCTATCCAACACTTTCCCTACTGTTGCACTCACTGGAGTGGGAATAGTATTTTTTACCCCTTTGCTATCCAACATTTTCCCTACTGTTGCACTCACTGGAGCGGGAATAGTTATTTTTACCCCTCCGCTATCCAACACTTTCCTTACTGTTGCACTAAATGGAGTGCAAAATTGAAGTTTAAAGACTATTAAATATTTTAATGTTTTAATTTATAATATGTTTTCTTTATTAGATTTTATGTTATAGGTGTGTATATATATATATATATATATATACACACACACACACACACACATATATATATATATATATATATATGTATATATACACACACACACACTTTTATATATTTATAAAATTTAAAAATAAACTATTAATTTTAATTTATTTGTTTTAAAGTGAATATATATATATATGATATTTTATATATGCATGTTTACATTTTTTACATTAAATTTATTTCTTATATTTGCTAAAATGTATATTGAAATCCAAATATTTTTTTTTATAGTTAATTTTATTATTTAATATATTTAACATTTTTTACATATATAAAATAAATTGATATTTTATACATCGATATTTTTTACATTGATATTTGTTTTTCGATATTTTTACACTTACCATTATAAATATAGGATGTTGATATTTTTGACCGATATTTAGGACTCGATATTTGAGTATGGGGATATTTTGGGCGTCGATATTCTATCAGTGAACCGGTTAAACCATGCGTGCCTCTACCACGCAGCCCAAACCACACATGCCTTTACCATGTACTTTCGTGGTATAGGCATGAATGGTAAAGGGGTATTTGTGGCTAAGGTTGCCACTACCCCAAACCCCTGCCCCCGACGACCTCCTCACCCTGCGCTGTCCCTAAAACCCTGCCCCTTTACAAACACTACACCGACTCCCCCACCCCTGCGCGGACTCTACCCATTTCCCTCCCCTTGCCCTAAGGCCTAAAACCCTGCCTCTTTACTTACACTACCCTGAACCCCCCACCCGCACGCTGCCCCTTAAACTACACCAACTTCTTCCACTGCCCTGACCCGCCACAGCCCTCAAACCTACCCTGACTACCCATTCCCCTCTTCCTGCCCAAAGGCCTAAAACCCTGCCCCTTTACATACACTACCCAGACTCCCCGCTGTCACTAAAACGACCCGATCCCCGAACCCAGCCCCCCCCAGCCCACTTACCTCACAGTGTCTCTTCCTGGCATCTTCCTGCTTCCGTCTTCACCGTCTCCCGTCTAGCCAGCAGCTAGACCGCGCACTGCTTTAACCACACATATGCGTGATTAAGGCATATGCGTGCTTAAGGCAAGGGTGGTAGTGCTTGCGTAGTCGGAACACACGTGGTTAAGACCGCGGTGTTCCAACTGTTTCCCAGCGGACATTGCTCCACTTTTCTGCAATATATGTACTGTCATATTGTACTTTACTTTTGTACAGATTACAATAAAAACATGTTTAAAAAAAATTATATAAGGATCTTTGTCTCATAACGTCAAAGTTATAGTCATTAACACACCAGCACACAGGCTAATTGGGGAGACACAGAGGTGGCTCTTTGTTGATGATACTCTACTTTAGGTTTCAGACATACAGGCTCTGTACACAATTTGAAACAAAAAAGTCTTTAAAGTATCTACAAATTTCTAATGCAATACAAACCTAGTGGGTTTGGGTGGCATTTACCTGTCAAAAGGTAAGCTTTTTGGACTGGACTGCTTTTTTCAACTTGCTTTATTTTGACTAAAGGTAATCTGCAAATGATTTAAGGAATTTTGTAAGAAATTGGAGAAGAAGCTGGATCGGTCTAATTTATTCCATATGCAGCTAAAAGTATAGGAGGGACTAGCAAAAACTACATAAAATATAATTTTCATTTCTTCTAACCCACAGAGACCTTTTAAGTAGGATTTCAGAACTTGTTATTCTTTCCACAGATCTGGATAAAGAGGTGGATGCTAGTAATATTTTTTAAATACTTATTTAATGGAAACTATCTGTTAAAAAAGAAAAAATAAGCTGCAAAAGAAAACTAGGCCAAACGAGGGCAGAATTAATAATGCTAATAACAGACACAAAGTGCCCTCCTAATTCCAAACCGTTATGCTTATTGCGATTCCGATTGTCAGGGAGGTTTTCCCATGTGTGATGATACACCACCAATTTTCTTTTTTTCAGGTATCTTTAACTACTAGATAGTTTTCAATCACAAAATAGAAGGTCCATTGTGAAAACATTTAAAGGGTCAGTGACAAATTTATTTTGTCTTTTCGGTTTTAGTACAACAACATTTTTAAGCAACTATCCTTTTTTGCCGTTTTGCTTTTTTCTTATGTTCACTATTATTTCTCCAGATGTGTGTATACATTTTATAATCAACTTATATAAAACAAAAAATGGAAGAGACTTGGGCCCAAATGTTGTTGTCTCAATCAAACTGGGCAACAATTGTTTCTCAACATGTGTATGCCAACACCTTGCAGGCACACAAATACGAAAATTATTCACTGATGTGTGCCATATTTCTAGAGGTTCAAAACTGGAATTTATCTTGGAGGCATGTTTGTTACTCCAATCATGTAACCACTAAGCAGTGTGGGACCCAACAAATGGTGGGAATGCACTAAACATAACATGAGCTATAAGAATTTAAAGTACAATCTATTTTTAATTGGTTTCTGTAAATATTTAGAAAACATAAAACATGTTTTACTTGCCTTGTTATGTACATGAATTCCAAATCTCTCCTGTTCCACTGGATCCAATAATAGGTAATTTAAAATTGATTTCTTGACGTGAGTGGTATACACAGCTTCAATTTCCTTCATGAAAAATGAATAATATAAAAACATGACAACAATGAATATATAAAAAAAATTAGGACAATTTAATTAGTTATACATGCTACAGAATTTTTTTTTTTTTTTTAAATGTGCAATTTTGCACAATAAAGTGAATGAGATACGAAATGTGACTTTATGATAAAACATTTAGGGGCCGATTCCGATTCGGGCCGGAAATCTCTCCGACCGAGCCGGACCCGGAGAGATATCCGACCGAATCGGACCCGTGCAGCCCGACCGAACGAGTATGATGCGCACGTATGCCATCGGACTCGAGTCGGTCGGACTCCCATTGAAGTCAATGGGAGCCTGTCGTACAACGCGTACGCGGGCTCCCATTGACTCAATGGGTGCGATGCGGACAAGTGCGCCCCCTACAGCGTGTACGCAGCGAATCGATTCGCGCCGTACACGCACAGGTAGGGGGGACCCATGGGTCCCCCCTGTGTGCGACTCGCGCGGCTACGCGTACATGGGGGTGCAACACGGACCCCCAAAGTACGGCTCCGACAGCCCTTTCGAGCCGGAGTGCGCGGCTCGGTCGGACTGCTCGCGGCGCGCATCGTACTTACCCGGCCGGGGAACGTCTCCATTGCGCGGTGCGAGTCGTGTCCGTGCGAGTCGGTCGGTGCGGTTAGAGACGGGATCGAGTCGGTCGGAGCGGTCGGGACGCCCGGACGAGTCGGTCGGCGATTTCGCATCGTACTCGCTCGTCCGGACGCGCGTACGGATCGGTCGGGTAATAGGGCTCCGAATCGGATCCGGTTAAGCCGAATCCGATTCGGAGCCCTACCGGCCGAGATCGGAATCGGCCCCTTAATGACTGTGGGGCCGATTCTGATGCGGGTTGGAAAAGCTTCCCGACCGAATCGGTTGGGAAATGGTGTCCGACCCACTCGGATCGGGAAAGTCCGACCGGCGGAGTAGGATGCATCCGGATGCTTCCAGATACGATTTGGTTGAACTCCCATTGACTTCAATGGGAACATTTGTTCCTAACCGCATCAGAATTGGGCCCTCGGTCGGGAAGACACGTTCCCGATCCGATTTGGAAGGAGCAAATGCCGTTAGGAGGCCTTCCTAACCGCATCAGAATCAGGCCCTCGGTCGGGAAGCTTTTCCAACCCGCATCAGAATCGGGCCCAGTGTGTGGTAATATCATAATTTAAGACTGGGGAGGACCTCATTGGTCAAATATTCAGTGGGTTTGCTGATGTTCTGGGTATTTGTAATGTTGAGCATGGCCTCACCCCTCTATCTGTGATCCCAGTCCATAAATGGTTGGCTAAATTGAAATTTCTCTACCCAGTAACAGTTTCTCAATTGTCCCTATGGAACGGACATATTTGTTCACCTTACAATAGGAACTGTTAAAATATTAATGGACAATATGACTTTAACTAATTTTTGCAAAAGCATGTATGATGACAATACCATACAACTGGCCTTAGGGTACCTTCCAGTTTCACTCCCCCATCTACCATGCCTCTGAAAGTTTTAGCTTTTGAAAATCTGATTATTGAAGATATCACCATACTCAAAGATGCACCAGAATGTTCACCTTTCAGCATAAGTAAGAAAGAACAGCACTGATGAACCTTAAAACAATAAATAAAGAGAGTGCCGTAGAGCCAACAGACCAAAGGTGTAGCATAGTCATCTTAGAGACTCTCAAATAAAAACAGGAGATTCACAAACAATTGTTTAATCATGAACATACTCATTTGAAATCCTGGCATTCAAAAATTGAGGCAGCAGCTTAAGGGGAGAGGTAGGTTAACAATTTTGTTTAAACAGTAGACACCATACCCTCCGTAATATACGTGATACCCGAGATACACAAAAATTTGTAAGACTCATCGTTTAGACCAATCGTATCTGGCTGTGGATCGGGATTGGAAACAATGAGAAAATATCTCTATCTTATAGAATGCTTCCTACCAACAGCAACAACCTATGTGAGGGACAGCAGTAAATTAATAAATCAAGTTGAAGACTTCTCTTTTGAAATAAAACAAGACCTTCTAGTTTACCTGCATTGTTAATTCCTTTAAAAAAACATCCCTTAGGATGAAGGGATTCTACCAATAGAAACATGGCGTAATAAAGGACCTGCCCTCGTGGTTCCTAGTGAATTTTGATTTCACTACTAAACATTGCACTGAATAAGAACTATTTCCAATTTGACAGTGGTCATCTTCCACTGAAATGTATTTCTATAGGCACCTGCTTCACTTCTAATTCAGTCCAATTCTCTGTAGATAATACTCAATAAAACTGATCTTATCAGACAACAATCTTTACATGTACAAAATACATCTTCGGAAGTCTTACATTCACAATGTTTTCTTGCTCTGGCAGGGCAATTGCAAAACTTTAGGAAACTCTTTGAGCTGGCATAAATAATCAAGCAAAGACCTTGAATTTACTTGCTAATTTAGCAATAACTTTACTCCATTTTTAGATCTTACAGTTACAGTTAATGAAGGCAAATGGGAGATTGATTTTTGAAAGTCACCTGAATGTAACACCGTTTTACAACATAAGAGCAACCATTGAAGAGTCTTCAAGGATGTGTGCTAACTTTTAACCAATTGCTGCACATTTGGTGAAATTCAGAAGAACTGTGAATGGGAAAAAATATTTCAAAGAGGAAAAAACTCTGAGTGAGAAACTAGAGGATATAGGTTATCTCAATGATTAGAAAACATTCCGTGGAAAGGAATTGGTTCTGCCTCCCAGAGCTAGTAGCCACACAACAACCTGAAAGAATTGGTAACAGTTTACTTGTGTTATCTAATTCATCCCACAAGCAACAATGTTGTTAAACTCATGAAAAACATTGGATAGTGCGTTGCAGAGGAGCTGGAATCTATTTGTTTTCAGGAGAGGTAAGGACATGAGGGACCACATTCTTGATTGCAAGCAGTGGGATACCTGCAAATTCCTTGAGGGTTCCCAGCATTACTGGTCAGTTTAAGTGTTAGAAGCACACTGTTTATAATTTGACTCATAACATAAATAAGTTTTAAATATGGCAGCACTAGGCAGGTTACAAAGCTTTTGTAACTGCAACTCCACTCAAGTAATATATCTCATTTGGTGCCATGTAATTTATTATACATGGGACAAACGACAAAGTGAAATTATATAAAATACAACACAGAAGTCAGATTGGCTGCATCACTGCTAGTGCCCTAGTAGTTTCACATTACATGACAACAGATCACACAGAGACTAATATTAGATGGCAGGTTATGCAGATAATACAAAAAACCAAAGAGAGAGCGAGGATTTTGGGGTACGTCCTGATCCCCTGGGTTAAGCTACAAAAAAACAATGTGGACGGACCCTGTTATAGTGTGAATCTATCAATCACTTTCTATCAATACTTCGGGAGACCGCAGTAGGTTGTCTTACGGGAATCCTCATGGAACCAAATTGGTTTATCGGATGAAACCCCTCCCTTGCCCTGAATAGCTGCCTTTCTCTCTCTTAATTACTTTTGAACGGTGTCAGTAAGTATACCGACACCTGGTCCACACACCTTAGCGCGTGTGGTGGTACTTCACTTTTCACGTGGCGTTCACTTTGCCACTCACTTTTTTATTCTCGGTCCTGAAGAAAGCCCATTTGAATTCTTTAACGGGCTGAAACATGTAGACCACATCACCGAAACAACTACAGATCATTACTCCTTGTTAGTTGACCCCACATAGTTTTTAACCATACCCTGAGCCGCCACTAATAAAATTATTTGGTAAGGATTCTCAGAGGCATTTTTAACATTCACATTACACTTTCACACCACACCTGCTCCGCTGTAATCAGGCGTCGTAGCACAACCGGGCGGTACTAGGCCACCCGGTTGGGACCCCAATGATGAAGCATGACACCAACCAGGTTGGTGTGTGAGGGGTCTTTTAAATATACCTAATGGTCCTTGGACTTACCACACATAGTGATTGATAGATTCACACTATAACAGGGTCCGTCCACATTGTTTTTTTGTAGGTTATGCAGATAAACCAACTTGGAGAGGTCCTGCTACACATTACATGACAGGAAGCCACATAGAGACCGATATTAGATGGCAGGTCATATAGATAGACCAGCTTGCCAAGGTGCTACTGGACAAATTCGGAATAGATGTGAGTGTAATGAATGTCACAAAGCAATGGATGGAGTAATCATTATAATAAAAACACACACATATATATAGCTAGATATATGTAGCTCTCTATATAAATGCATATATATCTATATATATATATATATCTATATATATATATATATATATATACATACACAGAGATAGAGAGAAGAGAGAGAGAGAAAGAGATATTTAGTCCACCAGCTGTAGATATTCTTTGACTAATATTGTGAAACATTTCAGACCAGTATTTAGCCATTTAACGAACACTTCCAATATTTTTTATGTTGCTTCCATTGGCTGTAAGTTCTAAACTGTTAAGTTGAGCTGCCTTCATATTTTCTGTTACTAGCCCACTTTAAATATCAAGTTCCTGGTTTCCCATGACTCTCCACTTCATCTTGTACTACTGGAGTATTACACATAAAAAAAACAAATTTGGGATCTGAAATTTTTGTCCATATATTCTCCCCCAGCTCTACTTCTTGAAACCACTCACCGTTTCTATTTTTCAGACATAAAAACTAGACCTGGGACACAGAATGCCACGTATATCAGATATTATGCAAACTCACCTCCCATGCATTTTTACAATGGCTTCTCTGGCAACACTTGTGCTTTGTCTAACACAATCCCCATAGGAGAATATAGATACCTAAGCATGCCACTGACTGCAATTGTTTATACTCAACAAGTATGATGTTACAATTTCTCTAATGGTTTTACCGTCTAAGCAACTTGGTTTCTTTTCTGATACATTGCTTTACTTTGAGACCAAATGTATTCGTGTTAGGGTTTTTTTTCCTCAAAATCACTGGCTTTCCTTGGCGCTTTTTCCATCTCCTAAGGACTGATTCATTCGACTCGCCTGACACCTTGCGTTCCATTCTTGATGTGATGTAAGAACCATTATTTGCTTACTCTGGTCTTCTTTTCTACTGCTCATTATAAATAGGTTTCTCATTACTTATTTTCTTTTTAGATTTTTTTCCTCAAGGGACCACTAATTTGTAAGTATTATGCTACTTTTGTCACCTAACTCACTATGGTATTTGCAGTAATTGGAACGTAATCGTTTCACCTTCTATAGATGTCCAGGGTTAAATAAGCAGCACTTTGCCATATATTTACCACCTTCAATTATTTAAGTTATTGCCACTATGAATTCCTTCCAAAATGGCCTTCAAATTTTCCATTCGCCTGATTTGTGTATTTTCTGCAGAACACTGCTCTTGCTCCTATTTCTTCTTCTTCCTGATGATGATGATCCTATTAGTGTACCTAAACTACAAATTATTGACCAGAATTTTGAATAATGACTGTCTCGCTGCAGATACTTTATATTTTATTTAGTCTGGCATTGCTTTCTTTTGATACACCTGTAAATTGAATTCTGTTTTTATCATGGGTTATACATGGTATGATCATCTGCTATACTGAGCTGAGCCCTAGTCTTTATGATACTGTTGTTCTCATTCAAATGATATTGTTATATCGAACAACACTATATCTCAACCTAATGGAGAAATGAGTACATGGTGCTCTAGATAGCTCTTTCTTGTATTTCAGTACTAATTTATGCATACTACATTGAAGGACTATTAAATGTTTATCTTGGATCTAAGTGGATCAATGGCATTTTATGCAAAGATTACCTCACTAAAACAATGAGATTCATTATATTTGAAGGCCAAGGTTTCGTAGAGATTTCTAGGGCAGCCAATGTTGTATTAATTTTGAATACATAAAATCAAGCATGTTAGAAATGCTATAAATGATGTCTCCGTTCAGTGCGATTCAATCCACCTGCTGATGATTAGGCCATACTGCACAAATGCACCTTTTCCAATCTTTACATGTAGGGCACACGGTCCTGTCTGTGCCACTGCAATCTTTAACTGGGTGCACCGGGCACAGACCAGGTCATTGCGCCCTATCACAATCAATGAGCTACCGCCAACGCAGCCATAAACTCACACCTGCCTTGAAGGCAATGCATAAGTGAAAGGCAGACTGGCTGTTTGAAGATGCAGTTTTGCCTTTTACTGTGCAGGCTGCAAGTGGCCTACACTTCAAAGTAGGACAGAGATCCTCTTGCTGGTGATTGCAATGAATGACTGCACTCACTTTTGCAAGGGGATGTTTGGAGGTCCATAGGAGTCTCTTCCCCCCTTTTAAGGAGCGTGCTAGGGATACACCATCTGATAACACCTGTTTGCGGCATACAGTCAGTGCGCCCATGATATCTCCTTTGCCTCTGCTCCACCTCAGAGAAAAAGTTCTCATTTTCATGGTGCTATGTCCCCATGCAAATGAAGGAATGCCCCTTTATATCATCTCAGGCTAGATTTGTGCCAGCACAATCTGATGCACGCTTGATGCTCTGCTTGGTCACTTTTGATAATACAACCACTGCAGCGTAAAAACAGGTTAGATTCCTTGGTGCCATTTTGGCAGCTTCTGTGATACAGAACTGAACAGATTTCGCTCCTGTCCATAACGCATATTTTCGCACCAGGACAAAAATGTGGAAAATGGATTTTGCAACTTCCTGTGTCACATTCTGTCACAGATTCTTCAGCAAATAAAACCTACTCCATTCACAATACCTTTTGAAAGTAATAAGCTAATTGATTTTTTACAGGTTTTGTCACTAGTTTAATAAAAATCGTAACAAACTGATTCTGCATCAAAGACCAATATTTCAACATTTGAAAAGTTGTAAAGTACTTTATTCACCTATTGATATGTTAAAAGCAAAACAAGTTGTACAATCAGTTTTATCCATTTTCTGCCCTGTTACAAATTCCGTTTGGTCTATTTCGTATCTCACAAATAGCAAACAGAGTGCACTTGTATATGTACCGCTGCTTCCATCCTTTTGTGAAGTGTCCCTGGTATGGCCCTGGCTGCACAAGGTTGTCTGCCAGGGCAATTAAAACAGCTCGTACAGAAAAACACTTCTTTGTGCCTCAGTAGTCTAATCGCCTTTGTTCTTTCCACTCTCAGCCGCTGACAGACAATTAAGCTAAGCATCTGTTAAAAACCTTTGCCTTAGAAATTTAAGATTAAGGACCATTATTTTCTGCTAATATTTCATGAGCAAACACTTAAAAAGCGTGAAAAGTCTACCAACGAATCTTTACATTCATGTATGAGTCGTCACACCCCGGAAGGCCTATTTTAATACAAAAAGCAAAAGCAAGTACTAAAACCACTTTAAATTTAGTCCACATAAACTTGATTTCTATACGGATTGTTTTTTTTTACATTTTCTCTTTTTCATTAATCAAAATTAACATTAATTGCTTGCTATTCCCGATTGATTTCACAGCCATTGATCCTCGTTATTCAGTTAAATGGTGTTCAAGATGTTTTTCTTTTTCCGTTTGATCAAAAGTAAACCATATAAGATATTAAAACCGCAGAGAAATTGATTTTATGATCACAAAAACCACACTTTACGTTATTTACTGCCGGGGCTGTGTTTCCCGCTGGAAGTCTTGATCTTGATTGCCAGGAATGGCTTCAATTTACAGATTTATAGGTGATGCATCAGACTTTAAAAGCAAAGGCAGGCAGTGCAGTTATCTGGAGGCGTTCTGGGGGGGGGAGGGGAGCTCTGTAAAATATGTTTCTTCTGTTAATCAGAGAAACCGCAGCACACCTTAACCAATGAATATCCAGTTTAAAGCATGGAAAATGTAATTTTGGAATTTAAGCTCACTACACCCAATTACAAGAAAGTCACACAACATGTATCAAATCCAAAGTGTTAATGGGTCAATATTATTAATATTTCTGGTGGTCAAATGGAGACACTCTCTGTCCTTTGCCATACAACCAGATCAATTTCTTTCTTAAGGGAAGATCCCATGCATAATGTGACAATATTATTGTGATGCTGTGATGTGGCCAGAGACTTCCAAAATACTAGCATGGGCAATGAATTGTGATAGGAGGACTTTTGGGAGAGTGAAGTGTCAGGGCATAAGATGCAAACAGCAGGACTTGGTTTACTCTTCTACTTGCCTCAGAGTATTGAAATACCAGTATCAAACAGAGAAAGAAAGAAATACACCAAGAAAAGCCTGAGTACTGACCGAATATGATTAAGCCTTCAAGGAAAAATAATCTCTTGTGTGGTCTTTCAGGCTTCCATCGGAAGAAAAATAATTCTCAGTCAAAGTGTTGATATGAAGGGAAAGTAGATTGAAAGCAGATTAACTAGAGAAAGGGGTAGGTAGGATCAACAAGATAAAGAAAAAGTAGCTGTAACTCAAAATCCTCAGACAGGGGGCTCCTCTACTGGAGCCGGGAAACAACAGTAACAAAGATTTGACTGATCCTTCTATAATAGGTTTGCCTATTGAGCATGAACACTTTATGCCGAACAGTGTGCAGGGGGACGGTGGAGAAAAACTACCTCTTCGCACATGTGCACAGACCTCGCCCTGGCCAATCTCAGCACCAATATCAGAGTTGAATGTCTTTGCTTCTTTTCTTCAAGTAAGATCATGTTGGGGTGAAAAACTTTAGTAGTGAATATCCAAAAGCACCAAACACCGGTGAGATGAGCCACATAAATTGAGTGAATCAAAGAGGGTTGTGCACTGGGATGGCGAGAACCTTAAAAGAAGCGTATTACTAAACAAGGTACTGCTTTGCTACAATCTTGCTACACAGCCTGTGTTATCTCGAAGATTATGTTCTAAGCCACCTTTATACTCTATTTAAAGGCAATCAACTGAAGTGTGTTCCCTTTCTCTTCCATTTGCTCCCTAAAATTAACATTAAATATATTCTTGTAATTAAGGGAATCCTAATATGCGCAATGATTAGCTTATTAAGCAGACTGGTCACTTTCTTTACTAAAGTATCAAGTATGGGATTTTGAATTTTAATAGTCACCATACAAGAGCCCTCACAACCAGTCTCAACTCTAGCATGTGGAGTGGTGCTAATTAATGTTTACTCGCCTTCTCCTCAGGCCCCACCATTTTCACTATCTTCATCTTTGTGAGGATCACTGACAATGTATGCCTCCTTAATGCAATTCGCAGTGGAACAGATAGGATGCCACAAAATTTCTTCTTGTATTACATCACATACGTAAGTGGCAACTTCCCTCACAAAACGTAATATGGATATTGAGGACAACCTGCAGAAAGGTTCTCAGGTTTTAACTGGGTCAATTGGAAATGTCTAGGATGAACTCTCCTCAGTACTATTCAACCTTCCTTTGAAATGAGGACAAACTGTGTTTTCTTGTAATTGCCTTATGCCGATAATATGTCATAGTGAACACAGAAAAGATATTGATGGCCCCACTTTTTTAATTATGATATTAGTGTCAATTTCTGAATTTGGGGGGGGGGTCATTACGATGGCGGAAGGCCCGCCACCGCCAGCAGTGCGGTGGCGGGCCTTCCGCCATCGGAAAGCAATTTTCCCCCCGCCACATTACGATGGCAGGGGGAATCTGACCGCGACCGTGGCGGGCGCAAAGACCGCCCGCTACGGATCCGCCACAGGCAATCGTTACGATTACCTGGCGGAGCGGTCAGCATCAGTAAAATGGTGGTGGTGCCTAGCAGGCACCGTCCGCCAGATTAGGATGCTGGCCGCAGCCAGCCTTTCCGTGGTGGGTAAACGGCCATTGAAAGGCTGGCGGGGATTGGTCTTGGGGGCCCGTTGCGGGCTCCCCTTGTGTTGGGGGAGGTGGGTGTTCACTGGGGGGATACCTATGGTACCCCCCCCTACATTTCCCTGCACCAGGTGGCAGGCACCGTGTGGTGCCTGCTACGTAGTGCAGGGAAACGCATGACATACATTTTTAGTATTGCGGCGGGTGCTGCATCCAGCAGCACCCGCAGCAATGTTAAAAATGCATGATGCGACCGCCACAGTGGCGGTCGCATCATAATTACATTGGCGGGACTGCTGCATTGCAGGCGGGCGGTCCCAGTACCCGCATCGAAGGCAGAGGGACTCAAGTCCGTCCACCATCGTAATGATGCCCTTGGTGATTAGGACTACCAAGTGCTTAAGGCAATCAAAGCAGCGCATTTGTTACTGAATATATTGTAGACTAATCCTTTTCCATGGGATTGTTGTTTCTCAGGAGGATTTAATGGATCCTTCCTCTGAGCTGCAAACCAAATGTAACACTATGGGGCCGATTCCGATTCGGGCAGGAAATCTCTCCGACCGAGCCGGACCCGGAGAGATTTCCGACCGAATCGGACCCTAGCAGTCCGACCGAACGAGTAAGATGCGTTCGCATGCTATCGGACTCGATTCGGTCGGACTCCCATTGAAGTCAATGGGAGCCGGTCGTACAACGCGTACGCGGGCTCCCATTGACTCAATGGGTGCGAGGCGAACAAGGGCGCCCCCTATAGTGGGTACGCGTCGACGCGGGTTGCGCCGTACACGCACAGGTAGGGGGGACCCATGGGTCCCCCCTGTGTGCGAATCGCGCGGCTAGGCGTACATCGGGGGTCCGACACGGACCCCCAAAGTGCGGCTCTGACTGCTCTTTCGAGCCGGACGGCGCGAGTCGGTCGGAATGCTCGCGGCGCGCATCGTACTTACCCGGCCGGGGAACGTCTCCATTGCGCGGTGCGAGTCGTGTCCGTGCGAGTCGGTCGGAGCGGTTGGGTCCCGCGAACGAGTCGGTCGGCGATTTCGCGTACGTTCGCATTGTACTCGCTCGCCCGGACGCACGTCCGACTCGGTCGGAAACAGGGCGTCCGAATCGGATCCGGTAAAGCCGAATCCGATTCGGAGCCCTACCGGCAGAGATCGGAATCGACCCCTAAGTCTCCATGATATCTGGAGATAAAGTGTATTATTCTTGGCAGTACCTTGTTTAAAGAATATTTTCATCCTTATGTCACTTACTATGTGTATCTAACTAATCTCTCAGCCTTAGTAGTGTCTAAGACAAGGGCCGGGCAGTCCACTCAGATTTCACAGCTGCCACTCACAGAATCTCACAATACATGAAGTAACGGGCTTTGAGGAAGGATCCCCATCATACGAGAAGGCAAGGCATGTACCTTAAATGGAGAGGGAAGATAAGAGAAAAAAGCTAGCCCTCATCTTCCAGGACACACACTTGCATACGAATATGACTTGTTACAACGCGAGTCATTACATCGCGTGCCATTACAACGCGGTCGTTACAACGACCGCGTTGTTACCTCGCAAAGCCATTACTACGCAAGTCATTACATCGACTTGCAGTAGATGGCGCGCTGACATTAGAAATGTATAATTTACTATTCCAACTCCAGCCTACGTAACAGTAGGGAAGGTGTTGGAATAGTAAACTATACTATTCCTAATGTTAGTGCGCCATCTACTGCAAGTCGATGTAATGACTTGCGTAGTAATGGCTTTGCGTGGTAACAACGCAGTCGTTGTAACGACCGCATTGTAAAGGCATCGCAGTGTGATGAACGCGATGTAAAGGTCGTCTCCCTTACACACCAGTGCAGGAAGGGTCTCATTATAATACCATGAATATGGAGATGGGATAGACATAGATATAAACAGAAACAAAGCGTTTGATCCGAGGACACTTATGAGTGTTTCAGCCAACCTATGGTAGGCCATCAAATTATGGACGTTGTTTTTAGTTTCCTTTTGTATAGATGAGACTCAAGGCTTGAACCAGCTGTCAGCCTGATGCACATTACTGGTTATAATAATCTTGTCCAATAAGCCAAGCCCAACACTGAATTATTGGTAGGGTAAAGTGTCAGTGCTAGAAATCTACCTTATCACATAGTCAATTTTATGTAAGCTGGCAGGCTCAAAATCTATAATGACAGTGATGAGCTGTTTTTTTTTACTCCTATTTTCATAAAGTTCATTTAGGTATTTTTTTTTTACAACATTTTACAGTCCCATGAAGAGTAGGGCTACTGCAATGTGTCAAGATTCATTTTCATACCAGTTCAATTCACAAGTATGTAGCCTTTCTAAGCGATTTCCTTAGGCCCAGTGTAAAATGATTGATATCTTAATGACTGGAAATGAATATGTAAATTCAGTTGTGAAAGCAGGAATACCAATGATTATTTTGGTAAAATAATTTGGTTATTGAGATAAAGAAAATTGATGCAGTTCCAGCATACCATTAACAAAATGAGAGAAGTCAGAACAGAGCTGCTCATTAGAAACTAAAGTAAAGTAAATATGGGACAATGTTGTGCCTTGATTACTATGGCCTCTCTGGACTGTCATTCATTTGTTTCCAAAATACACAATTGTGTACTCTTCTTTTCAAATTAAGGGGTGTATCTATCCAGGTCCTTTAATTCACAAAGTTTAACTAGTTTTCTATTCTATTTATTCTTTTTATATGTACTATAAACATAAAATTGTATGTTTATTTGAACAAAAACAGAAATATAGCACAGTTAAATATAGTTTAATACTGTATATTCATCTGGTATGGATTTCCCAGATGTGGAAAATTTACATTTCTTGTACAAAGTTAGGTGAATTTTCAAATTTAAGCACTATATAAAGTTGTGAAATTCTGAAGTTTGTATTTAAAAAAAAAAAAAAATATATATACCCTTGAAAAATATCTTGGCAAAAACATTTGCTGCAGTAAAATATGTTTTACTTATTTTGCCAACATGATTATTTGTAAAGAGTTCCTGTACAGCTGTTTACCAAAGCATCACATGACAATCAGCAAATGGTACGCAAAATATATGTTTTAAATTTGGAAATTATCTTTTAGAAAACCATTTTTTATAGAATTGTTTTGTCTTTTTTTGCATTAAACACTCTTTTAGAAATTGCGTAACCTTTACAAAGTTTGTTGCCTAACTCCATTAAGTGTATGGAAGGAAAGGTTTGCAACTG
This sequence comes from Calotriton arnoldi, assembly GCA_963921515.1. NCBI lineage: Eukaryota > Metazoa > Chordata > Amphibia > Caudata > Salamandridae > Calotriton > Calotriton arnoldi. The sequence continues at coordinate 525,118 of CAWUFW010002155.1, read as the reverse complement.
TGCTCACCCTTTTTGATTTGTGTTGTTGATAGCTAGAAAATATTTAAGACTTTTGAGGCATTTAAACAATTTGAGACAAGGGACTGTCTTCTAACAGCATTGTCCACGTGCATGCACACTTTAGTTTCTTTAGGTGAAGGAAAGAGCATAAAGAGAGTAAGTAACAGAATTAAGGTAAATGTTATGCTATAGCTTTTATATGCTAGCAAAGTCAAGTCATTTTTGAGTTCGCCTGGTTTCATGCCCAAAAGCAATTTTCTCATGAGGTTCAACATATTCATTCCAAATACACTCTTTAGAAATCACACAGTGTCTTTCAGGATACTGTGCATTAGTAAAAGCCAATCTGAAGCTTACTTATTATCCAAGCTGTGATGTCCTAATTGCCTATTTATGATTTCGCTACTTTAAAAAGCAGTTTCACTGTTGGCATTTAGGAAAACATTGGCAATAAATGGAATATTTAGTGTAGACTGTAGTTCATAAACTTATTTTTTTTTTACCAGATTTTAAAAGTGGAAATAACAGATTCAGTTTTAGGATTCATAGTATATATGTGCTGTAATTTGTAGAGCTCAAACGTAGCTTGGGACTAATGGAGTGCTGAAGAAGGGCTTCAAACCCAGGAAGATAAAATCATTGGGGGAAAGTCAAACGCTGCTTTAAATGAACACCCTTTAAAAAAAAATATCCGATAGAAGGCAAGAGGGCGACAGCTTCTTGGAGGACACCAATGACAATTATAAATACTAGGCATGAATTGTTTATTACACGTATGTATACAAGTGAACTACGTTAGTGTGGATTATTTCATATTTGTGGGTTTCCAGCAGGGAATTTATCATTTTCTCATTTCATACTACATTCTTTTTGCATTAACCATGATGCAAGTGTAACAGATTCTGATTCAACTACTGAACTCTTTCTGCACAGCAAATTAGTCCACATCTATACTGTGAAAACGTGTTCAAAACAAACAGTAGAGTTCAAAACATAAAGAAGAGTTCAAAAACAGAAGAGTTCAAAAGAGAACAGTTATTTCCATGGCCCCTGATTGTGTCGTCCTCATCCATAACATAAGTTTTATTTGTGGTGATGTCAAAGGAATAATAAACACTTAAAAACTATGTCAGATCTGAACAGATCGCTTTGGTTTGACGTATTGTGTGAACAAACTCCAACAGTGTGTTTTGGGGTGATTGCATTGTCTTTTAAGAAGGGGATAAGACCCACCAATGTAAGGATGAATTTATCTCTCAATAAATCAACAGCAATTTAACACAGAGTCCTCATTGAGTAACAAATGCATTACAAAAATGGTCAACCTAGAAACCATTGGAGGTAATTAGCAGCTATATATCATACACAAGGTTTTGTAAGGTGTATGTCCAACAGTTTACAAATGTAAATCAGTACTCAATCCTTAGCATACGGGAACAAGAGTATTCCTGTCTGTTACCCAAACAATATTCAATTTGAAGGAAATACTGCATACTGAGCACTAACAGGCAAATTAGACAAAAAAAAGTTTTGCAGGGAACAATGCAAGCTTAACTGATCAATAACTAGGAAGTGGAAGTAGGCAAACTCTCTCTCTTTATATATATAACAGCTATGTTACTATATGCTGCTCCAGTCTTTGTTACCATATAAAATGGTAAACTCATATTACGGTGCTCACTCTTCTGGTTTCTTAGACAGTTAACACAACAGGCACTGATCGGATTGGAGTTCGGTCTGACATAGGCAGGAATATTAGTGGAAAAATCTTGCCTTCTGTGTCACTTTCACCTGGAAAATGCTCCAACAATTTCTATGTTGGGGACTTTATGGGACGATCTTGGGAACGATAGAGAAAACGTATTTAAAGCCAACTTTTTAGAGAAGACAGAGAAGTTAAGTGTTTAGAAAGAGTTCCTAGGTCTAGAGATAAACACATTTCAGACCACACTTGCATACTTCAATGTGTTTCTTAGAAATCCTAGTGGTGGCTTGTGTCTGAACTTCAACTTTTGATTATACGTCAAGTTTAAAATGTTTTGCTTTGCAGCACTACAGCGGGGGAGACTACTGCTCCCAGCAAGCATCTGGCTGCAGTAGGGCCCGAGGCATCGCCATTCCCGGCTAGCCCTATGGTTAAAAATGTGGGTGTGCAAGGGGACCACGTTAAATAAAGTAATTTTAAAAGATTGCCTGGCAGTAGACCATGCCTCTTGTGTACCGTGGCTTAAATCGTTGAAGAGTGTTTAACAAGCGTGGGGAGAGGGGATCTTTTTACCTACCCGGACCGGGTCAATAAGACGGACCTAACCACCATAAAGGCAGCCATCTTCACGCAGCAGATTGTGGCCAGGGAAGAGAAGGAGTTTTTGAAGCCCAGTGTTCGTCGTTTTATTATGTTAAGAACAACACAGATGGAGGAGCCGTATTTACTGGGTTTTATAAACTCATATGACAGATTCTGATTGACCCGGTTCAAGTTTGACCTTTTTTATCTCCTCCTCGCTCACCCCAGGGGTCAGAATAAGGGCCACATACTATCGTCCTGTGGTTGCAAGGGAAAATCCCCACAGGACATGGTCCATTTTACGATGTTCTGTAGTTTTTATGATACCCCCAGGAAGTCCTTTTTAATCCCGGTTCTGAAAAAGGCCAATTTTAGGGAAGAGCGACCCGCTTTTATTTTTTTACAAATGCTCACGGGTAGCACTGTTTTTTATGTGCTTAATTTTTTTAATCTGTCATTAGGCTTAGGTCTAGATGCGATTAACTAAGTTGTGTTATATACACCTTTCTTGGCACTAGGCACTTTGTAAGGGCTGGCTCCTAAGTCAGACCATTTTGAACTCTTAGAGAGGCGATACATTGTGCTACCCGAATAACTCCCTATCATTATGGTACTGTATGTAAGCCATTTGTGGTTACGCATTTCTGTGTTTGTCCAACCTATGTCCTTGTACTTTGGCATGCTGTTGAAAGGACTATTTTTATTGTATTTTTATTTGTGCTTTTAAAATTTGAAACCGAAGAAAGAAAAGAAAGGAGTTGCTATTTGTTGAGGTGTAAGTACATCTCAACTACTTGTTCACACAGAGAAAATACTACAGACCTCCCAGAGGTAACACTGCTTCTTTTTATTGAGATATTGTCTTGTATTTATCAGAATGTGTTCATCATCAGCCTGTTTTAATTGTAATACTTAAATAGCATACAAGCCTGGCAACCTTGGGCTGACTTCTCCTACTCATTTCATACATATTGGGATGCACTCCTTGGAATTATGCTCCACATTCTGATTCACCTGTCTCCCTAAATTGGGCTCAACAATGAGTAGGTACAAATAATTACAAATACTCTATGCCTCACAGATTGCTTGGAATGGATCTTATAAATGAATCATTCATTTCAATATTCTAATTTATTTTTTTACCTGATGGCAGCAATACTTTTTAAGAAAAACAGTGTTAAGTGTTGTCCATTAAACTAATGGCCCTGTGAAAGTTGCTTTAAATATGCCCTGCAAAGCTACATATTAACCTAAAATGTCTCTCAAAAAACCAGGGGAAATGTTATCACTTGAGTATTATGGGGTGGGAAAGCAGTGTAAGGCTTGTGGCAAAACCAAGTCTCTGCTATTTTCATGACATGGACCATTTAGAAAGCCACAGCTTGCTAGCCAGAAGGGGTAGGAAGGGGCTCCATTGGAGCCCTGGTGTTTCTAATGCTAAGCCATATCTGCCCATATACTGTGTCATCCATCCCAGCATTCCCCCTGCCTTAGCCCTGCAATGGTTAAGGAATTCAGAATGGTGTATCAGTGTAAAGTTTCACATCTTATGAGAATAAAGCTGCCATCTTTGTCAATAACGTATCTTTTTGGTTAAAATATGCAGAGAACAAAATATTTGACACAAAGAAAGTTCTTATACTCTGCGGTCATCTTATCATTACCTAATTCAAGAGTACACCACAAAAGGACTCCAAGCAGTCCACCTATGTTAGTGCACCACAAAGGGCTTGCAGTAGCAGAAAGAAGTTATTGTGGTCTTACAATCCAGAGGCAAGGATTAGTTCTAATCAAACCAGCTGTACGGGAAGTATTGAATTGGTGTGAGTCTGTCACCTCCCTTAGCACTACCACTCAACCTTCCCATAAGGCATCTGTTCTCACATGTGAGGCGTTTGTCTGGCAGAGGTGTGACAATGGACTTCCCATCCCTTAAACTGTTGGAATAATGCTTGAAAAGAATATTGACAAAAGGGTGTTCTAGGTGCAAAGCAGAGCGCCCTTTTATTTTGACTCAGGCCCAGTCATTCTGGTCAAGTTTCCCTATTCACATAGAGGTACTATGACTTCCAAAGAAAGTTTTGCCTAATCAATGGCCCCAAGGAATGGCTGAAAAGAAATACTATAATCCCTTTTTCCTAGGTTACGTCAGCGCTCTAAGTGCAGACCTTTTGAATTTCAATTTCACCTATGCATCCTGTTGCTGTGCTGCCTATGTATATATATTGTTCCCTTAGGATTCATGATGAATTGCCCTTTTGAGCTTAAATGTTTCACTTTGAACTATGTTAAGTGTTTTGTGACCAGTAAATTTAAAACCTTATCCATTTAAATCCATCCTCGATATAGCACGTTCTTACTTCTTAAGATTAAGAATCCACCACAGCTCCACCAATGATGAACCTTTAATACATTGACATTGTTTCATTATATACATTTTGAGGATGTAAAAATGTGAAGACAACATGTCAAGCTACTAAAGATCCCTTGCATCTCACAAAAAGGAAACCATTTAGCCAAAATGTGTGCTTGCATCAGCCATAGTCCTACTTGCACATCCATTCCTCCCTACTGCTCTGCCCTGCAGAGAGACTGTTTCAGTTTGTGGCTATATGGCAATGTTGTGGCATTGACCACCACATTACATCTTCTGATCTTGCTTATTTGATATTTTTACCATTTCCTGCATTTACCACAACTCCAACAGACTGACCCAGACCACTGAGAAAATTATACTTTTCAGAAAAATGACGGTCTACCTGGGGCCGTATCATACATACGGCGCATTTTCCTTGTTTGCGCCGGGGTCACCTTTTAAAAGGTGCACCCGACGCAAACAAGGAAAATGCTCTGTATTAGGATGAATGCGCTGCCACCAGGGCAGCCGCAAACTCGCGCTGCCCTGGGGCAGACCTTCATGTGAAAAATGGAGCAGCTGCTTTAAAGCAGCTCCGTGTTTCACAGTGCAGGTGGCAACCCACCTGCACATTTAAGGGGGATTACGGATACCCTTGCAGGTGGGTGCAGTGAGTGACTGCACCCGCCTGCAAGGGGATGTTTGGGGGGGTCCATGGGACCCCCTACCCCATCCAGAGGGATGCTATCAGGGGGTACACTGTCTCTGCGCCCGCGTCTGTAATACAGCGTGGGAACAGAGGCAAAGGGATTCCCTCTTTTGCATGGGGCCACGTGTCCATGCAAATGAGGGTACACCCTCTGATGATAACGCTGGAGCTTTATGTGCGTCAGCGCTATAGGTATTACAGAAAGGGACGCACAAGCGTCTGCAAACCCTTCTGTAATACTAAAATGCCCTGGGGGTGTGCAAAGCGGGTGCAAATGCCCATTGTGCCCCCGAGGCATTTTCGTAATATGGCTCCGGATATACTCTTCTGGGTAAATTATTTCAGGTTCAATGAAACAGTGACAGCCAGTGCAGGTAAGAGCGGTGCGGAGAGTGCAAGTTAAGTGGTTAACTTTTTTTACATTTTATTTTCCCTCTTCGTCGTCTGTCGACTACCTGCCTTCCCCTGCCCCACTGCATCACCGCTCTTACATGCACCGGCCGTCACTTCAATGAAGTCCAGAGAGATAGAGATCTGAACCTAGTGTAACTTCCATAATATCATTTGACACAACCACAAAAGATGCTAGGGTAGGGGGGCAATGTATTTTTCTTCTCTAAATCTTTATACAGGTATACAAGATAATAGGATAGGACACCTCACCCAATGATATTGTTGCAAGCTTCATCATAGGCGAGCTATCTACACTGTGGTAGGAATAATACCACCATGGCTGACCCAACAGTTTACCGGGAGTTCTTAATAAAGAGGTTCTGTACATAGACAAGGTTTGAAAAATACCTTGGGCAATCCTGCGGAATTTCTCCTTTACTAGTTGGGTAACCCAGGTATGATTAAAAATTAAATGGATGGATATTAGCCGATATACAAAGTATCTTCGAGCCACATATAAATGATATCTCTAGGTCCAATTAGCCAACATGTTTCAGCCTTGTCCTTGCCCACATAGGTCAAACGTCCTTTGTCAGGGCTGTCCTACATACTGCCTGTCTAACCCTATTCAAACCATGTTGTTCTAGGAGGCAACGGCTTTCATACCTTAATATTTTTACTCAGAAGCCTCCAATCTAGGTTAATGAGGTGTTGTGGCGAGGGGACACCTCCTTGTAATTACTGACATGACAGTTTCGGCGAGACAAAGGCCTTGTACATTTGTAAGTATGAAGGTCAGCACCTTTTCCTCGAGTGTGCGACTCAGGTGAAGGTAGAAATCCTAAGCCCTTTGTCAGCTAAGACATTTCTCAATGGGTAGCCATGACAGAGGAGGATGACTGCTCTTGAGTCTCCCTTTTGGCTTTTTGTGACCTGTATACTGGAGAATTATCGGGGTTAGCCAAATGTGTGGATGGCCTATCTCTTTGATTCATGGGTGACGGGGAGAGCTCTGTGGTCCAAGCACTGCTATATTACCAACTCTGCATTTACCCAGTACAGCTTTGTAGTTTTGCAAGTTGATTTGTTACACCACGCTATGAGAATGAACCCAATCAGTGAAACAAGCGGAGTAGATAGTATGACCTAAAACATTGTACTTTCTGCAAACTAGTGAATTAATGGATGACAACTGCCACATGATTCTGTGGATTTCACCCATTTAACCATAAATACAACTGAAATCAGCTCCGATATTTGATGATAGACAAGATTTAATAACCCTGTATTTTGTTTGCACTTGTGAACTTAGCCAAGAGTATGCTTACCTCCCTCTCAATAATCACACGTTTACCCAGTGGTATTATTTTCTGGTGTTCTAAGAAGCATCTTTTGTGAGTGTGAAGTCCCCATCCCCTTCAGCCCCAAAGACGTTAACTTGCTAGGCTCTTACTTTCTAGATGACTGCCAAGAGCAAAATGCTGTGTAGCTTTATCTTATGGGTAGCTTTGACTTCTTAAAATCCCACAATGTGTAAAGAAACACCATGGGGAAAATAAATGCAGTCATTCATGCAGAGGATTCTATGTTTTCTCAGATGAGAGAGGCAAGGCCACTTTCACCATACTGTACACAGAGTAATTATTCCGTAAATTCAAATGTAAAATGTCACCATACAAAACTGAATTGAGCAATAAAATTGATACTACTGACAGTTACCGCCCGGACATTCCTAAATAAGGGCAAGATTTTCTGGATGTGGTTGTGACGGGGAATAAGACTATAACGCTCCATCTATAAACATTTAAGTTGCTATGAAAGGCATGTTGAGGATTAGGAGTGCCTTCAACATTTTAACTTTTACTGATGAAATAGCATGCATTTTGAGAGGGAGAGCACTACAAAATGCTTGGCATCTGCTAACTGTACTTTGGTTTGTGTCACTGAAAGTGGTTGAGCTTATTGCCCATTTTCCACTGAAACACTACCATGTTTTTGGAATTCCAATGAAAGGGCTTTATAGGCTGACATGGGAGCCCAGATGTTATTTGCTGTAGTTAATGCTGTTCCAATTATTTAAGGCAATGATGGAATTAGCCGCCATCAATCAGAGTCTTAACCTTCTCATGAACATATATCTATTCTCATGTGACTAAGAAACATTGGGCTCACTTCACCTTGTTCCAAGAAATCTAATGTCTTAGAGGAGATGAATGATGTAAATGCTCTCTGACTTGCTCATAGGCTCGGAGGGCTATATGTAGGTCTTCTTTGGAAGTTCTGTCCACATTCAGCCCCCTCTTCTTGCAGAACTCCTTCAGCTCACTCCCAGTGTATTATGCTAGGTAGTTGAGATCCATGGATATCCTGACAAGGTATCACAAGTGCAACAATAAAATGAGTCCCAAATTGATGAAGGTGAAGCAGGAGTCAAATTTTAAAAAAAATGACCAATTGAGAGAAAAAAGAGAATTTAAAACTTGTAATGTTCTTATGTATAGAGTAGTAGTGAACACCGAATTACTATATGGTATTGCACAAGCAAGTCTTATCCTCACCCCTGAACACCAAGGTTAGAAATGGGCTTTCTAGTTGTCAGAGTATGCACACTGTACAAGCAGGAACCACCACTCTAGTCAGGGTAGGATAAATGCACACTAAAAGATAACCTGTGCTCACCCTCTGGTAGCCTGACACAGAGCACTCAGGCTTATCTAAAAAGGCATTGTGTAAAGTATTTGTGCAACACACACACACACACAAACACACACAGTAACACCACAGAAATACTCCACACAGGGTTAGAAAAATAGATTATATTTTTACAAGTAAAACAAGACCAAAACGACAAAAATCCAATAAGAAGAACTGGTGTTATGAATTTTTAAAGAATAAATCAAAATGTAGTGCTTAGAAGCAAATAGCGCTTAGGTGCAAGTTTGAGGTCCCACTGGACCGGGGTGAATCCAAAGTTCAGGCCGACTGCGATGAAGGGCAGGCCAGCTTCAGGGCTTACGTAGGTCCCACTGACAAAGTACCTCAGATGGACGTCGACAATGAAGACTCGATGTGTCAGTTCCGATCCGCACAGGCGATGAAAGGCTTAATTGTCAAACCCCTTTTCGATGCAGGCACTGGACGTCGTCGAGCCGCAATGACCGTCGAAGCAATGTTGTCAATCCACTCCTTCATCAGCGTCAAAGGGCAAAGTGTCGGTTCCGATCAGAGCAGTCATTGCTACGTCGATTTTGATGGTTCTGTACAGCAGAAGTCACCTTTCAAGAGCCCAGGACAGGATTGGCACCACTTAGCAGGGCAGGACTCACAGATGGCAGAGTCAGGGTGCTGTTGTAGGGTTGAAGAAAGTCTTTGATGACCCTGAGACTTCAAAATAGGTGGCAAGCCAGCAAGTCATTGGAGTCACTCTGGGTTCAAGTGAGATGGGTCCAGTCCTTGTCCTCAGCAGGGCAGAGATCAGCAGGCAGCACAGCAAAGCTGAAAAGCAGTTCTTCCAGAGCAGCAGTCAAGCAAAGTGGCAATCCTTGTAGCACAGCAGTCTTTACTCCTGGAAGAGTTCTTCACTTGTCCAGTAGTGTACTATCTTGGTAGGATCAGAGCCCCAGTACTTATACCCAGTTGTGCCTTTGAAGTGCACAGGTCCCCCTTTCTTCCCAGCTCTGGCTCCGGACTATCAGTAGGGGATGATCAGCCCTTTGTGTGGCAAACAGGACACTGCCTATTCAGGTGTACGAGTCATCTCCCCCCCTCTTCCGAGCTATCAGAATGCAGATGAGGGGGGGGGGGCATGGCCAAGATGGCTATGGGAGTGGTCACATAAACGCGAGCTCCGTTCGGTGCTACCTTTATCCTGGGATCTAGCCGGTATCCCGCACCCCGCCGCACTGCTGCTCACTTCCACTGGGCTGCCAGATCACCTGGAACCCTTGAAGGCAGTGATGCCTGTCAATACAAGTCAACTATGGCACCAGCGAGCTACGGATGGCGGTTCGGAATTCATGGGTCACGCTGGGCATGATGCCAGAAGCCTGTATGTCCGGGGGTAGTCTCAGACTGCCGAGAGACATACGAAACTGCGATCCGGAGTATGGGGATTCCATTGTGTTCTGACGGCCACTGGGAGAGGTGCTGTGTTTTGTAGGGCTGGATAAGCTTCCCTCCTCCACCCCCCTTGTCTTTGCTCTGATGCATACTGCAGCTGCTGGGGTGGTGGGATCCGTCCAGAGCCTGTGGACTGTGTAGCTCAAGCGAGTGTCTGCTCCCAGATTCGTGGCTCTCCTCCATGAGGGATTCTGAGTGAGGACGCGATCAGTGGGGGACGATTACTCCATGGAAGGGTACTGTGACCTGTGGTGCTGCCCGCCCCCCCCCCTCTTTGAGGCCCGCCGTGCTGGTGGCTAAAGTCATAGCCTGAGGCTTCTGAGCTGAGTGCCCTGTTCTTGGGCCGTGAAGGAAGAGCATGGGCACCAGATGCATATCCGCTGGAAAAGCGGACCACATTCTGGAGAAGTGAGTGGACCCCCCGCCGCCTTATCCACAAGAACTTGGCCTGAGAGAACTGCATTACTACAGGAAGGATTCATGGACCCCTCCCTAGCTGACCTGGGGCAGATTTGTTCAGGATCCTTGCCTTTGCCGTATTATTCGGACTCTCTGCTTGGGAGAACCCTAGAGTCGACCAGCAGGGCCCCTCCCCTTTATAATGTGGATAATGAGGGGGTCGTTTCCCAGTGCTACAGGATGCCGTTAGTGACTCTGTGTCCTTATCATCGAGTTGGGTCCTCTCCAACCTCCCCCTCTTCTGCATTGTCACGGAGGGCCCGTTTCTCCCTACAAGGTCGGGGAGGAGACAGTCAGCTCTGCAGCTAGCTGGGAATCGATGACCAGCTACACGGTGCGTGAGGCCTCCTTATCTCTTGGGAACCGCGTGTGAGAGGTACATCTGCTCGCCCTTGGACTGCATCTGATGGGGCAACAGTGAGACACCTATATTGCTCCGTTGTCACGGCGTGGAGGGGGGTACTTGTGCACAACACCTTTCTTGACATGATAGTGCGCCCTAAAGTCTCCAAACCTGGAGATACCCAACAGGCTACTTCCTCATCTGAGATGGGGACTCCCTTGGTGGGACTACCCCCCAGTGCTGATCATGTGCTGCAGGACACTAATGCCAAGTTTGCAGTACTATTGGCAGCTGTGCAAGGATTAACCGCGACACTGGAGCTTAAATTAGACATGGGCCACATGCAAGAGGACCATAATAAAGAGAAACCACCCTTGATAAGACCATAAAATAGATGCAACCAGATGTTGGACTTGTTGAGTGATTTCTTGACAAGACCGATGTATGGTGACCACAATTTTTCCCCCAAAGGTCAGCTGGATTTTTTCTTGACTTGGTTCACACAAGTTGTAGTGTTTCTGGCCTGTTGCTGCACTGTTGCACAATGGCCTGAGTTTGAGACAATGTTGGGGATCTGAAACACGTGTGTGGTGCTGGGTGCCAGAGTCATCTGATCGGCTGTTGTTTTGGGGGTATGGGTACGTTTCTAACTGTACTTTGTCATGACAGTACCAGAATACAGGTTCCTCATGCAGAATGTGAGAAGTATGGGTTCTTATGCTAAGCATCACAGGACATATGCTTACTTGAAGAGGCGTGGGGCCCACTTTGCTTGTCTCCAGGAAACGCATCTTACATCTATAGAACTTACTAGACTAGGTAAATGATGGCGGGCGGGTCTATGGTACTACATATTCCAGTTTCGCAAAGGGTGTACTGATCTGGGTGGCCCGAATGTAACCCTTTACGAGTCCCACATTAAAATTGTTCCAGAGGGTCGCTATATCATGGTGGGAAGGATGCTTGATGGAATACCCTAATGCTTGTAGTAGTTTACGCCCCATCTGCGAGGCAATCCGCTTTTTACCCAGCGCTTACACCCATCTTGGTCCCGGATCCAGTGGAATGCACACTTTGGTGCAGGGATTACAATGGGGTGCTTGACCTGGCGATTGACAGATCTACTCTCCCACAGCCCCCTTACTCCGTCTCGCAACACCTGAACATGTAGGCTCAGGATTTACAAGTAGGGGACATTTGGCATTCATTACACCCTACTGATAGAGAGTATTCCCATTACTTAATGGTACACAAACTACATTCCAGAATAGATATGATCTTCGCACCTCTAGCGATGATTACACTATACACACATTCAGAGTATTTAGGCAAGACCCTGTCAGAACACAATCCCTTTTTGGTTTCACTGAAGTGGGGGAGATCCAGACAGAGTATTCCCACTTGGCGCTTACACAATGATGCCTTGGCCGGACCAGGGTTCTGCTCTCAGATTGGTGAAGCCATTGATGTTTAGTTCCAGGACAATGAAGGGACTGCATTGAATGCTTTGGTCAAATAAGATGCATTCAAAGTTGTGTTACGTGGCTTATAAATGAAAATGCCATTTGCGTTAAGCAGGGGGCTGAAAGGTGAAGTGATTGCAATGGTGGGGCATTTGGGAGAGTTGGAGCAAACCTGTCTGACGGACTGTGACCAATTCCTGGCTCTCTTGGCCTTGCAAAAGGAATACCGGCAATTGGTCAGTCTGCATTCCAAGTTTGATTTTAAGATATACACACAGCGACGATATGAACACTGAGATAAGGCGAGGTCGTCTACTGGCATGGCTGCTATTATCTGAATCCCCCAGACATCCGATCATCGCGATCCAGCAGCAGATAAAAGCAGTTGGGATGCAATGCTGCGTACAGAACTTAATTGGTGGTTCGACTTCATTAAATATTCGGGCGTGCAGGTATATTTTGACACGCATGATTTGCTAGAGGGAATCTAGGAAAGGCAGTGACTGCGATTCGCCACTCCCTTCCTTTTTTGGACTAGGCTACCATTGTCCCCAATAGGCAGGGTAGCCATTCCCAAAATGTTGGTCCTGCCACGACTTCTCTATTTCTTTGCAGCCCTACCGTTGATTATCCGTAAGGCTTTCTTACTCGATCTAAAAAGGGTGTTGGCTGGATTGATTTGGGGCGGTGGCCGGCGACGAGTTGCTCTACACAAACTATTTGCCCCCTTGAAAGAAGGTGGCCTTGGGCCCCCAGACTATGAATCGTACTGTGCTGCAGCACAACTGCAGTGGCCGATGCAGTGGATTGCAGGAGAGCCGTCCCAGAATGTGTTGACATTTTGGATGAGTTGGCAGGGAGACCATTGCTGCATCCGCTCTTCGTCACTACACCCCCTCTGGACACGGATAGTGTGCTGTTACGTACAGCACTATATGTCTTGAAACAATATGCCGGAGATGGCCTTTGCTGTACACCTTATGCGCCCAGTCTCTCGATTTGGGCCATACCAGAGTGCGAAGGATTGATGATGGCGCATCAGGTCCAGGATTTGGAAGCAGGGGGAATTATGACTTGGACAGATGTGGTGACAGAGGAGGGTCTTTTTTTGCCTTCGATATTTTGGCAGTGGATCATGGACTAAGCCCAGAACAGTTCCTGCTGTATTCGGCCCTGCGCGATGTGATGCGTAAGACTTTGGGTTTCGAGCGGGGGCAGCCTCCCACGAGGGCACCTCTAACGGGGGGAGGGGGGGGACACCACGAGAGCCATCACACACCTATAGTCCATGTTGTGGAGCAGATCGACTGCGGAACATGCGCGGTTACCAGATTGGTGGACATGGACCTCGGGACTGATATCACAGATAAGCAATGGGACCGATGTGTACAATCATTCAAATGGGTGACACAAAAGATGCTGTTTCGACCCCTACAATTTCACTTCCTGCATCAGGCTTATCTCACCCTACATAGGATTTGCAAGATGTTCTCCGGTGCTTCTAATGTCCGAGGTGCGGATCCGCTAATGCGGACTTCCATCACATGGTGTGGTCTAGTACACTAATTCGTCCCTTTCGGGAACGGGTGTCGCAGGTGATATCAGTGGTGATGAATAACTGGTTTCCGCTAGCCCTGCTTAAATACTTGCTTGATACGTGGCGTATTACCAAGAAAAACAAAGGTCTGTTAAGATTCCAGAATTTAGCAATTATCTTAGCTAATCGATGTATTACTATGGCTTGGAAGTCTACCGCGGCGCCCCCAATGAACCAATAGTGGACAATGGTGGACAGACATGCTCCGTTGGGCACCTGGCGAGCTATTGGTACACAAGCGATTGCGCACAGGAGGAGAGGGCTCACCTGGAACGACTTGAGGCCGGTACGGATGATCTTCCACCTTGAGCACCTAACCTTTCCTCTGGGGGTTAATGTGCAGGCAGGTCTCCCCCTCCTCGCAGTTTCTGCCAGGCCCCTCACCCCGGTTGGTATGCCGGATGGCCGGGTATTGGACCAGTTTCTAAGATGTCTTTAAGGGTATGAAGAGGGAGATTTTGGCATCTGTACTGAGTACTCATATGTCCGCTGGAGTCGGTGTATTCTTTGATGGTGCCCTGATCGCAAATACACACACGTGTTGGGGTGGGGGAGGGGGTGATTCACTGTTATGGCTGTTTGATAAAGCTTGAGTACGATTGTGAATGTGCTTGCAGCATCTGTTGCACCATACATGAATATGGCACAAAACAATAAACATTGTGCTTTAAACCCTCTCCTGCAAGTGGTTTGTCTTTACTGGTTCGAGCATTTTGGCCCTTCAACCGTGGGGCTCTGCTGATTAGCAGGAAAATGCCAATGTACATGTATCCGGTGGCAGATAAAATGGCTACATGCACTGTGCTGTTTACGACTCACTTCCTCTTCAACAGTGTGAGGTTACTGTACCATAAGTGTTCTTTTTGTCGATTGTATCAACAACATATAAAAGCTAATAAAGAGATTTACAGAATGCAGATAAATTCGCTGTCACACCCACCCTTCCTGTGTTTGTGGCGGTCTAGAGGGAATGCACAAAGTGTAGCTGTCACCCACCCCAGACGTGTATTGGAGACAGGTTGCAAGTCACACTGAGCACAGAAATGTCCACTTTCTAAAAGTGAATAATGGTTCAGCCCAAGGAAAATGGGGTGAATCCCCCTAGGCACAATCGACACCCTTTGGAGGGTGTAAAACTGTTAATGATATCTAGTAGTGAAGACAAGTAAGTTTATGTTGGTAAGACTGGAAGAAAAATTAAAACGAGGATAAATGCAACATTCGAACAAAAAACATGGTCTGTAGTTGCTTGTCATTTCATTGAACACAAACACAACATCAGTCAACTAAACTTCTTAGTCCTAGAAACCATCACCAAAACCGAGGGGAAAGACAACAATAACTTTTTGCTACAAAGGGAAAACTTTTGGATCAGACACCTTGACGCCCTTAAACCTCACGGAATGAACGACAGAATGGAATTCCAATGCTACCTCTAAGTAGCATGCCCGCTGGTCAACTGCACATCATTGTCATTGAAAGCACTTTCTGCTTTGCTCATTTTACTTTCCTTCACGACTTTCGCTTTTTCCTGATCTGTTTTCACACATTCTTTTCAGCACTCTACATTCCACTGCTGAATGACTCTAAAACTTTCACCTTTTGACTCAATTTGTTTGATTCTACCTTACATGATGCTTTTATAGCTTGTACTTTCAGATCTTCATCTTCCCGTGTTTTTACTCTTTTATTTTTGAGTCTGACAGAATTGATGATTATATTGATTTACTGTTTATCACTGCAATGTTCTGTGTAATTTTCTGTAAGTTCACCATGACTTGGTTGGCCTCAGTTTCGCATACTGTTTCACACTTTATTCACAGTTGAGTTGTTCGGTCACTCTACGTAGATTTTTTTAATGAGCACAACTACACACTACGTTATTTCAAATCCATTCGCAGACCTTCTGGTTATTTTTTACGCTATTCATTGAAACCTTTGTACCTTTCACTGTTTAACCATCACAAGATGGCCACCGTCATTTTGTTGGACTAAACCTCTAGTCCTTCAACACTGTTTACCCAGATACTCGAGGTTTAAACAAGTCTCAGCCGTAACCGCGTTTCACTATACCACAACACAGTCAAGCTAAGCACTCGTTGGAGCACCGCTAAATGAGTCTTTACCGTATGAAAACCAAAGTAAGTCCAGCCACACTCACGTGGCACTGTCTTTGTGTCAGAGTGTTGTTCTTTAGCTATCTTGCATGGTGTTTAACGTGAGTTTAACCCGCCTGACTGGCGCCATAACTGGAAACTTCCAGCACAGCGAGTTTCGTTTCGTTCACATTTTTCTTTGGTCTTTACTTTATCGCATGACCGCACAGTGATTAAAACGCACGGAGTCACTCGATACTTTCAAACAACGTTCTTCACCTCTCTAACATTTATTTTTAACATCCACTTTTATTTTTAGTTCGCCACACCTATAGGTGCACCGCGTATCTTCATGTTTACTTCATTACTATTAACTTTTTAGGTAACCGTTTATGGCAGAACTGATAAACACCATCGCGTTCGGGTGGGCCTATCCTTACGCGTTTCTTTGATTCTAATGACCGCATGTTCAACACCACTTTCGCATAGCATTATGCATCATTTTGAATTACAGGATGGTTTCCTCATTGCATTTTTGTGTTTAATTATAGAGTTTTCCCTGATGAAGGGCACAATGCCCGAAATGCATTGGATTGTTTTTGGAATACATACCAATTACATGTTGTACATCGCATCGTGAACATCATTGGTATTTAATCAGTATGGATTGAATTTAAGTCTATCAAATACAACTCTTGAAAGAAAATTTTGATTACGTGTCTTCACTACTAGATATCATTAACAGTTTTACACCCTCCGAAGGGTGTCGATTGTGCCTAGGGGGATTCACCCCATTTCCCAAGATTCTGAGGCCACCAGTAACTGGACCAGAATTCATTGGCCTTCCCGAAGTGGATAATCTCCGTCTTATTGGCGTTGAGCTGAAGGTGGTTGGTTTGCATCCAGGTGCTGATATGGGCCATGCAGTTTATAAATGTACACCGGATTGGGTTATTTCATTTGCTTGGAAGTCTCTAGTATATGGCACTACATGCACCCAGGGCCTGTAAATTAAATGCTACTAGTGGGCAACAGCACTTATTGTGTCACTCACTAAAGTAGCCCATTAAAACCTTTCTCAGGCCTGACATTGCAGCTTGTAGTGCAGTTTTGAACTGTTCTAAGGTGCATCTCCCATAGACTAACATTTGGTTACCTTATTACATTTAATAAGTGTTAACTTCAGATTGAGAGCAGATAGAGAAATGCTGTTTAAACTTAAATGAATTGTAATTTAAAATACTCCTTAATGGTGAAGTCCGATTTTAGATTATAATTTAAAAAATGCCACTTTTACAAAGTTACACAAATAAGAGAGTTACCTCAGCCTTTGCTTCCAAGGCCAGAGAGATACACGTGGTAACAGAAGTGTTGTAAATAGACCAACTGTTTAATGGACACCCACAGTCTTCACTGCACAGTCCTGGTACTCTTAGTGGGCTGCACAGTGTAAGTGGATGGTGAAATATTTATTGAACAAGAAGTGCACAGTGAAGCATATAATAAAAATATTAACTTAAGAATGCACAAATTCAAAGTTTATGGGGCTCCTTGAATGGAATTTTTACAGTAAGGTCAACAAAAAACACGTTGACGTTTGGACCCCAATAATTTAATTTAGGAACGGAGTCTTCATCAGGACATACAAGTAGACATTCAGATTTATGCTAAATTGCAACAATGCACACTAGGTAATGTGACAGCGTTGGGAGCAATCACTGCATCAGGAAAAGATCGGATATATATTTCACTGCACTTCTTGTTCACTAAATATTTCACCATCCACCTACACTGCGCCGCTCACTAAGACCTCTTACAGCTTGTTATTTCCAACTATTTTGGATGATTGCACCATATGCAATTGTGTATACCATGCATGTGCACAGGTTTGTGCAGTGAAGAATGTGTGGGTATCCATTAAATCACTAGCCTAGGAAATGAAGGCACAAGCTTTGCCTGAGGGAACCCTTTTATTTGTGTATCTATATCTACATGGGTTCCTAGGGACACTAGTCTGCCCCTTAGTTTGATTTCTACTTTTACAAAGTTGGCATTTTCCTGTCCAAAGTCTGAGGCCTTTCTGGGAGTTTTCAGCTGCCTGGGCCTGTTAATGGTTCCTCCATAAAAAATGTGTATTGGGCCCATGCTCCCTTCACGGCGCAGCTCCGCCTGATAGATGCTGCTGCCACTGAGGCCCTCCTCCAGCAGGCTCCTGCCTGCGCCTCATCCTTGGTGGTCTAGTGGCAGAGCGTCACTGCCCTGCTGCTAGGGCTGCCCCTCTGTCTCTCTTTTCTGCTTTTGCCTTTATTTCTGCTCTTTTCTTGATTCTGCTTCTGCCTTTATTCTGTTTCTTCTCTGCTTTTTCTTTTACCCTTTTTGCCACCCTCGCCCCTGCCACTGTGATACCCCGTGGCCCGACCCCCCTCCAGTGACCCTTCCCACTCTCGCGTTTCGTGCCTTCCAGCTGTCCAGTCCCCCACAGCACTACTTAATGGTGGCCACACGCAGCGGCACGCCACTGGTGTGCCACAGAAAAGCCCGTCTGCGCCCGTCCGAGCCTGGACCGCACCCAGCGCCATGGACCCTGGTTCTCAGACCTTCCACCGCTACGACACCAGCACCCTACAACACCCTCGGCGACACCCTCCTTTGCCTGCGCCCTGGCTCCCGTCCGCCCTTCACCAACACCATTGTAGACCTCATCGCACCCCAGGCTCTCGCATCCACTGACTACTTCCTACTCGGAGACCCCAAATTCCACCTGGAGAACCCCAGTGAGCAGAACACCGCCTCCCTACTAGAGAACCTCGCCAACATCGGACTCAAGCAGCTAGTCACTGCACCGACCCACACAGCCGGACACACGCTCGACCCCGTCTTCTCCACCAGTGGGAACATCACCTGTAGCCACACCACCGAACCCCTTTGGACCGACCACCACTGCGTGCATTCTGCATTTGCCACTACCACCGTACACCACCGCCCTCAACGCCCCCCTTCGTAGCTGTAACATGGCCACCGAAGAACTTCTTGTCAACTTCCTCAGCACGACCACTCCGCCAACACCAACAGATGCCAACACCGCAGCGCGCAACCTTCACGAATGGATCTCCAACTGCACTGACACTCTGGCACTCCTCAAGAAGACACCAGGCAAGCAGCATTCCAAGAAAGCCACTGGTTCACTCCCGCAGTCCATGAGTCCAGAAGCACCTGCAGATGACTCGAGAAGAGATGGAGCAACAACAAAACCTGGGAAACCCACACTACCTTCAAATCGGCCATTAATGCACACCACCTTCTCCTCAAAACCACAAAGAAAATGGCCTTCCAAGACAGAATCAACGCCAAAGCACACAACAGCAAAGAACTCTTCGCCATCAACAAGGAGTTCGCCAGACCCAACAGCGAGGCCACAGACGTCCCACCCTCCCAAGATAAATATTGAATTAAAAGCAGAAATGGGCTAAAGGCAGCAACAAATTGTAGTAGAACTATAAAATATTACGGAAGTGCATTGGCATCCAAAAGTTGGGGTAAGTGCAATGTAATATATATTTACTAACTACAGCAGATCAATGATTTGTCTTGACCTAGAGGTCAGAATTTGGTGAAATTATTACGATTGACCTACAAAAAAGCAAGATCAGATAGGCTACAAATGTTGAGAGAGGAGGCATGGGAGAATTTGCAGAAAGCGGCAGGACTAAATAGTTGCAGGGACTTTTGGGCTATAATTAATGCCCCGTTTTTAAGACAGGAAAACGAGATTACGTTGGAATCCAATGTGGATGAGGATGCATGGGTCGAACACTTTGAAGCACTATTTGGGAATCCGGGCCAAGCAACTCTCCCGTTCGTGTCATCCTCATTTTATTATCCTGGAGACTCCTTATGTTTTAGTCTGGATGAAATCAAACTCGCTCTTAAGCACTCTAAAAGATCTAAGGCACCGGGACCCGATGGGGTCCCGATCGACATCTTTTTGGATAACCAGGACCTTTGGGCTCCCTTACTTACAAATGTGTTTAATATCCGTTGGCATCCTGGAAGAAGTCGGGCATAATACCGATCTTTAAGAAAGGAGATAAGGCCAGTCCAAAAAATTATAGGCCGATATCTCTATTAGATACAACTGCAAAGCTAATGGGGAGGGTATTATTAAACAGGTTGGAGGAGTGGGCCCTTGAAAAGAACATAATAATCCCTAGCCATTATGGAAAGGGAAAAGGGAAAGGGAACTGTAGATCAGTCCCTCAATTTGAGCATGATAGTTGCGAAATATACGGCGGCTAAGAAATCCCATGTGTATATGGCATTTAAGGATTTATCAGCCGCCTTTGACTGCGTGGCTCATTCTAAGCTCTGGGTTATAATGGAGGATATGGGAATAGAGATACAGATAATTAGTTTCATTTGAGAGATGTACGCTAATGCTTTAGCTTGCGTACGTTATGGAAAAAAGGGGGAACACACAAGATATTTTAATATTACTCGTGGTGTGAGACAGGGCTGTGTACTCGCCCCTTTTTTATTTGCTCTATACACCAATGCGGTGGAATCGGTCTTGATAGATTCTACCACAGATGTTCCCATCATTAATTCTTTCCCTGTTCCAATACTCCTCTATGCAGACGAGGCAGTGCTCTTGGCACGTACTGGCAGCACGCTCTAGAGACTCAAAGAGGAGTATGTAAAATTTATGAATAACCTGGACATGAAGATAAACCAAACTAAGGGAGTCATTAGGATGGCGGACAGAACCATCCGCCATGCATGCAGCGGTCCCGCACACCCGATCAGGATGCGACCGCCTCTATGGCGGCGGATCGTGATTTTTAACATTGCGGCGGGTGCTGCTGACAGCAGCACCCACCGCAATGCTAAAACAGCATGTGGTGCATTTCACAGCACTACGTGGCAGACACCATGCGGTGCCTGCCATGTAGTGCTGCGAAATGTAGGCGGGTACCATGGGTACCTCCCCACCCCCCAAGTGCACCCTCACCTCCCCCCAACACAAGGGGGGCCCGCAATGGCCCCGTCACCAATCCCCACCAGCCTTTCCATGGCGGCATCGGCGACATGGAAAGGCCTGCAAAGGCCAGCATCCTGATTTGGTGGACGGTGCCTGGTAGGCACCGCCACCATTCATGGCTATCTGATCCGTCCACCAGGCAATCTGTGAGATTGCTTTTGGCGGACCCGTGGCGGACGGTCTTTGCGTCCGCCAGGGTCCGATCGCGATTTCCTCCGCCATCGTAATGCGGCGGAGGGAAAATCGCGGTCCAATTGCGGAAGGACCGCCACCGCATGGCTGGCGGTGGCGGTCCTTCCGCAATCGTAATGACCCCCTAAGTCATTTGTACTGGTGGCAGGCACGAAATTAACAAAATATCCCACTCTTTCTATTGAAGGTAGAAAACTTGAGATTGTGGACTCTTTTAATTATCTTGGGATTATTTTTAATAGGAAAAACACCTGGTTAGATATGGTAACTAATAAAGCCACTATAATGGAAAAAAGCATTGGAGGAATTTTTAGATTTATAAAGAAGCTCGGCTCAAAACCATTAAACGCAATAAAAAATATCTACAAGGCAAAATCAGTATCTATTGCCACTTATGGGGCAGCTGTTTGGGGCTTTTCCAACGCTACAAAATTGCAGAGTATAGAGGACACCTTTTTTAAAAGGCTGATATGTGTTCCACACTCCTGTTCCTCATATATAATCCACTCTGAGCTGGGTGTCCCTTACATAATAGATAAAATCCGAATTGCTCCAATTCTCGTGGCATTCAGTCTGGAGGAACGAAACATTGACCCTGACAAGACATATCCTCACAGACTGTTTGAATTTAGATGGCGTACATCAAATAAAATGGTTGAAATATATTAAGACAAACTTACAGGCAATCGGTTTACCCAACTTATACGAGGACCCGAAATCCTGTCTGAAAATTACTAAAAAAGAACTGAAGTTGCGTCTACTAGATTATTTTGCTACAAAGAGGTATGAATTTAATGGTAACCGCACTACTGTAAGACATTATCTTTCAGCTCCAAGTATAATAAATATTTCAACTTCATATCAGACATTTGTAATGAATCTCCATCACAGATACATACTATTAAGATTTCGATTACAATATATTCCACTCATATTGGGTTTTCCTCCCAGAACTTATTCCTTCGATGCCCTCTCTTTATGTCCATGCGATAATCATTCAGTACAGGATGATTTACACATTGTTTTCTTTTGTAAATTTTATTTGAATGAAAGGAACAGATTTATTCTCCCGCTTATACGCAACCTAGGGATTAGACAATGCCGCGTAGCTCTTTACTATTTACAGCAATTACCGGATCCCTTGGTATGCTTCTCTCTGGCCTTGTTCTTTTTATCCGCACTAAAGACAAGAAGACATATTCCTTAAGCTCAAATTTCATAACTGAGAGAAGGCTCAATATGACTAACTTTTGTTTTATTCCTCTCTTTCTTTTAATTGATGAATTCTTTGTATTTATTATGACTTTTTACTCTTTTTATATTGTATAATAACTCTGAGTGCTAATAGATGATTTTTCATCTCTAATGTTTTTATTGTAGCATACTTTTATGCCATTATTTTATTGGCGAAATAAAGTTATTATGAATGAATGATTTGTCTTGTGTGTGCCACAGAGAACATTTTAAACAATGTTGATGGAATAATTAAAGCATATGTTTACCAGGTGAGCAAATATGCTTACATTTTACTGACTTAACAAGTATTCATTTTTGCTACTATATGAATGTGATGCGACTTTCTCTTTAATACATTATAATAATAAATTTCGAAAGAAATTTATATTCAGTGTTATGTCACCACTACACACTCATTCTGACTGTTTTAAACTTGAGGTGTGCATTGACAATAATGGATTGTGTGCCCAGCATTCTATACTCACCTGTGTCAGTTCCTGAAGAGATGTGTCGAATTGCTTGCAGAGTTATTCTGGGATTAATTAATAGACTCTCCGAAGCCATTCATTATTAAGTGGAGGCACCACTGAGGAGTCAATGGATTGTTCAATGGGCTTGTGGCACCTGTAGACAGAGTACAGAGGTGTTCACTGTATGTGTAACTTAATCAGCAATTTAGACAAACATATAACAAAAGATGTTTTTCTCCTAACCATACTACAGGCTGGTAAAATGAATAATACCATGCTGAGGAAAGCCCTGGACAGACATATTACAACAACGAGTAAACAATAAAGAAGTCGTTCTGAAAAATCCAGCTACAACTATAAATAAGCTGTAAAACAATATGCCAATTATACATACTTGTACTATTCTATAATGTTAGAGAAGCATAAAAATGTGCCCAGAAGGGGCTTGCCGTAGCATCCAAATTATCCCCATAATAATGTACCGTAACCTTTCAGAGTTTTATTTGTAGTCTGGAAGTAATGGACTTCCAATCATCTCACAAAAGAGATCAGCACAGCAGTTAGCCATCCTGGAAGGCTGAGAGTTTTTTCCCACTATCTGTTATAGTTTTTGCATGTCTTCAGCCTATTTAAATTCGTTATAAAATTAAGGCCATTATCCACTAATGCAAGTGTATAATAATGTTTCTCAAAATGCATGATATTTTTTAAGACAAATTTTGTTGTGATAACATACGTTATTTTCCTGATAAAGACTTTTAGGGCTTTAGTGGTCTGTTGTTCAAAGACCTAGTGTGAAAAATACCAATACTTGTAGTGGATTTTGGTTACGCACGTTCAATATCATGGTTGCTGTTCTTGTCAATTACATTTGCTTACTTCTTACTCAATGGCTTTCCTTTCTCTTCTTGTGTTTGTCTATCCATTGGAGGATAGCTTCTTTATCATCCCTTTGATTGGATGACTTGTAGCTTCCAATGCTTACAATCAGGGAACTACTTTTATTTTTGCTTTTAGTGCTCTATAGGAGCGCATGATTTATCTTTCTCCCTCCCTCTCTGTGTGCTCCTTTACCCTTCACATTCCGCCCCCATACGCTGTCAGTGCGGCTCTCCTAATCCCCAGCTCATCTGTTGCTTCACCCACCGCAGCCCTCCCCATTCCATCTGTATAACCCATCTCCTCTGGGGTTGGGGATCGGGGGGCGGGAGGGGTGGATGCTGGGCTCTCAGTTAGAATTCCCAGATGTTATATTTCAGATAGAGGATACTGATTTTACAAGGTGTAACACAGCAGAGTGCTTTGTGCTTTCTTCATTATCTAAATACATTATGTTAAAGATTAATTAGCTGAAGGGAAGGAAGAAGAATGAGATGAGACCCCTTGTAATATAAAATTGAGAATTGTATAGAATTGCATACTTGCTGCTAATTATAGAAAATACATGTTTACAACATAATTTCATTGAAATATGAGTTTTAAAACTACTTCCATTAGTCAAATACAACTAGGCAAAGATAAAGCATATTACTGAGCATGAGGGAACACGGTGAGTGGGCAACCAAGCACTCTCCCTACTAACATGTGACTGAAGCCCATGAAACTAAAGATTACAAAACATATTTCTGGAAAATATACACGAATCTACTGAGCTTCCTACCAGCTTTCTAGAAGCTCCTACATACTGTATATTTATTATTGTACATTTCCTGGCATGGGCATTTGTAACTGCAGTTGTATATTAACTATTTCACTGACCATTACTAAAAAAAAAAAAAAAAAATGGCAATTTCAAAGCCAGATATCCTGCTGTTTTCTTGTCCAGTCTTTTAGAGTGATCAGTAACCATCCTGCTACCAGGAGAGAAAGGGTACAGGGGGGATAAAATCCGTGCTCTGTGCCAAGTGTGCACTAAGATGAAGTTGACGCTCAAGCATGAAACCCAGATCAGAGAGGATGACACTTGAGCTCCACCGACCAGTAAGGTAATGAATTCAAGGTGCCGCCATGCCCAACCCTTTGCCTTGAAATTCAACAGAAATTCTACCTCCCAACGCTCAGAAACTGCTTCAAGCTCCACCTCAATGAGAACTCAGCTTGCTATCTCATTCACCTTGTATGCTGCATTGGCTAATTATTGGTCATCATGACCAGAGAAATGAATTGGAGGGCGATAACAGGCATGTCCGCAAGAACGAATGCAGAGGTTGTTCTTTCTACAGCTTGAGGGACATAGTTTCTTTTAATGTCTGGAAAGAAATCTGTAGCATCATACTCAAAGCACTTAGCCTCCCAGTTCTACATTCAGTGAGGTGAATCAGCGCTCTCTCTTCACTGAGCAGTTGTGCTAGATCAATGTGTTATTAATAGTGGCTCGTAATAATTATTACAGGTGACTACTCATGTTATTAATTACAAGTGATTTCAGATGTCAGTACTTACTTATAATGAGAAAATAATCAGAGTAGGTTTAAGGAAATGGCAGTTTAATGCAGTTTAATAATAATATTATGGGTTCTTGAGAAGTGATGTGCCACCTAAATTACAAAGCAAAAAGCTGAGGGTTGTATACATGCATAGAAATGCGAGGTGACTACATATATCCCCAAAGACTATTTGTTGGCGGCATGGCATTCTACATGGGTTTCCAATACTTTTAATTTGCTGATGTAATAATTTACAGTTCGATGTGGAATTGAGTGTGTATTGTTTTTTCGGGTTAGATGTGTGGATGTATTTTGAGGAATGGCATGTAGGTAAAGGGAATGACTTGAGGAAACTGTGGGGTTCCTGCGCAAGCACTGCTTGCTGTTAGCGCCTGTTGATCAAGGACTAGATTGTGCCAATTTGTTTCCTAGAAAGTCACTTAAATGTGGAGTTAGCATTACCTTATCGTGACGTGTAGTACAGATATCTATTACCTCAACCCATTACAATTTTTTTTTAAATGGGTTCGAATCGGTAAGCTGGGACACCCTTACTAAAACACCATAGATATAAGTTATATATTTATTATGTGATGTTTTCCATACCATACATTCAGGCTTTAAACATCCACGCAGGGTCCCTTCGATTTATGGCGTCTATTGCGGTCAACGTTCCTCATGTACCCCCTAGCAAGTGTGGACTAGACTAAAATGCCAAGCAGAGATGGAGAGTTTCTTTATGTGAGCACAAGAGTTTATCTGTGCGGCTAAGAATGCCCGTGGGCTGGTCTGTTAAAAAGGTAAAACAGAATTACCATATAGAAACTTACAAAATAAAACACCGAATCGAGTAGACTTACTTTATTCTCAGCTGACGAATAAAAATAAAGCCACCTAAATGTAATATAACTTTGAAACATTTTGGAAAAAAAAATATTTTTAAAGGGACTGGTAATTAGTGAAAATTGTGCGGATTTTACTAGTAAGTTACTTGACAGTCTGCAAGTATGTC
Organism: Calotriton arnoldi; assembly: GCA_963921515.1. Lineage (NCBI taxonomy): Eukaryota > Metazoa > Chordata > Amphibia > Caudata > Salamandridae > Calotriton > Calotriton arnoldi. Next base: position 498,922 of record CAWUFW010002155.1, on the reverse strand, counting down.
TATCTGCATAATAAGCGTGATGGTCAGCTTTTCAGGAAATGTTTATGTACACATACCTGGAAAAGATGTCACTGAATGCTTAAAATGCACGAGGTTTGTTGCACTGAGTCTCACAGCTAAAATTTTTTATGTAAGATATAAGATTTTACATCACAATCAATTCATGTTGCCTTCATCGACATAGAATTCGCATGAGGTCGTCTGTGGATAGCAGATTTTTGCTCACAGTTCTGACCTCCAGGTATGAAAATGTGCTCGTGCTATGAAGAGGGCCATATGTAAGCCCTCCCCGAATGCATATGCTTTTGTTGACAGAGGATACCATTAACCCACGCTGTAACTCATGCACGGAGAGTGGTAAGGAATTTGGCAAATAATTCACCAGGAGACACTACCACATGGCCTAGTTAGCAATCAGCCAAGTGGATGGAATGCCTGATAGTGTCTATCAAAGTAAGTTAATGACTTCTCTTCACGAAAACCTATGGGAATTTGCACTCTAAAGAAATCTCTTTGCAGGTGTTGCAGAGTTCCAATTTGTGAATTTAGTTCTCTGAACTTTCATGTCTTAGAAATGTCTTAGCTGGCAAACTTTCGAAACACAAGTGCCATCTTACAAATGCTCAGAATACAGACTATCAAACATTAACGATAGACTGATGAGGTGTAGTGAAAGCTAACTGTATTTAATCTTAGTAGAATCAATAGAATAAAATCCAGTATTTCAAGGTGAACATAAATCTTCCAGAGAAAATGACGTCTATAAGAGAAACACGCTCTTTCAGCATATACACAGTAGATCTCGGGTTACTTAGAGGTGCCAACAAGGACTTTAAAACATTATCCCTTTTTCTGAAACATTCATAAAGGAACATGATTGATATTATTAGATGCAGTGGCCCTAATAAGCCTTTTGAGCATTAATATGAAAACCCCTGGCCATCAATTACATTCTCAATGCTGAAACATATCTTAAATGAAGTATGGTTTCCACGAAGATAATTACATTCCACAAGTTTTAAGGGTGTATGTCTATAGAGTAGGGAAAATGAAGCCATATTCGCTAAACTCTAAAAATTCAGTGGACCAAAAACATAGATCAGTGTCAGCTATCAACTCCATATGCAATAGAGGACAGTCAAGAAAGAAATGCTTAGCAGGCCGAGGGAATTTGGAGTGGGGTTCCATGAGGTTTCAGGATGTGTGGAAAATGTATGTTTAACAAGCTTTCATTACTAGTTCCCATTACAGGGAAGAGTTCAGCAATTCAGCAATGAAATTTATAACTAGATTTATTACACTGGTGCTTTAAAATTATATAGGGCTGGTTCATATAGTTGGAATTTTATAATTAGTAGTACGTTTTACAAGAATATAGATTAGCATTACTAGCAGAATCTTGAATATCAATGCGCAAAAAAATCATTTTGTTTGCTTTAATTTTATTCTCTTGTTTTTTCATTGATGTTAAAAATGAAAATTAATTAATACAATGTGTATGCTTCTCGTGATACGAGGCTAATCAGTTTATAAGATTAAGCAGAATTATGTTGCAAATTACTGACTACCAATTTAAGTTATCCTCTTCTGTGTTTACAGCTAGGTGCTACTCATTAAATGATTCGTTCTAAGATCAACTAGGATTTATCAATTTTCACAGTGCTTGATTTGCGTAACTACTTTAATGAAATCATTTTTCACACAGCACAATGATGTGTTGAGTTGTAAGAATAAGATTTTGCCTAGGACGAGATGTTAATCAAGGCATTTTCCTCAAAACAGATTTGATCACAATCTTAAGTGCCAACTCATTCACAGAAAGGGTTATCTCTGGCATTTGATAAGTCCAGTAGCAGTACACTGTCAGCCCAAAAAGTTTTTTGACAGTTATTTCTTGTACCAAAGTCGCCAATAGGTTGGTGGATTTAAAATGAACAGTAAGTAATGAAGGCCATTTCTTGTATCAGACATTTTTTTACTGGCTAGCTTCCCCAAATGTCTCTAACTGAAAAGAAGTGAGGAGCCTGTATGTCTGGGTGTTTATGCAGTTTCTTTAAGATATTGTCTTGGCATACAAGCGCGGCATAAGCCCTTAGTAAATGCCATGCTGATACCCCTGCATATATTTACATTTGGTAATAGGACTCTGTGATTAATCTTTGACTGCATAGTTTCTTCTCTGTTTGCCTCTGATGACAAACAGAGAAGAGACTGTTGGAAATCAACTTGCAACAAAAGAAATATTTCTTTATTTACTGCACTTCTGCAAGTAACTATCTTTTATGAGTTAAAGTCCTAATGGAGCCTAAATTCAATTATACTTCAAATTTGTTCCCAGAGTTACTTGCCTTGCTATGCAATATTGTGTTAATCCCGATGTTTATATTAATCAGACCTGCTCTCTTCTCATCATGAAGAAACCATCTTTTAAACGTTACAGAAATAAAGATGGAGAGCATTGTTTTGCATAACAATATAAACGATTTGTTGGTGACACATTGACAGAGGATGTTTTCAAATGTTTTCCCAAGTGGACAAACTTTCAGAACATACAAGATATGGAAACACGCTCACCGTCTATGGACGAGGTTTCGTCATGCAAAAAAGTTTATGCTAGAAAAGCCTTTCAAAGCAACATTTTTATAAATTTTAAGAGTACTTTTAAATTCGTAAAAAAAGCCATTTGTTCACCTACATTCAATATAGAGCTGGAGATGGCATGTTTTGCGAATGCAAAATCACATTTACAATACCAAAAAGTTAAGTAGCACTCATAACTTTTCTTCTAATTTGCATGCACAAATGCACCCTTGTAAGCCCACGCACGTATATAGTACAACTAAACACTTATAAATGTGTAGCATATGCATACATATAGAAATCTATGATTGACGCAGCTTTACAGAAACCTAGTAGAATTGAGAATTTAAAAAAATGCGTAAATTTACTTCAAACATAGTTGTAAATTTGAGTTTTAATATTTTGAATCCATCAGGTCTCCTGTTTTTTTAGTTTTTTTAAGCTTTCTATAGCACCAACTCGTCCTGAAGGTATTGCAGCGCTTTACACAAGCACCAGTTACATCACACAAAGACACATTCATTTATTTTTTGGTGTTTTTAGGCATGGGAAGATTTAGTGATTAGCGCAGAATTATAGGATGTTGAACCGACGTCGAGACTCGAACCTGGTTCCCCAGGTCCAAAGTAGGTAGTTCTGACATTTATGCGAACATTCTCGCCCACGTGTGCGAGTGTTGTAGCAATAGTGCAATCAGCCCACAGTTGTGAGGCGCTAGCAGGGTCGCATCATTATTTATGTTTTAACGGTGGATTATTACTTGACTATGTATGTGCAGAAGGGAGTTTTTCTGAGTTTGTCATTTCAGACCCATTATTTATTGCTAACACACCCTAATGCATTGTAGATAAAATGAAGGTTTTCCCTGGGTTTTTGCTTCATAGGTTTAACATCAAGAACGTATTTTTCTTAAAATTCCACATATAATTATTAACTCACGCCTCAGTTGTCCGCTGACACAGGATTTCCCATTGATAAGCGCACAGACAGAAACTCTACATAGATACATTCGCCCTAGGCAAGATGCACCTTTTGCAACAGTACTTCCAAAGCCAGAATAAGCATACTATTACCATGTACAGCCAGCACAAATTCAGATTTAGCTTTCTCTGCCAAGAGCATGCATCTAGCAAGAAAGCTCAACACTCACACATGTATTCTGACATGTATGCAACGCAGCTGACATACTCTGAGTGAAAGGAAGCAGAAGGACGCAAAACCCTGCACACTCTGTAGATATGGTAAGTAAAACCAGCATTGGCAAAGTTAATAGGTCTCAGTTGTGACCAGGGCACAGACCTATTGGTTTAGCCAGTGCTTTTTTCTCCCAGTTTGTCGCCGTGAGTACCAAAGCATGGTAGCTATCTAGGAATCCTTTTTTTAAGCTTAATAAAAAAAAAATCCAAAATGGCATATGTGCTTGCTCACACATAGCCAACCATTTTGGAATAGTTTTCCTAAAACTTAAAAAAAAAAAATCAAGATGATCAACCCATGCGTGCCTGCATGTGTGTACATGCACGACAGCCATCTTGGAAAAAATTCTCATAAAGCTTACGAAAAATATTACACATTAGACATCCTCTGTGTGCAGTCACATTGGTCATTTTGGAATGCCCTTCATATGGATTAGGAAAAACTATTTCAGGATTACTTCTTGTGCATTCACTTGCATGTTTGCCATCTTGCAATGCCTTATCATAAACCATGTGCACATGCCCATGCATGTGCATGCATGGGCAGTTCTCTTCGAATGGTTAAATAGCCTTTCAGTTTTGTATTAGCAGGGTTGATGGATGGAGTGCAGTGAGGGCAAGTAGGCGGTAAAGGATAACTCATGTTCAAATAAAATGAGTGGAGGATGGGATTAGAAAGGAAGCAGAGGAAACAAGGATGGAAAATGAGGGTGGGAAAATAGTCCCTCATGCACTGCAATTCAAGAATCTGAAATTAGCACAAGAAGAATACAACGAATCCAAGTAGAATCCTAAAGGCTCCATGGGCAGGACAAACACAAGAATTAGGAGGAAACCCACCGAATCAGGAGCAAAGATCTGAGCTAGACAAGAAAACCACTGAAATATGAGTAGGTGGTGGCCCCAAAGCCCACTTTAAGTCCATGTTTGAATTCTTAGATTTTTTGCCAACTTGTCTGTGGGCAAACTTAAAAATAGGGGAGATCCATTGAATGAAGATTCAAGTGATTGTTACATTTTCCAAATCATTTCTCAATCAAATTGCAATTACCACCACAAGCCCCCAAATATTCTTAATCATAGGATTTGCCTATAGAATCACAGATCAGGCTGAGTCTATGATTATGCTAATTTGCAAAAGGTGAGACTGTTGTGCTTCAGAGATTTCAAACAAAATCTTAGAAAATGGCTTGTGTACAATCGATGTCTCCTCAAAAGAGACAATCAGTCAATGGCATATATAGCTCACTTATTATGTTCAATCATAGATCAGCCTACATATTTGGGCCTTAAAATGTGATAGAATTGATATACACTGAGAGAAACTACACATACTGACTACATACACAAACATAATAAAAGATATCTACTGTAGAAACAATACTTTTTCTGTGAAAATGCATATATAGCAAAGTTTCTGCTTCTGTCGCCTCCTGATAAGGGATTTCACCCTATATTCACTGTCCAACAAAACTGTTAACAGAAGAATGTTAACCAGGACGCATACTACCTTTTTCTTGAGAAATGCAAGCAAAAGGAAAGGAAAATGTAATTGTTTATAATGGGACTTCTAGCTTGACTTTGCAAGTCAAAACATAGATCTCTCGCCATGATGAGCAGTATTTTCAGATACATTACTTTCTCGTTGGGGCTTTTCACTGTGTTTTTGATGGCACATTATGAAAGAAATGAAACTGAAGGGAAGCAAGTATACTGAAAATATACATTGTAAATACATTCTAGGGAGGAGAAGGTAAATGAATTTAGAAGGTGGTCATAATTTTATGAATTTGACAACTTTGCCTGTGCGAAGTTTCCTTGTCAGGAGGCCAAGAGAATTGTACTGTTTCTCAGCCTCAGATGACCTGCCCATGAGTAGCAGAAAATCCTTTCGCCAATAATCGGCACTAGGGTATTCCTTCAAGAGCAGGGACAGAGTTGGAAGTGAGGGCAATGGCAGGGTGGGGCTCTTGTGATCCAAGATAGTCCACGTGGTGGGAGAGGGAGCTGCCATATGGGAACCTTAGTGGTAATGTGAAAATTTGACGGGATGATGCGAGGGATTGCAGTGGCGATCTAGAAGTGTCAGAGATAGCAGCTCTAACTCAGGAGTGGAGCAGCCGTTACATCACAAGGGCTGGAACTGTTTCATAATGCTTCAAATGGCTACTGACACAGCAGTTCCTTTTTTTCTCGTTTTTTTACACAAAAAGCCCTTTACAAGGTTTGCCAAACTCAAAGTGCAGAAAAAAGCTCAAAAAGGTATGAATCACTTGTCTTTGCATCATTGCACACAAAGTTATCCAAGTAAAGACCAGAAACATTATTTGCTATATGAAAAAATAACAAACGTTTTATGAGAAAAGTCGTACATGGTAAGCTATCGCGAATAGTTTCCCACCATAACTAAATGACCAAATCTAGGAATTATGTCATGATCTATAACCTGTTATAGCAAAACAGACAGAGTTCACACAAAACACGAAAGTTAGCAGGAAAGAGGGACATGCCATACTTAGTGCTAAAGATGCACTATATGTTTTACTTTGCTATGCGTTAAGTAATGCACACTGACATATGAAAGGAAATCAAACACCCACAAAAGCTCCTATGTCCAGACTGCAACTTTAAATTCTATAGAGTTGTTTTGTTTCCTTCGTTTCAATGCAGACTTCACCTCATTCCCGAATCGAAACCCTAAAAATGACCTTGCCTAGGCTTATCAATAACTAGAGAATGTAATATTTCCTCCCACGGTAAACACTGTGAATTAATATATTGAATTGCAAATCGAAAGCTCTCAAATAAAAAGCTGTATTGTGAGTAGTTCCTAGTGAAGCAACATTTATTAACCAGGAACAAATCTAACTGGAAGCTCCAACAGCAAGCTCAATTACATCACCCCATATTTTTATAAACATTAATTATATAGATGACACATGATCGAAAAATTACCTCAAGGAATCTACTAGTTTAGTGAGTCATGCTGCTAATCAAGCATTTTTAAACATGTTCCAGTTCCCATGCAGAAAAGTGAGCACATAAAAATTGCCAGTAGTTCTAGAAGCAGAGGAGGTTTGGAACCTTCCTTGCCTATCAGAATAGTTTGCTTTCAGTATCGATTTTTATTAACTGTGAAAAACATTTAAACTTGTCATATAGGGGACACTCACTCTGAGTGACAATGATGGGATTCTTTTACAATATGCACATACAGGAAATATGAGACATTCTTCTGCATTGTTGTGGAACCCTAAAATGTTGCCTTATTCATATCTATATTTTTGTCCTCTACTATGATCAGAGTCCTCGGGCTAGTATACACTGTCCGAGGACTTTAGTACTTCCGTTAAAATGTCAAACATTACCCTGTAAACACAGCACTTTGGCAGCAAAAGTGATAACTATCGAGTTCAGGTCTAATAATATGTACATGTACGTACATATACGTAAGAAAATAGTTTGTCAAGCTGCAGTGTGGAGAGGTCACAGTCTTGATGAACTCCTTTAAGACCCAAACAATGTTACCCCTAAAAGGTAAATCTGTATGCATGAGGTACGTGGCTGCACTCTTGGTAGTTTGCCGAAGAAAAGAGACTTGCACGGGCAAACACACCAAAACAATACAACGAAGAAATAAAGGAGTTACCATTTACAAATTAAGTGAAGTACAAAGGTAAATTTGGAAAAAAAATGTTTTTAAAAATGAGGGAAATTTGATGCAGGATCAAAGGTTACGGACAAAATGGCCACAAAGTTACAATGAAGTTTGAGGCTACTTTAATTAGGCATACAAAATATTTAATTATTAAGAACCAAAACAAAAAAATCAATAATGAGTGAGCAAGGTGTGAGGGGGTAGGGGGAAATCAGCCGATTTCCTTACCACAGGCAGGTGACTTAAAAGTGACAAACAATAAAATGAAAATTAGAAGCCACAATAAGAGGTACGTCTCTTACTCAAAAACAATGTCTATACAACATGAGTTAGAGACGTAGGTGTCGACGACGTTTCGATCCCGACTTAAATTTATATGTCCATTTCCTACCTTAAAGGGACCTTTGTTTCTGAGAATCGATTAGCACCCTTGGTCCCTTTTGATTTCAAGGGTTCCCTTGTCCTTTTTTCGGATCAAAGGTTACAGCAAAAAATAACCTGGCAAATCAAAAAACCTACGTTAGTCTATACCATCTGTTAATCAAGACTATAAACAGTATATGCAGTTGACATGCAATGGGCTCATGAAATATGCGGTTCAACCCGGTCAAAAGTAGCTCGGAGGACTGGTTACCCAGATACCAGTGCAACGGCTCAAGTTTGAACAGGGCTCTTCTGAACTTCAATTAAAGTCAACAGCAAAATTGCTTAGTTCTATTTCCTGAGATTTGTCTGCAATAATACCCGCTTCCTTGGTCCGAAAGTCTTTTAGTACTTTAATGCGCTAGGGATATGTTTCACAGGTGCAGGAGGAATACATGTTCATTTGTAACTGGTCTATCTGCGATTGTTTTAAGCAGACCACAGCATCCTTTTCTCTCAAGCCACCTTCACTCTTCAGGGACAGGAGAGACGTTTCAGCAGGACATGCAGGATTCACCATCAGGACACTTGTGTTCTTTGGGATCAGCAAGAGACTCACACTACCTGTCATATGGAGCAACTTCCTAGTCTCAGAGAATGCTGCCTAATCCAGGCAGCCATGAAATCATCAAGGCAGCAGCAGCATGTAAAACTTTTGATTTCTCTTTCATCTAGCTCTCTACTTGGAGTAACTCAAGAATTACAATTTAGAGGGTGAACCGGTGAACAGGTGAAGGATTGGTGATAACATCAAAGCAACCTAACCCATAATTCCCAGATTTGCCCCTTCCATCTCGTGCAACACAATGACCGGCCCATGTTCTAAGGTTAGTTTGGAGAGTTTTCAGGCAAAAAACGTTTCCATAGTCCATTCACCATTAATAATGACATGGCATATGTTTCACTGTTCTGTACTTACCTCTTTTCTGTACCCAATTTCACTATGGGCAACCACTGGTACTCCTACCAAAGAATAAAGACAATCTCCATTCCCAGTCACCATTTGAAACATGACTCATATGGCTTTAAGACATGAAAACCTATGGGGTGGTTCCTGTAAGAAAGTGGCTCTGTATATACTGAACCAAAGTAAGGTTCAGTGTGCACAGAGTCCACAGTCCCCAGAGGTTTGGCAGAGGCTAAAGTTAGATATAACCTTACTCTCTAAAGTGATAGCTTGGTCGAGCAGTAAGGCAGTATCAGAGGACAGTGTAAAGCATTTGTTGTACACACTCAGTCAGCAAATGGTCTCACACACTCAAGAACTGAACTCTAGGCCAATTGTTTTGTATATAAAAATATATAGTCGTTTTATTTTTAGAACTAACAATAGGTATCAAAATACTTTCTCAGAATCAAATGCTGTAGTTGAATACTTTCAATAGGCAATAGACTTTTGAACACAGTAGTTACAGTTGTTGCATTAGGCAACACAATTTCAAACACAATAATACATTGAGCTCAATGGGAATTTCTAGTTAAATGCAATAGATTACTTTTTGGATTACTTTTCTTACCACAGGACTGGATCCTAGATTCAGTCCTGGGACATCTCCTGTAAACAGTTGAGTAAAAACGATTTGGTTACAGTTGTGATTTTAAGGAATATTATTCTATTTTAAAAGTCGACACTTGAAACTTTTCACATAGAATCACCAATGTTATCCTATGGGAGGAAATTCACTTAGCAGGTAAGTAGTGTTGTCGTTACTTTTTCTTACTCGGTGTTGGATCCTGGATCCAGCACTGGTGCATCTCCTGTAAACAATTGAAAGAATGCGTTTATGTCACACAGGCGATTTTTAGCAAATATTTGTAAGTTTCAAAAATCGACACTTAGAAACTTTTTCAGCAAAAACCAGGCAATGTTATCCTACGGAAGGAAATTCAAGTTACCGGTAAGTACAGTTATAATTACTTTTCAGGGTCAGTGCTGGGCACCAAGATCCAGCACTGGGATCTCTCCTGATAACAGGTGAGTATTTTCGTTTTCGTGATTCGGCTGATTTTAGATGAATATTTTAAAGTTTCAAAACACCACACTTAGAAGAATTTCCAAGTGAAACCAGTCAATGTTACCCTATGGAAGAAAAGTGAGTTATCGGCTTTTGGGTAAGTACTCGACTGGCAGAGTTAAGGTTCTGGGCATGGACTCAGGGGTCTCCCAGGGTCAGGTAGGTACAGTTGTTACACCCTCAGCGGCACAGGGGCGGCCGGGTGCAGAGTGAGTAGGCCCAATGTTATCCTAAGGAAGGCAGGGGGCCTTTGGTTGGTGGCTGCTGGCAAGCAGGCCACGCGGCTGTGGGAGCTGGGCTCCTGGTCACTTGCTCAGGGCAAATGGGGAAGTATATTAGAGTAGAGGTTGAACTGCCAGGGGCACTCGGGCGGCTAGGTGCAGGGTGCTTTTGAGCCATCGGGCGCTCAATGTTATTCAATGGGAGACTTGGAAGTTGAACAAAGGCTGCAGGCTCGGAGACGGAGATTCTTCAGGTGCGACCACCACTTCGACAGGTAAGTTGGGATCTTGGAGGATAGGTAGGCACCCAGGAGTTGGGCACAGGGGGCCGTGGGGCGCTGGGTGCAGGGGTGTCTTTTGGCGTCGGGAAATCTTACCCTCTGCTGGTCGCGGTTGGGGGGTCCCTTGTTGTGAAGAGGCAGGCGTCGTCGGGGTCGTCGAGGAGGGTCCTTGGGCACTGGATTCCAGGTCACAATCGCCAGGGGGACGTCCTCGTGGTCTTGGTTCACTCAGGCACCGGCCAGGCTCGACTGGGTGCAGAGTGTGCTGGATTCGCGGTTCCTGGCTGGCACCAGGGGTGTTGCTTGTTTGAGCAGAACCACTGCTCGTGGGAGTCCCAGTCTTTAGATGAGCAAGGCAGGCAGGTCCTCCAGGGTTCGAGGTTGCTGTCCGCTGGAGACGCCGGGGTTTAGCAGGAGCAGGTTCAAGGATCAACAGGCCTGTAGGGCTGGGGCCAAGTCAGTTGGTGTCGTCCTTTTGTTAGCAGCTGCACGGCAGGTCTTCTTCTTTCTTGTTGCAGAACCGGGATCTAAGGAAGGAAGGTTCAGGGTGCCCCTAAATACTAGATTTAGGGGCGTTACAGGTAGCTAACGGGCAGGGACCAATGGGTCCCTTCCCTGGGGTGGGTACACCCCGTATCCTACCACTCTCCAGTGGGAGGGGGGCAGGAGCCTAGTCTTGATTGGGTAGGGCTCCCCATCTTCAAGATGGCGAGAGCCCGGAGATGTGCTTCACCTCGCCTCCCCCACCTGAGGGGTGGGGTTGGCAGAGGCTGGCACACCCCTTTCCTCCCTTGGTGTTTCCCGCCCGTCTTCCCGCCAGAGTGGGTGCTAGAACCAGTGGGGACCAGTTGCTGAGTACAGCAAGTGGTCTGGGGAAGCTCACAAAGGCGGACTGCCTTTGAAGCTTCCCCCTGCCCATCCTGGGGGAGGAGGCCTAGCACCTCGCCCAGGACGTGCATTGTTGCAGGCCCGGGAGAGCGGATGGCTCTCTACCCAGGGGTCCAGCAACATGTCTGCTGGGTGGCAGCCTAGGCAGCCCCTCAGACAGGACGTGGATTGTGGGTTAGATTCAGGGGGCAACTCTAAGTTGCTCTCTGTCGTGCATCTTACATTAAATCCCACACTGGCATCAGTGTGGGTTTAATGTGCTGAGAAGTTTGATACCAAACTTCTCAGTCTTGAGTGTAGCCATCATGGTGCTGTGGAGTTCGTGCTGACGACCTCCCAGCCCCATATACTCGGAATGGCAGCACTGCACACAGTGCCCAGGAATGGACCTGGGTACTGTAGGGGCACAGGGCTCATGCACCTGTACCCTCACCACTGGCATAGGGCACCCAACTAGAGGGGTGACTGAGGTATGCCAGGGCAGTGGGTTTGTGGGCATGGCACACAGGGATGTGTGCCATGTCGACTCTCTGTTTTGTTCTGCACCAAGACACTCAGCCTGCAAGGGCAGTGTGTGTGTGTGTCAGGGTACAAGGCCTCTAAGGGTGGCACAGTAAGTGCTGCAGCCCTTAGAGGCCTTCTCTGGTCACAATGCCCTGGGTACCTAGGGTACCATTTACCAGGGGCTGACATGTGGCCAGAGGTGCCAATTGGGTTTAGGCTGTAATGCAGTTTTAGGGAAGGAACACAGGCCCTGGGCACCTGATTGGCAGGAGCCCAGGGCACACTCAGTCAAAGTACATCAGCAATTCAGCAAAAAGTGAGGGCATACCATGCAAGAAAGATGGCACTTTCTCACACAACCCTCCCCCCAAACGAAAGGTGATGAGACTAACCTTGCCCTATGGAGTCTTCATTGTCTAAGTGGAAGAACCTGGAAAGTCCATCTGCATTGGCATGGGCAGTCCCAGGTCTGTGTTCCACTTCAAAGTCCATTCCCTGTAGGAGATGGACCACCTCAAAAGTTTTGGATTTTCCCCTATCATTTGCATTAGCCATCTGAGAGGTCTGTGGTCAGTTTGAACCAGGAAGTGAGTACCAAACAGGTATGGTCTCAACTTCTTCAGGGACCAAACCACAGCAAAGGCCTCCCTCTCAATGGCACTCCAACGCTGCTCTCTGGGGAGAAGCCTCCTGCTTATAAAAGCAACAGGTTGGTCTTGGCCTTCATCATTGGTCTGGGATAGGACCGCTCCTATCCCTAGCTCAGAGGCATCAGTCTGCACTATGAACTGCTTGGCATAATCTGGAGCTTTTAGAATTGGTGCCGAGCACATTGCTTCTTTCAGGGTGTCAAAAGCCTTTTGGCAACCAACTGTCCAGTTAACCTTCTTGGGCATTTTCTTGGAGGTAAGTTCTGTGAGGGGAGTCACAATGGACCCATACCCCTTCACAAACCTCCTGTAGTACCCAGTCAAGCCAAGGAATGCCCAGACTTGAGTCTGGGTTGTGGGAGCTTCCCAGTCCAGGATGGCCTGGATCTTGGGTTGTAAGGGTTGTACCTGGCCTCCACCAACAAGGTGGCCCAAGTACACCACAGTGCCCTGCCCTATCTGGCATTTGGATGCCTTGATAGTTAGGCCTGCAGTTTGCAGGGCCTTCAAAACCTTCCCAAGGTGGATCAGGTGATCCTGCCAGGTGGAGCTAAAGACCGCAATATCATCAAGATAAGCTGCACTAAAGGACTCCAATCCAGCAAGGACTTGATTCACCAACCTCTGGAAGGTGGCAGGGGCATTCTTTAACCCAAAAGGCATCACAGTGAACTGATAGTGCCCATCAGGTGTGGAGAATGCTGTCTTTTCTTTTGCTCCTGGGGCCATGCCAATCTGCCAGTACCCTGCAGTTAAGTCAAAGGTACTGAGAAAATTGGCTGCCCCTAGTTGGTCTATCAACTCATCTACTCTTGGAATGGGGTGAGCATCTGTCTTGGTGATAGAGTTGAGCCCTCTATAGTCCACACAGAACCTCATCTCTCTCTTTCCACCCTGTGGATGAGGTTTGGGGACCAGAACCACTGGGCTGGCCCAGGGGCTCTCAGAGGGTTCAATAACCCCTAACTCCAGCATCTTGCTGACCTCAGCTTTGATGCTTTCCTTGACTTGGTCTGACTGTCGATAGATCTTGTTCTTGACAGGTGCACTGTCACCAGTGTCCACATCATGGGTACACCAGTTTGTCAGACCAGGGGTCAGGGAAAAGAGGCTAGCATACTGCTGCAAGACTTGCTTGCAGTCAGCCTGCTGTTGGGCAGAGAGGGTGTCTGAAAAGACTACTCCATCTACTGACCCATCTTTTGGGCTGTAGGAGAGGAGATCAGGGAGAGGTTCACTCTCTGCTTCCTGTTCCTCATCAGTCACCATCAGCATGGCGATGTCAGCCCTGTCATTGTAGAGCTTAAGGCGGTTCACATGGATAACCCTTTTGGGTGTCCTGCTAGTGCCCAGGTCAACTAAGTAAGTGACCTCACTCTTTCTCCAGGATAGGGTAAGGGCCACTCCATCTGTCCTGGAGTGCCCTTGGTGCCACTGGCTCCAAAACCCACACCTGTTGCCCAGGTTGAAATTCAACCAGTGCAGCTTTTTGGTCATACCAGTGCTTCTGAAGCTCCTGGCTTGCCTCAAGATTCTTGGATGCCTTTTCCATGTACTCAGCCATTCTGGACCTTAGGCCAAGTACATAGTCCACAATGTCTTGCTTGGGTTCCTGGAGAGGCCTCTCCCAACCCTCTTTCACAAGACAGAGTGGTCCCCTCACAGGGTGACCAAACAGAAGTTCAAAGGGGAAAACCCTACTCCCTTCTGTGGCACCTCTCTGTAAGCGAAAAGCAGGCATGGCAACAGGACATCCCATCTCCTTTTGAGTTTTTCAGGGAGTCCCATGATCATGCCCTTTAATGTCTTGTTGAACCTCTCAACAAGGCCATTGGTTTGTGGATGGTATGGTGTAGTAAACTTGTACTGCACTCCACACTCCTTCCACATGTGCTTCAGGTAAGCAGGCATGAAGTTGGAACCTCTATCTGAAACCACCTCCTTAGGAAACCCTACCCGTGTGAAGACACCCAGGAGGGCCTTGGCTAATGCAGGAGCTGTAGTAGTCCTAAGTGGAATTGCTTCAGGGTCCCTAGTAGCATGAGCCACTACTACTAGAATTAACTTGTTCCCTGAGGCTGTGGGAGGTTCAAGTGGACCCACAATGTCCACACCTACCCTTTCAAAGGGCACCCCCATCACAGGCAGTGGTATGAGGGGGGCCTTTGGGTGGCCACCTGTCTTGCCACTGGCCTGCCAGGTGACACAGGAGCTGACAAACTCCTTCACCTTTTGGTGCATCTGGAGCCAGTAAAAGTGACTAACTAGCCTTTCCCACGTTTTGGTTTGCCCCAGATGTCCAGCTAGGGGGATGTCATGAGCCAAAGTTAGGAGGATCACCCTGTACTTCTGTGGCACTACCACCCTCCTGGTGGCTCCAGGAGTGGGGTTTCTTGCCTCAGTGTACAGTAATCCCTCTTCCCAATAGGCCCTGTGGGTACCACTGACATCTCCCTTTGCTTCTGAAACAGTTTGCTGCCTCAGGTTTTCAAGAGTGGGACAGTATTGCTGACCCTGGCACAGCTCTTCCCTAGAGGGTCCCCCTGGGCCCAAGAGTTCAACCTGGTAAGGGTCATGCTCCATGGGCTCAGTTCCCTCTGGGGTGTCCAAGTCCTCTCCCTGAGGAGAGGGGTCCTGAGAGGTTTGCTGTACAGAAGCTGGTTCCCCAGTCTTCTTAACTTTTCTCTTGGTTGGTTGGGCCATGCTTTCAGGCTCCAAACCTACTTTTTCACCCTTCCTCTTGCTCTGGTTTGCACACACACACCAATTCAGGGATACCCAGCATGACTGCATGGGAGTTTAGCTCAGCCCAGCCTGAGGTTTCCAGGTCATTTCCTAGCAGACATGCAGCTGGTAATTTCTGAGAGACCACTACCTGTTTCAGGCCAGTAACCCCCCCCCCCCCCAGCCTAATGTCACCATAGCCATTGGATGATTAGTGGTAACACTGTCAGCATTGGTGACTGGGTAGGTTTTCCCAATCAAGTATTGCTCAGGGGAAACCAGTGCGTCTCTCACCATAGTGACACTGGCACCTGTATCCCTCAGAGCTTCTATCCTAGTTCCATTAACCCAGGGGTACTGTAAATACTTCTTTAAGTTGGGTGGTCACACAGCTACAGTGGCAAACTCAACTTCTCCTTCTGAAACTAGAACTGCTTCAGTGTGCATCCTGATTTGCTCTGGGCACACTGTTGATCCCATCTGTAGACTTGCCACTCCAGGTGTAGCTGTACTGGTTGCCTTAGGGGCCTGGTTGTGGGGGCAAGACTTATCTACAGTTAAGTGTCCCAACTTCTTACAGTTGTTACACCAGGCCTTTGTGGGATCAAAGTTCTTCCCCCTATAAGGCTGAGGCACATAGGGAGTAGTTTGGGACCCACCCCCCTGAACAGGTTTTTGGGGCCCTTTAGAAGACTCAGACTTTTTATCTTGGGGATTCTCACCACCTTTCCCCTGGGGAGGTTTGGTAACCACCTTCTTCTGGTCACCTCCAGTGGTTGTCTATGTCACCCTTGTCTTGACCCAGTGGTCTGCCTTCTTTCCCAATTCTTGGGGAGAAATTAGACCTAGGTCTACCAAATGCTGATGCAACTTTTCATGTGTGCAATTATTTTGTATATGTTCCTTCATAAACAAATTGTAAAGTCCAGTAAAATCATGCACATTATGTCCAGCTAACCAACCATCCAGTGTCTTTACTGAGTAGTCTACGAAGTCAATCCAGGACTGGGTCTGGGTTTTGTGAGCCCCCCTGAATCTAATTCTATACTCCTCAGTGGTGAGCCCAAATCCCTCCATCAGAGTCTTCTTCATGAGGTCATAGGACCCTGCATCTGGCCCAGAGAGGGTCAGAAGCCTGTCTCTGCAGTTACCAGAGACCAGTTCCCACAGGAGTGCCCCCCAGAGAGGTTTCTTTACCTTTCTCATTTCACAAGCCCTCTCAAAGGCTGTGAACCATTTGGTGATGTCATCCCCTTCCTCAAATTTAGGGACAATCCCTTTGGGGATTTTAGGATCAGAAGTTTCCTCCCTATCCTTATTTTTAGTATTGCTGCCACCATTGATGGGTGCTAAACCCATCTCCTGTCTTTCCTTCTCTAGAGCCAGGAGTCTGGTCTCTAGGTCCAGTCTTTTGGCCAACCTTGCTAAAAGGCTGTCGTCCTCACCGAGGCTATCCTCAGTGTCCTCTCTGGGACCTGAACCACCTAGGTGGCCCCTAGGTCCCCAGAGGTTAACTCTTGGAAATGGGGTGCAGTGACCCTGTCTTCCCTAGGAAGCGGTGGAGGTGGGTTACCATCTCCATCCTCCTCACTCCCTTCCTCCTCTGGTTGGTCATCACCATGCTCAGAGGGGTGGGCCTTGGCATACTCAGCCAGGAGCTCCTGGAGCCCTTGTTTGGTTGGATGCTGGCCCATTGGTATATTTTTAATTTTACATAAGGACCTCATCTCTTTGAAAGACAATTGAAGATAAGGGGTGAGGTCGAGCTCCTCAACCATGTCCTGTATGTCATTATTATTTTCACTAACAGCTGGGTTCTTTTCTTGAGACATTCTAACAAAAAGTTCTAACCCCTCTACCCTCGACTATAGTGACTTATTATTTTCTAAAATTCTAAAGGGACTTAAGCAAGGCCCGAACAAGATTTTTAGTGATTTGGTAAAAAATGCCAATTTGAAAAAAATCAGAATTCTAAAGGCAATTTAAGAGTTCTGTCGTGTGATCAGATGGTAACCAAGTAGTCCAACAAATGCAACTTTGTATCCCACCGCTGATCCACCAATGTAAGAAAGTGGCTCTGTATTTACTGAAACAAAGTAAGGTTCAGTGTGCACAGAGTCCACAGTCCCCAGAGGTTTGGCAGAGGCTAAAGTTAGATATAACCTTACTCTCTAAAGTGGTAGCTTGGTCGAGCAGTAAGGCAGTATCAGAGGACAGTGTAAAGCATTTGTTGTACACACTCAGTAAGCAAATGGTCTCACACACTCAAGAACTGAACTCTAGGCCAATTGTTTTGTATATAAAAATATATAGTCGTTTTATTTTTAGAACCAACAATAGGTATTAAAATACTTTCTCAGAATCAAATGCTGTAGTTGAATACTTTCAATAGGCAATAGACTTTTGAACACAGAAGTTACAGTTGTTGCATTAGGCAACACAATTTCAAACACAATAATACATTGAGCTCAATGGGAATTTCTAGTTAAATGCAATAGATTACTTTTTGGATTACTTTTCTTACCACAGGACTGTATCCTAGATTCAGTCCTGGGACATCTCCTGTAAACAGTTGAGTAAAAACGATTTGGTTACAGTTGTGATTTTTAAGGAATATTATTCTATTTTAAAAGTCGACACTTCGAAACTTTTTCACATAGAATCACCAATGTTATCCTATGGGAGGAAATTCACTTAGTAGGTAAGTAGTGTTATCGTTACTTTTTCTTACTCGGTGTTGGATCCTGGATCCAGCACTGGTGCATCTCCTGTAAACAATTGAAAGAATGCGTTTATGTCACACAGGCGATTTTTAGCAAATATTTGTAAGTTTCAAAAATCGACACTTAGAAACTTTTTCAGCAAAAACCAGGCAATGTTATCCTACGGAAGGAAATTCAAGTTACCGGTAAGTACAGTTATAATTATTTTTCAGGGTCAGTGCTGGGCACCAAGATCCAGCACTGGGATCTCTCCTGATAACAGGTGAGTATTTTCGTTTTCGTGATTCGGCTGATTTTAGATGAATATTTTAAAGTTTCAAAACAACACACTTAGAAGAATTTCCAAGTGAAACCAGTCAATGTTACCCTATGGAAGAAAAGTGAGTTATCGGCTTTTGGGTAAGTACTCGACTGGCAGAGTTAAGGTTCTGGGCATGGACTCAGGGGTCTCCCAGGGTCAGGTAGGTACAGTTGTTACACCCTCAGCGGCACAGGGGCGGCCGGGGGCAGAGTGAGTAGGCCCAATGTTATCCTATGGAAGGCAGGGGGCCTTTGGTTGGTGGCTGCTGGCAAGCAGGCCGCGCGGCTGTGGGAGCTGGGCTCTTGGTCACTTGCTCAGGGCAAATGGGGAAGTATATTAGAGTAAAGGTTGCACTGCCAGGGGCACTCGGGCGGCTAGGTGCAGGGTGCTTTTGAGCCGTCGGGCGCTCAATGTTATTCAGTGGGAGACTTGGAAGTTGAACAAAGGCTGCAGGCTCGGGGACGGAGATTCTTCAGGTGCGACCACCACTTCGAGAGGTAAGTTGGGATCTTGGAGGATAGTTAGGCACCCAGGAGTTGGGCACAGGGGGCCGTGGGGCACCGGGTGCCGGGGTGTCTTTTGGCGTCGGGAAATCTTACCCTCTGCTGGTCGTGGTTGGGGGGTCCCTTGTTGTGAGGCTGCAGGCGTCGTCGGGGTCGTCGAGGAGGGTCCTTGGGCACTGGATTCCAGGTCACAATCGCCGGGGGGACGTCCTCGTGGTCTTGGTTCACTCAGGCACAGGCCGGGCTCGACGGGTGCAGAGTGTGCTGGATTCGCGGTTCCTGGCTGGCACCAGGGGTGTTGCTTGTTTGAGCAGAACCACTGCTCGTGGGAGTCCCAGTCTTTAGAGGAGCAAGGCAGGCAGGTCCTCCAGGGTTCGAGGTTGCTGTCCGCTGGAGACGCCGGGGTTTAGCAGGAGCAGGTTCAAGGATCAACAGGCCTGTAGGGCTGGGGCCAAGTCAGTTGGTGTCGTCCTTTTGTTAGCAGCTGCACGGCAGGTCTTCTTCTTGTTCTTCTTTCTTGTTGCAGAATCGGGATCTAAGGAAGGAAGGTTCAGGGTGCCCCTAAATACTAGATTTAGGGGCGTTATAGGTAGGTAAAGGGCAGGGACCAATGGGTCCCTTCCCTGGGGTGGGTACACACCCTATCCTGCCACTCTCTAGTGGGAGGGGGGCAGGAGCCTAGTCCTGATTGGGTAGGGCTCCCCATCTTCAAGATGGCGAGAGCCCGGAGATGTGCTTCACCTCGCCTCCCCCACCTGAGGGGTGGGGTTGGCAGAGGCTGGCACACCCCTTTCCTCCCTTGGTGTTTCCCGCCAGTCTTCCCGCCAGAGTGGGTGCTAGAACCAGTGGGGACCAGTTGCTGAGTACAGCAAGTGGTCTGGGAAGCTCACAAAGGCGGAATGCCTTTGAAGCTTCCCCCTGCCCATCCTGGGGAGGAGGCCTAGCACCTCGCCCAGGACGTGCATTGTTGCAGGCCCGGGAGAGCGGATGGCTCTCTACCCAGGGGTCCAGCAACATGTCTGCTGGGTGGCAGCCTAGGCAGCCCCTCAGACAGGACGTGGATTGTGGGTTAGGTTCAGGGGGCAACTCTAAGTTGCCCTCTGTCGTGCATCTTACATTAAATCCCACACTGGCATCAGTGTGGGTTTAATGTGCTGAGAAGTTTGATACCAAACTTCTCAGTCTTGAGTGTAGCCATCATGGTGCTGTGGAGTTCGTGCTGACGACCTCCTAGCCCCATATTCTCGGAATGGCAGCACTGCACTTACAGTGCCCAGGAATGGACCTGGGTACTGTAGGGGCACAGGGCTCATGCACCTGTACCCTCACCACTGGCATAAGGCACCCAGCTAGAGGGGTGACTGAGGTATGCCAGGGCAGTGGGTTTGTGGGCATGGCACACAGGGATGTGTGCCATGTCGACTCTCTGTTTTGTTCTGCACCAAGACACTCAGCCTGCAAGGGCATTGTGTGTGTGTGTGTCAGGGTACAGTGCCTCTAAGGGTGGCACAATAAGTGCTGCAGCCCTTTGAGGCCTTCTCTGGTCACAATGCCCTGGGTACCTAGGGTACCATTTACCAGGGGCTGACATGTGGCCAGAGGTGCCAATTGGGTTTAGGCTGTAATGCAGTTTTAGGGAAGGAACACAGGCCCTGGGCACCTGATTGGCAGGAGCCCAGGGGCACACTCAGTCAAAGTACATCAGCAATTCAGCAAAAAGTGGGGGCATACCATGCAAGAAAGATGGCACTTTCTCACAGTTCCAAACTCTAAAATAGTATTTTCTAAAAGACCTAATCATAGGCAAATATGATCTGGAAGCCTTAGGGCTAATTTCCCTTAGTTTCCCAGGTCAATTCTGTGTGCTCACCTCAAAGTACAGTTGCCAATGATCCCAGCAATAGGGGGTAGACTTTAATGTCACTATATCAGCAAAGAATGTGAATGACTGATAGTTAAACATGCCAGCTGAGCTTCAGATGGGCTATGTTTAATCATTTGCAGAATGATAATCAGATCAGACAATTGATCTTTTCACAGTGGATTACATTTGTTCTACAAACCTGGATTTACTAACATTTTATTAACCCTTTCTTGTGAAAGGTTAGTAAAGAAAATGATCTACGCCATCGCAGGCTGCAGAAAACAAACTGTCTAAAACAAATGTAGTACAATTTAATGCAAAAGAAAACAAACCATGCTGAAATGCATTTAAGCAACAGCTCAAAGCATTTGTGCACATATACAACTGACTTACACAAATGTTAGGTACCGCAACCTTATATTAAGTATGTCTGTCATTTTTTTAATTAGAGCACATGTAACTAACAACTGGTGAGCAGGCCACAACCACACCAGAGGTCAACACCACCAGGGTGAAAAGATGTGGTAAATATGTATTTTCTTGCAATATGGGTGCGGTTTTAAAATTAAACCCACAAGTGAAAATCCACATTTTCTGCATGGTCACCACAGATTTGTCACTTTTTTCAGGACCATGTTTTTGAACTCTGTGCTGAACTTTGCTAAACAGGAAGTAAGTGTTTGTGCTCCTCCTTTAAACATGGTTAAATTGGCTTACCGCTGATTGCCATTCAACTTGCTTATAGGTCCAAAGTATATGCTATATTAAATACACGCAGGGCCTGGAACTTAAATGCCACCTGTACTGCAGCATCTTTGCTGCCATCCACATGGTTGGGCTGTCAAACATAGCTTCAGGCCTACCATGTGTGGCCTGACTTCACTAACCTAAAAACATGCTGCCAAACCTGACAGGTTTGAGACTGTTTTTAATTATTACTAAGACACTCTTAAGTACACCTTGCTACCCACAGGCTAGCTTCCCTGATATTTAAAATGTAACGTGTTTAATTAGAGTTGGCATATTCCTCCAGTGACAAGCTTCCAAAAGCAATTTTCACAGGCAGGGCTGGATTCTAGAAAATGTCATATTACAGATTATAAACTTTAATCTGTATCTTTTGGCAGGAAATGGTTAAATAGTCATTTAAAGACTATTTTCCATAGTTATTAAAAGTTCAATTCATTGGTGAAGTTGGATTTTTAATACAGATTTGAGAAAACAACTTTTAGAAAGTTACATTTTCTCTGATTTAAACTCATGGAGGCTAATTTGCATTAGCCTGTCGGCAACTGCCTAACAAGTGCTTGATTTGAATGAGGTGTCAAACCTGCCGCCAGAGCAGAACAATGGCTTAGGCCTGGTGACAGGGCAGAGAAGGTGTGGGGTATTTGATCCCCATTATCCCAAGAATGACAGTTTGGATGGACTGAAGAAATTCATCAACTTGAAAGGCCAGGAGGCCAGGCCTGCCTATTCGTAGTTTACTGTAGACAACACCTGAAGAGAGGAAAGCCTTTGTCACCAAGGCCCACACTAGCTAAGCTGGTGCCAAACTAAGTGGGAGGTAAGCTACCTCCAGAACTGCTCTGGAATGAATACAGAAGAAGAGACTGCTCATTTCACAAGTCAGACCACTGGATGGACACAAGAGCTCTGCACAAGGGCGAAATGTTTTCCCCATATTGAATTTTAGGAGTGAGGGGTGCCGTGGTACTGTTTGCAGCAAGGCAAACAGGAAATGCTGAAAAAATGGGAATTGATGCCCCCAGGACCTTTCTCCCCAATCATTAGGAAGTGTTCACAAGTTACTCCGACCCACCTGCTAGTTCCAGCCATAAATGGGACCCCCAATGAATCCGCCTCTGAACACATTTTGGACCTGTGGAAGATCGGAAGAGGACTGGACCTGCTGTCTGTAACCAGAGAGGAGCCTTGTAGGAACGGACCAGCTTCCACTTGTACCTAGGACAAAGGAGTAGACTGAAAGGGTCAGCTGCTGATCTCATTTATGGCTAGAGGGACACATGCTGCAAGAGGTCTTTTTTCTCAAGTGACCAGTATCAAATGAAACAGGACTGAATCCTGGCCCTGAAGTTCTGTCTCCAAGGTCCTGGAAGCTTAAACGTGACCCAAAGCAGCTGCTTCAAGAACCTTGAAAAGCAGGGACTGACTTAAAAAGTTGCTGAGATTCCAAGACTTTCGAAGCCATCAAGGGGACTTCATGGCAAAAGTGTTAGATTTTGATGCACCATCCTGAGATACAGCTTCAGGATAGTCCTGCTGGAGGATTTTGAGCTCCATTAAAATGACTAAGTCAGAAGGTAAAATCTTTGATCAGGATCCACCCACTTGGTGTAACCGACCCACACTCCATCCCGGTAGGCCTGAAATCGCACCTACATCCCTGTCCACTGCTTCCATAGACGATCATTGGTGCTTAGAGCTTTTTGGAGCTATTTTTATTTAAAATTCATATCTACAGTTGCCCTTATTGGATTTTTTGTTGTTTTGGTGTCGTTTTGTTTATTACATTCTACTCTATTTTTCTAATTCAGTTTAGAATTTTTATTGTTTAGTATTTTGGCTATATTACTTTCTTGTACTGCATAAATACTTTGCATATTGCCATAAGTTCAGCCTGTTTGCTCTGTGCCATGGCTACCAAGGGTTTGAGCTCAAGTTAATTTAGTGACTTCAGGGTTCACCCTGACAAGTCAATTTAATTTTTCCTTGAGATGGGCAACAGCCCACCACTAATAATCCACTTTCTTTCAAAACGTTACTGCTTCTGTACATCGGTGTGCTATTTTTTAAAAGATTTTCATTACGAATGGCTACTTCATTCTGATAGAGCCAGTAACAGAAGTTACCAGCCCCAGAGGAATACTCAGATGCCTGGGATCACTGCCAATTTCTTGACTCTCACTGAGAGATTTGAACTACTGAAAACAGCTGAAATCTCTGCACAAATGTACGGAGGAAAATAAGTAATTACTGGGGGAACAGGATCTGGAATTACAAATTCCCCCTGTAATTCCTCATTTCCTATTGGACTGTCAAGGCCCAACCTGAAATGGACCGGATTTTCCATATCCCTGAAAATACCAATACCCCTAGTATCAGTAACTCCTGGGGCGGGGAAAATCCACCCCATTTACAAAGACCACTGAGAAATGAAGGCCTCCAAAGCTAGAAATGTAATTTTTCCTCAGACACCATTTTTCTACAATGGATCTGGCTTTTGTACACTCACAGATATTCAGTAGGCCTACGGGCCAATACTACTAAAACAATATTTCAATTAAATGACTAAATAAATGATTCCCAGATGGAAGCATGAGTCTTTAAAAAAAAGACAAGAGAAATGCAATTTACAGTAAAACAAATGTGGTATTTGTTTGGAGGCATTATATTTCCTAGTTTTTATTCTACATTAGTTTATAAAATATGAAAGCAGGCAAGAAAGATAATAAACAAATCTGAATAAAAGTTTTTCCAGAGGAATATCTATTATTTAGAAAATTCTGGTTGCACAAACATGCCATCATAAAGAATCCATGTTAACAAATGTAAGTGATCACTTCAAAAACATAGATGAAATATTTTGACAGAAGCTCACAAAAGAATGTTCTCAACAAACCTTATAAAACATTTTTGTTTGCTAACAGAATGTTAATATCTTCCTCCAAACTAAGATAAAAATACAATTTGGATTCCACAAGCTACATTGGTTTCCTGGGTTCATGTTTGTTTCTGAGAATAGGTAGTAAAAGCTCAAACAGAATGAGAGATCATTGTATCTGCTTTTTAATGGTAGTATGAATGTAGTTAAAATGTGGATTCACATTCTATTGCCTTTTTGAGTGCGGTAGATAGAAGTAGTAGCATGGCTTGAGTATAGATGTAACCAATGTAATATTGTAAGAAAGGTCAAGTTTTAAACAGTCTTTCTACCACTTCTTTGTACCAAGGGAAATGTCTGGTAGATTAATATGATTTAAGAGAATGGAATAGGAAACAATCCACTGATACTCTAATAGCAGTTTTTAAATATTTGCCCATAAGCACATGTAAGAATGTGGACTCTGGCCAACTAAAGTATACCATAACTGCATATTAAATTCTAGGAAGCGATCAACAGAGTGAAAGTGCCCTACAATACACCAGTGACATTGCAATACGGTTATCTGTCCTGTAAACACCCATTTAAATGAATTAATTTAAAAATATGACACAAAACATTTTAAACATCCCAAATCTCAGGGTACTGATCTACTAAAGCAGTATTACTCAAAAGGGGAGTTCTCTCCCAGGCATTTATTTTCCATGGATGGAGGTGGAAGAGAGAGTGGATTGACAAAAGGCTGAAAAAGTAGCTTGGCTCTGCTCCTATTTAGTCAACAATAATTAGTACTTGGAAAAAGTCCTTAGTTTGCCTTAAAAATACTGAGCAAGAGAGTACATGTGCATATGGACATAGGTGTCCGCATGTTTGTGTACCTATTTTTATGAACATATGTGTTGATACATGTGTATGTTGTGTTCTACAACACATTTTCCTGAATTTCACTTGCATTTTTCCTAATAGTGAGGCGAGTTGAACTCCTCACATAACTTGCACACTATGTGATCTATTCACCATTTGTGAATCTCAATCTACATCATTGTTTTAAAGTGATATTTTCTGAGAAATTATTTCATGGCGTTTTACCACCAACTCATATGAGTAACTGTGCTGCTCCAATTTCTTTTTACGTTTGCACTACAGTTCTTTTGCTACAAATATTCAACCCACTAGGATGGAAGTTGGATTTTTGCATCATTTTATTTACCACTCTCAGCTCACTTTTTAATGTAACAATCACTGTCTGCCACACTGGATAGTCACACTGACGCTTGTACACACTATGTACATTTAAAATTCAATATAACTTTGCTTTTACCCCAAAGGTATTAACAACTCAAAAACAGATTTAACACAGAAACAACCTTCTAAGCATAACCGTATTCCCAGAGTCAAAAATAATTTAATAGCATAACATTTGAGATACGCCAGTTAGATCTAGAAAACAATCAGGTTAGGGAATTGTTACAGCAGTGGAAAGCATGAGATAAGTAAGCAGGGGACTTGCCCTAGGCTTTTTAACATTGGAAAATATTTTTAGAAAATTAGACCCACAGGAAGGGCCTTGGAGTTCTGTAAAATGTAATATATAGATTTTGTTGGGCCTGCTATGTTATTGGGAGATTTGCATAATAAAAACATGCAAGAGAATGTAATAATAAGCTGCTGTATAACTAGTGCATGTTAATGTGATAAACACACTTCTTTTTTACCTCGGAGACTGTCAGAATTAGATAGTTAAAAATGCTTAATTTCAGCGAGGCAACTTGAAAATTCTAAACAGGCAGCTTCACTGCCAATGTTATTGTGGTTGTCTCTCAGTTAAGCATAGCAAGAACTTATTTCTATGTGAATTAAACACCGAGATACTACCCGTTGTGTTTAAAGTAGATGTAATGCATTTGGCCGTCTTATAACGCAATAACCAATATACCACTTATGTTTACTCATATTGTCACCTTTGTTTTCTTCATGGTTTTGGTTCTTTTCACTTGAGGGTTCTTGCAAAGCAGCTCTTCACCATTCACTTGACTGTTTAATATTTGAATCATGACATTTCAGATTCTTCCCATCGCTCACTTTAATTCTGAGGGACAGAAAATGTTGCACTTTAACAAAGGTCCAATGAGGACTTGTTTAGTTGATGGCTATCACCAAGTAGTATCCAGTTTATGCCATCCACAGGCTCGATCTACAGACAGTCCAACTTGGATCTTGTTCCTCGACCAGTCCAGAATCTAAATCCCCTCTAGAATTCTCCTTCAGGGATCACCAAAGCAGTCAACTGACCATGTTACAGTTTGAGCTGAATAAACCGTATGGTTTGAACGAGGTCAAGGTTTTCTACTCTCAAAAAGTGGTTTGCCAATTAAAATATTTTCCATTATTTCTCTGTCTCCCTGCATCATGTCCCATATTTTCAATCATTTTTCCCTCTATTCGGGGGGTACTCCGGTTATCACATTAACTGGGATAAGTCCCTTCTGTTTATGCTCTCAGACGGCCCACCACCCCCTCTCCCCGAGGGGATATAACTTCAATTGCACGATAACTTTAAACATCTGAGCATTGTCACCAAAACGGAAGCAGAATTCATGGCCCGTAATTGGTTGCCCCAACTGGAACATCTGAGAAGAGACGTGGCGCATTGGAGGACGTTGCCAATCTCCCTGATGGGGAGAGCCGTTCTGTTTAAAATGATGTCGCTGTCACGGATGATATATGTCATCCCGAACACTCTGTACAAGATACCTGATGGATTCTTTAGAGAGGTCGATTGCGAATTGTGGAAGTTATTATGGGACGGGGGTGGTGCGAGAATAGCACTGGTCAAACTCCAGCGGGGTGTATATGAGGGGGGCCTGGCAGTACCAGACCTTAGGAAGTACTATTGGGCATCGCAGCTGATGACTATAAATGACTGGATCTTCAGGGATAGAAACGACCCGGCATACCGGGTTGACCATTTCGTGATGGGCACTAGAGGCTACCCAGCGGCACTGTATCACAAACGAGTTGGGAAGTTTACGCCCCAACATACAAAGGCGGTGTTAGATGCATGGAAAGGGGCTAATAAGTTCCTCGGGTGGGACAATAAATTGACGGAACGCACTCCGCTATGGGACAGTGATAGGTTAGAGGAGGTCGGGAAATTGCAGGGCTTCAGCAAATGGAAGTTGCTAGATATAGCCCATCTAGGTGATGTATGGCGGGGCCCGGCGATCATATCGTTCGAAGCCCTACAGAATGAGTTCCAACTAGCAGAAGCGGAAAGGTATAGATACATGCAGTTGGGGCACGCACTCCGTACACACATCCGAGAGGGGAAACGTATTCCGGAATATGGTCCCCTGGAAGATCGGCTCCTATTGGACTCAATCCTGGAAAAGGCATTGTCCCCTACATATAAGAAGATCGTTAATAATTTACCCGATCCCCTGGGGGCGCTACAGGAGGCCTGGGAAACTGACATTGGGTTATTGGAAGACGATGATTGGGTAGAGGCCATACAAAGCCCAAAATTGTAGCGGTCAGAGCGAGATTCAGGTTAGTACAGCTACGGATCCTCCATAGGTCCTACTCTACGAGTACACTCATGCCCAAACTCGGACGCATCCACACAGATACCTGCATAAGGGCCTGTGACCGAAAAGGTACCTTTTTCCACATCATCTGGGAATGCCCCATTATACATCACTACTGGGGGAAGGCAATACGGGTGATGTCAGAGGTCCTACGACAAGAAATTCCTGTAGATGCCAGGTGGCACATACTATGTGTAACGGGGGAACAGACATGGCCGAAATACCAGAAACTCTGGCTAATGGTGGCTGCAATGGTGGCTAAGAGAAATATAGCCAGGGCGTGGGGAGCTGCCCTTCCGCCGAAGGTGGAACAATGGAAGACCGACTTAGACCGGTGTTGTGCTGCAGAAAAAGTAGTGTATGAGGGCAGGGGTTGCCCTAAGAAATGGGAGAAAGTGTGGCACCACTTGGAAGCCTATAGAGGTTTGTAAAGCTGAGAGAGGGAGGGAGGGTGGGTGGCGGGCCTGATGCCAGGTGGTGCAAGGGCATTCACATGAGTGCAGTTAGAGATGTAAAATCCGTAGGCTAATGTACCAACTGTTTGAATAACGGAAACTGTATGTTATGATGTCTTTATCATCCATTTTCCATGATCGCTGTACTGTATACTGCATAAGTTTTATAATCAATAAAAAAAAGATGTGTTAAAAAAAACATTTTTCCATCTTTGCTCATTACTGATCCTATTCATATTATATTTTCATTACAATGGATCTGGCTTATTGCTGTGATTTTTTATTGTAAGAATTCTACAGACTAAATAGTGCATTTAATGGTTTTACTTGCATTTGTTTCTAGAGGGAAACTATGTATTAAGCATATTACATAAAAGAGAACAAGGGTTCTTTTTAAGTCCCGTTTCTTTTTTGATTTATGATTAACAATAACGAAAATCGGGGGAGTGTTCTGTTTAAGGGTAGGCGAGGGCATGCATTTAAGTGCACTGGGACAGTTGGTTGAATTTGGAGAGTATCACGTACCATAAAGTTTCCCAAAATTGCTAGACGCTCATATTTACCAATCTCATATAGCCAGATGTTGAGCCCAATATGGCTAAAACAGGCTGCAGTTATTGGTATATCACCACTGTCATCTGAGTGGCTACAGGAAAAACCAATGACAATTTTTTAGTTGTGTATTCTACTTTCCCAGCTCTCAGACGTCTCACTGTGTGACTTCGCGGAGTTGGGAGAGAAAATAGGTGTAAGACTGCCTTTTGAAAAGCTAATTGCTCCTGGCCGAATGCAGCAGAGGAAAATATCCTGCAGTGGCATAGCTTTATGGGGTTATTCTGCAAAAGCTGTCTGCTGCAAACAGTATTGCATGCAATAGGACAGACAGGGCTTTGGATCAGCCCCAGGTCCATGCTTGGATGCAGTTCCCTTGACTTGGCTGGGTGGTTTTTCTTCATCTAAGAATAGGGAACAAAGGAACTGAATGATGAGCGGACAACTGAGATAGACAAGACAGCAATCCAAACATGACCAAGAGACTTACCCAAGCCAACTTCAAGTATGTGTATGTACTGAGAATAACAAGTCTTGCCAACAGACTGATAAAGCTGTCTGCAGCCGGGACCCAAGGCTACCTAACCTATTGCACTGTCTACATATGTGACTCTCCCAGTTACTTTCTAATAATATACAGCAAAATGAAACATGAAAAATATCTACTTGTGTTATACCAGAAGGGCCTTTGCAGCACAATAACAGGAATTTGTTGAATAACCAAAATAAAAGTACCCAGGACAATTTACTGAGCAGTGGTTCAAAAACAAAATGTGTTACACGATTACCAGGTACAAATGCAGAATATAGAACAGAGATAACAAATGTGTATTTGTGCTTTGCAAGTCAGAGAATGAGCAGGGTAAATTACAAATAAGATGCTATGAGACCATCACTATTCTAACTGCTATTTTGAGCACACAAGATACACTTGGAGCTGCATTTATTTCATTCCACTGGCAGCACGTAAAAATGTTACGTCCATGTATTCCGCCTTTAAAATTTAAATATACGACACAACGTAAGTGTAAAAATAGTATTGCAATGTAATATTCCACGAACAGAAACTTCTGAATTGGGTGTGAAAACTAGAACCTCATGTAAGAAATTCGGGTATTGGTTGATGGGGTGGAAGCCCCACAGGGCAAAAACCACAATCCTTGTCATGGTGAGTTACAAAAAGTCACTAAGTTAACCTGTGCTTAACCCCCTAGTAGCTTGGCACAAAAGCATTCAGGCATAACTTAGAGGCAATCTGTAAAGTATTTATACAACACATAAACAGTAATAAAGTGAAAACACAACACAAGAAAAATCCCAAACCAATATAGCAAAATAGTGTGTACATTCTAATAAACAAAAATGAAATGAAATGAAACAGAGATTTGTAGAGCGCGAAACATTAACCCGAGGGTGTCAAGGCGCTTGCTCATCAAAAAACAGGGTTTAAGCTAGGTGGTTCCAAAGGGCCTTAAAGACTGAACAGCCATGTCTTCAGTTCTTTCCTAAAAGCCAACAGATGAGTTTCTTGTTTCAGCCTTCTTGGAAGAGAATTCCATAACTTGGTCGCGCCAACCAGGAAACTTCTTCCCCCCCAGGAGCATTTCTTGACCCTGGGGACAATCAGATCATGGGCGAAGGATGAACGGAGACGACGGACTGGAACATATGGTATCAGATTCCATTTTAGAAAGCCGGGTCCTGTGTCCTGTATGGCCTTAAAGACAATGCATAGATCCTTAAATTCAATTCGTCTCTTTACTGACAGCCAATGAAGATCTTTAAGCATCCTTGAAACAGATTTGTGTCTTGATACCAGAATGACACAAATTCAATCAATAGAACTGGTGATGTTTAATTTTAAAGTGGTTAGTGTGTCTAAAAGCACAAAGCACCACTCACGGTCATCTGGTCGTGCAACACTGGGGGAAAGTCACAAGCTCAGACCGATCACGATGAAGTGTGGTTTGAATACAGGGACCAGATTAGTCCTGTTGAAAAGTTGCCTTCTCAGGTTTGGTGCGAAGAGGTCCGTTTGCACTGGAGGAGGCCTCGATGAGAAAGCGGAGTCACAGATGGTCGTCGCTGTAGCATGAAGAGCAGGTCCGGCATTGTGGAAGGATGTTACTGCAGTGCAAAGAGCTGGTTGGGTGTCGCGGAGTATTGTTGCTGTAGCTTTGCACCGGAAGTAGCCGTGGGCTGTCGTTGCTGTAGCGTTAAGTGCAGGACTTGTGCTGCCAGTCACTGGGGACAGTCGTCAGCGGCACGAAGAGCAGGGTTCACCAGAGCTTTGCTATGGCAGTTGTTGTGGGCAGCAGAGTTTCAGTGCGAACGGGCCCATTCACGATAGCAAGAAGCCCAAACTTCAGGATTTTAAACTTTTCTTACAGGAGGAGCTTCCACTGATGCCAGGCAAGAGTCCAGGATGAGGGGGGGGCACCTCCTGGGGACCAGGACTCACTCCAGAAGTCAGTAGCAGGGTTCAATCAGGTCCAGTTGCAGCAGGCCTATAGGGCAGTTGCAGGGAGGCCTCAGAAGCTTGTTGTCTCCCTGTAGCCCACACAGGACCCTCGGTGTCACTCTGGGTCGCCTGAGATGAAGTTTAGCAGGTGCAATCTTCCTTCTCACTCATCAAGGCAGTCCCTCAAGCAGCAAGGCAGTCCTATGGCAGCCAAGCAGTCCTCTGAATCTTCCACCGGTCCAGGAGTGTTCTGATGAGTGGCTCTTGAGGTCCAATATTTATACCTGGAGCCAGCCTTTGTGTGGGGGTCTCCCTGTCTGACTCCATGTCCTACCCCCACATCTGGTTCTGGAAAGTTCTTCCACTTCACCGGTTATGGCTTCAAACTGTCTGGAGATGACAAAAAGGCAGGGCAGGCATGGTGTCAGGTTCCTTTGTGTGTGCAGGAGGCAAAGACCTTTGAAGTGTAAGTGGGGCTGGTTACAATCCTCCTCCCAGGATGGCCCATCCTGTCCACACCTCAGCCCTACTTGTGTTATTATCTAGAAGAAATACAAAAACCTAAACAGCAGATCCATTCACAGCCATGTGACCCAGGACACTGGCAGAAGGCACAAATGGGTAAGACAAAAAAATGCCAACTTTCCAAAAGTGGCATTTTAAAAATTGTAACTTAAAATCCGGCTGCACCATCAAAGAGGATTTTAAATTACATGTCTCTATCTGCTCCCAATCTAAAGTTAGCTCATATTAAATGTAATAAGGTAACTCAGTTGTAGGCAATGGGAGAGATTGGACTTCCAACCAGGGAAAACAACTTTAGGAGTTTTTCACTGACAAGACATGTAAAACTTAAACACACGTCCTACTTTTTAAATGCAACGTACCCTGCCCTGTGAACCTTTAGGGCCTACCTGAGGGGTGACTTATAGGTTTAGGCGTGGCAAAAGGTTTAATTTGCCAAGTCAAACTGCAGTTTAAAACTGCACTACAGGCTGCAGTAGCAGGTCTGAGCCATGTCTTTAAAGTGCTACTTTAAATGGTGGCACAATGAGTGCTGCAGGCACACTAGTAGCATTTATTGTACAGGCCCTGTGAACATGTACTACCATTTACTAGGGCCTAACAAGTACACTAAATGTGCCAATTTGGTATAGGTCAATTGTACCATGTTTGGAGGGATGAGCACAAGCATGTTAGAACTGCTTAGCGGTTGTAAGGTGCACAGAGTCCTTAAGCCAACAAAAACAAATTCATCAACCAGGTGGTGTGAATGCAAAACGTTTGAGGGAACACCACACCAAGAATGTTAAGTCTAACACTTCACTACTCTAGATTTAGAAGGAACATCATGAGAAGAAAGTAACAAAGTATATATATGTAAATAATGTAAAAGTGACGGCAGGCTATAACAACAAATTAAACACAAGGAGATGATGGACAGAGCGCTGAAACTTTTCAGACACTCACCTCCAGTCACAGATCTGGGTTGAATACATCATCGTTCTTTAGCTCACTTCGCCACCTCAGTTCAGACCCAGCTATATGCAAATCAGTCTTTACCCTGTGCCTCATGGGAACAGTCCAGCCTGAACTGCCAAGCCAGGTCTTCCCTGAACCGGAAACAAGCATCCTGGGACCCGTTTCGGGGTAACACCCCTCATCAGCCAGGCTAGCTTGAAACCAGTGGCAAAGTGAGCAAGGGACCCACGTCTGGGCATACCCTGCCAACTTAGGACGAACAAAGCAAACACAAGGAGATGATGGACGGAGCGCTGAAACTTTTCAGACACTCACCCCCAGTCACAGATCTGGGTTGAATCCATCATCGTTCTTTAGCTCACTTCGCCACCTCAGTTCAGACCCAGCTATATGCAAATCAGTCTTGACCCTGTGCCTCATGGGTAATAGTCCAGCCCAAGCTGCCAAGTGCCAGTGCCACTTTCCGACTGGTATTGCTGATTTTTTAACTTTGCACACAGAGGTACTGCTTTCCAGTCTTCAGCGTATGTGCTCTGACCGCTAAAACACAGTAAAATTGGATAATCCCAAATTGGCATATTAAACTTTCCAGTAAGGCCACAGTATACGATTCGTAGTAATATACAGCAGGCATAGAAAGTAGAATGTCAGCAGTGGACTGCAGCACATTGTGCCATTCCCGAGGCTGACAAGGAAAAACATTGCTTCAGGCCTACATGTGTAGTGTGAGTGCTGCAGCTTTTAAACCCGAGTGTAAGCCTGTCAAAATAACCAATTTTGACAGGCAGAAACTCTACTTTTAAATATTAAACAGGCAACCGATAAGCAGGCTTTATAGCCCACAAAGTAGAGTGACTACTATTTAACAGTGGAATATCTAAGAAGTTCATGTTGGCGTGATCTTCCAGTGACTAGCCCCCAAAAGCTATTTTCACTGTAGAGGTCTGTAACTAATCATATGGAGAAAACTAAAGTGCAATTAAAATACTAGTTTGCTAAAGTTGGTTTGGCATCAGCTACAGAAACGGGTCAACCATTGTTTTAATATACATTAAAAATTAAATTCTATGATGAAGTTTTTAAAAGGTTTTTGAAAGTTTAGATGTTGAATGATTGAGGCTCAAGTAGGATAATAAGTATTAGCCTGCCGGCACCTGTCCCATGTCAGTGCTTTTTCCTTAAAGGAAGAGTGAAAACTGTCCTTCTTAGCAGAAACAGTGGCTTGGACCTTTTGGCAGGAAGGCCTGGAAATGAGGTATGTGACTCATCCTCTTTCAGTATGAGACATTCAGGAACTTCATTAACTTGAAAGGGATCCGAGTGAAGCCTGCCCACTCAGTCAAGTGCAAAGGGGGACCTGGTGAAGACATGCCCTCTGAACCCAGTGTAGCCAGCCTGACACCAGCCCAGAGGGAAGGGAAGCTGGCCTTGAAACCAGTTTGGTGTGGGTGAGGGGACTGCTAATTTCCCTAGACTTCCCCCCCCCCCCCCCTGGCTGACATACCAGCCATCCACTAGGGCAGAAGAGTTCTGCCATCTTTGAATTAACCCAAAATAGTGCACTCTGGAAATGTTTGCAGTAAGGCAAACAAGATGTGTTGCAAAACTGGGAAGGTTTGCCCGGGAGAACCTTTTTTTCTTCTCATTGCTTAAGGATGTCAAGGAGTCACACCCACCCACTGACTAAAGAATCCCACGTGTGGATCTTCACCCCCCAGCTCGCAAGAAGAAAATTGGACCTGTGGAAGAACAAAAGAGGACTGGACCTACTCCCAGTTGTGCCCAGCACTAAGACTCCAAAGGTCAGTTGGCTGACCTCCTTTGTGGCTGCAGGGACACAACAAGCAGGAGTCCTGGCTGATAAGGGATGTCCATGAGGTCCAGGCATCTTTACAAATGATCAAAAGTACCTGCTCCAGAAAGACTGAAAAGTTGGTATTTACAACATTTCTGGACCTCCAAGACCCCTGAAGCTTCAGCAACATGTCACAGCAAAAGTGCCTAATTGGAAGAGGAATTTGTTGGATATAGCATGAGGATTTTAAGCTTAAAAAAACAGAGACTAAGTCTGAAGGTAGAAATCTTGACTGGTCAAAGGCGCAAAACATTTACTAGATAAGAGTACTTCAGCAGCCACAAAATTAGAATTTTTCAGCCAAAACCAACAACCTCAGTGGGACCTCATCCAGAGCTATGCAACCTAGAGAGGACTGTGCTGGATACAGTCTTCTGCCTTGGCCCACTGAAAGATTCTGACTTCCATTTTAGAGACTAAGCAGTAGGTAACACCTTTGACCAGGATGACACTCTTGGTTATCTTATCTCTGCTCCATCGCTGATCATTTTTGTATCATTTTTCTAAATAAAATATTCCCTATTTTTCAAAACTCATGGAATTTTTATTGTGCTGTGTTTTGACTTATTAATTATTTTGGTAATGCTAAATACTTTACACACTATTCCGTAAGTTAAGCCTGTCTGGTCTGTACCATAGCTATAAGGGGTTGCGCCTAGATTAGTTTATTTAACTTGTGTGTTGAATCTGACAACATTTTAGAATCATTTCTTGGGATGGACTCACATCCCCCTCAATTAATTAACCCATTTTCTTACAGTGCTCCTAAACATTGTGTCAAAATACAAAACGTTAGATGCAGAGGTGATATATATCGATTACACTGATCACATATCCATCTTATACAGTGCAGATACTGATGTCCATTAAAAATTATATGTCACAAGAGCATGATTTTTTTTTACAATGCCATTACACAAAGCCAATCTCTGTTCCTCTGCCGGTTAATAGCCCATCACATTTTAGGTGCACAGAAAATTATTTAAAATCAGAATGAAAAATTATTGCATGCCAGAATGCTGCCATAATATACCAGGATACTTCCTAAATGTAGCATAGTGATTCTCAAATATTCCAGGGTGCTCCTAATTTAGGATTATGCCATCTCATCGTTGATGACCACTGACAGTCAAATAAGTCTGTTGATTTCAACATGCCATGGTCTTTTCATTATCACAGAAAACTCGTTGTTCCAAGAATGTTGGTCGGGGTGCCAGGGTTCCTGTAGTTTACCATTTAACTCCAGCTTTCTTAGCATGTATTTCTGCATTGTCCCCAGTCTATAAAGCTCAATGCTATTTCCGTATAAACACAGCCCCACAATGTGTAAACTTTCATTGCCATTACAATATCCACATTGAGCGCAGTATTTTAAGCACCGCTGCCAAATCAGTAATCATGTAGATGCTATTCTCTAAAGCACCACTGTCATTCCAGTAATCAGTCATCTCTACTGCATAAAGTCCTGTTGCCATTCAGTATCACAATATGAAGAAGCAATATTAGATATCCAGTATCCACATACACCCCATTATGTAAAGCAATATTGCCATTTCGCTTAACACATCTCTCCAGTATGCAAAGTTCTAATGCCATTCAAGCTTTCATAATGACCTCAATTGGCAAAGAAATACTACCACTCAGACTCAACATGTATCGCCAGTATGTAAAGCTCTATTTGAATTCCAGTAAGTAAACCAATACGTGCATTGCAGTATTCATATAGGCATGCAGAATGTAAACCATTATTAGCAATCCTATTGCTACATTCTCCCACTCTGCAAAGCATTATTTTTGCAGTATCTGTATACCCATTTATGCAGTGCTGTGCCCATTCATATATCCATATAGAACTCAGTATATAAAGCACTAATACCATTACAATATATCGTAGTATGTAAAGCACTATTACTGTTCAACTATTCATACAGGTATGCAAAACAGCATAGTTGTGGATATTTTCACATGGATCTTATATAAAGTAACAATTGCATCTCCAAGGCCCCGATTGTCAACCCCTTCATTCACAGGCCACCACACTGGTAGAGGTGGGGGCAAGCTGCCATGGTAGGTAACAATCTTCTAATGGATGGAACTTCAGAGCATCAGCCGATGCCTAGCAAGCCACTACATTCTTATATTGGATAGGTGCACATCTTTCTGGGGCTCTTTCAGGGCTGAATGGACAGCCTCTCAGATATGAAAACAGGCCCCAGCCTACTTTGAAATCCCAGAGTCTCCCAGATGTCCAGTTCAATGCTGATATGCAAGCACAGGGCACCAGACAGACAGATCATCCATCTGGCTGGGAATGTTTAATTTTTTTTTTTTTTAATGAGCCAAACCCTAGTGCAAAAAAAGACTTACTACTAGACAAGCTTCCACTGTGGAGGGGCGTAGGTACACACCACAAGTTGGCGGATGTGGCTGGGTGGGGTTCCGGAGCAAGGGGCCCATTAATCCTTTAGCATCATTGAGCCCTGTGTCTGAGTGGAGTTGTCGGCAGCTGTGGGGTGCCTGGGCAGCACTGGAGGAATGCATGCCACACCGGAGAGGTCCGTGACGCTGACTTGGAGTGCAGGAGCCGCGGGTAGCAGCTGACAGCAGGAGCCTTCTTTTCTCCCCTCCTGGGCCTTAATGACTGATGTGTCTGGGGCCGTCAGTGGGCTGCAGGGAGAAAAGACATGGAGGGCCTGGACGGCAGCAGCCCCGGGGGTGGTAGGTGCTGTGGGCCAGGCCCCCACCCCGTGTAGTGAAATCCGAAATTGGTGTCCTTTTGCAGTAGTGGAGGTGTAGTGGGCATGGGGGGGGGGTGGTGGCCATACATGTGCAGCGAGGTCGCGGCCAAGGACAGTGAGTGTGCCCTGTAGAAGTCGGCCCTGGTCAGCCTCCTGCATCGCCGGATGGCCCTAGCAGCCGCACTCACCCCACAGACAGAGGACCCGAGAGACCGGGGCATGCAGGGATAGCCACAACCGGATAACACAAGGCTGCTTGTGCCTCCCTGGCACGTCTGTGCTGGGAGACGGTGGGCCTGATTCAAGTTCCTTCATCCTTTCCCCCCTAAATAGCGAGGACACCTTGACCCTTCCCCATTCAATTTAGAGGGACAGCCTGGGGAAGACCCCTCTGGGCAGGGCGGATACTGGGAGTTGGCCCATGGAGTTGGCACTGGACTCTGTTGATACTGGGAAGCTACTGCAATCTGTGCGTGAAGCTAGATGCCATCTCAGTGCCAGATTAGACCTCGGGGGCAGAGTCGATGCAGTGGCACTGGAATCCGGACTCCTCCATGAGGATTAAATAAAACTCGGAGAGGGTGAAAAATGTGGATGTGACCATCGTGGAGTTGCAGCCCCGAACAGGCCCATGCCCAGCAGATCGGGCCCTCACTGGCGAATCTAACAGCTGGAGGATAAACTGGACGACCTGGAGGGCTACTTCCGGCGAAACAATACAAGACGGATTGGTTTTCCAGAAGGAGCAGAGTCCCACGGGCTTTGTGGAGTGTTGGTTCGCACATGAGGGTCTGTCCCCTTACTTCGCCACTTAGCGTGCACACAGGAGTTCCAGCAAAACGTCCCTCATCAGGTGCCCCACCACGGCCAATGGTGGTCTGGATATTCAGCGTTAAAGACAGGGATGCAGTGCTGCAGGCCGCTAAGCGTCTGGGTCATATCCCCTTTGACAATGCTAACATCCTATTGTTTGCGGACTACACACTTCTGGGTCAGTGCAGGACAGCGTCCTTCCTCGGACTAAAGCGCAAGCTGCGGGAAGCTGGACTTAGGTACTCACTTCTGTTTACGGCAAAATTTAAAGTGTTAACTAATGGAAAATCGCACTTCTTTATGGAAACCAGTGATGCACGGGACTGGGATGAACAGCGACGGCAAGCCTCGCCTGAAGAGAGGGGCACTACCCCACGGAGATCCACCTCGGGCCGCCCCCGACCAAGACAAAGGAGGTGCCGAGACAGGGAACCGGCATGGGGGCCCAGGGGACACCGGCGCAACGCGAGCAGATATCCATGCTTGGGGTCATGGCTCACCTCCAAGATCCAGACACCACCAGTCCCACCGAGTAGTCAGGGGACGCTTCGTCTGAGGGTGAGTCAGTGATCATGCAACACAGCGTCTCCTCCATACCGCTCCCGGTGGTCACCCCACTGATTAACCCCCCCCCTCCGACAACTGATGATATACTCAAGTTGCGGACAGTGGGGTGGAGCCACTCCACTCCCTGAACCATAAGACCCACAGATTGCTGACTCCTGCACACAAGAAACCCCCCTTGTAACAGCCCAGGCAGAAGGGGCAGGACAGTTCTCCACTGCAGTCGAGGTGCCCCCCCCCTGGACATTGCCATGTTCAGACACTGAAGGGACTGGAATGCTTATGCCCCCCCTTTGAGGACCATGTGGCTTTTGAGCTGCCATCGCACAGGTCGCATAAGCCTGATGTGTTACGTTAACTGTTTGGTCAGCCAGATGTTGCTCTGCTGCCCTGGGGTGGGGAGTTGGGAAAGTTCTTTTATTGTTAAATCTGAGCCTCCCCTCATAAATGCACAGTATTATACTTGGGCACTATCCTCCAGCCCACAGCGGATAGGTGTCGGGGTGCCACCTTTGGGGCTGTGCCCCTTCCTTTACTAGGTACATCACCATGGGTAGAGTATAATTCCCAACTTAGAATGTCCAGGGCATGGGCACTGCCAGGAGGCGCCATGCTGTTCACCAATACATCAGGCGGCAAAAGGCCCACATAGCCTTTTTGCAAGAAACAAACATTGCTTTGGCGTGGAACAGCAACTGCGAAGCGTTGTAGGGGATAGATGCATTGACACAACCTATTTGGGCTTTGCCAGGGGAGGAGTGCTAATTTGGATATGCCCTCCAGTGCCTTTCCAAAGTATGGAGACGGAGGTGGACCAAGAGGGGCGATAAGTCTTCATGGAAGGGAAACTGGATGGACAGAAGGAGTTACTGGGCAGAGTGTACGCGCCTAATGTGGCCCAATCACAGTTCCTGGTACCCTAAATGCGTTTTGATTCCCGTTGAGTGGTAACCCCAGTGTACTTTGGAAATCAGATGTGGGTTACCTGTTTTTTCTGTTTTAGGACTGGAAATTACTTGAAGTTATTATTATTTGTTACTACGTTTCAATTATGTTTGTTTTGATGTTATGTGAACGTTATGTGTATCTGACATCTGTCTTTGAGGATTCAAAAACAAAATGATTTAAAAATGAATAATTAAATGTAATAGACCAATTGACTTGTGTATTTGGTCTGAGTCTGCTTAAAAGTTAGCAGCATAAAACTAGTCAGCTAGATGTTTTGATTTTTTTTTTTAAATCTTTCTAAATGTGGCATTTCTAAAATAGTGATGACAAATTCAACTTTGCCAGCAAAGAGGATTTAGCATTAGCATTCCAATTATATAAAATATAACAGAGCTACTCCTACCCAATCAGGAATTACATCTTATAAGTGTGATAAGGAATTCCCAATGTTAACCTATGAGAGGAGTAGGCCTAACAGTAGTAAAAAACGAATTTGGATGTTTTTCACTACCAGGACATGCACAACTTAATAGTACATGTCCTACCTTTTAATTACACAGCACCTTGTCCTATGGGCTACCTAGGGCCTACTTTAGGGGTGACTTACATTTAATAAAAGGGGAGTTTAAGGCTTGGCAAGGGGTTTTTAACACCAAGTCGACATGGCAGTGTAAACTGCACACACAGGCTCTGCAGTAGAAGGCCTGAGACATTTTTAAAATGTTACTTGTGAGGGTGGCACAATCAGTGCTGCAGGCCCACTAGTAG
Organism: Calotriton arnoldi; assembly: GCA_963921515.1. NCBI lineage: Eukaryota > Metazoa > Chordata > Amphibia > Caudata > Salamandridae > Calotriton > Calotriton arnoldi. The sequence goes on along the minus strand of CAWUFW010002155.1, from coordinate 458,543 downwards.
TATTTAATTTACAGGCCCTGGGCACAGGTAGTGCACTTTACCAGGGATTAATAGCCAAATTAAATATGCCAACTGTGGAGACTTCAATCAAATCATGTTTAGAGGAGAAAGCACATGCACTTTAGCACTGTACAGCAGTGGTAAAGTGCTCAGAGTCCTAAAGCCAACAAAAACCACGCCAGAAAAAGAGGAGGAGAAAGGCAAAACGTTTGGGGTGAAACTTCAGAAAGGGCCATTTTCCAACAAGACTTTGCGTCAGTTTGATTCCCAAATTCTACTGGAATTTGTTGTTCAAGGTAATATTTATTCATTTCCTATGTAGAATGGTGTATACATTCTACATAAAAGTAACTGAAAATATTTTAATTGAGACCCCTTGAACTTTGTGAATAACTCTTTATCAACCATTAGATCATTAATTGAAGTTTGCAAAGTAGCTAATCTGATATAGAAATCTACATACATCCTCCAAGCCATAAGACTGACTTCTGTTAGTTTACTCAGCCTTTCAATCTTCTGAGACTAATTCATTGAGGTATTTTGGGGCGCATGAAAGCAACACCTGCTATGTGCAGTGCAATGAAACTGTAAGGAGCAGACAGAGAAGTTTCACCCGATATTAGGGCTCAGTCATGTATAGCTTGGTTCCAGTGGCACAGTGTGCAATGACCATGTGTTTCCTGCCTGTGACACATACTTTCTATGGGATTACAGGTGACAAACATGCATTTGAAGGACACTGTAATCCCTAAAAACAGTCATATTGAAAGATAATTGTGGAGTACATGAATGATGCTACTTTGAGGCTGGTAGCAGGTACCACAGGAAAGCATCAACCAAGGAGAATTTGCTTTTCTCCCACGGGTGATTTCCTATATAAATAAATAAGGTATATTTTCTAGGAGAAAAAAAGTATCTTTTAACGAATGGTTACATACCCCTTCAGTTGAAGATGAGCTTGTTAACTTTAATGGATGCAACTTAAATTTAAAGTGCTCTTACTAGAGTGATAAGTCCTTTATATCTCAGTATCACTGGATTTTTTTCTAAATACCAGCTTCTGTGTAAATATTTATTCAAACCAGCATTCATGAATTTAAATGTGCACTGATGCAACACAGTACCTATGTATTAAAAAGTTCACTTCATTGAAATAGTTTATTTTGCATAACATATTATCCATTAAACACAAACAAATACATTTTATGAAATCAATAATAAAAAGAAAAAGTTTCTTTACTAAAGGGTGGTGACCCAGACCCACCATTCCATGGCCAAAACTCAGTCTACAATAGCTAATTCACAACAGGATGTCTAGCCCTGTAAAAATGTGCATCACATTGAACAAGTGGCAAGTAAAATCTTTGCCAGTGCAAAGGTTACTAAAAAAGAAGATGTTAAATAGCAAAAGTGAACTAACTCTACATGCCAGGTAACGCCAGAACACAACAAAATGTTCCCTGGTTTCTTTCAAACGTTTAGTGCCTAGTCAGAGCCCCAAAGCCCCATAATAGTTTTCCCATTTCATGTTAAATTTCTCCTAATCTAAAATGGACATGTAAAGATCTCAGATGGGGAGGGCACTTGCTCTCCGAAGACACCAGTATTACCCCGATTACAACCACACCAAAGAAAGGTGTGATTTGTATCAGCAGCTTCGGCAAACAAGATGTACTAATGGAGTGTGTGTGCTGCCAGCTACTATTAGAATTGCTACTTTAGAGTGGTATACAAAAAGTGAAAAGGTGCAAGACTAATTAATCAAGGAAAATTAGAAATGTAGTGTGCGTTCTACGGATTTAAACACCTCTATGTCAACAACTTCAACTTTGCAAAGGCACAAGAAGAATGAAAACAGTTATATTTTAGTTCTGCATTAAAGTCTGCGCGTAGATCTATCTGCAGAGATTTTTATAGTTAGAATATTTTAGACACCTTGGCGATGTCCTCCTACGGTGGAGTGCTGCAACTCCTTCACAAATACCGACCCTGTAGAACACCATGGATTGGTCTTTAGTCACGATCTCAAACAATTGCTCGTGGAATGCCTATATTTATACAGCAAAAAAATAAACAATTCTTTACTGGTAATAAAATATTTTGCTCTGAATTAGTTTGTTGTGAACCCAAGCGGTTTAGTGTCAGCGGCGTAGCTACCAAGAGTGCACCAGGCTCAGTCGCACCCGGGCCCAGGGCTGTGAGAGGACCAATGCACACACAATTTTGGTACAATTACACTACCAACCATGAGGAAGGCGACTCATTTCCTTGTTTGCATCTGGGTTGGAGACCACACACGCTGCATCACTGTTTCCGGATGCTAAGAGCTGAACACATAATGAACAATCGGCGATGTCATCAGCAATCCACAGATCGGAAGTAAACAGGCACATTTGAAGGCCTTTCTGAAAGTCATGGGGGGAGAGCTTCATTGCTTAGCAAAAATTGGTTCCAGATCCTGGAGCCTACAAAGGCCCCGCGTATTTGGCATGCCTTCCTGATTTTCAGTGTAGAAAGTATTTCCCTGCAGACAAGTCTGAAAGCTCACCCTGGACACAAACACTGTAATCTGGTCAATAAGGAAGGTGAATGGCCCTTTTTAGCAGTAAACTTAACATAAGGATCAAAACATGCATCAAACGAAGTCCAGATTGCACTCTGTTAATGTGAAAGAACGAAGATTGCTGAGACTGCAAGACCAGAACATCCACCGATAATCATTAAGACTGTTTTGGTGGGAGGAACTGGAAAACAGTGCAGCTGCAGTGCAGCACAGCCCTGCTTGCATACTAGCCAAGCACTGGCAAAGCAAATAGATGTGGCCTTGGCCGCCACGCTTTTAGCTATGGGAATTTTTGTTTTGTCATGGTTTTTTCAAAACTTTTTTGCTGGAGAAGCTGCAGGGCCCTTATCAATACATACAACAAAATAAATTGGCTAAAGGCAAAAATATTTTTTGGTCTCAAAAGCGCACATATTACCATAACAATTCCTGGCTGATGGGAACTAGTATTTGTGTGGAGATGTTCCTAATGAAAGGGCGACATGTCGTAACTCACAGTGAATGAAGTCTGTCAAGGGCCGAAGTAGGCTGACCCACTGCCCCATGATGCATGCTGGAGTGGGTGGAAGAAAATTGTAATTGACACTAAAAAACTAATCGGCTGAAAATCCCTACAGCTGTGTTGAACACATAATTTTAGTAAAATTCAAAGATCTTGGCTGATACCAGACCTAAAAAAGTCAACTGGTCTTGCATCAGCTAGCAGCCTCTTTACTTTGCTAATACTTTTTTAAATATTTTTTTTAAACTCTACATTACAAATAGATAGGCTTGCAAAGTCAGATAGAGAGGCTTGCAGGGGCAAGCAGAGAAACTGTTGCATAGATGGAGAGGGCCACCTAGTGTGCGAAAGGGGATTATTAATTGGGGTGGATGATAGTCCACCACAAGTAATAATGTCACCTTTCTCGTTAGATCCAGTCAAAGGTTTCAGTAGTTTAAACATGTGCTCAACCCTAGGTAGTTATGGCACAGAGCAGACACGGGTAACTTAAGAAAATGTATATAAGTACCAAAGCAGGTAAAAGGTTGAGAACACAATAAAAATCCCAATCCAATTTACAAAAGTAGAAGATATTTTATTTAACAAAATGACACCAAAACGTCATAAATCCAATAAGGGGAACCCGGAGATATGAATATTTAAACTTTTAGATAAAAATAGCGCTAAAAATGCAGAAAGCGCCAACTGCGGGCAACTGGTCGAGCTAGATCAGGTCAGCCACGGCCACTGCTGGTAAGGGCGGTGGGACCGGCTGGAGGGATTTCGAGAGACGACCACGAGGGAAAGTTAATTATTTATTTAATTTTCCCTTGTGGTCGTCTCTCGAAATCTCCCCAGCCGGCCCCACCGATCTTACCTGCAGCGGCTGCATCAGGTAAAAATCTAAAGTTAAGGCAGACCCCAACTGAATACCGGTCGGTTACAGGGACCAGGTTCGTCACAGTAGAAAGTTTATCTTCTGGCCTAGGAATTTTTATGAAGAAAACTGGCAATTGACCAGTTGTCGCTGTGGGACGCTGCAACCTGGATTCGAAGCAGGCCTTGACGACAGCAGGTTACTGAAGAGCAGGGGTCCGGTGCAGTCGTCAAAGAAGGTAGGAAAGTTGCTTGCAGGATAAGTCCAAAGTCTATGTCCAGGAAAGCCTCAATATCGATTGAATACGGCTTAGCATCGGTCCCGGTGAAGACCTCTAGGTTTAGAAAATTTAGAAATGTTTTGGGAAGTCAGATCTCCTTCAGCGGTACAAGCTGGTAAATTAAGGTCGACAAGCGATTTGGCTTCGATGGCGACCCTGGTCTCCATCTGCTCTCCCTCCAGAAAGTTGGCAAAAAAATAAATAAAAATACTGTGTACACTCTAACACAAGCCAAGGATCCAAGACCTAGGGGGCAACGCTTCGAGCTTAGGACTCACCCCAACAGAAGCCACCAGCAGGGTTCAAGGCAGTTCCAGTTGAAACTGGTCAGCGGGTCTCCTTCACGAAAGTGGGCTTCTTGCATCAATAGTGTCTCTGTAGCTTAACAGGAGGTCAGCCAACTGACCCTTGGAATCAACCTCTGTCTGGTTACAAGTGGGAACAGGTCCAGACATTAACAGCAGATGCAGTCCTTCTTTTGTCTTCCACAGGTCCAGCAGTGCTCTGAAGAATGTACCCAGGGGTGCCACATTTAAGCCTGACACTAGCCTGTGGGTGGGGGTTACTCCAGACCCTCCATAACTAATAGGAAAAACGTTCCTAGAGCTAACCCTACCCACTTTTGAATCACTTCCTGTGTGCCCTACTGTAAACAATCCCTACCTAAATCAACATGGCAGAACCTTTCTTCCCTTGAGCAGAGCGCCTTTGAACACACTAGAAGTGTGGGCAGGGAAATTAGCAAACCCTCCTCCGCCATTTAAAACTGGTTCTGAGGACAGCTCATCTCCCAATGGGACTGACGCCTGACTGGCTAGGAGAACAACAGAGAGGCCTAGGTGTGACCTACATCTGTCAGTGGCAGCTTAGGCAATCTTTTAAGATATGCAAGGGGCTGGGCACAGCCTCTAGGCCATCCTGTAAGGAAATGGTCAACTTCTCCCAACACCCAAGGCCTTTGTATCTGCTCTGGGAGGAAATTCATATATCAATAAGGAGCTATTCGGCTCCTGGGTGACAGTTGGAAGCTCAGGCAAATGAGTGTTTAGAAGCTTTTGGCGGGTAGAAGGTAACTTTTTAAAAGGACATTTGGTAAAATGCGTTACAAATCTGACTTTACCAATTAATTGGATTCGTAATAAATATTTTAAAAAGTCCAATAATTAACTTTTTTTCAGGTTCCTAGGCAGCAATAATGTATCCCAATGCTTTCCTATATCACAGCTAACCCTGCTGCAGTGAAAATAGCTTCTTGGGGCATTGTCACTGTAAGTACATGTTTAACATTAAGCTTTTACAAGCCCTACTTTTAAGTATCAGGCACCCTGGGTTATGGGCATTTTATGCCTACTTAGGGGTGCCTTATTAATATTTAAATGGAGGTTTTAGGCCTGTCAAAAAGATTATTTCGCCAGGTCCAATATGCAGTTTCAACCTGCACAGCCAAGTTATTCTCTTAATTTATGGTGACACAACGAGTGCTGCAGTCCAGTAGTGACATTTAACTCAGAGTCCCTGGGTACTCTTTGTACCATATACGGGAGTAGCTCATGAGTTATTGGTAGCTCTCCAGCTACCTATGAGTAGCTTTCCTCTGTGCAACCCAGCCTACTAACTTAAAAGCTTTTGCTTGGTTGAATTAATATATGTATACCAAAACTGAGAATCTGCATTTGAGACAAAATTGTGTTTATTTTCAAAACTCATAGGTTGATGTTTGCATAAAAAAAGGCTCAAATTCCCAAATATATTTAAACTCATATTTGAGTGATAAAATCATCTGGCAAAGGGAAACTTGATCACCAATATACTGACATTGGCATGAGGAACATTGCAAATAAATATATATATATATATATATATATATATATATATATATATATATATATATATATATATATATATATATATATATATATAATCTATATTACCTACCGGCGGTCACCAGTAGGTAGTTCTAGTTAGGACCATGTTTCCATAGGAAGAGCGTTTTTTACTTGCATATATCTTTAGCGCCGTTTGCCGAATCTTTGCCAACTTTTACATAAAAAGTCCCCCCGGGTGAATCTTGTTGTGCATGCAAAGTAGAGGGGTGATCCGTCAAGTGGGGACGGAGAAAAAGGGGGGTAAAAAAGTGTGTTTCCCATATTAATTCCTATAGTCTCTTTAGACATGCTTGCAACCTGCACCGCTAAACGACATTAGACCAAATTTGGCAAAAAGCTAGCTTTTTGATCCGCAGATTGTTTTTTTTGTTATTTGGTCCAAGTCCGGTCTGCAGTTCTTGAGAAATTAAAGGAAATCCAAATTTGGATATCTGAAGCCACACAGAATTTTTGACAATCTGTGAATGCTGTGATTGGCTGGCTGCAATCTGAGCAGAGAGTTGCGGCCACCATTTTACTTCATCGGAACAGTCCCCGGAGCTCAAATGAAATGGGAGAAAGTGGCATGAGGGGTCAGGTCAGATGTGACCGGATCCCATGGCTGCAATATAGGGGTCATGGATGGACCCCTGATCTGTATAATATGTTGAGAAAGTTTTTTTTCCCCCCATGCCCGTTATTCGCGGATTAGTCACAACCGTCAGTGCGGGTCCCACCGTGTAACATTACGATAAATATCGTTGAAAAGGTTTGAAAAATACATTTATAAACCCACTCATCCACCCACTCACACACCCATGCGCCCACTCACACATTTATGTACCCACTCACACACTAACGCACCCACTGTCACACCCACTGAGAGACTCATGTACCCACTCACAAACCCACTCAGACACTCACGCACCCACTGAGACTCAAGCACCCATTCACAGATTCACTCAGAGACTCATGCACCCTCCCACACACCCACTCACAGACCCACTGAGTCATGCACCCACTCAGACTCGTGCACCCACTCACAGACCCAGATACTAATGCACACACTCACAGACCCACGTAGACACTCATGCACCCACTCACAGACTCATACACCCACTCACACCCACGGAGACCCATGCACCCACTAACACATTTATGAACCCACTCACACACTAACGCACCCACTGTCACACCCACTGAGAGACTCATGTACCCACTCACAAACCCACTCAGAAACTCACGCACCCACTGAGACTCAAGCACCCATTCAGACTCACTCAGGGACTCATGCACCCTCTCACACACCTCCTCAGACACACACACCCACTCACAGACCCACTGAGTCATGCACCCACTCAGACTCGTGCACCCACTCAGACCCAGATACTCATACACACACTTACAGACCCAAGTAGACACACATGCACCCACTCATACAACCACTGAGATACCCACTCACACTCTTATGTACCCATTCACAGACCCACACAGATACTAACGTGCCCACTTTTGCACCTAGTGAGACTCACGCACCCACTCACACAGACACTCAGAGATGTATGTACCCACTCACAAGCCCACTCAGACACTCTCGCACCCACTTACACAACCGGAGACTCCTGCAGCCTCTCACACACCTACTCCGACACACATGCACCCACTCAGACACATATACCTATTCGCAGTCCCACTCACTCATGCGCCCACTCACAGACTCATACAGACACTTACACAGCCATTCACACACTCCGACACTTACGCACTCACTGACAACCCACTCATTCATTCACTCACAGACCCACTCTGAGAGTCATGCGCCCACTCACAGACCCATTCAGAGACTCATGTACCCCCTCAAAGACATATGCAGAGACTCACACACCCACTCACAGACCCACTCAGAGACTTATGCACCCACTCACAAACCCACTCAGATTCATGCACCCACTCAAAGACCTATGCAGAGACTCGCACTAACTCACGGACCCACTCAGACACCCACTTAGACACTCATGGACCCACTCAGACTTATGCACCCACTCAGACCCACTCAGATACTCGTACCCACCCACAGACCGACTTAGGGACACATGAACCCACTCACACACACGTTCAGAGACTTATGCACCCACTCACACACCACTCAGAGACTCCTGCACCAACTCACTCATGGACCCACTGAGAAACTCATGCACCAATTCATAGACCCATTCAGACACCCACGCACCCACTCAATGACCCAGTCAGAGACTCATGCACCCACTGAGACACCCACTCCAACACTCATGCACACACTTACAGACCCACTCAAAGACTCAAACACCTTATCAGACACTCATGCACCCACTCACACACACTCACTCAGTGAGTTCTGCCTCCACTCTCACACCCACTCAAAGGCCCACATGCACCCACTCACAGACCCACTCAGAGACTCATGCTCCACTCACACATCCACTCAAAAAGTCAAGCACCCGTGCTTAGACCCACTCACAGTCTCATGCACCCACTCACAGATGCTCTCAAATACTCAGAGTTGCTCATGGACCCAGTCAGATACTTATGCATGCAGTCACAGACCTAATCAGACACTGACGCATCCACTCACAGACTCCCTCAGAGACGCATGCACCCACTCACACACCCTTTGAGAGCCTCTTGTTCCCATTCACAGACCCAATCAGAGACTCATACACACACTGAGACACCCAGTTACACACATACACCCACTCACAGACCCACTGACACTCATGTACCTACTCACACACCAAGTCAGAGGCTGATGCGCAGTCACAGACCCTCTCAGAGACTCATGCATACACTCACGCATCCCCTCACAGACCCACTCACAGACTAATGCACCCCCTCACGTACGCACTCAGAGACTCTCACCCAGTTACAGACCCTCTCAAAGACTCATGCATCCACTCACACACGCACTCACAGACCCACTTAGACACTGAAGCACCATTCACAGATCCACTCAGACACTCATGCATCCACTCACAGACTCACTCAGACACTCATACACCCACTGACAGATTCACTTAGAGACTAATACACCCACTCACAGACCCACACAGGTGCTCACACACCAACTATCAAAGGTTACAGGTTACAGTTATGAAAAATAAAAGCCTTAGAAACTCACAGAAAACACAAAGGTTACAGGGACATTATATTTAGCAAATAGAATTTAAAAAACCCTAAGAAATGTAATGAAAAAAACAAAGGTTACAGGGATATTATAATTAGGAAATAGAATTTAAAAAAATCTTAGAAATTCACTGAAAAAAACCCAAAGGTTACAGGGACGCTATAGTCCGGCCCAGATTTCACACGTACAAAACCACAGAAATTCAGCAGTTATAGTTACCTGGGCTAACTATAACGTACGCATCCGCAATCCACTGCTTATGACCTCACATATCACATCACTCATGACATGGTCAGTGACAGGTTTCCTGCAGAGGCAGAGCACTTGAGTATGTATCTTTCTTACCCATGCACCAGCCTCCACAATGCATTTTGGGAGCAATAATAGGTCAATGCCAAGCATCCTCTCATGCAAGGGAAAATGTATCTCAAACTGACTGGTTACATTTGCCAACTTTGATGAAGCACTGGCAATTATGGGGAGCAAGTGAACGCACAAGCTGTAATACCCTTGGAAAAAAGGGATGATCAGTATTGACACATACCTGTGGCAATATATTATTGTGCTCCCTGGATGCTGTGCAGTGTGTGGGTGGTTTCTTAAAGACTAAAACCAGGTTTTCTGCGGCTGCATTTGTACGTTTGAAAGTAGAAAGGCATCCCAAAGACCCCATAGATATAGGCAGTGAGCCTTCTCTGTGATCTTAATCAGAGACAACGGGGAGATTATCAAAAACATTGCTCGAAATGCAGATGAGCCGAGTATTGGCTCAGCCTGGCAAGAACACTCATTAATGTGGCAACATTTGAATGTTTATTTTTGTGAGACCTATCGCCTCCTGTATGCACTTTTTGAACAGCACTTGAAGTCCCATTGACGCAGCTTTGCTATCCAGAGGTTCAATACATGGCTGTCTTGCATGCTAGCTGGGCTGAGTAGGGAAGCTTAAAGAGATCCTCTTTAGTCATTTGTGCCTGTGGAATGACGCTCCAACTTCCGAATGAAAATCCCACATTGGCCCCCTTTATTACTTATATCTGGCCTACCTAGATGTACAGTAATTGACCAAATTTTGCTACCACTTTTGTGTCATGAATTAGCTACATTTTAAGTCATCTGAAAACCTAACACTAAACAGGGAGACAAAGTAAGAACACAGTGCCATAACGTTTTATCTTGAACTCTGATGCACTTGGCTTTATCGTAGAAGAATCGTGTTTTCTTTCCAGTACATAGCATCACTTACACTGTGTTTAGTTGCCTTTTTCTGATCACAAGCATACCCGGAAATACTGTTTTTGGTGGGAAGAGTGCATACCCGTCTGTTTGTAAAATATTTATGAACAACGCAGCATTTACATGTCAGCACCACATATTTTATTTACAGTGATGCCTGGTGTTGCAACTGTATCGCTGATGTGATATTTTATGCTTTATCGACTTGTGGGATTTACATTGCTCATTTCTTTTTATTTTACATGGATTTATACATCCAAGTTCTTTTAAAAATGTTGTTGTTTTTATGGAAAAACCAACTCCGTCTTCACATTCCATGACTCTAGTCTCAACTTCCACACTACCACCTTTGAGCAGGCCTTTATTTCTTCATACCAAGCTGGCATAGAGAACCAACTAGCCCCAGATTTATCTGATCTGGCACACATCTATCTCATATTCAATGCAGAAATGTCTGCAAACAAGGCTGTCAATGCAAATGCAACCAGAAGGAAAGAAGGCTAGAAGGCAGATATGTAAGAAACTGTATTTTCTGTGTCCTAATCACCCCCAGTATTTTTTATGTATTATGTTGGGTTTTTTAGTCTGTGTACTGGGACTCTGCAAACTAGACCTCAGTGCCTGTGCTCTAACCCTTAAGAAATTCAGAAATTGGCTACACTCCCGATTGGCAAACTTAACTTGCCTATAAGTCCCTTGTATATCACACAAAATGTACCCAGGGCCTGTAAAGTATATGTCACTAGTGAACTGTAGCACATATTGTGCCACGATTAAAGTGGCAATGCAAATCAAGACTGCAGGCCTGTCTCCAGTAACCTAGCTATGCAGGTTTACACTGCTAATTGGCCTATTAAAATAACCACTTTTCACAGGCCAAATCCCTTGTTTTAAATATCAGTAAGTCACCCTTACGTAGTCCTTAAAGGACCATGAGGTAGGGTGCATGATATTTAAATGTAGGACATGTAAAAGTTCAATGTTAAACATGTCCTTACAGCGAAACTGCCTAAAAGGCTATTTTCACTGTGGCAGGGTTAGCTGTTCTACAAGAAAGCACTGGGATAGTTTATTAAAGTTAATAAAGTTATCACTGCCTAGTAACAAGATAAAAAGGTAATTCTTTGACTTTTTAAAATATTTATTGCAAATCCAATTCATTGGTAAACTTAGATTTGTAACAAATATTTTTAAAAAGGTACTTTTAAAAGTTACTTTTAGCCTGCATAAAGCTTCAAGAAGGTCTTTTGTCTGAACTTCCAACTGTCAACCAGGAGCCGAATAGCTCCTTGATGAGATGTGAATTGGTTCCAAGAGCTGAGATAAAGGCCTTGGGTGTGGGGAGAAGTTGACCTTCCCCTGACAGAATGGCCTGGGGTTGTTCCCAGGTCCTCCTGCCTAACCTTAAAACTTGGGACTTTTAAACTTTTTCAAGGATTTTTGCCTTAAGAACTGAAAGGCCAGGACCAACCTGCCAAGCCAATCCGCCGATGGTGCATCACCGGTAGGCCCGACTTTGCCACAGCTCCCACTATGTTCTTCTCTGCAGCAGCAAATCTGATTCACCGGGCCAGATAGATACCGGCATCCAACAAGGTCAGACCCTCCCTGCCTACAGTCTGCCAGAAAACTTACAGAAAAAGTCTAAATACAAAGATAGAGAACCTCTCCAGACCAAACACTGAGCAGCATCTGATGGACTGATCTCTGGGAGCAAACTCTGGACTTTTTCCACCGTTGTCGATGGCTTCACCAAGACCTCGTTCTACAGCACCCCATCGTCGACAACCCAGTCTTTGGATCCAGCCTCATTCTTTGCCCCACAGATTAGTCTCTTTCCAGACATTTTCCAAATCAGAAGGAAACTTTTTGACCGGGACCAACCTGGTCAATGTATCTGATCCACACGCCATTACTTTCAGCCTTAAAATGAACCTTTGCCCTGGTCTAACTTACACACTTGTCTGCAGTTGGTGCTTTGCACTTTTTGGAGCTATTTTTATTTAAAAAATAATAAATTCATATCTCTGGTTCCTCTCACTGGAATTTTGTCATTTTGGTCTCATTTTGTTGAATAAAATATTCTCTATTTTTATAAATGGGAGAGGGATTTTTATTTTGTTGTATTTGAGTTTTCTTAAGTTAAGCCTATCTGCTCCGTGCCATAGCTACCAGGGTTGAGCTAAGGTTTAAATTATTGAAGATGTAACTGTACCTTACAAAAACAGTGATATTGTTACTTGTGGTGGATTACCATCCAGCCCAACTAACAGTCCACTTTCTCACAAGACAGAATACTACAGGTTTACCAATATTTAATTTGGTGCAGGTTAGAATCCAAAGACTAACAAATGTGTGCTATGTATTTATGGTCCAGGGAGTGCTGCAATGCACTCAAGTTGATATTAGGAACCAATATAGAGTTTTAAGAGAGCTTATGACGTTGTTCCAATTATGTTTTTGCTATGAGCTACAGTTAGAACGTGCCCTTTTTGGCATGATCGCCGCTATTTTTGGACTTTTCTGCCGTTTTTTTTTTTTACTCTTTGGAATGGTATATTGCTAATCAGGCCCCAGTGCATGTGCTCTGACCCCTAAAATATGGTAAAACTGGCTAACTCCCAATTGACATGTTTGACTTTCCTATATACAGTGCGGAAAAACACCTATAGCATGGAAAGTTACATGTCACCTGTGGAGTACAGCTTTTATTGTGACACCCACTAGTGTGACAGGGAAAATATGGCTTCAGGCCTACCAGTGTAGCAGGATTACAGCAGTTTAAGCCAGCACTCCGGCCTGTCAAATAACCCTCTTTAATAAGTCACCCCTATCTACACCGTGTATTCCACAAGTTAGGGTACATGGTATTTAAATGTGTGACAGGAAGAATTTTAATGTTTCCATGTACGTATAGTGAAAAGAACCCAAAAGCTATTTTTATGTGAAAGGCTCTGGCTGTCGTTTAAGGAAAACTAGAGTACCAAGTAGGAAAACTGTTCAACTACTATTTGTTAAAAGTCCAAATCAAAAGTGAAGTTGGATAGTTAATAAATATTTAGGAAAAGCAACTTTTACAAAGTTCACTTTTCCCTACCTAAAGCTCATGGAGGCTAATTTGCATTAGCTCTCCAGCATCTGCCCAGTTAGTGCTTGACCTTAATGAGGAATGAAAACTGCTCCAAGAGCAGAGGCAATGGTCTGAGTGTGGGGAGGGGTTTTTCTCCCCTTGCACAAATATAAGTTACCCAGTAATTTCATTGATTTGAAAAGGGGCCAGCCCTTTCACAAGAAAATGTATGGTGAGACTTGGAGAAGGCAACCCTTTGAGCCCCTTACCAGACTGGCACCAACTGGTTTTGAGTGACCAGAGGAGGGTACTGCTTATTCCATGGCCATAACTCTGAATGGGCAAAGAGGAGCTGCACAAGAGAAGAAGGGTTCCCTCAGTTTGCATGTCTTAATTAAGGTGCACTGTGGGATTGCTTACAGTAGAGCAAACAGGAACTGCTGCAAATGTGGCTAGGGTTACCCTTGGGAACCTTTACTCCACTGACCAAGGTGGAGCAAGGAATCTCCCCACCCACTAGCTACCGCCAACCATAAATGTGGCATCCCAAGACACCATCTTCAGAACACTTTCTGGACCTGTGCAAGAACAGAAGAAAGACTTCACCTGCTGTTTGAGAACTGTGAGGAGACCTGCTCCCACCTGTATCCAGGACAAAGAACTGCAAGGATCCATTGGTTAACCACACATGTGGATACTGGTACACAACAAGATGAAAGATGTCTTTTCCCTGAAGGACCCAGATGTCCAGTAGGGACTGGACCATATTAATGATCTTTGCTAGAATGAGTATTGACCACCAAGTACTGTACCTGAGGTCCTTGGACCTTTGGCTGTGTCTAAATATATTTCTCCTAACACCTCTGAAAAATGTAATCTTTTTGGACTTCCAGAGGACTGGGACCAACCACCCAAGCCATTATGCCCAAGGCACAACTTCATGTGGCTGAAAGAACAGGTTTCTACTGCTTTGAGCTTCTCCACAAAAGCAAATCAGTTTCAGAGGGGCCTAGACAAGAAGGTCTCCGGTCTCGCAGTACTTATTATCAGATACAGCAGGCAGCCTAGCCCCGCTGGAGGATTTTTAGCTTCAAAGAGAGTCCAAACATAGAAATCTTGACCAGCTAAAAAGTCAAAAGTATTCAGCCGACACAACAATGTCCCTGAACGCAAAATTTGAATTTGCCCACTTGAAGCTTTTACTACCAAAACCAACAGCTTCTGCGGGCCCACGTCCAATGGCTGACTGAGAGGACTTCCTCTCAAAGCAACCTTGTCCTGCTGGAGGATTTCGACTTCCATTTCAGAGACTAAGTCCCAAGGTAAAATCTACAACTGGGACAAATGTTCCTGGTGTAGCAGACCCACACTCCATCTTAGTAGGTCTGAAATCTGGACCTAGGTCCCGGAGCACCATGACTATAGACTCCCATTGGGGTTTAGTGCTTTTTGGTGCCATTTTTGCATAAATCTTCAAACGTTTATATCTTTGGATCCACCTTATTGAATTGTCATTTTGGTGCCATTTTTCATTAAATTATACTCTATATTATTAAATTGGAATAGGATTTTTATTGTGTTGGTTTTCTTATTTATTTTTACGCTTTAACTGTTTTGGTACTTGTAAATGCTTTATACATCTTCTTTATATTAAGCCTGTCCACTGTGCCATAGCTACCATGGTTGAGCTCAGGTTTAAATTACTGAAACCTCACAAGAATAGTGACTTTAATACTCATGGTGGACTTCCATCTACTTCAATTAATATTTCACTTTCTTACAGCTACCAGTTAGACGGAGGACTTTGTGCCAGCTTCAAATTTTAATTGAGTTGAGGGTGAATGCCAAGGTAGAGAGTATAGGAATAATTTTGTAAAGAGTATACAAGCCCAAACCATTATGATCTTGTGAGCATTTTGAAAGACTAAAGTACCATAGAAAGCATCCAGATATGTCACCCCGAAATCGATTGGGTCAATTACATCAAAAAAGAGAAGAAATTGATCTGCAAGTTCAGCACTTGCTAATGTACTTCTGCCAGGTATTAAAACCCAGACAGAGCGGTTTTGTTTTAGAAAGTTCTCAGTCTAATGACTGCATGAAGAAGGAACTCCAACAAAGCTGAACAATCTGAACAACAGAAGTCATTTGGTATACACTTTCAGGACACCAGAGTCATCGGTCTAAGAGAGAAGCTAGTGAGTTGGTGAAAATGCTAAATAAAAAGGTGCTAGAATTGTTTATCTTGAAACTCCATAGCGAAAGTGATATTGAGTGGAATGTAAAGAGTGGGACCATATGTTTAAAAGTGAAAGTCTAGTACCAACTTTTAAATAGAGTAAATTATTAATTATCTGCAAATGCATGTATCACCACATTTAAGAATGATACTCTCAACCCTGTGGGCGAGGAAAATATCCACAATTATTTAAAAAAGAAAATCTACTTCTTTTTGTTGATAAAACTGGCAAACCATAGAGGCTTCTTTTTTTTATACAGCTCTCTGGCAAGAGGTGAATATTAAATGTTGGTAAGAAGAATTCCACTAAGTAATATTTTCATCTGTTTTTAACGTTTTTATCTTCTATGTAGGAATGAAACCCACGTGCTCCATTAAAACACCACCACCCATGGAAGAATTGGCCAGTGAGATGCTGGGATTAACACATTAATATCAGACACTTTTCAAGTTAATTGCATTAGTTCCAGAACATCCCATATTAGATAAATGTGCAACTTATTAGAGGCTAAATGGCAGCATGATACCCTTATCGTATGTGTCTGAAATTTACTTTGCATGCCCACAAAAAGAGCTGATAGGATCAGAGTCAGCCACATTGTCTCTAAATGTATAATTTTGCCATTTATTCATTAAAATGACCTTGTCAGATACAAATACAAAAATAACAAGGTTTATTAATTGTTTCTGTTATTTTAAAATTCATTTTTTAGAGCGCACGTTCACAAACGGTTTCTTGGCGCTACAGGCAGAACGGAGGCCATTCCAAACAGTGAGTGGGTATCAATTATAAGCGTGGGAGAAGAGCCAGGTTTTGAGTAGTTTCCTAAATTGAGCATAGGAATCCGCCATGCGCAGATAGAGGGGGAGGGCGTTCCAAAATTGAGGGGCCAGGAACGTGTATCTAAGGCCACCATGTTTCTTCCGTTTAAAAGAATGGGAGACCAGCAGGTTCTTATTGGAAGAGCGTAGATCGCGAGAGGGGAGATACCGCTGAATGTTTAGAGCAATAAAGGCGGGACCACGTCCTGACGGCTTTGTGGATGGTGCAGCCGAGTTTAAACAGGCATCGTTGGGGTATGGGGAGCCAGTGGAGACTTTTCAGCAGTGGTTTCACATGGGAGTGCTTAGGCTGTCCAAGAATGAGTCTGGCTGCCTGGTTCTGGACCCGTTGTAGACGATGGACTTGGTACGCAGGTATACCAACGTACAGGGAATTGGCGTAGTCAATACGCGAGATAACCAGGGCGAGAACCACTTGGGTCAGGGCTTCGGTGAAAAGGAATCTGCTGATTTTTCGGATTCTGCGAAGATGGAAAAAGCATGCTGAAACCACTGAACTGACCTGGGTCTTCATGGTAAGATCATCGCTGATCATGATTCCCAGGCTTTTTACTGACGAGACCGGGACTGGGGGACTCCCTAGAGATGGTGGCCAAATGCATGTTTCTAGAAGCTACATTTATAAACCAAATTTAATTATCTTCTTTATTTTCCATATTATGATTCAAAGAAATTCTAAGCAATAAGCAGAAAGTGGGTGGGAGAAGCTGGTACGCCATGCCTGCCCAACCTTCTGACAGCTATTAGTCCTGCTATCACCCAAACCTTTCTAATTGTGGTCTCATCAGCTTTCTGGCTACCCTACTCTGAGCAACATCCTACTGTGGCTGTGTGACCATCTCTGAACTGGCTAACTAACCTACTTGGCAGTGTGGGGAGTTGGGGATCAGAAGAGTGCAGTTAAAATGGGGAGTAGTCTGCCATAGAGGAAGTTGGCCTGCAATGGATTCTGGGACACAGTTTCCTAAACTATTTTGCTGCAACAGAAAATACTTTACACTGTAGGAAAAGTAATATAACTTTTTAGGGTCAGCATTAGTGGCATACACCACTGACAAACTTAAACTTCACTTTAAGAACACATGCTTGGCCCACTGGATCTTCAACAGAATCTGAATCCAAGAATTAATTAATAATGCTGTTGTGTTGGGAGGAATAAATGCCTAGTTCCAGTGAGAGAAACAGTGGGAGGCTGGTTTCTTTTTTAACACGCCTATCAATAATGAACTGGAATAGCTTGATTTATTAAATAATTCATACCATATTTTGTTGTTAAACTGGTAAGGCACAGTTCTGTGTTTGGAGAATAAAGCTCCTGAAAGCCCGAAGTGCACCAGAGTGAGAGCACTTGTTTCAGTTGGGGATTATGCACCATTTGCCAAGATTCCATGTGACTATTGTGCTTATGGAAAGACTGTGGGGCATGCGGCACCTGTGGACCAGTCCCTACAAAGATTTGCAGACGACTTATGTCACTGGGACCAGGTTACAAAATAATGACATCAGAAACTGCTTAAAAAAACAATTTTGAGCTCTAAATTCACTAAGTCCGGACATGGAAAACTTCAACACGATCAAGAGCCACCTCTGATTTTCCAGCAAATGCTGTAAACCAATCTCACATGGTCCGCTTTACCATTCCACAATTTAACACCCAGGTGCTCAGCATGCAAAAGGTCTGGCTCATCACAAATTTGTTCACTTGAAGCCCTCCATAGGTACAGCATCTAGTTTGGCACTGTTTGTTCATAGTGTTTAAAGAGCAAAAGCAGAAATCTGACCCACACCCAAAGCACTAGCTTCAACAAGACAATGTGCTCTTGTGTGCAAGTCACTCGAGCCACCTCTAGGTAGACATTCTTAGACTTTGACAATTGTCTATTTCCTAACGAGTTTTTAATTCTACAATTTTAAAACAATTTCTGTGGGACATTTTCCTTTCTTACCTGACTATGGAATTCCTTGTTCTATTTTTGATTTGTTTTCTCTTTAGAATATTTTTATTCATTTATATTATACAAATGTTTTATGCTTTATCTTTACTTGAAAATGTGTTTCAACATTTGAGTGCCTTATTTCTTTGTCTGTAATATTTGGCTGCTTCGTTGGTCCTACCTATCCTTGCACTTTCTCTGAGGCCATTAAGGTGCAAACATCCCAAAGGTAATAATAGGACACCCTGGATAAAATATGTTTGCATATATGGATTCTTCACTTTGAGCGACTTGAGAACTCAACCATGTTCACGTAAAACCTAACACCCCTTTCTTTCAAAGGCTGCTAATTAAATTAGCTGTAATGGGTCTGCAGTTCATGCAAGATTTAAATTTAAAGATGTGCTCACCAAATGGGCACTGAATTAATTTTCTTCAGGGAAGACTTTGGCAACTCTGGCTTCAATAAACACACTTAGGGGCCAATTCCGGACGGAAATTTCCCCGACCGAGCCGGACCCGGAGAGAATTCCGACCGAATCGGACCCTAGCAGTCCGACCGAACGAGTACGATGCGCACGCATGCTATCGGACTCGAGTCGGTCGGACTCCCATTGAAGTCAATGGGAGCCTGTCGTACAACGCGTACGCGGGCTCCCATTGACTCAATGGGTGCGAGGCGGACAAGGGCGCCCCCTACAGCGTGTACGCGTCCATGCGCATCGCGGCGTACATGCACAGGATGGGTCCCCCCTGTGTGCGACTCGCGCGCCTACGCGTACAGGGGGTCCGACGCGGACCCCCAAAGTCTGGCTCCGACAGCTTTTTCAAGCCGGACGGCGCGAGTCGATCGGACTGCTCGCGGCGCGCGCATCGTACTTACCCGGCCGGGAAACGTCTCCATAGCGCGGTGCGAGTCGTGTCCATGCGAGTCGGTCGGAGCGTGTTGAAGCCGCGTTCGAGTCGGTCAGCGATTTCGCGGGTGCTTGCATCGTACTCGCTCAGCCGGACCCGCGTACGATTCGGTCGGGAAACAGGGCTCCGAATCGGATCCGGTGAATCCGAATCCGATTCGGAGCACTACCGGCCGAGATCGGAATTGGCCCCTTAATGCTTTGATTCACCTAGGGAGACAATCTCAGGATGTAGACCCGTAGCAAATTAGCTATAGCTATTAAGTCATTTAGCTTTATAGTGATTTTAGAGACTTCAGGTTATTTGAAATTCTTCAAACATAACAAATATCAACTGAAGTGAATGAAAGCAAGTAGCTTTGTGGGAGGAGACCAGGGGTTGTTCCATAGAGGTTAAAAGAGTAGAACCGCAGTTGCTCTAATAAGATTTTTCATATTCTTGGAACCTGTCCTCATATAACTGAGATTTGACCAAAAATGTCAGATTAAACTTCAAATTGCCTTGGTTATCATTTGGCAGTTTGTAAGTAGTATATAGAATGTTTGTGCCTTTAAATACATTTCAGAAATATTAATTTCATGAAAACGTGTTTTAATAATAATATTGTATAAAGTGCAATCAGAATATGCCTTCCATTTTAACTTTATAGAGTATATTATCTTCTATACAATTCTGTGTGGGGGCCTTTCTTCATAGATGACTTACTAGACAAAATGCAAAACATCACGCCATCTCCTTTGAAAGATAGTATTGATGGCCTTCAAGCGCACTTAACCGACAAACAGACAATTACCAGTGTAACTCAATATTATTTGCTATTGAAAGACTTCTTCTGATTGAAATATAAGTACATTACATTTACGGTGTTAGTATAATGACTAAACAGAAGTAATAGGAGCATGAGCTGGCCATCTTTCAATGTTCATTGATGCTGTCAACTAGAGAATAAAATCTTGCAGAAATTACCTATGTTTCTTTAAACACTAGAATGTATAGAGCTTGTTAAAGAAGCGCTGCTTTAACAGGGCTAATATTTATACAGTATAATTATTACAAGACAAATGAAATACAAAGTACATGAAAATGAATATTCCTTTTGCTCTGCTTCAGGACTCTGGGGCCCTTCTTAATGAATGATTGTAATTTGTATAGACTGACTTATTGCATGCCATTAAACCAAGAACAAAACCGATTTCCAACAAAACTGCAATGTTTACTTGGGACAACTTAAGAATTACACACAGCCATTTGTTACCTATGGAAAGAAACATCCAGGCAGAAATGTGGTCATACATCAAGGAGAAGTCCAACGAAAAAAAAACACCTTCATCTCCTTAAAACTGTGTGCTATGAGATCACGCTGGCCATAGCAACCAAGAATAGCACTTAGGCCTGTAACAGGATCTAGCAACCAGTGAAAGAGAACTTGGAATTCCTTTTATATACACTCTTGTGAAGGCAAAATTTAAAAAAAAAAAAAAAAAAGATTATATCGCCCTATAACCATCACAAAAGGTTTTACAAGGAAAAGGTAACTTTTGTCCTTTGAATCACATCAAATAAATAGCATCTATTCCTTTGATAATGAACATCTTTTAAAGTAAATTGAATTTCCACAGTACCGATTTCGCTGGCTGCACACTATTTACATAACAATGTGTCATGGGAAAGAGAAAAGGTTTTGTAAAGGTTAGACCTTGTACACAATAGATCTTTGACAAAGGGCATGCTACTGTACAGTTTGCCTTAAGCTGCATTCTGATTTCCTGGCCAATTTAAGAAACTACATTTTTTCTTCCTTTATAGTTTGCTATTGGATTTTTTACTTTCGTGAATTGAAAAGCAAGATTTATACTGATAAATTAGTAAAAATACAAGTTTCCTTTGTGATACATGAATATTGTATAACCGCCTAGGCACAGTTTGACCAATGGGTTGGATATTCAAATGTTTATATGTGCTACCTAGAATTATTTCATGTTCTTCTAAATCTAATGCAATTACACAGATTTTTCCTAAGCTTGTAAACCTAATGGTAATAGCCGTTTTCGATGAGGGTTTTTTGGCAGATCAACACAAACAACTGAAAGCATGGCCATATGGTGCGACATATTGCTACTCATGTTTCCTTTCAAAATATTAAACATTAGAAGCTATCTGAAAACTACTGCTGAAACTATTCTCGGTTTAACAGGAATATTATTCGAAGATGCAAATCAAGCAAGAAGAGCGTTGCCCATTAAGAATGATGGCGCTGAATAATTTCATCTTTCTTTAGCGGCTCAATGTAGACAGTACTGTTTGAAGTCCGCAGGGAATCTCATTAATTTTTAAAACTCTGTGACCCTGCCGCAGTAAACAGAGTGTAAAAATAATTACAAATTTGGGTGGCAAGAAAACTGTTTAATATTGCATGAGTACCATCAGATTCACAACATTTTCTTGCTTATCCATACATTTATGAGACTAAAAAAAACACATGTTTCTTCACATCGATAAATAAACTTTGCATCAGCAACATTTTGAAATGGGCAAACGCATGCAGTATTCAGGAGGGAAAGTAGTCATCAGTTTGGAGCTGGATTACTCTTAACTCTCCACATAACCGAATATAATGAGAAGTACGTGGTGGAAGCCCATGGGTTAGCAATTGCTTAGACGAAGTTGTTAACTAATACATTTTTTACCTCGGCATCTATTTCTCTTAACCATCTATTATAACTCATCTAGAGGAATATACAAGTTTGATTATGGGTATTAATGTAATTTCTTACCACATTCATGTCAGGAGAAAGCTTGGTCTCCACTGTAGCTGCCCTCTCTCCCCAGGCACTATCCCCCACCCGCCACCAGGAAGATTGCTTCAGCTATGTTTATTGCTCTGCACCTCAGTTGCAGATGTGACGGTAATCTGTCCGCACACACCAACAAAATGCGGTGGGGAGGGGGAGCTGAGAACAAGAAAATAAAGTCTGATGTCTTTTAGACTGAGAAACCCAACCTCAGGCCAAATCGAGCCTGAATGGATATGACAACTCCAAAGGTAACAGAGCGCTATCCTTTGTTGAGGGGTCCGGTAGGAATGTTTTCTGCTGAAAGTAGGCCTGTCATGAGGGATTGCTGTTAAGAAAGCTCTAACAGAGGCAGACCTTCTCCAGCTTGCTGGTGCCTGCCAAGAGGGCTATGCCGAAAACAGGTAGGCATTGTTCAGGGGACAGACATGGAGCCAGAAGCTAAGGCTCCAACTGATCGAAATGAAACACTGGGCATGTGTTTAATCAGTTTAATGCTGTTACTCAGGCATTGTGTGCATTTGTGAGGAGAGGGACGTTGGGTGAAGAGAAGGGGAGACAGAATTTCAAAACAGTGAGATTTTAAAGGAGACCACCATGCCTGCAGTAAGATACTGCAGCATAAAAATACAATGGGCTATGTCAGGCTCAGTTGAAAGAGTCACATTTTTCAGGTATTTATCGCACTCCCATCCAACTTGACTTCAGTTAGCGACTAGATCTTAAAGTGTTCCTGAGAAACAATAATAGTTAGACATCTTCATTGGGATTTATTTTCATTGCTGTGTTCTCAAAATGTCAAAATTAAGTTATGAATTACTGCAGTCTGAAATGCTGCACCATGTGAGCATTTTCAGTTCTATATTTGCCAAAAGTTAGAGAAAAAAATAAAAGAAAAAAAAAAAATCTGAAAAACAAATACCACCCAAGAATAAAAAGATTGTAAGGCTGTGCAGCATATTTAAAGAGAAACAGGAGTAATAATCACTTCTGTACTTCACAAGCTGGAAGATATTAGTTGGACACATGCCTTTTTGGATATCACCAATAGAAGAAAATGGAGATCTTGGAATTGTTTCAATAGAAAAAAAAGTTATGTTGCTTTTGATACAGCAGAGAACGATGGATATCACACTAAATCGCTTTGCAGGAACCGACTAGATTTATCTATGTATTGATAAATCCAATATTGATTATTTGTATATTTGTCAATTTCACTCTTTGATATGAATTCAAAAATGTTCAGAGGAGAACGGTACATGAATTGATAGTCATGTCTTTCAGCTAGGAATTCTACTCTCTCTATCACGGTCTTTCATTATATACTTTCTCAGACGCTAAATTAACTATGAACAGTACTACAACCATTTTTGCAAATGCACATTCCAAGCCATTCCGTAAATGTTTGCACAACAGACCTTTCAGACATGTACTCATCTTAGGATCAGGATAGCCAGAACAATGGCTATCCAACACAACAGGCAATGGAAGCATGATAGCAGGACACAAAAAGCGAGCTCTTAATCCAACAGCCCACTGCCTCTCAAATAAGAAAAAAAACATTGAAATATTTGGAAAGGTTGCTTCCACTTTTCATTCTCAGCACCAAAGCAGCAAAATATTATGGAATCCCACCGAAGGGGGAGTATCAGCTTGTTTAGACAAGCACACTTTTTTTCAATTTTTCATCTCCAGTCAATGAATAATACATCTCCATTCTAGTCCGCACACTGCTGCAAGCCAAACTCATTTCGAGCAAATGACACTAAAGATTACAGTGAGATGTATGCACTGTAGAACATTAGCAGCAGTCGGATAGGATCTGGCTTCGTGAAAGCAGAGTACATTCCACCGCTGCAAATAGTTTGATGAATTATTTTCCACTTTTCTTAGAGCTATCACTTCCACAATCAAAAGCTAACTGACAAGAATGAAGAGTCAGATAACATCTCCCAGAACTATGATCTGATGCAAGGTCGACTGTACCAGTTCTACTAATATAACCATGGCATGACATCTGGTGGAATTTTTCATATAAGATTTTTTCAATGTTTAAACGTGCTGCGGGGGTTGCAGATAATTCAACAACATTATGTGTACCAAAAACATAAATGTTTAGAAATGTATTCCTGTTAATGTCACATGCACCTAGGGTGGCAACACAGGAGTACAACTCAATGATTATATATTTTTATAGTGCATTCTTTCATTGATTCCACTGGATTAAGTCCTCCAATCATGGGTAAACATCACTTTGATAATGGTCTTGAAAAGACTAATTAATATTTACAGTATCTAAGTGTAAAATCTGCGTGCACACATGAATAAATACACCAATTGTGTATTTTTTTTTTAATGATCAGAACAAAACGCAGACACACAGAGAATATATGTATGTGTGAATTGTACTGCAATATGGAAAAATAATTTCTATTTTGTGGTTAACAGAAGGATTATTGCTAGCCACCACTTCACTGGGTGATGTTTTTCTTTTCCTTGCAGGATTATGCACAAGGGTTAAGGGTGTTGTACAGTACCAACTCCGGGAATCTTGGTCAAGGGCAAAGAGGTTGAGTCAGTGATGCTATAAATCTTTGTGGTGGAAATGTGACATCGAGCCATCTGTATCTACCCAAGTATGAACCACGTCGGGGGGAAAATAGTCTTTCTTTCTACAAGTTCACAAAAGTTGCTGTTACAGATCTCAAACTATAACCATATATGTTAAGAGCTAAAGTAGAACGAAGATGGTTTCTAGACCTTGTGAGTGTGACTTAAGATTACAGGGCAAAGAATAACTCAGAGCATGAAATGATATCCACAAAATGAGATTGGCCACTGTGTGCATTAGGTGGATGCGTCAATGCTGACAGTCACAACCATTCAATCAGCTATGGATGTATAAAGCCACAAACTCAAGGAAAGGTTTCAGGATTCTGAGCAAATGTGACAATATTTAATGGAAATAACACTAAAATCATGTTTTGATGATGGACTTAATGTTAAATACTGCTGTATTATACTTAAGTCTGTGTCACAAAGAATATGAGCTGTTTAGAATAAAGACTCTTTCCTTTGATGCGGTGAACAATATAAATGGCTAAATAATGCTGAAAGAAATTTGAGTACCTCAGAGTAACCAATTATATACAAAAAGTTCTTCCTTCCAAGGAACAGGTGACAGATTGGTCATGATGAAGGAGGTCATATGCTGTAGCAGCTACAGTGGCAGCTGTGGATCCAAGACATCAGAGTTCTTGTCCCAGATTCACCAGTTGATCTAACCATGTCATTCAATTCATTTCCTTGAACCTTGCTGCACCTATGTGCCTCAACTGAGAGGGCTGGGAATAAATGATTTCCAAAGAAAAATACCCAAAAATTTCCCATCAGTAATTCATCTGTGAAATATTTTTCTTGGTTAGATATTGCTCAGTGTTTTGCTTCAGAGGGACCGACATTTTATTATATGTTTTGCCAAAAATATTTGGGAATATACCCGACCACCCAAATCTGTGAATGCCTCCCATATCTAAGACACCTCACACGCGCATTACCGCAACGCAGATATGTGCTTAAATTAATCCGAAGTAGAAAAAAAGGATAGGATATAAGAAATTCTTTAGTCAGATTTTTACAATGTGACAGTCACTACAAGTAACTTACCAGGGACCTTATTTTGTTGCATCTTATTTAGGGCAAAAGTGCATTTTACACTCAATGAGTACTTGCTCTGGATTTTATAGCAATGTTTAGACCATTTTTAAACGCTTCAAATTTGAAAAATCCAAATTAGGGAGAAAGGCAAAGCGTCACACAATAGGATCAATCAGGATTAGTAACCAGTACTATAGGATTCTACACAAGTACCTTACCCTTTAGACCACTAAAATCCAGTTTCCTATGTAGCAGGTCACAGAGGAAGTAAACTCAACATCAAGCGATCACAGTTCATATACCAACTAAAAACATGCTCCCTGGAATCACTGGAATATTTTTACTATGCAATAGGGGTGAGCCCACAAAAAACACAAGTTCCATGCAATATGTTGCAAAATGACAAAACATAAATACTTCATGCAATGCCTCTGACCGACCCTGAATACATCTGGATTTAAAATATTGCTTTGGCTACTCTCTCAGTACTAGAATATAAAACTATTTCACAACAGGGGACACAACGAGCCAGCGACAAGAACTCCATGCCATCACCAATGACAGTACTTTGACCTACCTCCGAAGGGACTGTTCAGTTGGTGGTGTTGAGAGCCCATGTGTCGAGTAGTGGGGTGGAGGGAATGCCACCGCAAGCGCCGCTGCTGGTGGCATCATCGTGCCGTGTGCACTCTTCCTCGTCAGAATCTTTTGATGCAAGTCAAAATGAGGCGATTTATTAGCAGAGGAAAGTCATTATCATCAGGAGCTGAACTGATAATGTATCTTGCCCCAGCTGAAGTAGGTCTTTAAAAAGCAATTTCATTTTAGTTTGCAAAGTCAAATTTGTTCCACGCATAATTGGTTTTTATTACAATAGATGCAGGCGGAGATACAATGCTAGCGGTGTTAAAAAGTAGGTCTTTGACATTTGTATTCAATGCTGACTGGTGTAGGTCTTTAAAAATACACAGACGCATATCTCAATACAAAGGACATGCGTATTTATACACACACACAATTATACATATACAGAAACTCAGAAATACACCGTATATCCAGAAAATACACGCAAACACATTTACATGCATATATACACCTACATACGCAAAAACATTCATATACACAAGCAAGCAAATACAAGTACACGCACAAATCCAGTTTTATATAAACATACAATTTTATATACAAACCACACACACACAGATACACCTATCGGTACACACATACACAAAAACACACTCTACTCGGGTTCCTTGAGTATTAATAACTCAGTCTGTGTACAGATTATGTATAAAATATGATAAGGGAAGTATTTTATATTGAACCACAGGAATCCAAGGCTTGTTTTCTACTACAAAAATGAATTTTATATTAAAATACGTTTCAGTGTGAATAATGAGGACAAAGCCCAACGTGGGACTATAAACAGATAAAATATCCTGAAACATTGATTCGCAAAATCCCACTGCTGTGTTCGGCAGGTAGCACTTGCGGCATGCTTAATATCCTGTTCTAAAAAGTATTCCTCGGAAATACACACACACACACACACACACACACCAATTAATAGATGTGTATTGAGAGGGGCGTTTCAGTCCTTGTTTATAAACTAAAAAGTAATGGTGCTTCATTTGTACACACCGCAAAGGCATTCTGGGAGGAAAACTGTCCTACGCGCTTACTGTAGGTTTGTATATAAATACATGACATCTTGAGGAAAAAAACAAGAAACAGCTAATAGAATGTGTAGTTCGTGAGTCTATTCCTTCTTTACATTGAAAAAACATACACAAGCAGTCCAGCAAAAGACAGGCTGAAAAATGAAACACTCACAAACAAACGTGCTTGGAAACTGCAAGGCAGCCAGTGTAGTCACTGGCCGACCTTACTCACCGAGCTGTTCTGGTTGCCTGTCCTTCTGCGCGTGGTCTTTGAAGAGATGGGTCTCCGAAACAGCTGCTTCATTAGTGTCGAGCTGCCCCCGCTGCTCCCCGGCTGCAGGTATGGGGGAGTGACGCACTCCGCCTGGCGGAACTCAGAGTCAGCGCGCGGCCGGGCACGCTCTTCAGTCGGGAGAGCCCTTCTGTCCTTTGACACCCGTGCCTCGGCGGCAGTCTGCGGTGCCCGCGAGCTCGCCGAAGCTCTTATAATGACAGTCGCCTTCATTCCGCCGTCTTGGAGGCCCCACACGTTGCTGAGCCCTGGGGCGCCTCCCCTTCTTCGCCTGTGTTTGCTTCTGGATTGGAGGGAGCCGTTCGGAGTTTCTCAGTTCAAGATCAAAGGCAGCCATGCAATTGGTCGCCGTCGAAGCCCCCTGTCTCATAAGCAGTTCAGTGAGTTGTTGCATTGCTGCTGAACTCGGATTGTTCCTCATTCCACAAGCCTGGAGGTCCGGGAAAAAGAGCAAAAGTGAATTTAGACTGGCAACACCTTCATTTGCAGCTTCAATATTAGCTTAAAAAGAAGGAACACAAACAATTACCCTCCAGTAAAATGGGTGCGCTATTCGCGTGCTCTGTGATAATGGCTATTAAAATGAAATATGAGGCAGATTTATGCAGTTTCTGCTTCTGAAGTCGACAATCAGAAAGATGCCCCATAAAGGATTCTTTCAGATCATCCGAGTAGTTACCATAGTGATTACGTTAACTCTGTCCCAAGTTGGCTGCAGAGCTGCTCTCCCTTGGCATAGCAAACCTTGTGCAACCAAGTGGCGGTAGGTAGGATAGCTGCAGCCCTCGTGCAGAGTAGACAGCCCAAATAATCTAAACAAACAAATGTGCAAATGGTAGCAGGATACATGTTTCTCTGCCTCCACTAAAAACGTAGAATATTGTGGAATAATTCAGGTCGAAATAATCTTATTGCTCGAGCCAAACGGGAATAGATTAGAACAGATCACAATGCTTTGATTAAAGTTATTGTTCAAGCAATAAAACAAAACACAGAGGGTCGCTGCAGAGCGGAATCTAGCATGAGAGGTATGTGTGTGTTTGCTGCAGTGTGTGATAACGAGCAGACTGCCCCGATATTTTATTTATAGAAAACCCCTTTCCAACAGTACCCAGCTTTTGCCCCAACAGGTCATGTTAAATTCATGTTCTGTAAACCAGATTGAAGCTAGCTAAAAACCGGTCGCCCCGAAAATGTATAATGTACGAGATTAAGGTCAGGGTATGTTGCACACTTGCTTGGCTGAGAGACAGTTAAACCTTACACAATTGCAAAATAAAATATATAAATGTGCGTTCCAATGTGAATGTACTTAATCACACACACAGACGCATATATATAAATGCACACACACACACACACATACATACATACATGTACTATAATACTATATATTTGCATAGGGTTTTGAAATACTCATCTTTTTCGCAAGGGATAAACAACCATCACGATGTTCTATTTTCATTACAATCAGGAAACAAATTATTTATATATCGTTTTTCAACTGTGTGCATTCGCTTCCATATTTTCTTAAAATGTAGTCTCTTCAAATCCAGATATGGTCCACTCTATTTAAAGGATATTGTTATTCTTTTGACCAATACATTTTAACCTATCTGATTGATTTAATAAGCAAACAATCTCCTCTAGCATTTTAGGGTTCTTATTAGAATATGGACCAGTCAGATTCTTTAAACAATATGTGTATTTGCTTTGCATAAGAGCAAGGAGCTGCTGGCAGTGAAAGGATGGGCTTTTTACAAAGACCAGTAAAACTGAACCTGCAAGTGTAAGACGACAAGCCACACAAAGAATGATAAAGTCCGACCCACAGTTTACCAGAGCAGGGGCTGCAAGAAATGCGCTGTTGTGGTTTTATCTTGTCAAATCAAGTTTGACACGGGGTACACGTAGCAGAGAAGGTGTATGAATGCAGCAGCCAATCGTTGATGAGGCGATATGACCTACCCATGTACACCTTCAAATGTCTGTTGACGCCTCTGATGACAGACAGCAGCATATCCACCTATGCCTAATTCCATTCACTGCCACAGATCAAGGACTGAAAAAACGATTCCTCATTGGGGTCCATTGTGCTTTCTAGATAATTGCAATGCATTTCTAGAGCTCTAGACACCTCTTTGAAAAGTCAACTCAAAGCTGTAAGTGAGGATTGAGACAGAAGTATAAAGAGATGCTTGTAGGAAGAACAGTGTCGCCCAGACGATGATTATTTTAGTGCTTTACACAACAGTACAATTGCACATCTTTGGTGTGGAACCCCCATGCACTACTTCGTATTAGAATTATCTCACTGGGCTTATGTAGGGGTACAGTGGTGTCCCAGCACAGTTTTGCACAAACAAAGAGCAACAGGTGAGGCGTTTCTGCTAGTATTTGCTCTGGGTCCTTTTTAGGTTGAGCCTAGAGTAGCGCGCAAGCGCTGCTTCTGGCGAAGCATTATGTAGGGGGTTTTCAAAGCTGACCAGACGCTCGTGCGTCATGGCCTTTTTCGGGCGGTTACCCGCGCGGCCGACATCTGTTTCCCATTATCGTGCCCAGACGCGGGCGCGATAATTGGAAAAACATGCCGGGAAAAGGCCATGACGCACGGCGTCTGGTCAGCTGAGCAGGCTGCCGCGCTCGCTCGCCCCCGCTCCTCCATTGTTGTCCTTGTTTTTTTAGCTGTTTCTAATGCCCCTCAAATCCTCTATCCAGTGTATACTATCATTTCTGACCCCAGCATGCCCACGCCAATTGCACTGAAGCATGTCCACTTCCCTGTCATCGCGTCTCCGGCAGCCCAGCTACGTTCCTCGCCAGCTAGCCCTCCCATTCTTCTGTTCAGCGTACCCCGATCCTCTCAGCGTGCCCTTCGCTCCTGCCTCTATCCAACTTGCCCTTTCCACTGCCTCTCCATAGCCATGTCCTCTACTCGTGTCTCCTTTGCTTGCCGGCTCTCCCTCAGTCATTCTGCCTTGCCTTCGCGTCCGTAGCAAGCATATCCTATCCGGTCTCATACAGCTTGTCCTCGTCTCGCCGAGTACCCAGAAATGCCCACTCCCGTTTGCATCATACACTCCCGAATTTGCCCCTCTCCCTGACACCCTTGTTCTCCGCTGCGCCTTTCTGTAACATGCCATTTCCACGTGACTGAACAGAATCGTTTTGACTGAAATGACTCTCCTACACTTCACTCAAACTTCGGCCGGTCTCCGTTCACCCCTCTCTCCATCATGCGCCCTTTCGTTCCCCGGTGTCTCAGTTGGTGCCCTCTCCCTTCTCTGCGTCTACAGGCAGCACACCATTTCAACTATTCTCTCCCAAACCATACTCTCTTAGTTCCGGGTTCTCATGGAGGTCTGGGCCTGTGTGCTTTTTTGTCTACTTTCCCTGGCTTTTTAATTGCACGCCTCCCGCCCGCCCCCAAGCACTAGTTGCACCCCCATCCCGGAGCTCTGCTCACCTTCTGCCGGATCTGTCCGGAGGTGGACACCTTGCGGATGAGCTTCTGAGGGCTCCGGGCTCGGACTCCGGGTCACTGTCCGAGGAATCCTCCGGCGGCAACGCCGCCATCCTGCAGCTGTGTCCGGGGTTGCGTGGCCCGGCAAGGGGTGACGCCTGCCGGGGAGCTGGAACTACTACAGCCCGGTGATCCGAGGCCTGCTTGCGAACTTGCCCCCTCTGCCGGTTGACTGGCGCTATTGCAGACTGACATTCCAGGATTACAGGATGGGGAATATCGCTTACTGCAGCCAGTGACTCCAGTACTATATTCTTATTTTTTTATTAGGTCTCGTCCTGAACCAGCGCTTGCGCTGGTCTCTGGCGAGACCTATAGTAGTGGGGTTTTAAAAGTGCAACCACAGCTTTGTGTGGCATGGCATACAGTGTGCGATTACGCGCACATGCACGAGCAAAGGGCCATCTGGCATTCCTCTCGCTCGGCCAAGCGTGCGCGCCTCGCTTCAATGCCCCTCCCTCTCCCCCACCACAGAAACGTCTGCCATGCTTCTGTTGTGACCCTTTTGATTCACGGCATTGGAGGAAAACATGGGCATTTTTTTTTTTTTTTCACGTTGTAAGTTTTAACAGACACTACGAGACTGTTCTTGGCATGATGTCAACCTGCGCCTCTTTCAACTTCAAAAAGTTATTTGGTAGCTTTGCAAGGAAAGTTATATCATCAAAGGAATCTGCAAATATACCTTGGCACAGGCGCTTGGTGGTAGCCACAATACACATATCTGCACCACCACTCAGCATCACAACAGCACCACTCCACCACCTCAGCACCACTCCACCACCTCAGCACCACTACACCACCTCCGCACCCCTCCACCACTCCACCACCACTCCACCACCTCAGCATCACAACACCACCACTCCACCACCTCAGCACCACTCCACCACCACTCCACCACCTCAGCATCACTCCACCACCACTCCACCACCTCAGCATCACAACACCACCACTCCACCACCTCAGCATCACAACACCACCACTCCACCACCTCAGCATCACAACACCACCACCTCAGCATCACAACACCACCACTCCACCATCACTCCACCACCACTCCACCACCTCAGCATCACTCCACCACCACTCCACCACTACTCCTCCACCTCAGCATCACTCCACCACCACTCCACCACCTCAGCATCACAACACCACCACCTCAGCATCACAACACCACCACTCCACCACCACTCCACCACCTCAGCATCACAACACCACCACCTCAGCACCACTCCACCACCACTCCTCCACCTCAGCATCACTCCACCACTACTCCACCACCTCAGCATCACACCACCACTCCACCATCACTCCACCACCACTCCACCACCTCAGCATCACAACACCACCACTCCACCACCTCAGCATCACATCACCACCACTCCACCACCACTCCACCACCTCAGCATCACTCCACCACCACTCCACCACCTCAGCATCACAACACCACCACTCCACCACCTCAGCATCACAACACCACCTCAGCATCACAACACCACCACCTCAGCACCACTCCACCACCACTTCACCACCACTCCACCATCACTCCACCATCACTCCACCACCACTCCACCACAACACCACTCCACCATCACTCCACCACCACCTCAGCATCACAACACCACCACTCCTCCACCACCACTCCACCACCACTCCACCACCATCACAACTCCACCACCACTCCACCACCATTAAACACATTGGCAAAGTCAATAGCTCTGCCTAAACACTTATAAGGCCCCAAAGGCGAGACCTATTGGCTATGCCAATGCTTGTTCCACTTGTTAAGGTGCGGGCCTTTGTCGTAAAGAAGGTCCTCAGAAATTGACAGGAGCATGAAGTATCCTTTGTGACACCTGCTTTAAACCTCATACTTGGTTGGCTCATAACATACAGTGTCCAATCAAAAAGTTTATTCTCAGCAGTTTATGCCAAAACAATGTAACCATTGATATTGACAGCACATAAAACAATCACAATTCGTGTTGACTTGAAACAACTGAAACACAGTTCATAAAAATACTACGCTTTGTGTATCTTTCATGGTCTGATGTAAAGTGCAAGTGCAAACGGATGACGTACATCAGTATTAAAACCAATCAATTAGATAGAGCGGTCATTAGATCTTAAAAAACGTACCACCTAACACACACATACCAAGGTCCAAATGCCCAAGTCTACATCTGCTGGTTACCTACTCAGATCAAGTATAACTTTTAGGAAACTTGGCAACTATCTGATAGTCAACAGAAATAAAACATGAGCACAAGCTTGCTGCTCAGAAGGTACCAAAAATGTAAAAAAATGATGCTTTGACCAAGAAATTCTACTTTGGTGACAACCCGAAGGAAATTAACCCTAAGATGTGGGCCAATAGATAGCTGATACCTAAGTGAGCATTTTATAAAGTGTAAGTAGAAATGTGCAATAATAACTCTCAATGCCCTGTCTAGCTAATAGAGTGCGCCAGGTCGTCCATTATGCCCTAGTTCCTTTATTGTGGGAGTAAAGCCAAGCTCCGTTTTACGAGGGGCAGATATATCAAATGGCGAACCCAGCCTCCAGAGCCTAACAGAGAGTGGCAAAACCATTACTAGAAGTTGGTTTATGGTTTGAACCCACTGCCTTCACCTCTGTCTATAGCAGGTTATGTGACCTTCCAAGCAGCCTGCATATACAAAGCAACTGACTGGTAAATCATACAGTGGAAACTGCTATTTGTGATGTTTACTCACACACCAGGTATTATCTAACACAGCAAGTCTACCAGGGCCGAACGTGCTGTAGCGGGCACTAGGCGTTTTCCTGGTAGACCGGAAGGGTGGGGGCCGGTTTTTGACCTGTGAGGGAAGTGCTGTAAAACCAGCCCCCTGTAACAAAAGTGGCAGCGGTGCTTGACACTAGCAACCCCCCACTCCTGGGGGAGCCGGTTGAGCGGAAGTGCCAGGGCTGGTTTCTGTTCCCAGTCCGGCTGCAAAGTCTACCTTGCCCTCGATTAACTTCTCCCACAAAGCCACAGAAATAGAGACCGTCCAGAGCCAGGGGGATCATTGTGATCAACACTTGAAGACATATCATGCAACATATGAGAAGTTCATTCTTTCCATCCTTTAGGCCGTTTATCAGCAGTTGAAAAATTAAATCCATGACAATGATGATAAAATCCAATGTATTTTGCACTTGAGGAAATACCACACCTTAATTTAAAAGGAAGAGAAGCCTCATTATGTAATTCGTATAGTTATGCTTGCTGTTGTCAAAAATAAACTGTTCAAGATAGATAGCAAGTTCAATTAATCAGAGTGCACCAGTATGAAACTGTGACAAAGAAATGATATTTCGAGACACAAATTGCAAAAAAGTGTCCACTGCTACCTGAGACAACCTCGATCCTACACTGTTGGCGTTCTCACCAATGAGCCTACTTGGGTTATCCAGTTGGCAGGGAAGTTCATATCATCTAATCTTTTTACTGAGGCCTGAGAGAGTTCCCTGAAACATTGCAAGTTTCTGCAAAGGTACCAATTCATCACACAAAGCTTAGAGAATTTCTCTGAACCTCCCACACCTTATCCAAACGCCTCCTATACAGGCATAACTACAGCAATAAAATACCATAAACCATACACTCCAAAAGGGGCAGTCAGAACCCATACTACAGCCTCAGCAGCAGCAGGAAAGACAAGATGAATTATACAATATATAACATCCATGCCCAGTGGAGTTCCTGAAGAATAACACTGGCACTATTTTCACAGAAAGCTCAAAGGTGGTGAATACCTGTCTTTTAGAAAAGACAGTATCCTACACACTAAAATATGCAATCCTAATTCTACTACTGGCAAATTACTGTCTTACTTTTAAACTCCCATTCACAAACCAGATCATGTAGGTGGAGGTCACACATCAATCGTAGACCTTTGTGAAGACCCATAATATGTACAGTTTTGAGAGTCTGGTGTCATTACTTCCAGACGGCTGCAATCTTCGTTTGCAGAAATCAGGTAAGAGGTACTTACGTCCTTCAACTCTGACCCACTGGAACAACTAATACTATAGTAGGAAATCCACCTTTTGTACATGGTCACCCCAGATTTTTCACCTTTTTATGGACCCAGTTTTTGTTGTTTTTTTCAATTCTGTGCTCTTTACCCATGCTAAACAGGAGTAAAGAGACTGTGCTTCCCCTTTAAACATGCTTAAATTGGCTGAACCCTGATTGTCATATTTAACTTGCCTTTAAAAACCTAGCATAGGCTGTAGGAAATGCACCCAGGGCTTGGAACTTAAATGCCTCCTGTGGACTGCAGCTCCTATTGTGCCATCCACAGAGTGGGACTGTAGAATATGGTTTCAGACCTAACGTATGTAGTCTGAGTGGTGCAGTAACCTAAAAACCTGATGTCAAACCTATCAAATAAACCCTTATTGGCAGGCAGGTAATACTGCTTTCAAATATTTCAAATATTAATAAAACACCCCTAAGTACACCTTGTCGCTCAGAAGGTAGAGTGCCTGATATTTTAAATTGGTGTATTTAAAATTAATGTTGGCATAGTCTTCCAGTGGCTAGCGCCAAAAAGCTATTTTCACTGGCAGGGCTGTAGCTTAATCCTAGAAAATGTAAAAGTACAGATAATAAACTTTAATCTGCAACTTCTGAAATAAAACTGCTAGAATAGTCATTCAAGGACTTATTTTCATATTTATTAAAATTCCAATTCATTTGTGAAGTTGGATTTGTTCTAGATATTAAGGAAAAGTAAAATTTAGAAAGTTACATTTTCCCTGCTTGAAGTTCATGGAGGCTAATTTGCATAAGACACACAATTGATGGACGGAATGCAGAACAAATCAAAACGTTCACCCCCAGTCAAGAGATCTGGGTTAAATCCATCATTCTTTTGCTCACCATGCCACCCCAGTTTAGACCTGGCCATATGCAAATCAGTCTTGACCCTGTGCCTCAAGGGAACAATCCAGCCCGAACTGCCAAGCCAGGTCCTCCCTGGACCGGAAACAAGCATCCTAGGACCGGTTTCGGGGTTTCACCCCTCATCAGCCAGGATAGCTTGATTCCAGTGGCACAGTGAGCCCAGGATCCACGTCTGGGCATACCTGGCGCACTTAGGGCGAGAAAGCAAAAGATACACAATTGATGGACGGAATGCAGAACAAATCAAAACATTCACCCCCAGTCAAGAGATCTGGGTTAAATCCATCATTCTTTTGCTCACCATGCCACCCCAGTTTAGACCTGGCCATATGCAAATCAGTCTTGACCCTGTGCCTCATGGGAACAGTCCAGCCCGAACTGCCAAGCCAGGTCCTCCCTGGACTGGAAACAAGCATCCTAGGACCGGTTTCGGGGTTTCACCCCTCATCAGC
Source organism: Calotriton arnoldi (assembly GCA_963921515.1). Taxonomy (NCBI): domain Eukaryota; kingdom Metazoa; phylum Chordata; class Amphibia; order Caudata; family Salamandridae; genus Calotriton; species Calotriton arnoldi. The sequence continues at coordinate 421,764 of CAWUFW010002155.1, read as the reverse complement.
CAGGATAGCTTGATTCCAGTGGCACAGTGAGCCCAGGACCCACGTCTGGGCATACCTGGCGCACTTAGGGCGAGAAAGCAAAAGACACACAATTGATGGACGGAATGCAGAACAAATCAAAACATTCACCCCCAGTCAAGAGATCTGGGTTAAATCCATCATTCTTTTGCTCACCATGCCACCCCAGTTTAGACCAAAGCCCGAAACCGGTCCTACGATGCTTGTTTCCAGTCCAGGGAGGACCTGGCCTGGCAGTTCGGGCTGGACTGTTCCCATTGGGCGCAGGGTCAAGACTGATTTGCATATGGCTGGGTCCAAACTGGAATGGCATGGTGAGCAAAAAAACGATGGATTTAGGCCCAGATCTCTGTACTGGGGTGAATGTACGACATTGTTCTGCATTCTGTCCATCAATTGTTGTTTTTGCATTTGTCGCCCCGAGTGGGACGGGTATGCCAGACGTGGGTCCCATGCTCTCCATGCCACTGGAGTCAAGCTATCCTGGCTGATGAGGGCTGAAAGCCCGAAACCGGTCCTAGGATGCTTGTTTCCAGTCCAGGGAGGACCTGGCCTGGCAGTTCGGACTCGACTGTTCCCATTGGGCGCAGGGTCAAGACTAATTTGCATATGGCTGGGTCCAACCTGGAATGGCATGGTGAGCAAGAAAACGATGGATTTAGGCCCAGATCTCTGTACTGGGGTGAATGTACGACATTGTTCTGCATTCTGTCCATCAATTGTTGTTTTTGCATTTGTCACCCCGAGTGGGACGGGTATGCCCAGACGTGGGTCCCGTGCTCTCCATGCCACTGGAGTCAAGCTATCCTGGCTGATGAGGGCTGAAAGCCCGAAACCGGTCCTAGGATGCTTGTTTCCAGTCCAGGGAGGACCTGGCCTGGCAGTTCGGGCTGGACTGTTCCCATTGGGCGCAGGGTCAAGACTGATTTGCATATGGCTGGTTCCAAACTGGAATGGCATGGTGAGCAAAAAACGATGGATTTAGGCCCAGATCTCTGTACTGGGGTGAATGTACGACATTGTTCTGCATTCTGTCCATCAATTGTTGTTTTTGCATTTGTCACCCCGAGTGGGACGGGTATGCCCAGACGTGGGTCCAGTGCTCTCCATGCCACTGGAGTCAAGCTATCCTGGCTGATGAGGGCTGAAAGCCCGAAACCGGTCCTAGGATGCTTGTTTCCAGTCCAGGGAGGACCTGGCCTGGCAGTTCGGGCTGGACTGTTCCCATTGGGCACAGGGTCAAGACTGATTTGCATATAGCTGGGTCCAAACTGGAATGGCATGGTGAGCAAAAAAACGATGGATTTAGGCCCAGATCTCTGTACTGGGGTGAATGTACGACATTGTTCTGCATTCTGTCCATCAATTGTTGTTTTTGCATTTGGCTAATTTGCATAAGCCTGCTAACATCTGCGCAGTGCTTGACCTTAATGAGGTGTGAAAACTTCTCCCAGAGAAGAACAATAGCTTAGACCTGGTGACAGGATGGACTGGGTGTGGGGCATCTCCCTCGTGTATCCAGGACAAAGAAATGGACTCTATTGGTCAGTTGGCTGATCTCCTTTGTGACTCTGGGACATAACAAGTTGGAAGAGGCCCTTTCCTGAAATGACTAGTACCAATTGAACCAAGACCTGTACTAGACCTTTCTAGTTGCCTCTACTGAGGTGAATTCTGGTCTCGAGTTTTGTCCCTGAGGTCTTGCAAGCCTTAAAAGTGACCCAGAGGGGCTGCTACATTATCCCTGAAAAGTTGGAACTTAAAACAATCTCTGCACTTCCAAGGCCCCCAGAGCCGTCAGGAGGACCCTCATGGCAAAGGTGTCTGATTTTGATGCACCTTCCTCAGATACAGCTTCAGGCTTGCCCTGCTAAAAGATTTTGAGCTCTATAAAAAAAGACAGAACCTTTCACCGGTACAAACCTGCTTGGTGTATTCAACCTCTGCTGTATTCCTTTTCTACCATTTCCACAGACTAGCATTTTTGGCACAAGTGTTACTTAAAACTTTAAAATATATATTTATGGTTCCTCTTATTGGATTTTTGAAATGTTGGTGTCATTTTGTTCATTAGATTTTATGTTTTCTGATTTGGTTTGAGATTTTTATAGTTTGGTATTTTGACAGGTTTTTTTTGTTTTATTTATCAAAAACTTGTCCCAAAGGCAATGGAACACTTTAGATTAGCTTCATTTCAGTAGCGGCTGGTGTCAGGGCTGAGTGGCTGGGGGAGGGTGGGATGAGTGACAACAATAAAACAACAAAAACAAATGAAACATAACTTACCTGCCGCATCACCGCCCTTCTGCTCCTCACCAGCACATGTTCCCAGAATCCCATGCGGTCAATCCTGACGCTGCTCTCATGCTGCTGGCAGCATAAGAGCAGTACCAGGATTGGTCTGAGCAGTAGCGGCCCGTGGTGGGAGTGCTGCCGGGCGGTGACGCGGGGCGGGGAGGGGCAGGGTGAGGGGTAGTAAACTACGGAATACGGCGGCACAGAGGTAAGTAAACAAAAAAATAAATGAAACGAATTTCGTTGCGCGCGCTACATCGCCAAATGTTCGTGGTCTGATGGATGCATCAGCTTGGGTCATTCCTCCGGACCAGTCACAATTCTATCTCACAAACAAGCTAAGAGCCTGAGTTAGAGAGGCAAGTATGTAGTGCACGTTAAAGGACCCTCTGATAGTGGGTGATGCCTTCCTCCTTGGCAGAGTACCTCTTTTGAAATTGTGGTTCTGCAGTAGAGACCATGGGATGCGGTCAGGATTCTTTGGCACCATGATGCTTCTAGGTGCTTGGTTACTTGAGTGGAACGTACACAGTGTTGATTTCCCAATGAACCCTATAGACAGAGACGCATAGAATTTAGCTTTATGATCCATGCTGAGGGCATACATCAGGGCTTTCGGGTTTCAACCCCTGGCAAAGCAATGTAGGTCCTTCAGTTCCTCGCATCAGATGGTTTTGGTTTGACCCTCCTCTGTTCCTTTGTGGTCATTCTTTTTCTGGACAGCATCTTCTTTATTCAAGGGAACCTCCAATGGCCCTACAGGTGAGTCAGTGTGCTACTTCAAAGCAGGGTCAATAAAAGCCTCTTCTAGCAGGTTTGTAGAAATGCCCAGGTCTCTGGTCCCAAACCTGGCAAGGGGAGTTGACAGTAAACTTCCCAGCGCTGGAGGGCAGAGTATTTTGTGGTCATCACTGATGTTGAGCACCTTATTATGGTAAAGAAATACTGGCAAACTGGCTGGAAATTTCTGTCCCATCTCTATACTAAAGTTGTAAGTAGCATTTGTGCATTCCAACGGTCAGTTTGTGATGTGTTTTGGACAATTATTGCCTTTTGCTGATTCCCCTAAGACTGGCCCAAACATGGACTTTGTCTTCAGGGCTCAGCAGGAAGGTAAAGTGGAGTTTCGAGTCTCCTGCTCAAGGGAGACCCAAACCCGGGGTTCAAAGTAAGAGAGGTTGTCCCACTTAGCTACTTGTTAACTGGTTTGTGTGAAATCCTTTTCAGTGAACAATGGGTCAGCAAAACTTCCTAAGCTTCAAATGCTCGTTGTCACCCTCCTCCAAACCCCAAAGTCTGGTCTACTACAAAGGGTCTCTGAAATGTCCTGGAGGAACCCTAACATTTCATATTGTTGTCTGAGGCGCTCTCTACCCTCCATCTTAGTTACCACTTCGATGTAGGAAGCAACATAGATTTCAGCGTGGCCACATTCAGATGTGACATACACACTCGACACAGATCCTCTGCACACAGAAGTAGCAAATGTGTTATCCATGTCCCACATGGTTAAGCAAAGAACTCATTTACAGGGGACTGGCAGGCCAATTTTAGAATGCTTGGGGGACCGTAGGTGAATAAATGGCAGAGAAAGAGAAAAAGCATATTCTGTCACTACAATCTTATCGCTGCCACCATTGTCAGTCCTCTACAGCCCGGTGAGCAGGCGGACTCACTCAGCAAGGACGGTGCATGCAGTGTACCACAGAGTCCCATTCTGGGTGGGTCACAATCCATGTCACAGAAAGGCCTTCAACACACATGCAAAATTTTCTGCACTTGTCATGAAGAATTTGAGGACAGGGCATGCACTTAGTAGAGCCATGCAAGAGACCTTTCGCCATGTGAGAGATCTTTCTCCATCTCAACAGATAAGAAAGTAAGAATTAGGAAGATAATTAGAAACAAATGAACACGTGTAGTTACTTGCAATTGCTTGTTAGTCTGTGAAGGAACAGTTTACCACCGTTAGTGATAGTCATTGTAGTTCCTTTAGAATATTCTTATGTGTAGTGCAATTGATTGAGAGAGTTGAGAATTGTAAGGCAAGTAGATTCAACTCTAGTAGTATATAATTGAGACAGGATTAGCAGGCAGGTGCATTGTGTTGTGGCATGACAGAAGAGTTCTGCCTCTTTTAAAGAACAGATTGCCTTACTATTGCTAAAGGTGCAGGAATCTAGTGTTATAGATGGGCATACAGAGAAGCTATTTTAATTGAATACCCTTTCCCTGATTAGAATCTTGCTTTGTGCTAAATGTGTTGAATTGGTTCAGCTGTTTTCAAAATATAGCTGTGGAAATATTCAATCTTAATGTATGCAAAACACTTTGGCACCAATTCTCAAAGCTTTTTTTCCGTAAAGGAAGCCAGATTTGCCCCAGCAAAATGTAATCTTTTATGCATGTGAAAGATATGCACAAGAAATTATACTCTTAGGGTATACCTGTGGGTGTTTCCAAGGACTGTCAAGGAAATCCGTAGCAAAATTTTACAGCACATTTCTTACACTGATTTTGAAATATAACTTACACCTGGAACGTTCAGGTTAAAGCAGTGCTTAATTTGTAAAATATTAAGTGCCAGGGCTCTGACCAGGAGGCCACTGCAGCTTGCACCACCCTTTGTCCTTGTCATTGCTGCCAAAACAACTACTAACCATCTCTCTCGCATGTAAATGCGATAGTTCAGATTATTCCACGTCCCCAAAGCTAAAGGAATGGCTGGGGAGGAAAGTATTAGCAATTTTTTAATGTATATTGTTTTCCTAAACAACTGTTATACTGCTCATCTCTGAGGGGGGGCGTGGCCACCAGGCAACCATGGCGGACGCACAGTAAGGGAGCTCCGTGCCCGGACCAGGGAAATCCTGCTTAAAATCCTGAACAAAGGATCCTCATCCGGATAAGTGCCCAGCTGTGAGGATACCGCAACTGAACTGACTGGAGCCCCGTGGGCTGCCAAACAGGGAGCAGTGCTTAGATGCCGGGAGGGGACTGCGTGTGAGGCCTAGCCTGTGAGGTGGGAGACGAGGGCTGGCGACGGAGACAACGCGCTGCAGCCGCAGCAACATATGCTGGTGAAGTGTTTGCCTGGATCTCTGCCCCCTCGATACCGCGACTGTGGACTGGGGCGTGCCCGGGAGCGTGGAGGCTGATTCCTTGACCCTGCTCTGGAACATTGCTGCCGGCCGAGGCCTGGAGGGCCGTGCTGGTCCCCCCCCCCCCTTCTCCCACCCGCCCGTGAGCGGACTGGCTATGAGCCTCCTGGGTTGCCGATCGGGCGCTCTCCCGGAGGTGCAGCGGTGAGTGGGGAGCGCCTGGGGGGTGACTATCCAGTGAGCCTGTTGCGGTGGGGCTGGGGAGCGGGAGACCGCGGAACACAGAGGTGTGCGGGGAGACCTACCGATATTGCCTGCAGTGCGTCTGGGGTCGGGAGCGTTCCTCTTCTTTGAAAGACCTGCCCGCATTGCCTGCGGTGCGACTGGGGCCGGGAGCGCTCCGCTTCTCTGGAAGACCTGACGCTGCCGTGGTGAATCCAGCTGAGCACGGAGAAGTGCGGCGGTGTACAACCGCCATTGCGGTCTGCGTGCGGTCCCCTCCCCTCATCTGAGTCACAAAGGATACGGCAGTCCAGGAGGGCCTGGCGTGTGAATGGGGGCCGTTTCCATATGCGGATCAAACAGCAGCTGATAGGGAGCGAGGCTGCGGAGCGGTGCAGGAGGTGTGGGGCACCGTTAATGTGATCAGAGGAGCCTGGGAGCCGGCAGATACTGCTGGCAACGCAATATTGCTGACGAGGACACCTGGGCCTGTCCCTGGCCTCTATACTGACAACGAAGAAGGATGAGAATAAATATGGCATAAGGAAGCAATGCACAAACTTTCCCTGGGTGTGGTGACTGCATCTGTGATGTGTTGGCCAGAGGTGTCACTCAAACTACTGTATGTGTTTGGCCTGATTACAGCGGCGTAAATGGCTGGGCCTGCCTGATGGGATTGCAGGCTCTGGATCCTGAAGGTGTATGACAAGGGGGACATTGATAGTGGCAGGGGCGCTTAGATCCACTGGGGGTGCACTGCAGCACCAGACGCAATACCTGCACAGCACCCATTCTAGGGGGTGCTCGTAATCTGAACACAAGCCCCTGACCTCCCGACGCACAAAAACAGGCTGCACCATAGGGAGTGCACAATAAACTTTGTGAGGAGTTGTCTCCATCTGGCCGGCGTAGCAGAACACCCTGTAGAGCGACACCGGACACCATCACAAAATGGGGCGCCCCAAAGGGAAAATGCCAGACGCAAGCACCACAGGCGCTCAACAAACGGAGGAAATAGACACCCCCACCCAACTGACAAATTGTATCCCACCCACTAACCTGGAAGCGCCCCAGGATAAATTAGACTTAATTCTACAAGAGGTGAGGGACTCGAGACGATCAATCGAACAGCAAATTGGTTCCCTAACCACCAGCTTCACCCTCCTGAAGGCTGATCATGTCAAGCTAGCAGACACAGTAAAGACTAACACTGTTACCCTGGCAGAAATCACACCGCAGCACAAGGAGCACACAGTACAAATCGCACAGCTACAGCGCCAGGTGTCCGGGCTCCAGGATAGGGTCGATGACGCCGAAGGAAGAACACAACGAAACAATGTTCGAGTTATAGGTTTGCCAGAACGCTGTGAAGGGCCAAATGCGACCAAATTCATGGAACAATGGTTCAGAGACCATGTGGCCCCGGAGGGCCTATCGTCCTTTTTCTGCGCGGAGAGAGCGCATAGAATTCCCACGGGGAGACCGACAGCTGGAGCTCCCCCGCGCCCTATGATTGCTAGAATACTAAACTTTAGGGACCGGGACACTCTGTTGCAGAAAGCTAGAGAAAGATCGCAAATCCAGTACGAGAACCACCGAGTGTCCCTATATCCGGACTACACTATGATAGTGCAACGTAGGCGGTCCTCATACATAGAGGTCAAAAAGAAAATGAGGGCCCTGGACATTAAATACGCCCTGCTGTTCCCGGCTCGACTGAAGGTCATCCATGACCAAAAAACGCAGTTCTTTGACACTCCAGAAGAAGCAGAAGAATGGCTGGAAATCATGTTCCCTCCAACGGAATCCGGGCCCTCTTCGCAAAGCATCCCCCGGACACCGAAAACTACACGAAATCGACGATCCCGCCGTAACATCTTAAACAACAAGTCCAGGGCCGGGAACCCTACGCCGGAGCAAGCACAGGAAGGACACACGGAGGCAATAGCAGCGGCAAACACATTTCGAGAGAGTAACCATCACACAACTACGGACTCCTCGGATGAGAACACAGTCCAGTCTGACTCAGAAGGTAGCTTAGCGCTATTTCGAACTGTGACGCCCCAAACTGCGGATGGTTTCCTGGGATGAGGTGGTACCAGGTGGGACGGCCAAACAATACAGACAGAACACTTTATAAGGTACCCAGAGACAACCTGCTGATAGCAGCGGGTACATCCTCTCCCATATTTGTACTGGTTTCCCTTTTTTCCTTTTTCTCTAGTAAACACCCCTGGTCCGGGACGAGGCGAGCTCATTCGTCACTCACCTCAATAGCCGGGACACCAGGGATCACCCCCCCAATTATGGCGAAAGCAACTAAGTACTTGTTAAATGTTTACAATGTTGTGTATCTGGTTTGGACCAGCACATTTCTAGTGCTGGAGCGTGTATTCAATGTTCTATTTAGGGATCCCATTGACTCTGGCTCACCCAACATGCTATACTGTAGTTCTTATACACTGAAACACCCAGCGCATAGGCGCAATAGACATCGTATCTTGGACACATGCAGGGCACCTATAATATGATTACCTGGAATGTGCGGGGACTGGGGTCCATACATAAACGCCATAGAATATATGCGCAGCTGAATCGGCGTAAGGCGCATGTAGTGTTCATGCAGGAATCGCACCTCATCAACACGGAAGTGACCAAATTGCGGAAAAAATGGAGAAGCCAGGTATTCTCCACATCATATTCAGCATTTGCTAGAGGGGCAACAATCTGGGTCAGGAATGGAGTTCCATTTAAACCAATAGAACAACGGGTGGACCAACTTGGGAGGTACATCTTAGTGCGGGGCACATTAGATGGTACACAGGTGGTACTGGGTAGCCTTTATGCCCCAAATTTCGATCAAGATAGGTTCCTTATGGGTCTCAACTCAGACTTAGCGGGGTGGTCTGATCACCTGTGGATCCTAGGCGGAGATTACAACGCTGTCATGGACATCAGCCTGGATCGCTCCCATCCCCCACTTCAAGGAGCAGGGTCTATAAAACAAGCAGAAGCGCTACGCAACTGGGCGAGCAACTGGACACTGGGGGATGCATGGCGCTTAAAAAACCCGACCAATAGAGAGTATTCTTTCTTCTCCGCAACACACCAGCTCCATATTCGGATAGACAGAGTGCTCTGCTCGGCCCTTCTCACTGCACAGGTTACACACACCACATACCTTAGTAAGAACTTCTCGGATCACAATCCATTAGAGATCACCCTAAATTGGGGCAGAATCCCCACCCCAATCCCCACCTGGAAACTATGGCCACCAATGCTGGAGGACTCTGTTCTTCATAGTACACTGGCAACAGGTATCACAAATTATTTTACAGAAAATGTTGGCACGGCCTCAACGCACCAAATAGAGTGGGACGCGTTTAAAACAGTGATAAGGGGCATAGCCATAAGTACCACAGCCGGAGCCAGACAAGAAATACACAACAATCTTAAAACCGTAGAAAATGACATGAATAAATTAGAACAGGAAGCGGTAGGTGACCCCACGAAGACAAAACCACTGCAGGAGGCTCGAGTTAGGCACGCCGAACTGCTGGAAACCCTCAGACAAATTGACTATAAATCATTTACCCAAACAAAGCATACTGAGGCAGATAAGGCAGGAACACTCCTGGCGCGTATAATACGAGATGCGCCTCCTCCCATAACGATACATGAAATAACCACTCTCGATGGGGATACGGTGCATACACAACTGGACATCAATGAGGCGTTCTGCGCATATTATGAATCATTATAAAATCCCCCCCGCACATAGCGGATGACTCCTTCACCACATTCCTAAGCGATCTAACATTCCCCCAACTGAACCGAGCAGCACAAGATGCTCTATCTGGCCCTATCACAAAATCTGAAATAAAGGAAGCAATCCGAGATCTACCACGAAATAAGGCCCCAGGCCTCGATGGTCTGCCAATAGAATTCTTTGATACCTTCTCCAATGCCCTGATCCCACAACTAGAACAACTGTACAAATCTGCTATGGACACTGGGGTGTTACCCTCAACTACAATGCAAGCCTTAGTAGTCTCTCTGCCCAAGCCGGGTCGTTCGGCTACTGACATATCGGGCTACAGACCCCTCTCGCACCTTACTACCGAGTATAAAATACTGAGCAAAATTCTAGCAAAACGCCTACTCCCGTATCTACATAAATTAATCCATATAGATCAGTGCGGCTTCGTACCAGCACGCAGTACTTCCCTAAATATCAGAAGACTTTATCAAGTAATGGAAACAATTTCCATAGATCAACAGGATGCCGGTTGCATCACACTAGACCTGCGACAAGCATTTGACACCCTCAGGTGGGACTACATGATCAGGGCCCTGGAAAAATTCGGCATACCACCGACATACATGAAATGGATGCAGCTATTATACTCGGCCCCTACGGCAAGGGCTCGCACCGGAAGTCACATATCGCACGCCTATCCGGTTGGCAGAGGTACAAGGCAGGGATGCCCCCTATCCCCCATTCTATTCGTATTAGCATTAGAACCCCTGGCCATTAAGTTGAGGACAGCTGCAGGACAGATGGGTATCAGGTTGGGTAACACCACACATGTGCTGTCTGCTTACGCTGACGACATAATTATCTATGCGAAGGATCTGGTCACTACCCTAGAACCGGTACCAGAGATTTTTTCACAATTTGCGCAGATCTCGGGCCTCGCTATAAATGAGGCAAAGTCCAAGGCCTTTTTCTTCCGCCCTGGAGACCGCCCAGAAGTTATACGATTTCGGCAAATGTCCCTGTCTGTGGCGCCGCACACATTTAGGTACTTAGGAATCCAGATATATAGGAGCGCACCAGACCTAATAGAGGGTAACATCACCAAAGCAATACGGGCTCTTAGATCACAAATAACCTTCTGGACATCACTGCCATTATCGGTGATGGGGCGAGTGGCCATTTCAAAGATGGTGGTCCTCCCCGGCTTTTATATTACTTCACAAACCTGCCGGTGACAATCCCTAACTCTATTTTTAGATTGCTAGACACTTTAGTATCTGAACTGATCTGGGGAAATGGGCGCCGAAGGATAAGCCTAGCTAAACTGCAACTGGACACGGACAAGGGAGGACTGGGTGCACCCGATCTCCGAGCGTACTGCTATGCGAGCCAACTACAGTGGCTGTCATATTGGCTTGCGGGACGTAATCTGTATGAACTAGGCTACACAGTCCGAGACATTGAACGAGGCACTCTGCACACACTGCTGCTACCCCGGGCCACAATACCACCGGGAGCCCCGACACTACCACGCACGGCACTCGCATACTGGAGGAAGACATTGCAATGTACGCATGACTGTCCCCCGTATGCTGATAACACACCACTCCTCGGTATTCCCACACCAACGGGCCTAATTACCAAACGCAGATTCCTCGAGTGGTTGGAGGGGGGGGGGGTTGCCACAGTGGGGGCGTTATTTAAGGATGGAGCCCTAATAGATCATGAGAACTTTGTCAGAGAACACGGGGTACCAGGTAACCTATATTTAACTCATGCTGCAATACAACACTATGTCAAGAAGCACTGGGCTCCAATGAGGGTAGAACCTCCAACTCATGCTCTGGTACATGCAATTTATTTAATGGGGGAGGGGCGTCATCTTACGAGATGGCTGTATAGAGGTATTAGGGCACATGCAGGGACCCCACTCTCTGTGGTGCGCAATAAATGGGCTGAGGATCTTGAGAGGGATCTTACCGAAAAAGAATGGGCGGGGATGTTAGAATACCCCAAAAAGGTGTCCCGCAACGCCAAATTTAAATTCATCCAATACATGGTATTACATAGAGCCTATCTCACCCCGCACCGCCTGCAGCGTATGTTTCCCAATTCGCAACAATCCTGCCCGAGATGCAAACTGGCGGAAGCAGATCTCCTCCATATGCTATGGTCGTGCCCGGTAATCACTGAATTTTGGAATAAGATAACCACAAGCATTAAAATGGCAAAAGGCCTGCCCATCCGGGAAACGGCTGGCATCTGCCTGGTGGGTATGACTAAACGCCCGAAAACACAGAAAGTACAATTACGCTTTGTTGACCTGGCACTACTAATAGCGAAACGCTGCATAACAATGCGGTGGAAATCAGCCAGATCCCCCACTGAGTATACTTGGCATGGAGAGGTGGTAAGGTGGGGAAGTGCCGAAAGCGCGGCCATAAGACGAGAAGAGGCCCGGGGTCTCCGCAAATGACCTATTTCAATGGAATGGGACCTTATAATGGAAGCATTTAAGTCCCTTGCACCTGCACCGGTCCACACAGCCCAAGAAGAATAGGTGTGTACTACATCTCAGTCTCTGCACATATGAATAAGACAACTTTAAATATGGTAATGCTGCGTATAAGCACTACATAAGCACGGACAGCCCTTACAAGTATGACTGGGTGTGATATGGCAGAATTCAGTGAAAATGACATGTACAGGGGTGAGACCAGTAGAGGTGGGAGGGATGGGAGGGGGGGAAAGTTACTTAAGTTTCGGAATAATGTTGAAACACTTGCATATGAATCTAGACAATATGCTGCAATCGTAACAGGAACATCTGTTAAATGTATAATAAATCACAAGAATGCTATGTTTTGCGGAATACATTCTGGATAGAAGTGTCAATGTAATAGTTCTGATTACCACTGTTCCAAACTGCATCATGGACTAATGGTGGCGTGAGATGTACTGCTTGTACGATGTATAAAACTTGAAAAACCCAATAAAGTGTGTTTAAAAAAAAAAATACTGCTCATCTCTAAATTACATGAGCAGCGCCACCTTGTGGCAGTGCCCTAAGTGTGGTGTTGACAATTAGGTGCCGGTGCCGAGCACCGGAAACCAATTAAGTGCCGGTGCTCAGCACCGGAAAGCACCAGCTCAAATTAAGCACTGGGTTAAAGGCTGCAGAGAGTGTGGGTTACCACCTCACACATGGACGTCATTTGAGGCTACTTAGGGGTTGCAGATGCGACCTCTAACTAGCTCCTTGCTACTCCTGGTACTTCCTTTGCGAAACATTTGCAACTGCAACCCCTAACTAGCCTCAAATGACTTCTATGGCTCAAAGTGTGTATCTAAGTTTGGAGAAATTACATGTCTGGCAGAGTAATTTGTGACATGTATGTGAATAACATTTTTAGAAAAACTAAAATCTCAATACATAAAAAAATGTATTTGCACGATTTCTTAATTGCAAGCATGTCTCTTTATACAAAGCACGCAGGCATACAAGCGTGTGTGTGTGTCATTCAGTTTTGGACTGTTCTTTCAAGACAGTCTGGCTCTGCCATATGTTCCAACTTGAAAGAGCCAGTGTGCGAACCATTTTTTCTCCCGTGGTCGTGAGAGACCATAAAAAATATAGGCCATGCAATGGCCCTTTCAAGCGGGCCTATCTGCCATCACCAGACTGCCCAAAAAGCAAGTCAAAAACTGAATATGACGTGCAACACTGATCACAAGTATTTTTGGGAATAAGTTTATTCTCTCAGTACTTGGCATACATACAATTTATAAGCCAAGATTTTGTCAAAAAATCTAGTCAAAATTGATGCCATTGACACATTTTTCTAAATACAACCTGATGGAATAAGTCAATGATCAATGGCCCAAAATGTGGGGAAAAAATGCAAAAATGTGATTCGAAACACCAATTTCCATGTAATTCTGTGCTTCTCGGGACAAACCTTTTAATTGATGCAGTAACCTCACATCCTAGAATTAACAAACTTGCGATATTGGTAAATCTGGGTGCGGTATGAATGACAGAGCCTTCCTGCAACAGATGAAATGAGGGCTTGGGAACCTCCCTTGGTCCTACATTCAGATATCTAAAAGACCTAGGAATTTTTTATTCAAATATCCCTTCAAGACGATCATGGACAAGCAAGGGATCAGTGGCAGCTTATTCAATTATCACATATACATGATCTTACTGACCTAGACATACTGAAGCAGCATGGCCCCTTACACAGCAGAGTCTGTTAAAAGATACAGAGACCAATTTACAAATGTATTGTCAGTCACAAAGATGAGTTTAAAGCAGGAAACAAATCCATTTACACCTGCCAGGAATTCACAAAATAATTCCTGGAAAGCGTAAATTGTTTCACTACTCTGAATTTCTTTGTCACAAGTATATAGAATTTCACAATAGTAAATCCTACTAAAGGGGTGGGAAGGGGGTGGAAATAGGCATGGTTAGCCTTTTATGTTTGTGAACACCCAAAGACTCACAAATTTGTGGGCATTCCAAAAACCCAGTCCAACCTGGAAATATACATCTGCTCACTTTCTAGGATGGAAAGCAGAATGGATCACCTCCAGATTGGCAGGGTGTAGGGGAAGGGTTTTCTTCTATAGGAAAAAATGTTTTTTTTATGCAAAGAAAACAAAGATGTGTGTTTGCACAATGGGCTTCTGTGGGACTTGGCCCTTTTGGCTAAAGTTCCCTAAACTTTTTGCTTTTCCCCTAGACCCTTTTCCCGACATTGTGTTGCCAACGTAGATGCTTTGGACACTTTGCCACTGCTAAACAGTGTCAAAGTGCAAGTGTTCCCTGTATAAAGTGTAATGGTTATTGGTTGTCCATGATTGGTATGTTTGCCTTACTAGTAAAGTCCCTAGTAAAGTGCACTATGTGTGCCAGGGCTGGTAATGCGAATGCTACTAGTGGGCCTGCAGCACTATTTGTGCCACCCACACAAGTAGCTTTGAAAAGGGAACTCAGGCCTGTCTCTGCAGTGCCTGCGCGCAGTTTGCTAACTGCCATGTTGTGCTCTGGCAAGTGCACCCACTTGCCAGACCTTACCCTTCCCTTTCTATGCACATTAGACACCCCTATGGTAGGCCCAAGGTACCCCCTGAGCAGGGTGCAGTGCATGTGAAAGGTAGGACATGTACTAAGATGTGTACCATGTCCTGACAGTGAAATAATCTCCATTTCGTTTTTCACTGTTGAAAGGCCATCTTGCCCATAGGACAGAATGGGAAGGCTGTGTAATATGTTTTCCAGCCTATCTTCCCAAAGGCTTAAGATGGAGAGGTGAAGTTTAGTATGCCTGAACTCACAGTGTCATAACACATCTTTTTATGAAGATGGTTTTCGCATTGTGTGTTTAGAAGCCACTCTTTTAGTAGTGGCTGAGTTTTTGTGCTCTAACATTTCTGTGTGTCTCTGCCTGGTTATGGATTGACTGTCTGAATTTCAAAGTGATAGGATCTGGGGAATGTCTTGACCCAGGGGAGGAGGTGAGACAGTAACAGGCTGACCTGCATCTGGAGTGTAGGGGGAGGAGTAGCCCCTAGAGGTGAAGAGGCCTGGGCTGCAGCCATAAACCAGTGGCTCCAGCCCCTGCTGAGTGATTGAGGATCCAGACCCCCACTATTAAAAGAATAGAGGTGTCACTGGCAGGGAGGCACCCAGAACTGGTTTGAACAGGGGTCAGTGCCCCCTGAACACAAAGACTTCAAAGCCATTGAGGGGTATAACTATGAGAGCTGAAGCCCCTGAACTTTGGAGAATGGCTTGATCAAGATTGAACAAGACTGGTGGCTACTTCGTGGTCAAGAGGAACCTTTGCCAAGGAAGAAACAACTGAATAGACTGAAGGATAAGGCTGACCCTTGCTGTGTGTTCTGGGGCTGGCCTGCAGTTTGCTGTTTTAACCAAGGAAAGGCTGAAGGGACTTTGCTGTGTGCTGTGTCCCCCTGCTTGAATGGACTTTGCTGTGTGCTGTGTCCGGAAGTAACTTATCCCCAAGGGCCCGAGGTGAGCTGGCTCCCTGTTGCGGAAACTCAGGAACACAAAAGTTTCCAGGAGAGTCTCAGCGACGCTGTGTGCGTGTGCTTCGTGCAGCCTGAGACCCTCGTAAGAAGTGCCCTGTGATCGTGGGTACGTGGAGTCCAAGCGACGATCAGCGACGCTGTGTGCGTGTGCTTCGTGCAGCCTGAACCTTTTGTGAGGATTGTCCAGTTATCGTGTGCACCGGAATTCAAGTGAGTCTCCTCGACGCTGTGTGCGTGTGCTTTGTGCAGCGGGAGACCTTCGTGAGGATTGCCTTGTTATCATGCACACCCGGAATCCAAGTGAGTCTCCTCGACGCTGTGTGCGTGTGCTTTGTGCAGCGGGAGACCTTCGTGAGGATTGCCTTGTTATCGTGCACCCGGAGTCCAAGTGAGTCTCATCGACGCTGTGTGCGTGTGCTTTGTGCAGCGTGAGACCTTCGCGAGGATTGCCTTGTTAACGTGCACCTGAAGTTAAAGTGACTCTCAGCGACGCTGTGCTTGTGTTCTGCGTGCAGCCTGAGACCGTCGTGTGGAGTGCCCGGTGATCGTGCACCCGAAGCTCAAGGGAGTCTCAGCAACGCTGTGTGAGTGTGCCCTGTGGCAGCTTGAGATCTTCGTAGCAGTAGCGGCCCAGACTGGCAGCCTCGGAGGAGCTGAGCCGCTGGCCCGAGCCCGCCTTTGCCCATTCACAAAGATTGCATCTGAGGCCCAAGTGGTTGGAACAGGAGAGGAGAGTGGGTTTGCGCCCCCCAGGTAACGTGTGTCGACTCCTGGGGCGGGGTGCAGGCTCGGAGGGAGACACTCTCGGCCTCTCTCTCATTTCAGCAGCACGAGCCTCTGTTTCGGCTCGTATCGTGGCCCATGTTTCCAAAGGAGAGGCAGTACCGGGGCCGGAGTGCGGAGCTGCATTTTTGTTACACCATACCCGTGTTGGGGGTAACTGTGACAGAGGCTGACTGCGAGTCAGACGGAGTGATGGAGAGACCGCCTACGGCACCGTGATCGGTGCCGGAGTGTATTACGCATTAGCTGATTTCTGAATAACGAACTACCTGATTGTCGTATTACACATTGCATCATTTCTGAATAACGAACTACCTGATTGTCGTAGGACGCATTGCATTGTTCCTGTGTAACGAACTACCTGATTAGCGTATTACGCATTGCATTATTCCTGCATAACGGACTACCTGATTAGTGTATTACGCATTGCCTTATTTCTGCATAACGACGTACCTGGTGGTTGTATTACGCATTGCATTATTCTTACATTGCCAAGTACCTGATTGTTGCGTTACGCATTGCATTATTCTTACATTGCAAAGTGCTTGGTGGTTGTATTACGCATTGCATTATTCTTACATTGCAAAGTACCTGACTGTTGCGTTACGCATTGCATTATGCTTACATTGCACAGTGCTTGATTGTCGCGTTACGCATTGCATTATTTCTACATTGCACAAGTGCCTGATTCTAGCATTACGAACTGCATAACATGGTATTGGGATTACAGTGAAATGTTTAGAAGTGCTCATTGATATCGTTAGAACTTACAAGGGCTGGCTGGCCTAACAACCGGCCAGGGAGAATATTACAAATACGCATATGTTGGATTTATATCGTGTGGTCTTATCGTATATTGTTTTATATATAATTTATACTCGTTTTTATAAAACTCGTGTTGAGTCTATTTGCGGTGTCATCATTGGGTTGCTGTGAACGTGGTTGCAAATACTTTACACATTTTCCTTGAAGATAAGCCTGGCTGCTCGTGCTAAGCTACCGAGGGGGTGAGCTGGGGCTATCTCAGAAGGTGACCTTCCTTGCCCTGACGTGGAACCGCGGGTCCCTATTTGGCCTGAGGTGCCTACCTCAGCCAACCAGGGATCCCGGGTCTAACAGCTTCACTCCCCCCTCTGCCTAATTCTATGCTTTGAAAAATTATGAACAGCTGAAATAGGTGCCAGGGAGAGATGTCAAATGAAATATTCAGTAGTACCTCAGGAAACGTATGCCCAGCGCAGGTTTCCAGGCATATTACTGGAACTGTATGTGAATTGCAAAAAGTTGTAAATCTGTGCTCCTGCATTGGCGTGCCTTTATGGGTGCATCTATGGTACTTTTGGCCCCTTAAAATGTAAGCACTCCTTACCATCCATTCTTTGATAAACATCAACCTTGACCCTTGACATGATTTGGCAGGTAGTCCAAGCACCTTTTTCTACTTTGCAGCTGCATGTGTGTCAACATGGGTGGGGTACTTGCACAGTTGCATAGTGACGTGTTATTAACTCCTAAATGAGCACAGTGTAGTGATTACTACAGGTGTAAGTGACATACCATCAGTGCCCTACTAGCGAGGAGTGGTATTCTGCATACAATCTTTTGTTGGATGGACGTCATTTAGGGGTCGCCATGGGTCGCAGCCTGGCTTGCCCCTTGCAGCCCCTGGCACAGCCTTTGTGACTCGTGCTCTCAGAGGTGGCAAAATCAGTGCCAGGAACACAGTGGTAGCCCGTCCTTATAGACATTAGTTGATGCTGCACTCTCTTTGTAGACTGGCAATTATTTTATTACACTAATAGTGGATAATATATATATATATATATATATATATATATATATATATATATATATATATATATATATATATTTGTGAACAAAAAATGAGGCCCAGTTCAGGAGACGTGACATTTATTAAAGACACAGCAACACGTCATGCTTCCTCTTTTCCCTTACGCGTTTCGGCGTCCAATCGCCTTGGTCACAGGTGGAGGAATTTAGCAAAGTGCTTACGTGCGTGCATTAAAACTCATATAGTCACATGACTGGCAAGTAAAAACTTCATTTCCCACAGTGCATTTCAAAGTCTTATATACATTTGTGTAATCAGGAAAAATCCATCTTTGCGGCATAGTGCTTACTTTATCCTATTTCTCCATGCACTGATGTTAATATGCCATCTTATTGGGACACAGACAGGTGAGTGCTCTTCCCGGCGTAGTGCTCAAATACCACGATTGTCCTTAGAAATGCCCGTTCTCCGGACCGATCAGCAAAGGAAGTACTCCTCTGTGAATCCCTTCCTCGCAGACGCAGGTTCGCTTTATTAGCATTTTCCTTGTAGGTATGAGTCTGCAAGTGGGCCATGCTCCAGATTAGTATTTCACAAACAATCCCCGAGGACAGAAGCCTCCGACCCTACAGGGCGGCCTCAAAAACAATGGGCATGGAGTAGCCCATCAAACACCATCGTGAACAAAAAATGAGGCCCAGTTCCGGAGACGTGACATTTATTAAAGACACAGCAACACGTCATGCTTCCTCTTTTCCCTTACGCGTTTCGGCGTCCAATCGCCTTGGTCACAGGTGGAGGAATTTAGCAAAGTGCTTACTTGCGTGCATTAAAACTCATATAGTCACATGACTGGCAAGTAAAAACTTCATTTCCCACAGTGCATTTCAAAGTCTTATATACATTTGTGTAATCAGGAAAAATCCATCTTTGCGGCATAGTGCTTACTTTATCCTATTTCTCCATGCACTGATGTTAATATGCCATCTTATTGGGACACAGACAGGTGAGTGCTCTTCCCGGCGTAGTGCTCAAATACCACGATTGTCCTTAGAAATGCCCGTTTTCCGGACCGATCAGCAAAGGAAGTACTCCTCTGTGAATCCCTTCCTCGCAGACGCAGGTTCGCTTTATTAGCATTTTCCTTGTAGGTATGAGTCTGCAAGTGGGTCATGCTCCAGATTAGTATTTCACAAACAATCCCCGAGGACAGGAGCCTCCAACCCTACAGGGCGGCCTCAAAAACAATGGGCACGGAGAAGCCCATCAAACACCATCGTGAACAAAAAATGAGGCCCAGTTCCGGAGACGTGACATTTATTAAAGACACAGCAACACGTCATGCTTCCTCTTTTCCCTTACGCGTTTCGGCGTCCAATCGCCTTGGTCACAGGTGGAGGAATTTAGCAAAGTGCTTACGTGCGTGCATTAAAACTCATATAGTCACATGACTGGCAAGTAAAAACTTCATTTCCCACAGTGCATTTCAAAGTCTTATATACATTTGTGTAATCAGGAAAAATCCATCTTTGCGGCATAGTGCTTACTTTATCCTATTTCTCCATGCACTGATGTTAATATGCCATCTTATTGGGACACAGACAGGTGAGTGCTCTTCCCGGCTTAGTGCTCAAATACCACGATTGTCCTTAGAAATGCCCGTTCTCCGGACCGATCAGCAAAGGAAGTACTCCTCTGTGAATCCCTTCCTCGAAGACGCAGGTTGGCTTTATTAGCATTTTCCTTGTAGGTATGAGTCTGCAAGTGGGTCATGCTCCAGATTAGTATTTCACAAACAATCCCCGAGGACAGGAGCCTCCGACCCTACAGGGCGGCCTCAAAAACAATGGGCACGGAGAAGCCCATCAAACACCATCGTGAACAAAAAATGAGGCCCAGTTCCGGAGACGTGACATTTATTAAAGACACAGCAACACGTCATGCTTCCTCTTTTCCCTTACGCGTTTCGGCGTCCAATCGCCTTGGTCACAGGTGGAGGAATTTAGCAAAGTGCTTACGTGCGTGCATTAAAACTCATATAATCACATGACTGGCAAGTAAAAACTTCATTTCCCACAGTGCATTTCAAAGTCTTATATACATTTGTGTAATCAGGAAAAATCCATCTTTGCGGCATAGTGCTTACTTTATCCTATTTCTCCATGCACTGATGTTAATATGCCATCTTATTGGGACACAGACAGGTGAGTGCTCTTCCCGGCTTAGTGCTCAAATACCACGATTGTCCTTAGAAATGCCCGTTCTCCGGACCGATCAGCAAAGGAAGTACTCCTCTGTGAATCCCTTCTCGCAGACGCAGGTTCGCTTTATTAGCATTTTCCTTGTAGGTATGAGTCTGCAAGTGGGTCATGCTCCAGATTAGTATTTCACAAACAATCCCCGAGGACAGGAGCCTCCGACCCTACAGGGCGGCCTCAAAAACAATGGGCACGGAGAAGCCCATCAAACACCATAGGGAACAAAAAATGAGGACCAGTTCCGGAGACGTGACATTTATGAAAGACACAGCAACACGTCATGCTTCCTCTTTTCCCTTACGCGTTTCGGCGTCCAATCGCCTTGGTCACAGGTGGAGGAATTTAGCAAAGTGCTTACGTGGGTGCATTAAAACTCATATAGTCACATGACTGGCAAGTAAAAACTTCATTTCCCACAGTGCATTTCAAAGTCTTATATACATTTGTGTAATCAGGAAAAATCCATCTTTGCGGCATAGTGCTTACTTTATCCTATTTCTCCATGCACTGATGTTAATATGCCATCTTATTGGGACACAGACAGGTGAGTGCTCTTCCCGGCGTAGTGCCCAAATACCACGATTGTCCTTAGAAATGCCCGTTCTCCGGACCGATCAGCAAAGGAAGTACTCCTCTGTGAATCCCTTCCTCGCAGACGCAGGTTGGCTTTATTAGCATTTTCCTTGTAGGTATGAGTCTGCAAGTGGGTCATGCTCCAGATTAGTATTTCACAAACAATCCCCGAGGACAGGAGCCTCCGACCCTACAGGGCGGCCTCAAAAACAATGGGCACGGAGAAGCCCATCAAACACCATCGTGAACAAAAAATGAGGCCCAGTTCCGGAGACGTGACATTTACTAAAGACACAGCAACACGTCATGCTTCCTCTTTTCCCTTACGCGTTTCGGCGTCCAATCGCCTTGGTCACAGGTGGAGGAATTTAGCAAAGTGCTTACGTGCGTGCATTAAAACTCATATAGTCACATGACTGGCAAGTAAAAACTTCATTTCCCACAGTGCATTTCAAAGTCTTATATACATTTGTATAATCAGGAAAAATCCATCTTTGCGGCATAGTGCTTACTTTATCCTATTTCTCCATGCACTGATGTTAATATGCCATCTTATTGGGACACAGACAGGTGAGTGCTCTTCCCGGCGTAGTGCTCAAATACCACGATTGTCCTTAGAAATGCCGGTTCTCCGGACCGATCAGCAAAGGAAGTACTCCTCTGTGAATCCCTTCCTCTCAGACGCAGGTTCGCTTTATTAGCATTTTCCTTGTAGGTATGAGTCTGCAAGTGGGTCATGCTCCAGATTAGTATTTCACAAACAATCCCCGAGGACAGGAGCCTCCGACCCTACAGGGCGGCCTCAAAAACAATGGGCACGGAGAAGCCCATCAAACACCATCGTGAACAAAAAATGAGGCCCAGTTCCGGAGACGTGACATTTATTAAAGACACAGCAACACGCCATGCTTCCTCTTTTCCCTTACGCGTTTCGGCGTCCAATCGCCTTGGTCACAGGTGGAGGAATTTAGCAAAGTGCTTACGTGCGTGCATTAAAACTCATCTAGTCACATGACTGGCAAGTAAAAACTTCATTTCCCACAGTGCATTTCAAAGTCTTATATACATTTGTGTAATCAGGAAAAATCCATCTTTGCGGCATAGTGCTTACTTTATCCTATTTCTCCATGCACTGATGTTAATATGCCATCTTATTGGGACACAGACAGGTGAGTGCTCTTCCCGGTGTAGTGCTCAAATACCACGATTGTCCTTAGAAATGCCCGTTCTCCGGACTGATCAGCAAAGGAAGTACTCCTCTGTGAATCCCTTCCTCGCAGACGCAGGTTCGCTTTATTAGCATTTTCCTTGTAGGTATGAGTCTGCAA
This sequence comes from Calotriton arnoldi, assembly GCA_963921515.1. Taxonomy (NCBI): domain Eukaryota; kingdom Metazoa; phylum Chordata; class Amphibia; order Caudata; family Salamandridae; genus Calotriton; species Calotriton arnoldi. The sequence continues at coordinate 399,574 of CAWUFW010002155.1, read as the reverse complement.
GTGGGTCATGCTCCAGATTAGTATTTCACAAACAATCCCCGAGGACTGGAGCCTCCGACCCTACAGGGCGGCCTCAAAAACAATGGGCACGAAGAAGCCCATCAAACACCATCGTGAACAAAAAATGAGGCCCAGTTCCGGAGACGTGACATTTATTAAAGACACAGCAACACGTCATGCTTCCTCTTTTCCCTTACGCGTTTCGGCGTCCAATCGCCTTGGTCACAGGTGCAGGAATTTAGCAAAGTGCTTACGTGCGTGCATTAAAACTCATATAGTCACATGACTGGCAAGTAAAAACTTCAGTTCCCACAGTGCATTTCAAAGTCTTATATACATTTGTGTAATCAGGAAAAATCCATCTTTGCGGCATAGTGCTTACTTTATCCTATTTCTCCATGCACTGATGTTAATATGCCATCTTATTGGGACACAGACAGGTGAGTGCTCTTCCCGGCGTAGTGCTCAAATACCACGATTGTCCTTAGAAATGCCCGTTCTCCGGACCGAGCAGCAAAGGAAGTACTCCTCTGTGAATCCCTTCCTCGCAGACGCAGGTTCACTTCACCTGTGACCAAGGCGATTGGACGCCGAAACGCGTAAGGGAAAAGAGGAAGCATGACGTGTTGCTGTGTCTTTAATAAATGTCACGTCTCCGGAACTGGGCCTCATTTTTTGTTCATGATGGTGTTTGATGGGCTTCTCCGTGCCCATTGTTTTTGAGGCCGCCCTGTAGGGTCGGAGGCTCCTGTCCTCGGGGATTGTTTGTGAGATACTAATCTGGAGCATGACCCACTTGCAGACTCATACCTACAAGGAAAATGCTAATAAAGCGAACCTGCGTCTGCGAGGAAGGGATTCACAGAGGAGTACTTCCTTTGCTGATCGGTCCGGAGAACGGGCATTTCTAAGGACAATCGTGGTATTTGAGCACTACGCCGGGAAGAGCACTCACCTGTCTGTGTCCCAATAAGATGGCATATTAACATCAGTGCATTGAGAAATAGGATAAAGTAAGCACTATGCCGCAAAGATGGATTTTTCCTGATTACACAAATGTATATAAGACTTTGAAATGCACTGTGGGAAATGAAGTTTTTACTTGCCAGTCATGTGACTATATGAGTTTTAATGCACGCACGTAAGCACTTTGCTAAATTCCTCCACCTGTGACCAAGGCGATTGGATGCCGAAACGCGTAAGGGAAAAGAGGAAGCATGACGTGTTGCTGTGTCTTTAATAAATGTCACGTCTCCGGAACTGGGCCTCATTTTTTGTTCACGATGGTGTTTGATGGGCTTCTCCGTGCCCATTGTTTTTGAGGCCGCCCTGTAGGGTCGGAGGCTCCTGTCCTCGGGGATTGTTTGTGAAATACTAATCTGGAGCATGACCCACTTGCAGACTCATACCTACAAGGAAAATGCTAATAAAGCGAACCTGCGTCTGCGAGGAAGGGATTCACAGAGGAGTACTTCCTTTGCTGATCGGTCCGGAGAACGGGCATTTCTAAGGACAATCGTGGTATTTGAGCACTACGCCGGGAAGAGCACTCACCTGTCTGTGTCCCAATAAGATGGCATATTAACATCAGTGCATGGAGAAATAGGATAAAGTAAGCACTATGCCGCAAAGATGGATTTTTCCTGATTACACAAATGTATATAAGACTTTGAAATGCACTGTGGGAAATGAAGTTTTTACTTGCCAGTCATGTGACTATATGAGTTTTAATGCACGCACGTAAGCACTTTGCTAAATTCCTCCACCTGTGACCAAGGCGATTGGACGCCGAAACGCGTAAGGGAAAAGAGGAAGCATGACGTGTTGCTGTGTCTTTAATAAATGTCACGTCTCCGGAACTGGGCCTCATTTTTTGTTCACGATGGTGTTTGATGGGCTTCTCCGTGAACATTGTTTTTGAGGCCGCCCTGTAGGGTCGGAGGCTCCTGTCCTCGGGGATTGTTTGTGAAATATATATATATTTATATATATATATATATATATATATATTATCTACTGGCGGTCGCCAGTAGATAGTTATAGTTAGGACCGATTATCCATAGGAAATTCGTAACATTCTATTCCCAATAACTTTGGCGTCGTTTGACGAATCATCGCGAAATTTTCAAAACTAGTGGGGCGCTCCGGTCAGCTCCTGTCTTGAAAGTTTCGGGGTGATTCGTCAAGCGGGGGCCGAGAAAAAAGGGGGGTCCCAAAACGTGTTTTCTCCATGTTAATACCCATAGGAAATTTTAGACACAGCTATAGCCCGAACTGCTGAACGGAATTACACCAAATTTGGCAAAAAGGTAGCGCTTGGTTCAGAAAGCGACCTTTTTTTTAAATGGTGTAAATCCGTTCAGTAGTTGCCGAGAAATTCAAAAAATAAGAGTCAAAAAATCGATTTCCCATAGGAAACTTTATGCAAGGCTACAGCCAAAACTGCTGAACGGAATTACACCAAATTTGTCAAAAAGGTAGTGCTTGGTTCAGAAAGCACCCTTTTTAAAAATGGTGTAAATCCGTTCAGCAGTTTTGGAGAAAATCAAAAATAAAAGTTTCGATATTTATGGCCGCGGTGGATCCGCGCACCCTCCCGATCACGAGCTTCATGCTAATTGGCTGTCAACACTCCAAACCAGGAAGTGTTGGCAGCCATCTTGTGCCTCGGTAGAACCGAGGCACAAGAAGTGAGAGAAACAAACGCAAAAAACGCAAAAAGGGGGCAGGGTAGAAACGGGAAACAACCTTTAGAACGCATGCATTACATCGCATGCCATTAGATCGTGTTTTTTACAACGCAAGTCGTTACAACGACTTGCGCTGGAGGGCGCTATAGGACAAGGAATAGTTTAATTTACTATCCAACACCTTCCCTACTGTACGTAGGCTGGAGTTGGAATAGTAAATTAAACTACTCCTAAGTCCAGCGCCCTCCAACGCAAGTCGTTGTAACGACTTGCGTTGTAAAAACCGCGATCTAATGGCATGCGATCTAATGCATGCGTTCTATCGTCATACATTCGGTAGAAACACCCTGACCCCCTAGGCCTGCTTAGGGGGTCCCACAAGGACCCCCAGGGCCAAAAAAAGCATATTTTTTTTTTTTTAAATCGGCGAGATGCGCTTAGGATGCGCGGATCCCGCCGCGAAAAAAAAAACGAAGCGCGGGCTCCCGCGCTTCGTTGTTATTTGGCCCCCGGGTGGGCCAAGTCCCGGGGGCATGTGGGGGTTAATAAAAGAATGGTGTGGGGGGTGTGGGGGGCCTCTAAGGCCCCCCCAAGCCCCGGGGACCGCCACCCCCTGGGGCTTTGAATTAACAATGGTGCGGGAGGGCACTGGGCCCTCCCGCAGCCCCGGGGACCGCCACCCCCGGGGCTTCTTTTTTAAAATTAAATTACCTGTGTGGGGGGCTCGAGCCCCCCCACATGCCCCGGGGACCGCCACCTCCCCGGGGCACTAAGAATTTTAATGTGGGGGTCCGTTTTGGACCCCCGAGCCCCGGGGACCACCACCTCCCCGGGGCTTTGCACATGTTGGGAGGGGGGCCGTGCGGCCCCCCTCCTGGAGCCCGTGATGGACCTGGGGACCGCAACCCCCCAGGGCCGGCTCCTGCAGTGTCCCGGGGTGCCCACCCCCGGGACACTGCTGTTTGCTATGACAGGGCGGGAGCCTCGGGGCTCCCGTCCTGACATAGCAAACTTGCTTTGAATTTTGGAAGAGAGAGCAGGAAACCTGCTCTCTCTTCCAAAATTCAAAGCAAATTGCTTTTCCACACAGGGAGCTGCATCTAAGCAGTTCCCCGTGTGGAAAAGCAATGCCGGCTCCCGCAGGAGGCGGGAAGCCGGCGGGACCGTGGGGGAGTTGGGGTCCCCCCATGGTCCCCAAAGGATAGGGCCAGCCCCGGGGGATGGGGTCCTCGGGGCAAGTAGTGGCCCGGGAGGGGGGCCACGCGGCCCCCCTCCCCCAAATTATCAATTTTTTGAATTTTTTTTAAAAAAAGGCCGGCCCCGGGGGATGGGGTCCCCGGGCCTAAAGAGGCCTGAGGAGGGGGGCAACGCAGCCCCCCTCCATGAATTTTTTTTAAAGAAACATGTGGCAATGACCCGGGGGATGGGGTCCCCGGGCCGAAATTGGCCACGGGAGGGGGGCCCACGCGGCCCCCTTCCCGTTCCGTTTTTAAAAAAATAAATAAAAGGGGGTCAGGCCCTGGGGGATGGGGTCCCCAGGGCCCAAAATAATTAAAAAGAAGGGGGGCCACACAGCCCCCCTTCTAAAAAGAAAAAAAAAAGAAAAAAAAAAGACCGGCATCGCGCCGGAGGCCCCGCCCCCTCCCTGCAGCACTCTGCAAACGCGCCCCCTGGCGCGTTGTAAGATGGGGAAGTAATTTCCCTTGAATACTGGGGGTCCCTGGGGGCCAACTAGCCCACCAGGAACCTCCAGTATGCGCCAGGGAGCTGCGTTGCAGAGAGGTGTTCAGAGGCCACGCCCCTTTTTACACCTCTCTGCAACGCAGCTCTGTGGCGCTTACTGGAGGTACCTGGTGGGCTAGTTGGACCCCAGGGACCCTCAGGATTCAAGGGGACTTAATCCCTCAACATAAAACGCGCCACGGGGAACGTTTGCACAGTGGTGAAGGGAGGGGGCGGGGCCTGAGGTGACATGTGTGCAAACACGCCCTGTGGCGCGTTTGAAGTTGGGGAATTAATTCCCCTTGAATACTGGGGGTCCCTGGGGGCCAACTAGCCCACCAGGTACCTCCAGTGCGCGCCACAGGGCTGTGTTGCAGAGAGGTGGTGCAGGCCACGCCCCTTTTTACACCTCTCTGCAACACATCTCTGTGGCGCTTACTGGAGGTACCTGGTGGGCTAGTTGGACCCCAGGGACCCTTAGGATTCAAGGGGACTTTATCCCCCAACTTAAAACGGCCAGAGGGCGTGTTTGCACACATGTAACCTCAGGCCCCCCCCTCCCTACACCAGTGTGCAAACGCGCCCCATGGCGCGTTTTAAGAGGTAGTTTTAATCCCCCTGCCCTATTATGTACTAGGGAGTTACAGAGGAGGTCATGCTAATCACAGGGGTACCCCAACGCATAGTGTTCCATAGTGTATGTAGGTGTTTTAACTGTATTCTAAGTGTCTTTTACCATAGCACTGGCTCTAGGCCTGGTTAGTCAGAGTCAGTTACCACCAGTACCCGTCTGGAAAAGGTGTGGGCACAGGATGATTTTGCAACAAGGCCTCTTTCTGCTCCTCTGTTGGTTCTTTCTGCACATGTCTTGCTTCTTCCTGCATTTTTCTTCGTCTTTGTGGACTTCTGTTTCTTTCTACATTTCTTTTGCTTCTTTCTGTGCGTTTTTTCTTCTTTCTTCACATGTCCTACTTCTGTAGGCATAGTTACAAACTAGCATTTGAAAAACCTTTGAAATTCACTGAAAAAACCATAGGTTTCAGGCACGTTATAGTTAGAAATTAGCATTTAAAAAACCTTTGAAATTCACTGAAAAAACCATAGGTTTCAGGCACGTTATAGTTAGAAATTAGCATTTAAAAAACCTTAGAAATTCACTGAAAAAACCATAGGTTTTAGGGAAAGTTATAGTTAGTTGGACATTGCACTCGTACAAAACCCGTGAAATTCCCCCGTTATAGTTAGTTCAGCTAACTATAACTCGCGCCCCGCAATGCACTGCTGATGACGTCACATATTACATCACTCATGACATGGTCAGTGATATCACTGATGACATCACTGATGACATCTCAAATGACATCACTGATGACATCATCCATGTGATAATTTTATGCATCTTCTCACACCCTAACATAACTTTAGATACACCCACTCTAAATTACAGACTGCCATTCTCAAAACCATAGACACTCCAACACCAATAACTACATACCCACTCACTGATTCTTAGGTCTACACACACATCCACTCACTCACCCGTACAGTCACTCATACTTATGGTCACTCAGTACAGGACTATCATATGCACTCATACACCTATATAGACAGTCACACACCGCCACTCATCCATAGAGGTTCTCACACACCTAGTCAGTCATAGAAATAATTATTCAAACTACCCTTTACTCACCTATACAGTTATACACACACCAGCTCACTTAGTCATACAAATACTAGCACATTCTTACGTTCTTATACAATCACTGATACAAGCAAACACTCATCCATGCAGCCACTCTCACAATCACACACTCTCACTTATAGACATTTATATACTCTAACACACATATATACTGCCTTTTATATATGTAGTTACAAATAAGATATACATTCACTCACTAACACACCCATACACACACTCACCCACCCATACAGTCCATCACAGATGCACACTTCAAACTATGCTCCCAGTGAATCACCCACTCACACATCTATGCACAGAGTCACACACACCCCACCCACACAAACACTCAGGCACCCATACAGATACTCAGACAACCAATCAATAACTCATATAGACACTTATGTAGTTATTCACAAACCTATGCAGTCACTTACACACCAACAGACAGACGGATACAGAGATTCACACAGTTTAGTCACTAACCCATGCATTCACTAACATATGTTTAACCACTCACTTATAGAGTCAGTCACGCACCTAGTAAAACATCCATTCAGACACTTATACACCCACTCATTCTTCAATACGCCTTTACCTATATATATTAAACATATTTAAACTTTAGAGAAACACACAGTCACTGGATGATGTCATCAGTGATGTCATCAGTGATGTCATTTGAGATGTCATCAGTGATGTCATCAGTGATGTCACTGACCATGTCATGAGTGATGTAATATGTGACGTCATCAGCAGTGCATTGCGGGGGCGCGAGTTATAGTTAGCTGAACTAACTATAACGGGGGAATTTCACAGGTTTTGTACGAGTGCAATGTCCAACTAACTATAACTTTCCCTAAAACCTATGGTTTTTTCAGTGAATATATATATATACACACACACACACACACACACTATTTCAATTAGCTGAAATATGACCCTCCCTGGCAGCTGAGGTAAGTAAGGAAAGCTGTTAAATGTATGCCGTGTGCATGCTTTTAGGTGAGTGTGTGAGAGAGTGCGTGTAACTGTGAACGTGTGTGTGAGCGAGTGAAAGTGAAGGTCAAAGGGTGTGTTTTGTCACTTTCGCTACCCCTGGCATTTTAGTGAATTGACGTGCATGTTTTCTTGTCTTTGAAATGTAAAAGGACAGTTTCCTAAGACAACTAAAGAGGATAAAAATGCAACACTTGATTATAATTTCCAGTGAGATATAATTCTTTATTTATTCATACGTTCCAAGACAATAACATTTCAGTCATGCAAGCGAGTTTCCATGAAAACCACGCATTACTACCTCCTTTATGAAAGGAAAATCGCTTTACCGAAGTCTAAGATCTGTAATTCGGAGATATGTTAACGCTCTAGGCTCCGGACTGAGGCAGTTGTCATGGCTACTGTCTGACTGTGGATGCGTTTTTTCACCTCCGTGTTGATGCTGCTCATATCTCCAGGTTCGTTTCCAACAGTGAAACACAGCCATAGCCCGCTCTCAACAACTGTCTCACCAACATGCACATCTAGATGACAGAAGTATTAAAGTTTCTTGTAAAGCGCCGCATGTTGCCGAACGGCTACTCGACAGCCCTCATTTTCTGTAAACAACCAAAATAAAATCAGTACACTTATAGATCAGATGGAGCCACGGTAAAGGTGGGTTAAACTGCACAGGTCACAGCGTTGCAACTTTATGTTTTTTTTTAAATCCGTGCCAGCCTCACAAGTTTCAAAGCTGGTGTCGTTCAATATAATCGGGCAAAAAGTGGGTCTTGCTGTAGGAAGATCTTCCCTATCCTTTGGAGAGGGCCGGGGCCCGGGAGTGATGGCTGCTTACCTTTATCATCAGCGGTGCCACACTCTGTCTCCTTTCCTTGGAGGCACAACAAGTCCCCTGACAGGCCATCCCCAGTAAGGAAAGTAGGTGACTTGGATGAGCGGCGTTCATTGTGTTTACCCTGACCAAGGGCTAACACAGGCCGCTGCAGTCCTTGCAGTGCGTAGAGGCGTCACCCTTTGGGGCATCCATCCAACCTAAAACCTTTGGATATCTGTGAGATGCGGGAGTGTTAGCAAGTCTGCATCGCATTCTGCAGTGGGCACCAATCATCTTGTGTTACACCACTACCCCTGCCACTCAGGGTGCAAGAGGAAACACAAATCCCTGCAACTTGATGCCCTGTTCATGTTGAGCAGGACTTCTGGCTGCAGGGACGATGACTCCGTCACGGAGCACATTAGGATAACTTCATTCTTTTTTTCCTCAATGCAAAAGACTACATGAGCATTAATAAACGTTTGCCCACTCCTATTTTAGGGTAACTCCTTATCCCATATGCACATGCACTGGTTGCTCCAAAATACATATGCTATCATTTGAATTCCTGTTCAGCACAGCTCTAAGAAGTTTCCTAAAATGTACACGGATTTGTTCTGCCCTCAGAGAAGAGCCAAAGCCGGTGATTTTCAGAGCTTTTAAACCAGACTTTTGTTTTTATTGGAAGCCAAATTAAGGCCTACATGACTGGATTCCTATTGTCATGTCTATTACATTTCAACCAAACCTTAATTCAAATGTAAAACAGATTGGCAGGGTAGGAGTCGTGTATATATTTATATTATCCACCTAATCTAATTTGTATTAAAACAGAAGACGAGTAAAAAGAGAAAGCAAGTAAAATGCGTCATTAGCTTGTAAAAACTGCAGCCTTTTCCCTACGTCTCCACTTGCAGTTATCCAGTAAAGGGTGTTTTACCCATCAGTCTATTCCTGCTCTTCTTCTTCCAGGTGGTTGGCTGTAAATCATCTTCATAGTTCTCTAAATCCTTAAATGTCATGTATGTTGATTTCTACAGGTAGCATATGCAGCCTCTCATTCCTCCTTTGCGATCTCGGTCTCATAAAGTTCAGGAGTAATTCCAGGAATAGACATTATTTACGTTCTGTTCCATGTCCCATTTGTAGCAAAAAAAAGTGAATTTACTGAATGACCGATAAAGAAGGGGAAAAAGGGCGGATTTCGCATTTGCTCTCTTAGGCCCTTCCCTCCCCGCTCCCAGCAGCATTCTTTCAGGGCTAGTGGGCTCTATAGGAACTAGAGCCGGGCCATTTTCATACCACTTCTACATACCCTTATGTGGCAGAGGAAATAAGAGCTCATCAAGATAGGCTTCCACAATTCATAAGGGATCTCACATTGACAGTGACCTCTCCAACTACTTGGACCCTGGTGGTGCCACCGTGCTGCAGCTGTGCCAGGGGAAGATGAGCCATCTCTCTTTGGAGCAACCACTGCTCACGTCCCACAACTACTTGGGAAGGAAAAGAGCAAGGAAAATTTCTCAGGGAATAACAACCCTTCGATTTCCCTCTAATGGTACCAGGAACAGTGACATCTACTCCAAGATACGATGCCATATAATGCTACCAAGTGCCACTATCTTCCTGCTGTTCTGCTAGTGCAGGGGGAACATTGGGTCTTAGCTGCATATATGTGCATGCACCAAGATAATATCCTGTGCATATGGGGCTGCACCTAAAATGTAGAGCAATACATGAGTATACATGGCATCACTCAGCAGCTATGACTATATCTGAATACACAGGACTCACTCCACCCAAGAATGTGGGATCATATATGTGTCTATCAGGGCAGCACTAAGCATATATGGGTTTAAGCCTGTGCGTTACGGTTGGCCTAGTGACCGAGGTCTAAGAATATGAGGTATTATTGATGATGTGAGATATAACACTATACCCGAACATATTTGATCATACCGTCTTTTCATAGGCTAAAGTCAGTTTAAGGGGCTGTAGCTGGGCCTATGTGGCTATTCCTGAGCATTTGATCTTATTTGTGATGTTATGTCTACTCATGATGTTCCTCAACACATTTGGACAGATCCTTTAATTCTCAACTTCCACAAGAAACTGAAGACCTGGCTGTTCAACTAGAAGCGCCTCCCGGCCTAAGTTTTTGCTCCAGCACCTGGTTACCCTCACGGGTGATAAGCTGCACCACACAAATCGACGTAACATAACATATGCTACCCATGGCCGGACTTATGTCTAAGGTATAATCCTTCACTCAAGTCTGTATTTGGTACAGATACTCTTTGGTAACTGCTTCATAAAGATCAACATGAATTATCAAAAATGTGTCACACATTATCAATAAAAAGAATCTGAGCACTGTCATCATCTTGCTTCTCTTGAGACTGATCTGCAGTAATGCCTTTCATGTAGACCTGCCATCCTACTTCTCCTTAACTCCATTGGTCATGTTAAGTGCTGCATTTAGAGTAACCAGCAGTCCACGCAATGACACATATCATTTAAAGGAGCACACTTGCACGATAACAACCTAGAGCTAGACTGAAATTCATCACCATTGCCTAAAAAATTTAGATAGATGGATATCATAAATTCACCTGCATTAACACAGGACTCCGTAAGTCACAGGTCAGTTGCAACACAGTAAAATAATGACAATTTAATTCTTGTGTACTTACCAGTAACTGAAGTGTTGAGTATCTCACTGTTGTCTTGGTACCTATTTTATTTGATTTGCAACTGAATGTGAGCACTTATCGCTCATGTTCTATGCCAAGTACTGGTCACCAAAGCCATTCTCAATCAAGTTTAACCTGGTGTATTTGACCTAAAATATCTTGAAAATGATCCAAAATGATCCAAAATGTTCTTTGCACAGTTGGTTCCTACGCCTGACAGCCACGACCTTTTAATTTTACAAAATCATATGTTTAATATACTTACTTAAAGGGGTTTTCAGCCAGCTCTCATTATTCATAGGTCTGTTATGTTATTCACATTTTGCTTCCTACCACTATAGCATACAGCATGGGGCAATGGGTCAGCCTAGTCCAGCCACTGGCTAACTTACTTGGAGTGACTGCATTTTGCTCTTTCACAAGAAGCACTTCTGCACCTAAGGTAGTACCCCTCAGTGACATTTCTTTATTATTAATTTAGTGTTGGTATCCTGAAAGCAGGACATTTTATACCAGCTCTTCATGTGAGCACAGGGCACATTCCACATTGATCAATTCCTGTCCCTTGCTCATGCATTGTCAAATTCCTTTTGCAGTGGCCTTTGCTTATCTGACTGTAGCTATTACACAGCATACCAGGTTTTGTTCGTTTGAAACTGTTCTTTATAAAGATATCCTGTTTTTAGTATGCATTCAATGAAGTGCATTTATAACTCAACTCCTGTATATCACAGTAAGAAATCAGGTTATTGATTGAGGGAGATGGAAACCCTACTCAGGCAACAATCATAAACCTTTCCAAGGTGAACCACAAAAGTCACTAAATTAACGTGTGCACGACCCTCTGGTAGCTTGGCACAAAGCAGTCAGGCTTAACTTAGAGGCAACGTATAATGTATTTATGCAGCACACAACCAGTAATAAAGTAAAAACACAACACAAGAAAAATCCCAAACCAATTTAGTAAAATAGAGTACATTTCATTCAATAAAGTTATACCACAACAACAAAAATCAAATCAGTAGAACTGGAGATAGGCAATATCGAAGGTTTTGGTAGATGTAGCACCAAAAACACAAAGCACCGTTCGCGGTCATCTGATCATGCTAGACCGAGGGAAAGTCACAAGTTCAGGCCGACCATGATGGAGCATGGGCCAGATACATGGACAAGGTTAGTCCTACTGAAAAAAGTTACCTTCTCATGGTACAGCGCGAAAAATTCAGTTTGAGGTGGAGGAGGCTGCAAGGAGCAGGGAGAGCGTTGCAGATGGTCATGGCTGTAGCACGAAGAGCAGGCCGGGCACTGCAGGCTTCCTTAGTATGAAAAGCCTGTCGGGCATCGCAGAGGGTTGTTGCTGGAGCTTTGCATTGGCAGTCACAGCTGGCTGTTGTTGCTGCAGAGCAAAGTGCAGATCTCGTGTTGCATGTCATCACTGGCAACAGAGTCTCCGCGCGAACAGGCCCGTCATGCAGCCGAGGTGATGCATCGGTTCCAAGGAGCTGCGATGCAAGGTCCTGCATCTTTGTCGAGGATCCTGTTGATGAGGGCGTGCAATGCGAAGTCAAGTATCAAGGACGCGTCGTGCACCCGAGGCGATGCGTCGGTTCTGAGGAGCTGCAATGTGCAGTCCTGCATCGTTGTTGAGGATCCCATCACCAAGCGCTTGCGATGCGAAGTCAAGCTTGAAGGCTGCGGCATGCAGTCAAGATGATGCGCTGCTTCGGAGGACCTGCAAGGTTGTGAAGCAAGAACCTGCGACATCGTCAAGACTGATGTTGACGAGAGATTTGGGATTCGAGGGTCTGTGTCACGGAAGCTTCGCACAGAAGCGGTTTCAATGCCGGCTGTGAGATCAAGGCGGAGTCCTTGTGCTGAGAGAAACCTCACAGCAGAGGCGATGCGTTGATTCTGCTGGATCCACAGATGGGCTGGCAGAGCACCTTCAGGCCACTTCCAAAGCTCCAGGACTGGGGTGGCACCACTGGACAAGGTAAAACGTGCAGATGGTAGAGTCCTGGTGTTAGGCTCAAGGTTGTTGGAGTCTTCTGTCCCTAAGGGTCTAGTCAGGAGGCCAGCCAACTAGCCTTGGAGTCAGACTAGGGTTCTGGGTTCAACAGATGCAGGTCCAGTCCTTCTCACCCTGACTAGAGGACAGCAGGCATCAGGTCAGCACAGCAGGGCAGCAGTCCTTCAGAGCAGCAGTCCAGAAGAGTGACAGTCCTTTTAGCAGCACATCAGTCCTTCTCCCTGGCAGGGTGTTCACAGGTCCAAAGGTGTACTGAAGAGTTGGTATATGGGGTCCAATAAGTATACCTGGGCCTTCCTTTGAAGTGGGAGATGTTTCGAAAAGTTTCCCTTTGAAGTCCACAGGCATCCTGCCTTGCCTGTCCTGGCTTAAGACTAGCTGCAGGGCATACGCAGCCCTTTGTTTGGAGAAAGGACACAAGCAATTCAAGTGTAAGTAGAGCAGTGCCCAACTCCACCCTCCCATTCTGCCAGTGATGGCACATCCAGGCACACCTAAGCTCTCTATTGCGTGTGGCTGTCTAGCAGGAATACACAAAGCCCAACTGTCAGCTGCATCCAGTCATGTGACGCAGAGACAGGCAGCAGCAACTAAATGGCTAAGGCAGTAAAATTCCAACCTTCTAAAAGTTGCATTTTTAAAATTGTAATTTAAAATCCAACTTCACCATGAGAGGGGATGTTAGAAATGGGGGTCTGTAGTTGGCAGAGGTATGTACCTTTGTCCAAATAGGGACCCTTGCTTCTAGTCAGGGTAAGGGGGATACACACTTTAGATAACCCCTGCTCACCCCCTTGGTAGCTTGGCACGAGCAGACAGGCTTATCCCAAAGGCAATGTGTAAAGTATTTGTACCAACACTCACACAGTGAAAACACCACAAAAGGACACCACACCAGTTCAGAAAAATAAAGTATCTTTATCTAAACTAAACAAGACCAAAAACAACCAAAATCCAACATACACAGTTAAAAATATGACTTTCAAAAGGTTTCAAGAACTTGTACCATAGAAAACTATGGATGTGTGACTTTTCACCAAAGTACCTGTAGATGCGTGAAAGTTCCAAAAGCCAAACAGCCGCAGAGTCGGAAAACAAAGAGATGCGACACTCCTGAGACCTTGGGGAGGCGATGCTACAGTCCCGCTGCACGCAGAGGAAGGGTTGCGCCGAATCCGGTCTGTATGGGGAGTGATGCGTCGATTCTTCATGACGGTTCCGGTCTGCAGGTGATGCGTCGAACGAACTTGCCGCACAGGCACGATGCGTGGAAATCGGGGATGCGTCAGCGATCGATGCTGCTGCGGCGTCGAGCGGTGCTGCATCGGTCCTCTTCAGTCACGATCCCTCGATGCATCAATTCTTGCAGCGGCAACAGGCGCTGCAGCGGTTTCCGCAGCGGCACAACAATGCGTGAAAATTCTTCTTGCACCGTGGAGATGCGTCGAGAAAACAGCCGCAAGTAGTCCTTTGAGTTTCTTCTTTCTTCCAGCTCCCAAACCACAGCAACAACCTCCAGAGGCCCAAAACTGGCACAGGCACCTCTTGGCAGGTCAGAACTCGCAGCAGCAGAGTTTAGGGGAGCTGGGGGTGAAGTCTTTGTGTCCCATAGACTTCAGAACAGGAGGCCAGCTCACTTCAGGCCCTTGGAGATCTCCTTCAAGCAGGGGACAGCACACAGCAAAGTCCTTCTCCTTTCCTTGGCAGAAACAGCAACTGCAGGCCAACCCCAGACACACAGCAAGGGCAGTACTTCTCCTCAGTCTCTCCAGCTCTTCTCCGTGGCAAAGGTTCCTCTTGAATTCCAGGAATGATCTAAAAGTCTGGGGTTTTGGGTCTGATACTTATACCCCAAAATGTCTTTGTTCTCTTTGTGCAAGGGGCTCTGAGCCCAGTTCAGACCAGCTCTGGGGGGCACTCTGCAAGTGCACAACAACATCCATTGTCAGTGTGAGCCTTGGCTCCAGACACACCACAGGTTGGCGGAGCCAGCATTGTGGAAGGCAGGCACAGCCCTATTCAGGTACAGGTGCTACTCCTCCCACCACTCCAAATGCAGATCAGGCCTATTCAGCCTAGTGCTGACTCATCCAGACTCCTGGAGCCACTGCACCTGACCAGCCCCTGTCACTCCAAAGCCAGATAGTCAATCCACAAACCAGCAGAGGCCCAAAGGACGGTTGAACAAGAAAATAGCCACTTTCTAAAAAGTGGTATTTTCAAACACACAATTTAAAAACCATCTTTACTAAAAGATGTGTTATTAAATTCTGAGTTCAGGGATACCAAACTCCATTTTTCAATCTCTTCCCTATGGGAAGATATGCTTGTAAAATGTCACAAAGCATTCCCCATTCTGTCTATGGGGCAAGATAGTCTTTCAATAGTGAAAAACGAAATTGGCAGTATTTCACTATCAGGACATGTTACACACACCAGTACTTGTCCTACCTTTTACATACACTGCACCCTGCCCGGGGGGGGGGTACCTTGGGCCTACCATAGGGGTGCCCTATATGTAAGAAAAGGGAAGGTTAGGGCCTGGCAAGTGGGTGCACTTGCCAAGTCGACATGGCAGTTAACAAACTGCGCACTGGCACCGCGGTGGCAGGCCTGAGACATCTTTTCAGGGCTACTCATGTGGGTGGCACAATCAATGCTGCAGGCCCACTAGTAGCATTTGATTTACCAGTCCTGGCACACTCAGTGCACTTTACTAGGGACCTACTGGTAAAACAAATATGCCAATCAGGGAGAACCAATCACAATAACAATTTACACAGAGAGCATATGCACTTTAGCACTGATCAGCAGTGGTAAAGTGCCCAGAGTCCTATAGCCAACAAACACAGCGCAGGAAAAAATAGGAGGAAGAAGCAAATGTTTGGGGCTATCCCTGCAAAAAGGGCCATTTCCAACAGGGGATTTTTCATTCTAAAGACACCAGACATGAACTGGTTACAAGCTCCTGTCACATGGCCCATGGGGACATTGTCGTCTTCTCTAAGTTAGCATGAGCACGCTGCAGACTGTCCGCTGCTTTGCGCATGTTACTAGATGAGTTATTTTGCAAATGTCTCTTTTGCCATTTTCACATGAGAACCTATCGCTGGATTCACACTCTGCAGGTTCCTGGGATTTACTCTGAACATTGTGAGCAAGGTCGACCAACAATGTCACTTGTTATTCTGTTCTGGCCAGGCACTAGCACTTAGACAAAACATACCGATGCAGCTGTTGTTTGGGAATACGTACTTTGGTCTTATTGGAATGCACAAATAGGTAGCACACACTTTGAGAGGGACCTTTCCAGTGAGAAGAGCAAGACAGCACCTATGATGTACCATCTATAGACTGAGGTACGGGGTCTGCAGATAACGCCCAGAGATCTTCTAATAGATAATCATTCGGCTTCTATACAAGGGGAGGGAGATTAGGTTACACTGTCATTTCATAATGACAGCTCCTATCATGATTTACGGACTACTTGTTATGCTGACTGTATTTGTGTTATGCATTTTCCTGCTTATTGTGGCACATATACTGCATATTAGAGCACATTAGTTAAAATAAATATTTTCAACTTGTTCGTGTCTCCGTCAGATCTTATTGTGGACAAGTACAGGAGTGTGAGCGAAAGGGTGTGTCTTGCAACCGCGATTCCTGAGAAAGTCGAGAGTGTTGTGTTCTGTGGTGTCTAAGCACTTGTTTCTCTGTGAGTGAGTAGGAGAGCAAGTGAGACACTATAGCTAGTCGGTCCTAGGCTCATGGGTACTAAGGTGGTAGGATGACTTAGTCCCTAAGCACTAAGGTCCAATAATCCTACGCATAGTTCTGTGTTGTTGCAGAATCCCTGCAACACTCCCACTTGGAAATGATCATGTATTAAATGCAATAAGGTAACTCCTAAGTTATCCTATCGGAGAGGTAGGTCTTGCAGTAGTGAAAAATGAATTTAAGAATTTTACACTACCAGGACATATAAAACAAAAAAGTACATGGCCAAAATTTTAAATACACTGCACCCTGCGCTCTGGTCTGACCAGGGCCTATCCTAGGTGTGACTTATATGTATTAAAATGGAAGATATGGGCTTGGGAAAAGGTTTGTTTTTCCAGTTCGAACTGGCAGTTTAAAACTGCACACACATGCTGTAGTGGCAGACCTGAGACATGTTTAAAGTGCTACTTAAGTGGTTGGTACAATCAGTGCTGCAGGCCCACTAGTGGCATTTAATTTACAGACTCTGGGCACAGGTAGTGCCATTTTACTAGGAACTCACAAGTAAATTAAATATGCCAATTGGGTATAACCCAATTCTACAATGTTTTAAGGAAAGAGCAAAAGAACTTCAGCACTGGTAAAATGTACATACTCCTAAAGCCAGCAAAATTTAAGTCAGCAAAACAGGAGGCAAAACGTTAGGGGGAAAACCATGGCAAGATGTCAGGTCTAAGAGCACAAGCACTATAGCACTGGTTAGCAATGGTAAAGTGCACCGAGTACTAAAGTCAACAAAAATAGGTTCAGTAACGGGTGGCAAAAAGTTTGGGAGTGACCCTGCAGAGAAGGCTAATCCAACAGTCACAATGGTATGTATTTTAATAGCGGACTAGAGTTATACTGGTTAACCAAATTAGTCTGTATCTCAGTGCTCTTGTATGTCGTGCTTTATAGACATTTAACTTGTATACTATTATATTTCTAATTGAAGTTGTGCTGTTTAATCAATTTTCCTGTTCTACCTATCTATCTATCTATCTATCTATCTATCTATCTATCTATCTATCTATCTATCTGTCTGTCTGTCTGTCTGTCTGTCTGTCTGTCTGTCCATCTACCTACCTGTCTGTCCATCTATCTCTTTGTCGATCTCTAGCACCATCTTTCCAACCCTCCTATATCTAGATCTATCTTTGTAACCCTATCTCTCTCTCCTTCTATCTTGGCAACTCTCTCTTTCTAGGCAACTGTGAGAAAGTGGATTATTAGTAGGAGTGGATAGTAGTCCACCACAAGTAATAATGTCACTATTCTTATAAGGTCCTCTAAAGTTTTCAGTACTTTAAACCTGAGCTCAGCCATTGATAACTATGGCACAGAGCAGACAGGCTTAATGCAATAAAGTGTGTAAAGCATTTAGAAGAACCAAAGCAGTAAAAAAAAACATAGAACACACAACAAAATAAAAAAAACCACTCTACTGCATAAAAATAGAGAATAATTAAATGAACAAAATGGCACCAAAACAACAAAAATCCAATAAAGGGAAGTAGAGGTATGAATTTTTAAAGCTTTGTCGTGCAGTTCCTATAAAACCTAAACAGGATCTGAACGTTCAGACAGCATACACTGTAGGATTGGTGTCGGACTGATTCTGAACACCCCCACCGGGTATGTTGGCCTTTTGTACCAGCTAGCTCACAGTGCCACTAAAATCTCCTCTTACCAAGGAGAGAATAGTTCTTGGCAACCATCGAACATGACAACCCTGATCCCTCAGGATAGTGGAAACAATATACTACTTTTCGCTCAGTAACTCGTGCTTACATAGTTTGTCTTAGAGAGGTACACAGAATAAACAGGCTGGGCGTTTTCAATAAGCATTTATTGAACAGTTGTTATTCTGGTGTAAAATAGGTGAGCTGCAACAACCGTTAGACAATAGCAGATATATAGGATTAGAAGCACTATAAAAGTAAACAGATGGTAAAGCTCTACCATCTTGCAGTAATCATGAATACATACAAGTACATAAAATACATGATAATAAAAAGATGCGTACTCCTACGATGTCTTCCTAACTAGATGTACCTAAGTGTACCTAGCATGTGTGTAGGGGTTAAGCCAATAATCCTGTTAGATTTGAAAATCCCATTCTCGTTATATACTCGTTTTACGTTATATTAGGTTAGCAGTGTGAGGCTAAATGAGACACCATTCGTATTCATATTATGTAACCCACTGAGTTATCCATGCAATGTGCGAGCTTCAGTTAGCAAGTGTGACTCCATTTTGTATTTCGTAATCCCAATTAGGCTGTGTCTGTACCAGGCCTCACTATTCGTACTGCTTGCCTCAGCAGAACGCTGTATTCAGTTATTATTTTCTCTTCTGCTCAAGGCTGCCTTCTGACTTTCTAATGAATAGGCCATTTTGCCCTCGCATACCTATCTTTGTGTGTAGCTCTGCTCCCACGTTAGGAGACGCCGAAACCCAGCACGGCAACCTTGAGATAGTGATAGCGTGTACCCATCTGGCAGGTGGTAGCCCATCCTTCTGTGCCTCCTTTGTTCATGTTCGGCCTAAGCCGGTAACTTTCCATTGTGGGCGTGGTTAGGAGGCCTTTGGGAGAGATGATTATGCGTTGCCAACTGTTGGGGGGTCAGTCCCTCGGCAGACATCGTAGGGTGCAGGTCAGATTGGACTCCTCTGCAGAGTATTGGTAATAAACAATTGTTTTATATTCTCTACTGTCTGACCTACTCTTCATTTTGGGGAAGGCGATTAGGAGGTTGTAGAAAACCCGGGTGGCCCTTTTCGGGCCACTTCCTTCAATCCCTCTATGATAAAGTCAACCCCATTACCTGAAGTGAGAGACTGTGGGACCCCGTCTTGGTCTCGAGTTGGACACCCCGCGAGGGATGTTAGACCACTGCGAGCTGGAGTGTCTGCATGCAGGAACCTCAGCGTCTCTGGTCAGTGTGTCGGCCGGGAAGACCTGATCTCCTCTGTCTATCTTAGCAAGATGTGATGTATATATACACATAGGTCTCCCCAGGGGTCCTACCTCGCTGTATTACTGTGTCGGACTAAGGATGACGTCGGGCATGAACTTTATACATAGATATTATACAGGAGATGGTAGTCCCGCTGTGCTTCAGAGAATCCTCATGCATAATGTATGAGATTTCGAACTAGGGAAAACCTGCGTTCTGAATGCAGTGTCGTATCTAGGTAAAAGGTCAGTCCCTGTAAACCGTTATAAGTGCAATGTGTCGCAGGGAGACTAGGTCCCTAGGCAGAAGCACCAGTTCCTCAGGAGCGAAGAGTGAGCCTTTCCTCTCCCCAGAGATACCATCCCCCTGTGCCAGGCAAGACACACTAAGGAGAAACAGGTACCCCCAGGGAGCGAAGAGACGAAGTAGGATCACCAGGGAATCTTCAATCGCGACCAGCAGGGAGGATGACCAACCCGATTAGACACTGGAGCCCTACAGAAGGAAATGACAAGGAGGTAGGAATGAAAACAGTTAAAGGGAACTTTCCTCTTAAGAAAAGGGTCAAACCTAATGTAGATAAACAAGGGACACAGGTTGTGTACTCTCACATACTCACTTGGGCCAGTGCTTGTTTCTCACAAAAAGTGGTCTCTTCGTGGAAAAGGATAATGAAGTGAATAAATTTTAAGGAACAATTCTCCAGCAGCCAAGTTCATAGTTAAACAGGATGGTTCAAAGGCACACGTCTGCCAATAGTTAAACTCCCTTGATAAGGCGTGGAAAGCACAGAGGCAGAATTCTTTTAGCAGCGTGTGTGTGTTTCTCTGCTGATACTTTTAAAAATAAACAAAAACCAAGTGAGACAGCCGGTCTATTTGCAATAGGGAACGCCCTTGCAGAAAGGTCCGTGTAAACTGAGGCAGACGGCAACAATGTATCAGTCTTGACTTGACTCCAAGGAGAGAGGAAATATCAAAGGTGGTCTTGATGCTTGTTCACAGCGTGGAAGACAAAAAAAATGGGAGAAAGCGCAACTTTGCGCTTTAACCGAAGCTGACTTCAGAACAAATAGAGAAGTTCTTAAGAAAATACAAAGAACTCCGTGCGCCACAGCGCTTGAGTGTCCATAAACAAAAAGGAAGGCAAACACAGCGCGCCCTCGCACTGTAATGGCGCGGAAGGAGCGAAAAATGGAGCGCGTCCAAGCGCTGAATTCAAAAACAAGGAGGAAATCATAGCGCGACCTCGCGCTGAGAAACAGCGAAATGCCGGTGGCTATAAACAAATAAAAAGAAAACCTCCAGTAGTTCCGCTTTGCTTATAACAGCGAGGATCCAGGATGACAACGGAACACGGAATAGGTCCAAAGGAAACGTAGTCAGGGATTTCTCCAGACGGGGGAACGGGCAAGGTTCTTGCAGAATGAAAGCCAAGCACTTGAGAACGGGATCTGAACGCTTAAGAACCTTCTTGGTCACATGACTTTAGCCCAAAGCAGCATGGGGTAGCACACAACCCAGCACCCTTCTCATTGCCTTCTGGGAGCTGTAGTCTTAATAGGGTACAAGAAGCCTGGCGGCTAACACAATGTAGGGAAGAACATAGGTGAAGGGTTATGAAGTTACCTGGGCCTATATTATGGTACGTATATGGAATATAACAGCTTTAAATGAAAAGAGCATCAAAAAGCCTCAACTGCCAACCATTGTCGCTTGTCTGTGCTTGACCACTACCTAGGCACAATGTAAAGATGACTGCAATGGAGTGCGGGTTGGATGCAGATATTGGGTTCGCCCGGGTCAGAAGTTTTACCTTCTGAATATGTCTCTGAAATGGAAGTCAAAAATCATCAGCTCAGCAAGACAGTAAGGCTGTGGCAGAGAAGGGCTCCACTAGGCCGAATAGCCGTCGTACGAGGTCCCGGTGAAGCCATTGACTTTTGGAGGGAAAACTCAGAGGGGAGAAATTCAAAATTAATGCACAAAACATGTCCCTTGAAGGCTGGATACTTTTGGCACCTTTGCACGTGGAAGATTTCTACGTGTGGACTTAGTAAATTGTTTGGAGCTCTGATTCCTCCACTAGGGCAAGGCTGCAAGCTTTACCGAACAGGGCTCCATGAGGCCGGATACCCTCCTGGTGATGTCCGACTGAAATGGATTTGCTGCTGCCGAAAAGCTCAGAAAGGTATCAACCTGAATCTTTGGCCCAGCGGCAATGCACCTTCATGGGCTTGACTTGTGAGGAATGTCTCGGTGCTACGGAGGTCTTTGGAGCAAAAGGTCTTTAAATCCAAGGTTTTTCAGGATGTTATGAGTACACTTTGACACAGCCAAGGGTCCCAGGACCTCAGGAACAGCACTTGAGGGTTAAGACTCACTCCAGCAGAAGCCACCGGCCAAGTGCAGGGCAGGTGCAGTTAGAACTGGCTAGCTGAGCTCTTCAAGAGAAAGGCTTTAAGAAGCTTGTTCTGCCTCTGGAGCTTAGCAGGAGGTCAGCCTATTGCCCCTTTGAGTATTCTGCTTTGTCCTTAGTCCAGCCTTTCATGTCTCCTCACATGTCTCAACAGCAGGGACAGTCCTTCTTCTGTCTTCCTCAGGTCCAGTAGTGTTCTAAAGAGGGTGCCACATTTATGCTTGGTACCAGCCTGTGGGTCGGGTGACTCCTGGCCCCTCCCTGAACAATAAGGAGAAAAAAAACAGGGGTAACCCTAGTCAACCTTGCTAAAATGCCTTTGCGCCCTACTGCAAACAATCCAACGATGCCCCCTCTACCTAAATAGAAATTGGCAGAACTTATCTTCCCCTGTGCAGTGCTACTGTGCCCTGCCTAGAGGTGTGTCCAGGGAAATGAACAACCTATCCTCTATGGTCATTCAAAACCGGATATGGGGACAGCTCTTCTCCCACTGGAATAGGTAACTGGCTGATTAGTGGTGCAAAGGAGGGGGGCAGGCCCAGGCATTAGCTACATCTGACTGTGACAGGGGAGGTTTCTTTGAAGATAATTAAGTTCTTGGGCACAGCCGAGATGTTCATCCTGTCAGAGGAACAGAAAACCTCCTTGCATCCAAGGCCTTTGTCTCATCTTTGGGAGGAAGTTCACACTTCATCATGTAGCCTATTCTGTTTGCGGGTTACAGTTGGAAGCTCACGTAAATGGGCTTTAGAGCAACTGAAGTCAGGGAGCTTTAGGCAGGAAAGAAATGGGTTTCTAAAAAGTACCTTTTGCAAAGTATTTATTAGAAATCAGATTTTACAAGTGAACTGGCCTTGCAATAAATATTTTTAAATATTTTAAAACGGCCAAGAATGAACTTTGTAGCTGGTTTCTAGGCGGAGATACCATTCATATAAATATTGTGTCTCAGTGCTTTCCAATAGAACAAATCCCTGCTACAGTGAAAACAGTTTTTGGGACCTTGTCACTATAAGGACATGTCATATATAGAAATAAACCTCGGCACTCCGATCTATTCAGTAATTCATTCGTTGAAAGTTATCCAGTTATACGAAACTCAATTTAAACAAGGAGCAATGAATAGTTTGCTGTTCAATTTAATATCTATAGAATACACAAATTTGGCAATATTTTCAATGCATTTAGTTCAAAAGCAAATCTTGCAAAGACATGGTATTACAGAGATGGAGAGCGTAATACAGTAAAACTCCTGTAGTGCGGTGGATCGGCAGCCGACACGTGTTTCGTTACAAAGTAACTTTTTCAAGGCTTAAAACAATCCATAGAGTTCGCTCAAATTTCATAGACACCCAGGGTCTTCTTGTTAAGATGACCGATTCCTATTAAGTGCAGGGGTGGGGGAATCATATCGCCCGACGCCCGAACCATGTTGATTTTTATGACGGGCAAGAAGATTTACTGTCTATTTTGTCCGACGGACAAGTAGACATTAAATTACATAAATAATAAACGATCTGTGAGCACTCTGGGGCTCACACCCAATCAAAAATGTTAGCAGAAAGCCAGAGAACCTTTGGAGGTCTCTGACTGGCTATAAGCCCATGACTGGGCTCTAGCGAGTGATTGGCTGTGGGAGTTAAATGGCAGACTCTGTGTTACTGGCGGGCTTGGCAGGCCCGGCAGCTCAAATGCTGATTATCAGCACTTCGGAAGTTTTCCGCTCTGCAGACCAAATGACGACCAGAAGGAGCCACTCTCTACAATCCCGCCGAAGCCGTCGCGTAAAACCCGGTACCGGTTGGAGGAGGGTCTCTGCTGTCTGCACAGGTGAGGAGTACATGAGGGCATCGGCCAGGGCCTGGAGAGACTGAAACCCGGCATAAGGAAAATGGAGCTGCGGCATGCAACGGCATAGCGGGGGCTGCGCCCCCGCTCTCACATGAGAAATCATCGCGAGCAGCCCCCCCTTTTCAGCGCGGCCGTGGGGTGGGAAAGGCAGAGACCGCCACGGGCGGCAAAGTGCCCAGCTACGCCACTGGCGGCATAATGCTAAGAATCTGGGGAAACTGAGTAGCACTGGTCTGACTGGCATGTACTAAGGCTCTGGACCGCAGCCTTCCATTGAGGATTTCTTTATTGTGACTGGTGGCCAGAACCAACTACTGACTACAGCTGGTGCTGGTGTTGCGAGCGCGCCTCTCCCCAATGACTTTTGCAACCGGCAAGCTGGTCAATCTACGGGTCAGCCTGGAGCGGCGGTTACATCCACTGGGAACATCGAGGGGATTCACACTGGAGGAGCAGAAAGCAGCACACAAGTCGTCACTAAAGAGGGTACACTGCAAAGTGAGTCACCCTGTCTTCCCTCCTCTACATGCAAGTCTCAGGTCAGTGTGTATTATGTTGTGACGGCCCCTCATGTTATTACTACTACTACTTCTAATCCTGACTCAACATTGCATTTTGCAGCGGCGCCTGCACTAAACCCCTCGTCGGCTCAGCCCCGCCCCGTAATTATAACCACTTTAGCTAGGTTTGACTCTAGTCTCTGGCTCTGAGGGAGGGGTAAAGGGGTAAAACTCATATTTATATGCAGTCCCTGGCTTGGCTAGTCAGTCTTACTGTTCCCTCTACGTATATTGCTCAGCTCGACAATGGCTCAGACAGGAATTATATTCCTGGCTCACGGAAAATTAACTGTAAGGATGCCACAGGTGGGCTTAAGGTACCTGTTGATTCTCTTGATTGTGGGGACAGGTTATTTTCGTTATCTGATGTTTCAGAGGCTTCTGGGCCTGAAGATGAAGTGGCAGTTACAAGCTCTGCAGTCTCAGAGAATAGCAGCAGTAGCTCCCCTGAGGATGAGAGCACCACGGTTAAACGTTTAATCCATTGGAAGGGGGATAAACATTTGAAATCAACTACTGGGCCAAGCAGGAAGCCAGCAGCTTCTGCGCTTAAGTGGGACTATTCGGCTAGCAACAAGTCTATCGTGAGCCACCCCAGGATACATGAAATGATTTCAAAATAGTGCATGCTGATTAATCAACTATAATTAAAGCTGCAAAAAGTGTGCATTGTATTATATTATAGTCATGTGCTAGGATCTGCAATTTACAGTGAGTGTACACAAAATATGCAGGGAGATATTTTGCATTTTCAATTTCAGTTTGCATTTTTGGTACTTACGCCTAGAATAATCAAGTTCAGAGCGTGTCTGTTACACTGTGCGTATTGACTGTGTCTTGATTTTGAGGTTATTTGCCTTAAATATATGTAGGTTATTGGGTTTTATGTTTCTGAGGCCCCCTTTTGTTGTGTTTCCTGTTTATTCTGCTTTCCTCAGCCTCCCAGGGCGTTGGCCTACTGCCGTCAGGTGTGAAAGATGCTTCTCTAAACCAGAATATTGGGGGTTAAACCAAATTGCCCTTTCTGCCTGGAATAAACCAACCCCTGCCTACTTGCTAAGAAAAGTGAACCCATAATCTTACAGATGCCTCCCGTCTGTCTTGTATCTTTCAGTTGCTTGTGGCTATAGTCCCTTCTCGTCACATTCATCTTTCCTTCTGCCGCTCACTCTCTGCTTAGCGCCTCAACTCCTGTTCTACAACCCTGACCACCTCTCTTCCCAGCATCCTCTTTGCACACTTCCTTGCATTCTTGTACACTACTTCATCACTGTAGCCCTCACCCCCCCCAATCTCCAACTCGGGTCCCACATATTTCCACTCTGTGAACTCACTGCAACCACCATCTGTCTCTTTTCTCCTGGCTAGTAAATCTGCCACCAGTGTCTTTTAAGCTACATGCTCACGAGCCACAGCACTACTCTCCCCTAGGGGCATAGAACATGGAGTGAGTTGGAGACAAATGGGCCAAGCATGAAACCTGTATTCTGTGTAGTGGATGAATAGGGCATGGAACCTGTGGCCTGTAATGAGAGGAGGGATAACCCTATTCTGTCTGTATTGAGAGAAATGGGTAACATGAAATCTTATAGTGTGAAGGAACAGAAGCAAAGGGTGATGGGATGGAGCCTATGATGAGTCAATGGAAGGGTTATGGACTGTAATTGAGAGGAAATGGGATGTGTTTAGCCTTTATAGTGAGAGGAATGTGGAAGCTTATAGGTTGCTGTAAAGGAATTTGTGTGGTTGCTTACTACTGATGGGCAGAAGCAGAGGGCAAGTTTACTTAGGAGGGTGTAACCGATTAGTAAAAGCAGCAGCTAAATGATTTGGGTAGTAAAGGGGACAAGTGGATTTTATTACAGGACAAGAAGATTTCTGTAGCACTTTGTCCCTTGGACAAGTAATTTTTTTCAAAAATTCCACACCCCTGTAAGTGACTCCGTGGATGTCGTCCAAAGTGATAACAGTACCATATAATCTCAATGGGTCAGATGCTATTCCTTCCAACATAAGGGTATAGTGTCCCTTGGGATTCGATCAGCTTGTCTAAGCCAAAAATGGGCCGGTGCTGTCTCTAAAGGAACTGGCCAATTCAAATAATCTCTTTCAAATTCTTCCGTTTTGTTTGTGAAAGTAGCTGTTGGAGGAAAAGGTTCATCCTATTACATCATGGACCAAAATAAGCCCAATTTTCCGAGGGAACAGAGGGCTGTGATATGCCCCTTTGGCTGTTGAATTTCGTCGTATAAAACCGGATGTCCCGAGAGATTCATCAGTATAAGGACATGTTTAACAGTACACTTTACATGTCCTTCTTTTTAATACCATGCACCCACCCTTATGGGCATTGGGCCATACTTTGGGCTGACTTATCAATATTGTAAATGAGGGGTTAGGCATGTCTAATGGGGTTATTTTGAAAGGCTGAATTTGCAGTATTAAACCTGCAAAGACAGACTAGAGTGTCAGACTGCAGACATGTTTGTATGGTCACTGTAGTGGGTGACACAATGGGTGCTGCAGTCCACTATTGACATTTAACTTACAGGCTCTGGGTACACTTCGTACCATCGACTAAGGATTTATCAGTTAAATATGCCAATTAGGAGTATAGCCAATTTCGTAATGGTTTAGGGGGATAGAGCATATGCACTGGTGACTGGTTAGCAGAGTCCCAGTGCACAGAGTAAAAAAACCAGCAGCATCAGTCCAAAAATGTGGGGGTGATCACACAAAGACATTTTCCTACAGCAACCCTATCTATGCCACCTTCTCTATGTATGTAAACCTTTCTATCTATGCAACCACCTCTATCTGTACAACTATCCCTCTATCTTTGCAACCCTATCTACCTATGCATCACTGTTTAAACAACCCTCTCTTTCGCTCTTTGCAAGCCTTTATATTTGTCTATATATTCCACCCTCCCTATCTATATGTAATGAAGATTTACTAAAATATTACAAAAAAAGTGTTAGCAAAGGTGAGAAACTGGTAGCCAATGTCCAAACGAACAGCTTTTGTAGGTTTAGCCAAGACCTTTTGATTTTACTAATATTATGTGTATAACAGTTGTTTTTAGGGGTTTTCAGCCACACATGAGCCATTTGTCTGTTGTGTCATTTAAATTTTTCTTCCACTGATTCCAGCACACATCACAGGGCAATAAGACAGCTCACATCAGTGGTTGGCTCACTTACCTGTAAGTTAAGGTATGTTGCCCTTTCACAAGGAGAACGCCCACAACACAAGTATAGTGTCCTTCAGTGCCAGGGACTACTATGCTAATGTGTGCTTTTTGAGAACAACAAATGTTTTTGCCTCTAGCCAATAGGGTTTTATTTAAATTGAGGAGGGTCCGGCAGCTTCTCCAACAATAAAGTTTGCAAAAACCATTACAAAGACAAAAAACCCATGCCAAAACAAGAATTGTCAAAGCCAAAAATCTGGCAGCCAGAGGCATACCTATTGGCTTTGCCAGCTGGACCACACTAAATTAAATAATACTGTATTGTATGTAGTTGTGAAGTGGAACTTGAAAGTGTATTTGCTTGGTTTTGATTTGGGGGCAGTCTCAAGGAGCTATTCTGAGAATAGAGTGTTGTGAGTAGTTATCCTTGTTTTGAAAGCAAGTCTGACATGAACTAGATCAAATGTTAGCAATTTAACATGCCCAAAACAGAATTTCTATGAAGAAGAATTTGCTTGTATTACCAAATAGCTGCTGTCAGGATGAAGCACAGATGTGGAAAGGAACAAAATAATTTCTCCCGAATTCCTTGTATTTGCTGGCTCTTTCCTTTTTTTTTTTATTCGATGTGAAATTTGGTAGCTTTAAATCTTCAGTATTTTGTCCAAGTGATTTTTTTCTTTTGTGTTTTTTACATGTTAGTATGGTCTGTATAAGGATTTTAGGGCATAGTTGTGAGCAAAAATCAAAAATGTGAACCTTAGATTGTAGATTTGTTGTGCAATTGTTTAGGGCATGGTGTAGGTGTCCTTGATAGCTAAAGGCATTTTTCAATTTAATGTCTAAAGGGGTGTTTGGTGGTAGTGTAGATGGCTTCCTTATTTTTTCTGTAGATTGATCCATTTTAAATCGGAGGGTGCTCAGGATAATTTTTGGGGTTTCAGTGTCAAGAGAAGTGAGTGTGTGTTTAATGAAACAATTATGTACATACGGTTATCTGAGTGTAGAAAAGAAGTTTGAAAATGTTTAACAGTGCTACCTGAATTCCTCATGGCAACATGTGTGAGGGGAGATGTGCATTTGTCCCTATTTTTACTTTTAAAAATATGGTAACCATCAATAGTGTAGCCTTAGCGTATTCAATCAGCTTTTAAATTTTACTACATGTGAATGACTGGAAGAAATCGGGTTATTAGTTCAGACGTGTAAGTGCCCACTTCAAGTAATAATCAAAATCCTTGTCAGGCTGAACCACTAAAAGTCACTAAATAAACCAAACCTCAACCTCCTGGTAGCTATGGCATGGAGAAGACAGGCTTAACTTAGAGGCAATGTGTAAACTATTTATGCAGTACTAAAACAGTTATGAAGTTGAAATATTAAACAATAAAAATCCCAAATTAATTAGAAAAATAGAGTAACATTTTAAAAACAAAATGACACCAAAATGACAAAAATTAAATTAGGGGAACCAGAGAAATTATTTTTTAAGTAGAAATAATTCCAAGAGGCACAATGTGTCAATGATAATCAATGATTGCCGTAGAAGAGGACCTAGGGATCAATTTGACTGACAGCAAAGGAGTGCCGGCCGGGTACATTACCTAGGTTAGTCTTGGTCAAATATTTTACCTTCTGATGTTATCTTTTAAGTCCCAATCCACCACAGGAGTACTCATCTAAAGTCCCCACAACCTCAGTTGAGGCACTTAGAGACTCACAGGGTGGTAGGCAGAGGCCAACAGGAGAGTCCTGTTCAGGTCCAGTTGCAGAAAAAAGCATCTGGTAGCTTTTTGGGTACCTGTAGCTACAGGAGTTCAGCTTATAACCCTTGTGGTACACTTCTTTGTCCTGGGTAAATAAAGAAGAGAGAGAGTGCTCTTATTCTCCAGGCTCTTTTCAGGTTGCAGACAGCAGGTTCAGTCCTCTTCTGATCTTCCACAGGTCCGGGAGTGTTTTGAAGTGGGTGCCTGGTGATGCCACATTTTATGTCTGGCTCCAGCTATCAAGTGGGAATGACTCCTGGGGATGCCCTAAGCAATGGGGTAAGGGTTCTGGGGACTAACCGTATATTATGGGCTTTTTCAAGATGGATGAAGTTTTCTGCTGCAGTAAATTTGGGTTCTGAGGACTCGGGGTTATTCGGAGAGTGTACTATGGAAATACTAGTGTCCTCCCACATACAGGGGCGTAACAGAGGCCCCTGCAACTCTTGCGGTGAAGGGGGCCCAAACCCCCCATGGGGCCCACAACCCTTCAGGGGCCCCTCAGTCAGTCCAAGGCCAATGAATATTTGTAATATATATGAGACTAAGGGGTCCCTCACTACATTTTGCAAGGGGTCCCATTATTTTGCATTACACCACTGCCCACATCTAAACACTAAAATCCAGTTGTAGGCAGTCCCCGTACCCTAAACAAACTCGTAGCCAGAAGTCTGTTAAGACAAAGCAGAGATTTCAGCAACTAGACACTGGCTGTACACAAACTGGTATGGCAGTCTCTTTCCCTCCTTTCAAATGTGCCCCAAATCTCATATGAAAAACCCCAGCAGACATGTCTTGACATGTCTTGACATCCCAGTAGGGTCTAACACTGATGTCAACATGAAGCGCACTGTGATGGAGGCTGGTCTGGCTGGAGGGATAAAAGAATGGTGCAGGCCTAGCTGTAGGTTACATCTGCTTGTGACAGGGTAGGCCTCTTTGATGTTAACCAGGTCCGTGAGCCCAGCACACAAGCCATCCGGCCCAAGGCACAACAACCCCTTACCATACCCAAGGCCTTTTGTCCGTGTCCTGGGTGCAACGTCATACCTCATTCACACTCATTGAAATGCTAATTAGTGGCTGTTAGAAAGGACGGAGCAAATTGCAGATTTAGCTTCCAGGGACTTTAGGCAGGGCAAAGGTGACTTTTTACTACTGAATGGGGCTTGTAATAAATATTTCGAAAAGACCAACAATTACATTTGTAGTTTCTAGGCAGAGTTGGCATTTAATACACATAATATTGTAATCCAATGCTTTCCTATGGACCCAACCCTGCTACAGTGAAAATAACTTTGAAAAGCTTACCACTGTAAGGAGATGTTTAACATTAACAATTACAAGTCCTACTTTTAAATAAGATGTATCCTGCCTTAAGAGGCAGAAGGTCTTACTACGGGGTGACCTATAAATAATTAAAAGGAAGGTTTTAGGTCTGTCAAACGTTTGACAGGTCGACTTTGCAATTGGAACCTGCACAGCCATGCTCCTGGTGGCAGGCCTGCAGTCATGTTTACATTGTCACTGTAGTAAATGACACCATGGGTGCTGCAGTCTGCTTGTGGCATTTAAATTACAGGCCATGGGTACCCAATGGTACCATGTTCTAGGGGCTTACAGGTAAGTTAAGCCAATTTTACCATGTTGAAAGGAGAAGCGTGAGCACTTTACCACTGGCTTGCAGGGATAAAGCGCACAGGGGCCTACAGCCTGCAAAACTAGGGGCCAGAAAAAGGCAAAAAATAATTCCGGTTCACTCTGAGGAAAGGGCAACATTTCCAACAATGCTGACGTTTAAAATGTGAGTAGTAAATGAGCAACACTGGAGACCATGCTCTGTGGTTTTCAAAAAGGAGAGCTCAGTGCACTTCGGTTATTTTTCTGCTGTTAAATTCTTTTTTCTTGCTCTCCTTTACTTGGAAAAAATGGGTGCAATGCATGTTTTGCCTCTTTTATGAAATGGCCTTCTTGGAGGAAGAGCATTTTCCTCTGTACTGTGATCCTGTTAAAGTGGAGTCCTTAGAATGCTCTACATAAAGGTAAATAGCCTGTGGGGATGATGGAAATGGCATTGATATTCACATCAGTATTTAGGATCTCTGGCTTCAAAAAGAGTTAATATTAATCAGGCAGCGTTGCTTTAACAAGTCCTGCTGTGCTGATCCAACACTTCTCCCAAGTATTAATTTAACAAAACTCCATAAAATGCCTGAAGGCACTTAGCAACTTAGTTGGCATCATCATCATACAGGCTCCCTTGTTACTGTGAGTTGTGTCTTAAGAATGCAAATGCGAAGCATGCACTGCTTGAAGTACTACCATCTTTACTGGTCACCGAACACGTGCAACACAGGCAGCACTGTTATTGCTAGTCAGTGCCCAGTTTGTGTTGGTAAGAATATTCTAGCAGAAATCAGCCTGACCATCTAGGACTCCACGCTCACGCTCTGATATGTCAGTGTCAAAACTGCCACTAGTACAACCAGTATTGTAACATATCCACTGCAAATATGATAGATAATGCCATGTGACCCAATAGCGAGCATTGGCCGACTGTCAGATCTCTACCAGAATTTTAGAATGCCCTTGACGCTCGCAGCATAGACCACCAATCCCATCTAGGTTAGCACTACTCCTCCAACTAAGAGAAAACCTATGGGTATGTGGTGGACTGGAACTTTCTCTGCTTCAGGGTAATCTTCAGGAACAGAACAGAGACTTACTAGATCAAGCAGAAATTTTTAAGAGGCGATTTTCTCAGAAGCAATTAGAAATCTTTCACTGAGCAAACGAAACAGGAATTCTTTCAAACATAGCAGAAACTCCCATGGATGTCGATTCATCAAAATGCCTGGGGTAGCGGAAGTGACATCACATGCCATGTGACCCCCACCTGATGTGACAGGAATTGGCATCTCATGGACTTTGACCTGGTGACATCACCTGCCCTTTGACCCACTCCAATGATGTCACAGGAAGTGACATCGCAAGGCATTTGACCGGATGACGTCACAGGAAATGCCATCACATGACTTTTGGAACCCATGAAATCAAAGGAAGCAACATTACCTTTGGCTTGGTGCTATCACAGGAAGTGATGCATCTAACTTTTGGTTACTTACATCGCACACAGAGGCTGGAAAATCTCTAGATACAAAAGAAGTACCCTATAAATAAACATACTTCAATTCATACTGAAAATGCAGCTCCATACATTGTTTTAGGTAGTCTCTTCAGATATACAATTAAGATAATGTAGCATTGATTAAGCACCTATCAAAAAGTGTACAACAATGGTAAATATGCTAGTCAAGTTGAAATCAGTCATTATCAATATCAATTAACTTATAAAATGGGAAGATTGATGGGCCTATAATGTTCAAAACAAGTTCACTTTATCATTTGTTTTAGAAACTAAGAGTACAGTGTAATTAAATTTCAGTCTTGGAATGTAGATAACAGTGTTATTTAATGCAGGTCAGGTCTCCCAGCAAGCTTCCTTTCCATGACATGGTATTCATACTTCTAAACCTGTGGAGTCATTGAACCTATCCAGGTTTACTAACATTAATTTCTTTTACAGAAAACATGTGAACCTTTCCAGGTTTACTATCATTAATTTCTTCTACAGAAAGCATGCACATCACTGGTACTGTACTTGTGTTGATCAATAATATGCTTGTTCTGCATTAGCATAACTTACCAACAACAAATATCTTCTTTAACAGCCAGAGTGCCTAAAGGCATGAATGCTTGCTTTACAAATGCAGATGTTACAGTCCGCATTTAAAAATTACTTTATAAATCACTGCCACTAAAGCAAAACTTTCCACATTTTCAAAATCCATCAAACACACATACAGAGACAATGAATCATACATGTGTAAATCAGTGTAAAGAAAATGCTACATAAGGCAAAGGAGACTACAAGGTGTAGGATTCACATGTCATCCATACTGGTAGGCACTTTTTGAGAGTCCTTGGTCTGGAGAAGCATAAACTCAGGATTCAGAACATAACACAGTGGTTAGGGTTGACTTTAATATTAAGAATTTCATTCTACCCAAACAAACCTTTCTTAGCAACAACAGGATAGAAAGACTGGGAAAAACACATAACACTCCAACATAATACTCCAACGGCACAGTCCTGATACAAGCCAACAGCGACAATCTAGAGTCCTTTGACGCCCTCTTCCCCTCTCTCCGGAATGCACCCTCACACACGCTCCCCTTCCTCTCCTGCCCCTACTCCCCCCCCGGAGGAACCGGACCCGCCATCTGAACTCACCTACTGCTTCGGCACTCACTAACAACAGCACACGCCCCTCACTACGCGGTATCCCCCCACCACCCCCAAGGAGAGCATGTCCCCTCCACTACCCCTGTCCGGTTCTCACCCCCACCTCCGGTACTCCCTAGCAAACCGCACGCCCACCTCCTCATGACACCCCCGGCTCCTCCCCCGGGGAGAACAGGACCCCTCTACTCCCCTCCGTCGGCTCTCACCACCACCCGCCACCTACCGCTCCGATATTACCTAGCAACCTCACACGCCCCCCCACACGACATCCCTCTCACCACCCTCATAAAGAACAGGACCTCCCTACTTCCCTGCCTCGGCTCTCACTCCCACCCGCCACCTGCCGGCTCTCCCCCCCACCCACCACCTGCCCTCCACCCACCCCAATCCACTGCGAACAACCTGAGCACCCACCTCCCCATACCCACAGGCAATAAAGCACCAACACCCCAACAAGACCCCTCACCACACGACATCCCCCTCACCACCCCCATAGAGAACTGGACCCCCTACTGCCCACCGTTGGCTCTCACCCCCATCTGTCACCTGCGGGCTCTCACCCCCACCCTCCACCTGCCCTCCATCCACCCCAATCCACTGCAAACAACCTGAGCACCCACCTCCCCATACCCACAGGCAATAAAGCACCTACACCCCAACAAGACCCCTCACCACACGACATCCCCCTCACCACCCCCATAGAGAACAAGACCCCCCTACTGCCCACCGTTGGCTCTCACCCCCATCTGTCACCTGCAGGCTCTCACCCCCACCCGCCACCTGCCCTCCACTCACTCCAACTCACCCGAACAACCTGAACACCCTTTCCCCGAACCCACAGGCAATATAGCACCTACACCCCAACAAGACCCCCGCCACCCTGCACTCATGGCCACGCCCAGACCCCACACGGATAACACAACCAAAACAAGGCTACCCATCTCCCTGAGATCCTCTCTCGCCAGACCCGACACGGACAACACAACCACCACTAAGCTACCCAACACCCTGAGACTCTCCCCCCTAGGCCCAACACACCCGCACAGGTCCAGTCCCGTTACCTCAACGAATTAGAGACTGAGCAGCAACTCTCCCTGCTGGAAACCCAGATAACAACTATAATCCGGGGCCTTAGTGAAATCCTAGCCAACCTCGCAGCGCCCCAGCAACCGCATCACACCCACTCCTCCACCACCCACACACAACAAAGACCGTCCATTGTCCCCCCAGAGAAGGGTAGCTATCCCCCTCCCCAATCTGACACAGAGACCGAAAAGAACCAGAGACGCTATGTCTGAGAGCGAGGCGGCGGATCTCGCCTCCTCGTACGACAATCCTATTGCTGTCACCCTCCATTCCAAAATCCAGGTGATCACCGGACTAGGAAGAGACCAAGCCCCTCCAAACTCACCCAGACCACCGACCACCCGCACTAACATACCCATGGCCCCCCTAACGAAGAAACCCAAAACAGAGACGACCCCCACAAACTGCATGCTCATAAACTGCAGATCAGCCACCAAACATGCCACAGAACTAGCAGAATCCATCCTCACTCACGACATAGACATAGCATTCATCACCGAAACCTGGCTTAATGATTCCTCCCTACCACTCCTGGACACGCTTGTGCCCCCCAGGTTTTACAATCACCAACAAAGACAGAGAAGACCAAAGAGGAGGAGGCTTAGCAATCATCCACAGAGACAATATTTCCGTGACGGAAACAGACTCCTTCAACTACAACACCTTTGAGTGCCTAACTGTCAACATCAACACGTGCAACAAAAAACCACTTACCTGCCACCTTATCTACCACCCCCCAGGCAACTCCACCACTTTCACTGAACACCTGTCTGACCTGATTGCCCACTGCTCACTACGAGAGGCGAACAACCTTATTCTGGGCGACCTCAACCTACACTGGAATGAAGATAACAACCCGCTAATCCAAAACCTGAGTGAGTTACTATGCAATAACAACCTTACGCAACACTGCACAGAAACAACTCACAATAAAGGAGCCACCCTAGATGCCATCATCGCCAAACGTGACACAGTGACGATAAACCACACCCTGCCCATAGATTGGTCCGACCACCACTTAATCCTCTTCCACCTCACTCAGCCAGCCACTATACAACCCCCCACCCAAGAACAGCCCAATTGGACCAGAAATCTCACTCAGATCAACATGATTGACCTGGAGGAAAAAGTCAACTCCCTCCTCACTACCTCCTCGGATGATCTATCCACGACAGAACTCACTGACCACTATAACACATCCCTGACATCCATTCTAGACCAGATAGCCCCTTTGAAACTAAAAAAAACCAGGAAAATCCCATCCAGATCCTGGTTCAACACGGACATCAACAACGAAAGGAGACAACTTAGAGCCATAGAAAGACTCTGGAGAAACAATCCCTCCGCAAGCCTTCTCGAACAACTCAAAGCAGCTCTGAGAAAATACAAAAAACACATCCGTAATGAAAAAAACAACTTTTTCTGCTCTGCCCTGGACAATGCAAAAAACAGGCCCAATGAACTGTTTAAAATCATCAAGCAACAAACCACCAAGCCCCCCGCACCCTCCACCCAGGCCTCCAAGGAACTGTGCGAAAACTTCGCCATCTTCTTCGAAGAAAAAATCTCCAAGATTGAGCTCTCGCTAGACACCAGCACCAATCCTGCCTGCGAAAGCCTGCCCCCAGTTCCAATAGAAAACACATGCCTGCACCGCACAAATACATGGAAGTCCTTCAATCCCATCACGGTAGCCGAGATTATCAAGCTAATCTCCACCTCCAAACCCGCTTCTCACGTCCTGGACCCTATACCCACTCAATTGACCAAAAACTCAAACTCTCCATAGCCCCGTTCTGGTGCAGAATCATCAACAGCTCCCTGAGATCCGGCATCATACCTGAATGCCTTAAAGTCGGCCAAGTAACGCCACTACTAAAAACCAGGCCTTGACTGCATGGACCTGAACAATTTCAGACCTGTCTCCAATCTCCCCCTCCTATCCAAAATCCTCAAGAAATGCGTCCTTTCACAACTGACTCAGCACATGGACAATATCAACCTTCTTGAGCCCCACCAATCGGGATTCAGAAAAGGTTACAGCACTGAGACGGCGATCCTCAATATCACAGATGAAATCCATAAGTCACTGGACTCCGATCACTGCTGCCTTCTCATTCTCCTCGACCTATCGGCAGCCTTTGACACGGTAGATCACCAACTTCTCATCAAGGCCCTACAAGAAAGGGTAGGTGCCGATGAGATGGTCCTCCGCTGGTTCACCTCCTTCCTCCAGAACCGCTCGCAAAGGATAAAAATCAAAAACTTTACCTCCGACCTCCACCCAGTCAGCAGAGGTGTGCCCCAAGGCTCAGTGCTCTCACCACAACTGTTCAACATATACATGGAACCCCTCACCACCATACTTAAAAAGGCGAATATCCCCTTCCACCTATACGCCGATGACACCCAGATCTATCTAGAAACCTCCTCACCAAACGACATCCTCAGACTAAACAACACTCTAAAAGAAATTCAACGCTGGCTGCCCCAAAATCACTTTAAACTCAATCAGGACAAAACGGAGATCCTCCTCATCTCCAACAAAGAAGAGAACCCACAAATCGCAGAATGGCTTAAAGCTATGGATGCTCTAAACGGTAATCTCACCCTGGCTAACTCCGTTAAATTGCTAGGAATCACCCTTGACCCTAAACTGGACATGACCAACCACATCAAAAACTCTGCAAAGACTGCCTTCCTCAACCTGAAGCTTCTCTACAAAATCAAACCATTCATCCCTACTAAAGACCTCAAACAAGCCACCCAATCACTGGTGCTATCCAGACTCGACTACGGCAACACAACCTTAACCGGCACCACAAAATCCCACCTGGCTCCCCTCAAAACAACCCTCAACGCAGCAGCCAGAATGGTCACCGGAATCAGGAAATACGACCACATTTCACCAGCACTAAGAGAACTAAAATGGCTCCCAGTTGAACAGCGAGCTAATTTCAGAACGGCCTGCCTCACGCACAAAGCCCTACACACTGGAAAACCGGACTATCTGGCCGCCAAACTCAAGAGGGCCGGTCAGACAAGAAACCTCAGGAGCTCGAACTCCCTCCTTCACATCCCCTTGAGAACACGCAAACAAAAACCGCCGCGAGGTCGTTCGCTGGAAACGCGCCAAAAATCTGGAACTCCATCCCAGCAGATATCAGAACTATCCCGTCCTTCACAAAATTAAAAAAACACCTAAAAGCCCTCCTCCTCAACCGCTCCCTCCCAAATGGATAGCCGCCGCCTTCACGCTATCCCTGACGCCGTTACTCTCTGACTTAAAACCACTCAGATCCACCTCAGCCCGCTTCCAGACAAGTGTGAATAAAATTAGGCTGCCTTCAAGATTCTCGGACTACCTCAATAAAGCATTCAACGAGGCTACCTCAGAACTCAACCACTACCTCAAGAAGCCTCAGCACTCTTGGACTGCCGAACTTTATGTTTAAGACTGCTCTACTATGTAACTATTATGAAACACTGTTGTAAAGCGCTCCGATACCCCCGGGTCAGGTCAGCGCTATATAAAACTCCAAAAATAAAAAAATAATAAAATAAATAAATATATTTTTTATACTCTATACCATGCAGCTTGCATGCAGCTCTTAGATGGCAGTTCATAGCTCACTGTGCTAGATTACAAATGGAACTTATGAACTGCATAGCAACAACAGAATCTCTGTGACAAAAGCAGTAACCCACTGAGCTAGCCACATAAAATAATGTTCTTTGATATACATGGTACACGTTCTTTGAAGCAGGCATATTAACCCTCTGCGCTACCTCAGATAAGTGAAACTGCCACTAGACAAAACTCCCATCTCTCTCTAGCAGGTCCATTAATAAATCACCAGAGTTAATTTGACACTTTTATTATTGCCTGAAAACTGCTCCACTGCTACAAAACCTGCCCAGACTAACAAAACATTCTCCCCACCCTTCCAGCATCCTGGGGAAAGAACCGCCCATTGTCCGACGCCCGGTACAGCCATTTCGGCCTTGGTGGTGTTCAAAACAGACAATGTCTTGTTGACCAGTCCACCAGCACTGACCAGCATGCGCATACTGTGGCTACACAGATGCAGTGTTCAACATAAAACAATGGCAATTAATGTCACATCACCTAAACAATGGATAGACTGCTGGAAGGCTTGACCCTGAAATGCGTGCTCTTTAACAATAATTTCTGAAGTTTTGCAGGGCATTTGAAAATCTTGTGTCAACTCCAGAAACAGATAATCTTATCTTACTTTACTTGCTGCTTCTGTTAAAGGTTTGCCCTTGGCCCTTGTACTGCCACGCGGGGGCTGGCCAATAATTTTTGTCAGGGCCGTCATCAGTGGTAGCACTTTCGCGCTACCAGATTGACGGCCCTGGGACCCAGTAGGTGGCCCAAAATACGGTGGTACACATATACACCAGGCACCACTTTCTCAGCAAGGGTAGGGTGCAGCAGGTGTGCGCTTGCACTGCACATGAGTGCTGCTAGCTGCAGCACATCTGGTTAGTCACTGTCCAATCATTCCCAGCCATGCTGCGTGCACTTTGTGTTCATTTGCTCAGGTTCCTGGTCCAGACTCGCAGCATATTCATACAATGTATCAAATCAAGGATTATGCCAGCCGGCCCAGGGTCAGCATAGCAACGACAGAGATGAGTTCTTTCCCCCACCCAGGCCCAGCTTGCAGGCCATCATGATGTCTCTGCAGGCAAAGCTTCAGTACAGCACTGCAATCAAGCGCTGCTCACACTGCAGCTGATTTTATGCCACCAGAGCGCTTTCCAAGGCTGAAAAACAGCCAGGGGTCGAAAGCAAGGTGGCAGGCGTTGCAACGGGTGGCTTAGGGCTCGCAGTTGCAACTCCTGGTAACCCCTAACTGACACCCATGGAAACTTCACAGATGTATTGACCAGCGAGGATCCAGAGCAGTAATACCCCTTTTAACTATTGCTGCCTCGTTTTACAAACCGTTGCATTCTCATGCAGCTGTTTCTTCTTTGGACCTTTCCTGCATAATGACAGAAAACTCAGCATGCTGGGAATTGTAATTCCAAACACTACCAAGGGGTTAACCATCACCATATAACACAGCCTGCTGGATACTGTAGTTCTGATAATCATGACTGCACATATATCTGCAGCTATGAATAGGATAAGCAACCAATTCACCACTTTTTAGGCAATGACCAACAAGGCCTGCTCTATTTCACTTACATTGAGGTAGGTACCGGACACTCACTCCAAATTTGTCACACTTCAGCCAGTCACAGTACTCTCAAAGTCTGTAAAAAAAGACCCATCTGTAATGGAGCACTCTGTAACAATCACAACTGGGCAAAATTGAAGTGACGCCAGTGCAATTCACATATTTTGGGCAAACTTTTACATTACACTGGTAACTTGAAATTCCCAAATGTATGCCACTATGCCACTTACCGTAATTATGCGCCATTCGTCGAAGAACACATTGCAACAACAGAAGGCATGTAGCTCTTCGTAGAGCTTTTGTTTTTTGCACTATTTGGTTTAGTG
This sequence comes from Calotriton arnoldi, assembly GCA_963921515.1. Taxonomy (NCBI): domain Eukaryota; kingdom Metazoa; phylum Chordata; class Amphibia; order Caudata; family Salamandridae; genus Calotriton; species Calotriton arnoldi. The sequence goes on along the minus strand of CAWUFW010002155.1, from coordinate 359,497 downwards.
CAAAATGCATTCTTATGTTAAAAAACTGATGCAAGGGCACATTTCCCACTAAAATATAGCTAAAAATTATGGATTTGCATTTTAGGTAACGATGCAAAAGCGAATTGCGTGAATTTCACACATCCCTAATAATAATACATCATACGATCAACAGACTAACAGCCATAATAATTTGGAGATCCTAATCACTTAACTTGTTTGCTTTATACATTGTACACCAGAGAACAATCTTCATTAAAGCAAAGCATGCCAGTGCAGCCTGGTATCCAGTTCACTGTTGCAGTATTCAGGAATGCATTTTTGAATAAGAAGAGGTTTATGTCCCAGAGGTCACAAATCCTTTATAATTGGGTCAATTTCCAAAGTTCTCAATTGTCCTCCAAGTAGGAGAACAGACTAGGATTGGACCTGCTGTCTAAGAGTTAGTTTGTATGTTTGTCCTCTTTTATACAGAAATTTAAAGATCCAAGTATTAGTTGTGCAATATTGAATTTATTTTGCTTGAAACAAATGTTATTGCTTCTAAACATTGATCCAAGTGATGAAGAGAGCTAACAGCCAACACATGTTTTGTCCTTTCTCGTCGCAGGCCTGAGCTTTCTCAAGGCGACGAGTACGTCTGTCTTAATCAAATCATAGTCAAATCTGTATATATGTCATAAGGAATTTTATGTGGTCTCAAATGGCTACACGTATACTGTGGTTCTTATTGACTTCGATAGTGGATTATCCCTGCCCACCTCAAGAAATAAATCACAAGTTTTCTCAGGGAGAACCCTTCAGGACACTAAATTAGCCGAGCTCAACCTCATTGCAGCTATTGCACAGAGCAGACAGGTTTAACTTAGGGTAATGTATAAAGGATTTATGCAGTACCAAAACAGTGATAAAGTCAAAGCATAAAACAATCAAAATCCCAAACTGAATTAGAGAAAGAGAGTAAAATTTAAGATAACTGCAACACGAGAAAAATCCAATAAGGAGAACTGGAGATATAAACTTTTAAAATTTAAGAAGACATAGTGCTTAAAAGCGCATAGCTCCAATGATAGTCTGTTGAAGTAGTGGACCGAGACCTAGGTGCAGTTTGAGGATGACCGCAATGGAGCCCTAGTTAGATGCAACAAGTAGATTGATCCTGGTGAAAAGTCTGAAAGTCAAAAAATGTGACAAAGTTTTACATTTTCTATTGGTGCCCCATCAACAACAAGAATACACTTCCTAGGCCCTCAGGATCTCAGGGGAAGGCACTTCAAGAGTCACAGGGTGTCAGGCAGTGGCTAACAGCAAAGTCAAGTCCTAGTTCATTTACTGTTAGTTACCTGGGCTCTTAAAGCTTGTGGCCACACAAGAGGTTAGCCAAATGTCCCTTTGAGTCCACATCTTTGCAATTGGTACAAAAGGGAGCAAGTTTACTCCTTTGGGTGTCCTTCTCAGGTCACAGGCAGCAGGTCCAATCCTACTCTGTTCTTCCACAGGCCCATCCACTATTCTGAGAGTAGTACTTTAGGGAGCCATATTTATGGTTGAAGATGACACCTGTGCACTCTCTAACCAATGGGGCATTAGTTCCCAGTGCTACCCTACCAATTTTGCAGTAGTTGTGGTTTGCTTTAATGCAAACAGGTCCAAAATCCCATGTGCGGCTCATTTTTAGGATGGCAAAAGTCTTTGGCCACACTGAATTTGGGTGCTGAGGGCGCTCTCTGACAGGCAGGATTGCAAACCTTTGTGCTAACAGAATGTCTACAGCCCTCACCATGAATATTCTGTAAAGCTCAGAGGAGTAACACCTGCCCATTCAGGTCAACCTATTGTGTAGCGCTTGAGTGGATTTCTCACCTTGTTCACACCTTATTCAGGCCAAGAACATTCTGGGAGTTGTTGGAGAGTCAATGCAAATTAGCTTCCAGGAGCTCCAGGCAGGGTAAATGTAACTTCTAAAAGTTACTTTTCCTTAATATTTATAAAAAATCCAACTTCACCATTGAATTGGATTTTTAGTACCTATTAAAAAATAATGGTTTTATTATTTTTCTCTTCCAGAGATATAGCATAATTATTTTAATTTGTCCTCTTGTTTTCTACATAGGACATCTTGGCCTCCCATAATGAAAATACTGTTTTGCGCCTTGTCTTTGTAGAGACATGGTAATTTGTTTTTCTTACACATTCCACTTTCAAATACCATGCACACTACCTTTCAGGCTACAAGGAATACATTTAGGTGACTTATTAATATTTAAAGGGAGGTCTTTACCTGTCAAAAAGGAATATTTTGATAGGTCACACTGTTGGTTTTACACCGCAGAAGTCAGGCTACACTGGGTAGGCCGGTAGCCATGTTTGCACTGTTCCTGTAGTGAGTGGTACAATAGATGCTACAGTCTATAAGTAGCATTGCACTTCCAGACCCTGATTGCATGTTCTGCACCATATACTAGGGAATTACATGCAAGTTAAATGTGCCAATCAGGGATTAGGCAATTCAACAATGTTTAAAGGGGGAGCACAGGCATTGTACTCCTGGTTAGCAGGGGCAAAGTCCACAGAGAACTAATACCCCCAAAAATGGGGTCCAGAACAAGGTAATAAATCTGGTGTGCCCACTTTGAAAAAACTGATTTCCTACAACAACTGCCAACTTAAGCTCCTTGGCCAACCACCCAGCCACTAGAACTCTGATACTCATCTCTTCCATTCCATGTAACTTTCAATCTTTTAAAGTTTTAATGAGGTTATCCTATTGAAGTGTTCATACTACTTGACCTTTCTATTGTCATGCTTCAGACCAGAGGGACAACTTGGAGCATTACATTGGGCCAATTACCTTTCTTAATAAAATTCAGTTTTCTTCAACAATTGACTATTTTCAATCTGTAACCCTACAATTTATAACATTTAGAGATGTATAAAATGCTGCCCAGAGCCTTCCTTATACTTGCATTGTATACTAAGAAGAGCATTAGGAGAAATAAGACTCCATTAGCCCGGTTTCCTTTGTCCACCCCTCACAAAACGCAGAACACTTAGGTGGCCGGTGGCCTTAGATAGTTTGTGGGTAAGGTTACCACCTTTAGCTAGAGCAAAATGTTGACTTTCAGCTCCATCCATGTGAAGGAGACAAGTCAATTTGCAGCACCTCGTTCTACACAATACATAAATATTTATTCACACATACATAAATATGTGCGCACATAGCACATTTCTATTTGTCTTTTTTCCATGAAAGGGCTCCAAGCCCCGCTTTAATCACATGTAAGATGAGGGCAGCCATTGCCAGTTTATACATTTTATACAGTGTAAACATACAGGTGTTTGTTGAGGTCGAACCTAATCAGGCATGAAAGTAATTGTGGTGATTGCTTTACCTCTACCGGTTCTCATCTCCCACAGTGCAACCTTATATCCATCACATATTTGCAGGCTAAACAGTTTAATCATACCAAGAGTCCACTTTAGGCACAACTCCTGGCGCCATCCTGTGGACAACACACCGTCAAGCCATCTTGTCGAAAAGTGTTTTTCTTCTCAACAACCATTTCAATAGAGCTAAACTTGCACATCGTACTCCAACAAAAGTACACAATAGACATAATTGCTGGCACTATCATTCGCACAGCACAGCTCCAATTGATGTAGCAGGCTAAACATGTGTAGATTAATTTAAGTTCTAGGGACTTCTAAATCCTCTCACCAATCTACATATATGAAACTCTGAGGAAGTTAATGTAAACCCACCATACCCACATACACAGAGTATGGCATTAATCTCACATAATGAGCATAAGTGCCCTGGCACACAGCAATCTCTTGAAGCTGAGCAGTGGACTATTGTACACCCCAGCAGAACAAAACTAAGTACAATGTTCTTTGGCATACCCCCCTATGTGCACAATGCTTAGCACAGATCAATTACAGGATCTACCTCATTACTCTACTTCAGTCTTGCCAGCAACTATCAAAAATGTCTTATTTCTAAACAATATGAAAAGCAAATCAGTACAATGTCCTCCAACAACTTTGACTCTGTTTAATGAAAATTTAGCCCGGACTCTTACTTTGTGACTGTGCAAGCTGTGGAAATTAGCTATTCATGTGGACTTAACATAACATGAAACTATATTCATTGAACAGCACGGAGGCTACCTTACTAGCGGTATTAGATAATATCGAATATAGCATGTTACAACTCATGCTAATACATCGCATACTATTACAACGTGGTCGTTATTACGACCGCGTTGTTAGTACACAATACCTTTACATCGCAAGTCATTACAACAACTTGCTGTAGAGGGCGCGCTGGACTTAGGAATAGTATAATTTACTATTCCTACTCCAGTTTGCGCAACATCAGGGAAGGTGTTGGATTTTATATCCAATATCTTTGCGCCTCCTACAGCAATTCATTGTAATGACTTGCGATGTAAAGGTATTGCGTACTAACAAAGCGGTCGTTGTAACGACCGCGTTGTAATAGCATCGCGTTGTTTTAACAGCGTTGTAAACGCTGTTTCCCGATAATATCAGACTCCTGGTGGACCAGGGCAAAGCCGTCACCCTGATCCTTTTGGACCTGTTGGTGGCTTTCGATACCGTATCTCACGGCCTCCTGCTGAGCATTTTACTTGAAAAGGGACTACACTCCAAAGCTCTTCAATGGTTCAGTTCCTTTCTATGTAATAGAACTCAAAGAGTACAAATGGGCTCTTTTTCTTCTAACCCAAGAACAATCAACTATGGGGTACCGCAAGGAGCCTCCTTGAGTCCTACCCTCTTCAATGCTTCTGTTTCTTCTTTGGCCAAGATTGGCAAGAAATGGGGCTTTAATATCTGCTCCTACATAGACAACACGCAGCTGCTGATAGCCATTGAAAAAAGGTGGGAGGACACAAGGAGCAACTTGATCAACTGTCTGAAGCTAAACGCAGAGAAGTCCGAGATACTGATTTTCGGAGGAGCTCACCTAGTTTGGGATGCAACCTGGTGGCCCCAGTCACTAGGACCTGCTCCCAAGCCCAAACGGGTTGTAAAAAATCTGGGTATCCTGGTGGACAGTGCATTAACCATGCAAGATCAAGTTCGAGTTCTGTGTGGGAAATGCTTTGCCATGCTAAAGTTACTAAGGAGACCTTTCTTATGGATTCCTTTGAACTGTAGGAAAATCATCATCCAGGCCTTATTGACCAGTAAACTGGATTACAGTAATGTGCTGTATGTTGGCATGGCAGATTACCTAGTCTCTCGACTGCAGATGATTCAGACTGCAGCTGCCAAGCTGGTCTGTAATAAAAACAAATATAGCTCGGCATCAGAATGCCTAGAGGAGCTTCACTGGCTGCCCATGCGCCAAAGAGCCAAGTTTAAGCTCCTGTGCTATGCACATAGAGCCATACACAAACTTGGCCCCAGAATCCTCCAGGACAAAGTCGAATTTTATGTTCCCACATGCAATTTGAGGTCTTGCAATCGCGCTCCGGCTAAAACCAGGCGTATTAAGAAGGTCAGAGCGGAGGTCACTCCTTCTCTCATCTGGCGGCCGCTCATTGGAATGAATTTCCTTTAGACCTTCGTCTCACTGATGACTATATGAAATTTAGGAAGATGCTGAAAACTCAGCTATTCCCTAGGATTTAATTGCTGACGCCTCGCAGTCTATTGCTCAGATTCCACCTACTGATGTCTCTGGCATCTAATCATCTTCAGTACAGGTTTTTAGCTCTCCTAGAACCGTGATATCCCTTGGGATGACTGTCACGCTCTATAAATACAATAAATAAAAAATAAAAAAATTCGTTCATGTCTACAGATGTTCTCACTAGGAAAAATATCACGTGCTTCCATCTGAAACGTCTATTTTTAAAGAGTTACTTGTTTCATAATCATAAAGAACCATTTTTTTCTATTTACACATACAAAAGAGCAGTTCAAGTCACAGACAAAAGTTCATTCAAACATATGTTTCTTTCAAAAAGCAGAACACTATATATTCCAAACTAGAAATAGTGATACCTTACAACCAACTAAATACTGCATACCTAATAAATGAAATTTTTAAATACTATGATCTGTGTACGTTTTTAGTCCATCCCCCAATTCATCCGTTAAATAGATAATGATAGCTCTCTCTCTCTCTCTGTCTCTCTCTATATATATATATATATATATATATATGTATATATATATATATATATATATATATATATATATATATATATATATATATTATCTACTGGCGGTCGCCAGTAGATAGTTATAGTTACAACCTATTATCCATAGGAAATCCGCGACATTCTATTTGAAATAACTCTCTTGCCGGTTGACGTATCTTCGCAAAATTTTCAAACTTTGTGGGGCGCTCCGGTCCGCTCCTACCCTGAAAGTCTCGGGGGGATTCGTCAAGCGGGGGCCGAGAAAAAGGGGGGTCCCAAAACGCGTTTTCCCCATGCAATTTTCCATAGGAAACTTTAGACACGGCTACAGCTCGAACTGCTGAACGGAATTACACCAAATTTGGCAAAGAGGTAGTTCTTGGTTCAGAAAGAACCCTTTTTGTTAAATGGTGTAAATCCGTTCAGTAGTTGCTGAGAAAATCAAAAGTAGAAGATAGATATATCTAGGGCCGCGGATCCTCCCGAGCACGAGCTTTATGTTAATTGGCTGTCAACACTCTAAATCAGGAAGTGTTGGCAGCCATTTTGTCCCTCGGTAGAACCGAGGGACAGAAACAAGTGCGCAAAGTGCACAAAGGGGGCAGGGTAGAAATACCCTGACCCACTAGGTCTGCTCAGGGGGTCCCACAAGGACCCCCTGGGCAAAAAAAAATTATTATTTTTTTTAAAAAAATCGGCAGGATGCGCTCAGGGAGCGCGAATCCTGCCGAAAAAAAAAAAAATCCAAGCGCGGGAGGCCAAGTCCCGGGGGCATGCTGGGGGGGTTAATTTTATGTGTGGGGGCCTCTAAGGGCCCCCAAGCCCCGGGGACCACCACCCCCGGGGCTTTATGTATAATGGTGAGGGAGGGCTCTGAGCCCTCCCGCAGCCCCGGGGACCACCACCTCCCCGGGGCTTCTTTTTAAATTAAGAACCTGTGTGGGGGGCTCCAGCCCCCACACGCCCCGGGGACCACCACCTCCCCGGGGCACTAAGAAAATTAAAATGGGGGTCCGTTTTGGACCCCCAAGCCCGGGGACCACCACCTCCCCGGGGCTTTCAAAATGTAGGGAGGGGGCCGCGCGGCCCCCTCCTGGAGCCTGTGGTGGCCCTGGGGACCGCCACCCCCAGGGCCGGCTCCTGCAGTGTCCCGGGGTGCCTACCCCGGGACACTGCTGTTTGCAATGACAGGACGGGAGCCTCGCGGCTCCCGTCCTGTCATTGCAAACTGCTTTGGATTTTGGAAGAGAGAGCAGGAAACCTGCTCTCTCTTCCAATATCCAAAGCCGATTGCTTTTCCACATGGGGAGCTGCATCTTAGCAGCTCCCCATGTGTAAAAGCAATGACGGCTCCCGTAGGACACGGGGAGCCGGCGGGACTGTGGGGGGCTTGGGGACCCCCCACAGTCCCCAACGAGAGGCCAGGCCCCGGGGATGGGGTCCCCGGGGCCATAGGTGGCCACGGAGGGGGCCACGCAGCCCCCTCCCCAAAGTAAAAAAATAAAAAAGTGCAAGGCCGGCCTGGGGGATGGGGTCCCCGGGGCCTTAAATGGCCTGAGGAGGGGGCCACGCAGCCCCCTCCAAATAAAAAAAGAGGCCATGCCCCGGGGGATGGGGTCCCCGGGGCCAATACAGGCCCAGGGAAGGGGGCCACGCGGCCCCCTTCCCGTTTTTTTATTTTAATTTTAATTTAAAGGGGTAAGGCCCTGGGGGATGGGGTCCCCAGGGCCTAAAAATAGGAAAAAGGAAGGGAGGCCACACAGCCCCCTTCAGGGGGGAAAAAAACAAAAAAAAAAAAACGATCGGGCCCGTAGGCCCCGCCCCCTTCCTTCACCACTCTGCAAACGCGCCCCCTGGCGCGTTTGCAGAGGGGGAACGAATTCCCCTTGAATACTGGGGTCCCTGGGGCCAACTAGCCCACCAGGAACCTCCAGTATGCGCCAGGGGCTGCCTTGCAGAGAGGTGTACAGAGGCCACGCCCCTTTTACACCTCTCTGCAACGCAGCTCTATGGCGCTTTTTGGAGGTATATGGTGGGCTAGTTGCACCCCAGGGACCCTCAGGATTCAAGGGGAGTTAATCCCCCGACTTAAAACGCGCCACGGGCGCGTTTGCACAGTGGTGAAGGGAGGGGCGGGGCTTCAGGTGACATGTGTGCAAACAGGCCCCGTGGTGCGTTTTAAGATGGGGAATTAAATCCTCTTCAATCCTGAGGGTCCCTGGGGGCCAACTAGCCCAACAGGTACGTCCAGAAAGCGCCACAGAGCTGCGTTGCAGAGAGGTGTAAAAAGGGGTGTGGCCTCTGTACATGTCTCTGCAACGCAGCCCCTGGCGCATACTGGAGGTTCCTGGTGGGCTAGTTGGCCCGTAGGGACCGTCATGATTCAAGGGGACTTAATCCCCCAACTTAAAACGCGCCACGGGGCGCGTTTGCACAGATGTCACCTCAGGCCCCGCCCCTCCCTTCACCACTGTGCAAATATTCCTCTAAAATCAGCCGAAATACGAATTCTGATTTACTCACCTGTTATCAGGAGAGACCTCAGTGCTGCATCTTTCAGCCCAGTACTAATCCTGAAAAGTAATTTTAACCGTACTTACCAGTAACTTGAATTTCCTTCCATAGGCTAACATTGACTGGTTTCACTTGGAAATTCTTCTAAGTGTGGAGTTTTGGAACTTTAAAATATTCCTCTAAAATCAGCCGAAATACGAATTCCGATTTACTCACCTGTTATCAGGAGAGACCTCAGTGCTGTATCTTTCGGCCCAGTACTGGTCCTGAAAAGTAATTTTAACCGTACTTACCAGTAACTTGAATTTCCTTCCATAGGCTAATATTGACTGGTTTCACTTGGAAATTCTTCTAAGTGTGGAGTTTTGGAACTTTAAAATATTCCTCTAAAATCAGCCGAAATACGAATTCCGATTTACTCACCTGTTATCAGGAGAGACCTCAGTGCTGCATCTTTCAGCCCAGTACTGATCCTCAAAAGTAATTTTAACCGTACTTACCAGTAACTTGAATTTCCTTCCATAGGATATCATTGCCTGCTTTTTGCTGAAAAAGTTTCTAAGTGTTGATTTTTGAAACATACAAATATTCCTCTAAAATCAGCCGAAATCCGAATTCTGATTTACTCACCTGTTATCAGGAGAGACCTCAGTGCTGCATCTTTCAGCCCAGTACTGGTCCTGAAAAGTAATTTTAACCGTACTTACCAGTAACTTGAATTTCCTTCCATAGGCTAACATTGACTGGTTTCACTTGGAAATTCTTCTAAGTGTGGAGTTTTGGAACTTTAAAATATTCCTCTAAAATCAGCCGAAATACGAATTCCGATTTACTCACCTGTTATCAGGAGAGACCTCAGTGCTGCATCTTTCAGCCCAGTACTGATCCTCAAAAGTAATTTTAACCGTACTTACCGGTAACTTGAATTTCCTTCATAGGCTAACATTGACTGGTTTCACTTGGAAATTCTTCTAAGTGTGGAGTTTTGGAACTTTAAAATATTCATCTAAAATCAGCCGAAATACGAATTCCGATTTACTCATCTGTTATCAGGAGAGACCTCAGTGCTGCATCTTTCAGCCCAGTACTGATCCTCAAAAGTAATTTTAACCGTACTTACCAGTAACTTGAATTTCCTTCCATAGGATATCATTGCCTGCTTTTTGCTGAAAAAGTTTCTAAGTGTTGATTTTTGAAACATACAAATATTCCTCTAAAATCAGCCGAAATACGAATTCCGATTTACTCACCTGTTATAAGGAGAGACCTCAGTGCTGTATCTTTCAGCCCAGTACTGGTCCTGAAAAGTAATTTTAACCGTACTTACCAGTAACTTATATTTTCTTCCATAGGAATCCATTGTCTGGTTTTCAGCAGAAAAGTTTCAAAGTGTCGATTTTCACAAACTACAAATATTCCTTAAAAATCGCCTGTATGACTTAAACGCATTCTTTCAACTGTTTACAGGAGATGCACCAGTGCTGGATCCAGGATCCAACACTGAGTAAGAAAAAGTAACGATAACAGTTTTTACCTGCTAAGTGAATTTCCTTCCATAGGATAACATTGGTGATTCTATGAGAAAAAGTTTCTAAGTGTCAACTTTTAAAATACAATAATATTCCTTAAAAATCACGACTGTAACCAAAACGCTTTTACTCAACTGTTTACAGGAGATGTACCAGGACTGAATCTAGGATCCAGTCCTGTGGTTAGAAAAGTAATCCATAAAGTAACTAATTGCATTTAACTAGAAATTCACATTGAGCTGAATGTTGCATTGTGTTTGAAAATGTGTTGCCCATTGCAACAACTGTAACTACTGTACTTAAAAGTCTATTGCCTATGTGCAAAGTATTTAAACTAAAGTAATTCATTCTGAGAAAGTATTTTTTGTAATGTAATGTATAATGTAATTACAATGTAATTTAAAAAATAAAATATGTAAAAGAAATTGTTTCTAAAAATGTAGTAAATCAGTATGAAAAAAATTAATATAAAAATTAATACATTTAAAAATTGTCATTTAAAAAACCTTTGAAATTCACTGAAAAAACCGTAGGTTTCAGGCACGTTATAGTTACAAATTAGCATTTTAAAAACCTTTGAAATTCACTGAAAAAACCATAGGTTTCAGACACGTTATAGTTAGAAATTAGCATTTAAAAACCTTTGAAATTCACTGAAAAACCATAGGTTTTAGGGACAGTTATAGTTAGTTGGACATTGCACTCGCATAAAACCCGTGAAATTCCCCGCTATAGTTAGTTCAGCTAACTATAACTCGCGCCTCGCAGTGCACTGCTGATGACGTCACATATTACATCACTCATGACATGGTCAGTGACATCACTGATGACATCACTGATGACATCTCAAATGACATCACTGATGACATCATCCAGTGACTGTGTGTTTCTGTAAAGTTTAAATATGTTTAATATATATAGGGAAAGTCGTATTGAAGAATGAGTGGGTGTATAAGTGTCTGAATGGATGATTTAGTACGTGCGTGACTGACTCTACAAGTGAGTGATTAAACGTATCTTACTGAATGCATGGGTTAGTGACTAAACTGTGTGAATGTCTGTATCCGTCTGTTGGTGTGTAAGTGGATGCATGGATTTGCGAATAGCTACATGAGTGTCTATATGGGTTATTGATTGGTTCTATGAGTATCTGTATGGGTGCCTGAGTGTTTGTGTGGATGGGGTGTGTGCGACTGTGCATAGATGTGTGAGTGGGTGATTCACTGGGTGGATGGTTTCAAGAGTGCATCTGTGATAGACTGTATGGGTGGGTAAGTGTGTGTAAGAGTGTGTTAGTGAGTGAATGTATGTCCCAGTGGTACATGTGTGAGTAACTACATATGTGAAAGGCAGTATATATGTGTATTGGAGTATATAAATAGCTATAAGCGAGAGTGAGTGATTGTGATAGTGGCTGTATGGATGAGTGTGTGCTTGTATCAGTGATTGTATAAGAGCGTAACAATGTGCTAGTATTTGTATGATTAAGTGAGCTGGTGTGTGTATAACTGTATAGGTGAGTAAATGGCAGTGTGTTTAATCATTTGCATGACTGACTAGGTGTGTGAGTACCTCTATGGATGAGTGGCGGTGTTTGAGTGTCTATATAGGAGTAAGAGTGCATATGATAGTCCTGTACTGAGTGACCATAAGTATGAGTGACTGTACGGGTGAGTGAGTGGATGTGTGTGTGTAGACCTAAGAATCAGTGAGTGGGTATGTAGTTATTGGTGTTGGAGTGTCTATGGTTTTGCGAATGGCACTCTGTAATTTAGATTGGGTGTATCCACGTGATAATCTGATGCAGCTCCTCACACCCTAATATAACCTTTGATACACCCAATCTAAATTACAGAGTGCCATTCGCAAAACCATAGACACTCCAACACCAATAACTACATACCCACTCACTGATTCTTAGGTCTACACACACACATCCACTCACTCACCCGTACAGTCACTCATACTTATGGTCACTCAGTACAGGACTATCATATGCACTCTTACTCCTATATAGACACTCAAACACCGCCACTCATCCATAGAGGTACTCACACACCTAGTCAGTCATGCAAATAATTAAACACACTGCCATTTACTCACCTATACAGTTATACACACACCAGCTCACTTAATCATACAAATACTAGCACATTGTTACGCTCTTATACAATCACTGATACAAGCACACACTCATCCATACAGCCACTATCACAATCACTCACTCTCGCTTATAGCTATTTATATACTCCAATACACATATATACTGCCTTTCACATATGTAGTTACTCACACATGTACCACTGGGACATACATTCACTCACTAACACACTCTTACACACACTTACCCACCCATACAGTCTATCACAGATGCACTCTTGAAACCATCCACCCAGTGAATCACCCACTCACACATCTATGCACAGTCGCACACACCCCATCCACACAAACACTCAGGCACCCATACAGATACTCATAGAACCAATCAATAACCCATATAGACACTCATGTAGCTATTCGCAAATCCATGCATCCACTTACACACCAACAGACGGATACAGACATTCACACAGTTTAGTCACTAACCCATGCATTCAGTAAGATACGTTTAATCACTCACTTGTAGAGTCAGTCACGCACGTACTAAATCATCCATTCAGACACTTATACACCCACTCATTCTTCAATACGCCTTTCCCTATATATATTAAACATATTTAAACTTTACAGAAACACACAGTCACTGGATGATGTCATCAGTGATGTCATTTGAGATGTCATCAGTGATGTCATCAGTGATGTCACTGACCATGTCATGAGTGATGTAATATGTGACGTCATCAGCAGTGCATTGCGGGGCGCGAGTTATAGTTAGCTGAACTAACTATAACGGGGGAATTTCACGGGTTTTGTACGAGTGCAATGTCCAACTAACTATAACTGTCCCTAAAACCTATGGTTTTTTCAGTGAATTTCAAAGGTTTTTTAAATGCTAATTTCTAACTATAACGTGTCTGAAACCTATGGTTTTTTCAGTGAATTTCAAAGGTTTTTAAAATGCTAATTTGTAACTATAACGTGCCTGAAACCTACGGTTTTTTCAGTGAATATATATATATATATATTTAGTTTCATATAATATATCGTTTCACATAATGAACATGATACAAGCTCATATAGGCTTTTGCGCTACTCTTTATTCAACATATCGTGGTGAAAAAGGTTAAAAAACGCATGCATTACACCTTTTGTTTTGTCAATTACCTTATAGCGAGCATAAAAATTGAAACTCACATTTTCAAATTTCATTTGTAAGTCATTTTTGTCAAACTTTAAACATATGTATTTATCGGGATGGAGAGCATTGAAGAAGTCATGCATGTAGGTCTATCTAGCTTGGGAGGTGAAAGGGAGGTTAAAAAACAGGAAGACTAACTTGAACATTCAGGAAGCACCTGGTGCCTTCAGATAAGAAAATCACTGTGTGCAGCCCTGTTTCTAGTATTGTGAGAAAATGATAATGCAAAACAAAGCAGCTACTACAGATGAATGAATATACTCTAAACATCTGTAAACATGGTTCAAGCATTTGATAATTTGACTTAGCTACCCCTCAAGTTAATGGAGGAAATAAAAGAAAATAATGAAATATTCCAGGACCAGGCCAAAACTTTCACACTCCCACATTTTGCAGACTGTTGGGCATCAAGAAAACAAGGGACCACTGGATGGTCAGAACATGGCAAAATTGTACAGACCCAAACTATTCAAATGAAGGGTTCTCCAGTAAACCTCACTGAGACCCATCAACCTGCCTCCCAAAAAAATGTCTACCTTTTCTAAATTTTTGACACACTCTTCCAAGTCAAAACTCAGTTTTAGGGTATTCCCTTTGCTATCATTCAGAATGCATTAAGTATTTGTTTTTGATCCCGATAACATTTGTCCAAAACCCTCAATCTAATTCTTATTTTTCAGTACTTTGTCTTCTCTTCTTCTGATACTTTCTGCCTTTCTTGCTTTCTGGCAAAGTATTTTAAATGCTGTCCCTCTGTTACAACCCCTTCATTAGGTTTCACACTTTTGTCTCTTTCATCTCATCAGTCATCGTTTTCCTTTCATCTCGAATTCCGTTTTCCTTAAACAACAACTGCTCACATAATCAGGTGTCTGAACCATTCCCGCCCTTGATCCTTCCAAAATACTTCTTCTGTTCCCCTATTGCCCCAGAACATATTGCAGGTTTCCCTTCTTTGACATCACATGAACAATCAGTACTACTTCTTTATCTAGACCTTAAGGGTCCGTTTCTTTCATCATTAAGGCAACATGTTTGGCTCTAGCATGCCAGCTTGGGGCTGAGTTTGAAGCATGTCCAGCCTGTCATCACTGGGTGGCTCCTAGACCTTGCTGCTCACACGTACACCCTCAAGTGTGTTAAACAAGGAGGAAACTCTGTTCCTGGTCGTCCAACCTCAATGAATGTCTGAACCTATGGCTAAGAAACCAGGTGGCCATCTTAGCCCACAGTTCTTTACATCCCCATTGGTAGACGCTCGTAAGGGTGCGCTATTATTTAGGATTTGTGCATTATCGCATCCACTCCAGTCAAGGCATAAGATTCTTTTCCATTTCCATATTGTAGGCAAAAGAGTAAATGAAGTTGAGCCTTTTCAAATGTTGTTCAGTTATCTGGCACTCTATCATTTTAAGCATTAGGATTTCTAGCATTTGTGCACTAATATAGCTGGACAAAGCAGTATATTGCATCATTTTGTATTGCACTGATATTTGTATAGTGCTTTCCACAACCCTTGCAAGCTCTAACAATCTAAATTATTTAAAACGTGGCAAGTTGTGATCAGAGATGAGACATATATTATAATGTACATGTGTGCACATATCCATGTATATAATGTAAAGCAATATATAAAATAATGAAACTTTGTGGAAGAACTAAGATGAGAATTTAAAAGTATGATAGAGACAGGAGTGATGTTGTGCGATTGAAGAAGAGGGAAGGCAGAGGGGAACTATGTTAAATAAATTTATACTATTTATACTATAAGTGAACAATTTTGTGGGAGTTTCGATGTTCGCAGACTGGTTCAATCTCACAGTAAGAGTTCAGATTTGCAATAACATTACAAATTGTAATTAATAATACAGGGTTAATTTGGACGTATGGCCCACTGCAGAGGGCTATACCAGTTGTTAAAGGCCCTAAACCAGAGTTATAGGCCCGAGCCGTAGGCTTAGTACTGTATATTTCTGCATAATTGTAGTAATGCCATTCTATAGTGTTAATACTGTTACAGGTTAAAAAATAAGATTGTATTTTGGGATAGAATGCTTTTTGATCAATACTACAGTATATGTTTTTATTATTGAACTTCAACACTTAAAATGGTTTTGATGCTGCTATTTAGAAAACTATAAATCTATTTAACATGGTCATATATTTTGGGACAGTGTGATGAATTAATTTTGATATTGTCGTACATGAAATGGACTTGATTGATGAATAATGTATGAATGATACTTTCTGTATTAGCAGCTTCTTACCTTGCTCAAAGAAATATATATTTAAAAAAAATAAGAGGGTGCATTGCGCAGTGCAGATTCCGGAGAGCTGCTGGTCTGCGATGCGAGGCCTGCATCGAGGAGACGTCGCACAGGCATCTCACAGCGGCGGTTCTGAACAGTTGTGTGGTCCTGCATCAGGGATGTGTTACGCTGTGCTGAGTCCGATGCAGAGCTGCAAGGAGATGTATTGCGCTGCACCGTACCTGTCCAAAATACAACAGCAGGGCAGACAGAGCATGTTCAGGCCTACTTCCAAGGGTCCAGGACTGGGGTGGCACCACTTGGGGGTAGGGCACATGCTAGACAGAGTCCAGGTGCTGGGTGCAATATGGTTGGAGCCTTTTCCGTCTTTAAGGCTCTGATCGAGAGGCCAGCCAACTGGCCCTTGGAGCCACTCTTATAGTCCTGGGTTTAAGATGCAGGTCCAGTCCTTCTTACTCAGGCAACAGGGCATCAGAGTTGAAGTCCTTGCTGAAGCCGAGTCGCACAACAGTCCTTCTTCTGAGTCTTCCACAGGTCCAGATGTATACTGAAGAGTTGGGTCTGATGACCACTCTTTATCCTTGGTGCCAGGTTTGAAGTAGGAGAGATGTCTAGAGGCTTCCACCCTCTGAAATGTCTGGAGCTTTCTCCCGCCTTGCCAGGCCCCAGCCTGTCTGGGATCACATAAGACTAGTGTGAAATGCTTTGTGAGTGTGCTGAAACAGAGTTTTTGTGATGTGCAAGTGTGGGAGGTGACCACCCCCCATCCTGACAGAGATGACCCATCCTGCCAACAGGTATTGCCCTTTTGGCTCACTGTATGGTACAAATTCATAAAGACCAAATGGTTGGGACAAGAAAATGCCAACTTTTTTAAAGTGATACAAAAGGGGATGATGGACGGAACGCTTGAGCCAATCAAACACTCACCCCCAGTCAACTGATCTGGGTTTAATCCATCATCATTCTTTAGCTCACTCCACCACCCCAGTTCAGACATGGCCATATGCAAATCAGTCTGACCCTGTGCCTCATGGGAACAGTCCAGCTGGGGTGGTGGAGTGAGCTAAAGAATGATGATGGATTAAACCCAGATCACTTGACTGGGGGTGAGTGTTTGATTGGCTCAAACGTTCCGTCCATCATCCCCTTTTGTATACCTTTTTTAAAGTGGCATTTTCTGAATTGTGTATTAAAATCTAACTTTACCATTAAAGAGAGTTTTAAATTACAATTCTTTAGACACCAAACTGGACATTCCTACTTGCTCCCTATTGAAAGTTATCACTTAATAAATGTAATCCTGTGGGAGAGGTAGGCCTAGCAGTGGTGAAAAACGGTGTTAAGAGTTTTTCACTATCAGGACTTGTGAAAGTTAAAAATACATATCCAACTTTTTAAATACACCACACCCTGCCTATGCACTGTTTAGAAGTAATGGGGTAACCCAATAAACGTCACAGGACCTGGGTACAGTATATTATGAAGGGATGGTCCTTGACTGACTTTGTGAATATGTCATTGAATCAAAACGTCTAATAGATTAGGCGCTGCCACAAGGTCAGACACAAGTATTCAATACAGTACAATTGCTGAATATACACCCTGGAGAGACAACATTAATTCATCCAGAATGCTATATGGATAAAATACACCCACACATGTTTAGCTTAAATTGCTTCTTTTAGTTTTATATATTCTGTATTCATTTACAGACAACAAACAATAAGTAATCGTATTATCCGGTATATTTTTCAAGAGTAAAAGGTTGCACAAGGGATAGAAAGAGGGTGCTCGTGATAAGAGAGTGGAAATCAGAAGGGTTAAAGGTATATGCACTGTTCCTGTATTTCAAGAGTACACTGGTCTGTACAAGAGCCAGTATTTCTAGAACCCGTCCAATGTCTTGGTACTTTAATTTACATCATTCATGGGGATGCTTGATTGCAAATTCCAGTATGGTGGGGGATAAATGGAACAGGTCCTATGTAGGGGGAAAGGCATCGACGTTTCGACCCGTCTTAGGCGAAAGGGCGATTTGGAGCCTCCGCACGTGGGTCTTCTTCAGGACGAAGGAAGGGCAACCTTGTGCCAATGATGAGGCTGGCATAGAATTAGTTAATTTCAATAGGCTGGGCGCCAGTAAAAGGCGATCCAGACTGAATTTCCAATTCAGGACGGTCCGCAAGGGCGGTGTAGCCACGTTGAGGGGACAACCAAAAATGAAGTCCTCGTATTTCCACTAATTAGTGCAATGAATTGAGGGGATCCAATCCTTGAATGCTGGCAAACAACAGCGCGACTCGCAGGATCTGCTCCGTCAGATTTCCAGGAAACAGTGCATATACCTTTAACCCTTCTGATTTCCACTCTCTTATCACGAGTGCTTCACATATTTGATCTAACTCAGCAAGGGTGTCTTATTTCAAAGGGTTAAGGTTTTTTTTTAACAGAGCATTTTTGGGAATCATGCAAAGGGCCAGTAGGTTGATTCGGATATCAACAATGCTATTAAGCATTTTTGCGCTAATTTTATATGACACAGTATCCTCAGTATTTAAATTCCCATGGAAATATTTAGATTTGCAGTTGCATATGTAATGTTTGGTTGGGTCCAAATGAGTGAGTGCTCCTAGAAAGGATTAGGTCTCACTCAATCTCAGTGGCTGTCTATGGGCCCGATTCTCAGAACTAACTTAAGACAAAATCCTAAACTTACTACCATTTTTGTATTCACAGAAGGCACTTACTCATTTTGGTATTCACAGAAGGCACTTACTCATTTTGGTATTCACAGAAGGCACTTACTCATCAATGAGTAAGCACCTTCTGTGAATACCAAAATGAGTAAGTTACTCAAAATGAGTAAGTTACTCATTTTAGTATTCACAGAAGGCACTTACTCATCAATGAGTAAGTGCCTTCTGTGAATACCAAAATGAGTAAGCGCCTTCTGTGAATACCAAAATGAGTAAGTGCCTTCTGTGAATACCAAAATGAGTAAGTGCCTTCTGTGAATACCAAAATGGTAGTAAGTTTAAGATTTTGTCTTAAGTTAGTTCTGTGAATCGGGCCCCATGAGTTTACATTATAATTAAATATTGCTATTTGTTAGGGATCCAGCTGAGATCGGGAATAGGCTAATGTTATGTTATGTTAATAACTTGTATAAAGCGCAGCGATTACCCATGGGTGTCCTGGCGCTAGCAAATGCATCCTGAGGCAGAAAACAAGAAGGGAGGAGTTATTCAGAAAAGGGCGAGGTCTTTAGGCCCTTCCTAAAATTTAAGAGATCCGTAGCATCTCTGAGGTAAAAAGGCAGGGCGTTCCAGGCCTTCGCTGCGCTAACAGCGAAGCTTCTGCCCCCCCCCCCACAAAGCAGTCCTTCTGAGTGGAAACGAAACCAGCTTGGCACCTGTCGAGCGAAGTGCTCTGTTCGGAATGTACCAGTGTAACAGCTGGTTCAGGTAGTCTGGGCCTTTGCCATGAAGGGCTTTGAAGACCATGCATAGGTATTTAAAACGCACTCGATTCCGTATTGGAAGCCAGTGGAGATTCCTTAATCCATTGGAGATGGGTGAGAATTTGGGTGTACCCGTCAGAAGTCTTGCTGCTGCATTTTGCAGCAGCTGTAGTTTGTTCAGACTTTTCTGTTGGATATTCAAATACAAGCTATTACAATAGTCCAGCCTGGATAACACCAAGGCTGTGACCACTGTTTGTCGACTACTCGGGGGGTAGGAATGGCATTACCTTCCTCACTGTTCTAAGCACGTATGTGGTTGAAGATGCTACTGCATTGACCTGATCCCCGAAGGTTAGTCTCTCGTCCACAACTACCCCTAGATTTTTTGCCTTTTTTGAAGGCGTGGGGAGAGAGCCCATCGAGTCTGGCCACCAGCCTGGGGTCCAAAAGCTAGTACCCTTTCCAAATAGAAGGACTTCAGTCTTGCCTGAATTAAGCTTTAGGCAGTTCTCTGCCATCCATTTCCCAACAGATTTCATCCATGTTTGGAAACGTTTGTCTATGCCTACATCCTGGCCCGGAAGTAATGACACAACAATTTGGGTATCATCCGCATAGGACGTGAGACCGAACCCGAATGATCTAACAATGGGGGCCAAGGAGGAGACATAAACATTAAAAAGGGTGGGACTAAGGGAGGATCCCTGTGGGACCCCACAAGGAAGCACAAAGGGTTTTGATTGACAACTACCCAGTGCCACCGTGTGTCTCCTGTCGGACAGGAAGGAACTTATCAGCGCCCAAGCTTTGGATTGAATCCCACACTCCTTTAGACGGTCCATCAAAATACCATGATGGACCGTATCAAAGGCCGCCGACAGGTCTAACAGGATCAGTGCTGCCCTCCCTCCTTGGTCAACGGCTACTCTGATCTCTTCTGTTGCCTTAATAAGAGTGGACTCAGTGCTGTGGCCCCCTCTGAACCCATACTGGGAAGGGTCTAATGCTTGTGTTGCTGTTAAAAAGAACTAAGTTGGATATTAAGGACTTTTTCTATCAGTTTAGCTGGTAATGGGATGCGCGAAATCGGGCGGAAGTTGTTAGGATCTTTGGAGTCCAGGCTCGGTTTTTTCAGCAGGGGCAGTATGGAGGCCACTTTCCAACAACTGGGAAAGTGCCCCGTTTCACACATTCCCTCAAAAATGGCCGACAGAGACCGAGCAATGGGACCGGGGGCTAGTTGAGCTACTTGTACCGGACAAGGATCATGTGGAGATCCTGATTTGGCGGCCATGAGTAGCTTCTCCAAATTATCCGAAGATACTGGCCTAAAACTATCTAAGGTCTCAGTGGAGGTTTTTGGGGGTTGAGTTTCTCATTATCCTGGTCCAGCGTGACACTGGTCAAGCCACAAAAGGCTGAGAAGATGGTTTCCACTTTGTTAACAAAAAACTTAGCAATCTCTTCACAAAGATCTTGACTTGCTTCAACTATCGCTGGGCGTGGAGTGGCCAAACTAGAGACCGTTTTAAATAATTCTTTGGTCGAGTTTTCGCTAGATCTATGCGTGCCACATAGAACTCTTGTTTAGCTTGGTGGATAGATTGTTTGTATTTGAGAAGACTCATTTTATAAAGTATTTTATCTGATTCTTTATAGTCCTTTCTCCAATTTCGCTCAAGCCGTTTGCAGGTAAGTTTGTAATTTTTCAGAGCTTCAGTATACCATGGGGCTGATGGATGTAGTCTTTTTGGGAGGACAGATTTTTTTGGAGCTAATTTGTCACACGCCTTCTCAAGCCATTTTGTATAAATCATGGCGGCTTCTTCCACACTATCCGGCATCTGATTATCCGTGGCGGTAAGAAGCTCTTGTAGAGCCGTAGCTTCAATATTCTTCCAAGCCCTGGTAGTTATTCAACCTCTTGGATGAGCGCCATTTGTAGGTCGGATGTTGAATGATAGCTCAAATCGGGCAGCCGCAATGAGCTGCTTGCTTTCTGCAGTGGACAAAGGAATTCAGGCAAAGGGGTTAATATATACTAGAGAGTACCTAGAAGCTGGGAAGGAGAACAGGAAATAAGCGGAGGACTGAAGCAGGTAGGACCAGACAGTGATCAGTATACTGAACTGGGCAAGCTTCAAAAGAGAAATTGGGAAGTTAAGGCAAATAAAAACTACAACTATGAAGGAAAAAACGACATAAATTATAGTTTGTATGCTGCTTAGAACATAATCTTTTTCTGAGGTAAAAGAGCTTATCATAATACAAGGAGCAGTTAATCTCACTGAGTCTTAGTAGACACCCATCAACTCCTAAAGAAGAACAGCACTTGGTGAGCCTCTGTGCCCCCTGTGATCTCTTGCCTCAGAAGACCTTATGAAGAGGTCACAAGTCTTTAGCAATCATACTGCATGCCTCTGGAAAACAGTGAAGTTTTAAAGAGGTTTTATGTTGTTGATTTTTGTGATAAGACAGGGTCTAGCCACCGCATTAAAAGTTTCTTGAGGATCCCTTTGCACTCAAGGATGTACTGTAGTGCTGACAAGTCATAACTCAGGAAAAATCAATATACAGGTCGGTTTGCAAATGTGTCTGGATGACATTTCTCTACCACCTGTCCCCCTTGACCTGAGCGCCGCTTTTGACACGGTTAACTTTGACATTCATCTTAACAGGCTTAGGAATGCCGGTGTATCAGGTGGAGCCATCTCCTGGATTCAATCCTACCTGAATGGTAGAAAATTCCAGGTCTTTGCGGGAGAATCAATTTCAAGGTGTCTACCTCTCAGCTACGGAGTACCTCAGGGATTGTCCCTGAGCCCTACTCTGTTTAATGTGTACATGAGGCCGCTGGCTGATATTGTTCTGCCATATGGGATCAAAATTGTCACATATGCGGATGATACTCAGTTGGTAGTATCCCTAAACCATCCGCACAACTCTCCCTCTGATCTGGAATCCTGTCTGGAGAGGGTGGCAACCTGGATGCAACATTCGTGTCTCAGGCTCGATGGAGAAAAAACCGAAATAATGTGTCTGGGCAATCTGTCCAACGCTGATCTCAAACTGTCATGGCCAACCTGTCTTGGACCCACTCCGACCCCAAAGTCTAAGATCAAAAGTCTGGGCATCTGGCTTGACAAATCATTCAAATTTGACCAGCAAGCAGTGGAAGTGACAGGAGCCTGCTATGGTATCCTTAGAATGCTGCGGAAAGTTCTCCCCCTCCTCCCTATGGGGGCCAGGCGAATTATGGTCCAGGCCCTGGTCCTTTCGCGCCTGGATTATGGTAACTCCTTGTACCTGGGAGCACCTAAATCCACTACAAGGAAACTTCAAGTTGTTCAGAACTGTGCCGCTCGGCTGCTGCTTGGCATTTCTAGAACTCAATCGGCTAAGCCAGGTTTTAAGACCCTACACTGGCTGCCCATCCTGGAGAGGATTAAATTTAAATCCCTCTGCATAGCCCACAAGACCCCTATGGGGAAAGGCCCTTCTATTAACAGGTCCCTTATCACCTTCTATCATCCCAGGAAACTCCTCTGCTCTGAGAGCCTGAGTCTAGCCGCCATCCCTAAAATCCGAAGGATGCGGAGTGGGGGTAGTTCCTTCTCTTACAGTATAGCTAGGCTTTGGAATGCCCTTCCCCTGCACTTGCGCTCAGAGACTCACCATCTCACCTTTCGAAAGCGTCTCAAAACCTGGCTGTTCCAGAATATTAACTTGTGAGCCACCTTTCCCTCCCCCTATTCTGCTGCTAGCGCTGGGATGCCTCAGGGTAGCTATGCGCTTAAGAAGTGTTAATTAATTAATTATTTAACCTGTGCAACTGTAACTGTAACATCCCCTCTACCTTTCCCCTTGTTAGCTGTTCCCACGTATATTTTGCTTCTAACAAAAGGTTTGGGGGTCCCAGACTGACAGATCTACTTTAAACTGCACATTTTGGGCCTGATTACGATGTGAGTCGGAAAGCCCCCGTCCGCCTGTTAAAGTCCAATAAAAATATACACTGCAATTAGTGTTTTCTCGAACTATGTTAAAAAGGTGAGGGGGTAGAGACCTGTCATAGGGGATGACCTGACAGCTGTGTGTACTCTGGTGGATCAGCGAGTGAGTTTTAATGGGCTGTAGCGGAAAGAAAGGCCTATCATACTGCCTTATGGGTATCGTAGTTTTCCAGAATAGTTAAAGATGTAATAGGTAAGATCCTATTTTCCTCGGGTCATATGAAGTGAATAACGATATTGTCTAGGAGTAAGGTCAAGGTTTATTCACCTTTAATGAGCTGCAATGTTCAGATATGTGGAAATTGTTTGATATATGCTCATTTCTGAAACGAGGACCAGGGAATAGTGTTGTTCAATCCCTGGTCAAATGTCCTTAAGCGATACACCCATCTCTGTTCTTTCTCGTCCAGGATGCATTCTACATTCTCTTGAACAGTATCCAAAATCTCTAGGATGACTTAATGTAGGTCATTTATTGAGTGTTGTTCAGTGATATAGTGGCTGCTCATCTTGGTGGTTGATCTTTTGCATCAATATTGCTGCGATGCTTCCTTATCCGTTGTTTCACTTTGCGACAAGTCATACCAATGTACTTTAAATCACAGGGGCATGTGATCATGTAGATTGCGTGGTTTGAGTTGCAGTTTGTATGACGTCTAAAAGTCAAGTTCAAATCTCTGGTAAGTTGTGATGTCTTAGTGGGTTGAGCGAGATGACAGACTGAGCACGAACCGCGGGGATAGTGGCCTGTGATAGGGGTCAAGCCCCTGGTGGAAAGTATGGTTTCTCGTACTTTCTTTTTTTGTGGTGGTCTAGTAGGGACTAATAAGTCACGAAGATTTTTACTTCTTCTGCTGACGTATCTTGGTTTGGGCCACTGGAGAGTACCTGAATTGAGCATGCAGCAGTTTTTGTTAAAACTTGTTTCATCCGCTTGGTGCAGTTATTGTATGTGGTTACACACATGAGGACACCTTCGTCCTGATTTTTTGTGACGGTCTCTAAAAGGCTGTCTCGATTCTGATTGGAAGCTCTTTTTTGACATTTAGATAGTATTTTCTCTGGATAGTCTCTGTCTCCAAGTTTCATGCTGAGGACTTGTGCTAGTTGTTTGTAGTCCTTCCTTTCGCATCAATTCCTCTTTATACTGAGAAATTGACTAAAGGGGAGGTTTCCTCTCAGAGGACGAGGATGAAAACTATTGAAAGATAATAGACTGTTTTTTGCTTTTGGTTTGTAGTAGGTTTTAGTTTTTATACAACCTCTTCTGCAAAGATGGTGACATCCAAGAAGTCCAACATCGTACAGTTGGCTGTGTAAGTGAATTTCAAAAATTAATCACATCGGTTGAGCCAAGAATAGAATTCTGCTAAGCTCTCTTTTGTTCCTTTCCAGATCATAATGGCATCGTCTATGTATCTTTTCCAAAATAGAATCCTGCATCTGTAAGGGTTGAAATTGTTAAGGATATTTTGTTCTTCAAAAGTGCCTGACGTATAGCCCTGCCAGAATTGGGGCGAAAGTGCTGCCCATAGACGTCCTGTGAGTTTGTAAATATATGGTGCTTTCATATTCAAAGAAATTTTCTGTAAGTACGAGGCAACAGCATTCAAGAACAAAATGTCTGGGAATGTGAAAAGTCCAATTTTGTTTGAAAAAAATCTTTCGATTGTTTTCAGTGTAACGTCTTGGGGAAGGCTAGTGTAGAGGCTTTTGACATCTAAGCCAATTAATAGTTGTGTTTTGAGGTCATAATCAATATCTTTTAGTTGGTTCAGAAGGTCTCTGGTGTCCTGGAGATAGGTAGGTGTTTTCTCGCACAATGGGTCTGAGAAAGGAGTCTGTAAATTGTGACAGTGTTTCCAAGGTTAAGTTGATCCCTGACACAATTGGACACCCAGGAAGTGGGGTTCTATTTTTGTGCATTTTCGGTAATGAGTAGAAATATGGTGTTCTTGGGTCTTTTGCTCGTAAAAAATCTGACTCTTTCTTAGAAATCCATGAGTTTGTGTCTGCTTCTTCCACCATTATATTGATGATGTTTTTTAGTCTTGTGGTGGAGTCCGTAGGTAGAATTCTGTAGAATTTGTCATCGGCCAGAAGGTCCAGACATTGTTGATTATAATTTACTGGTGTTAGTAGCACTATGTCTCCCCCTTTGTCTGCTGATTTTATGATTAGATTGTTGTCATCCTTAAGTTGGTCCAGTGCTATATGTTCTTTCTTTGTTATGTTGACAAAAGGTTTGTTGGTGGTGTTCATGCACTCAATTTCTTTGAAAAAAGGCTTGCTCTAAGGCAAGGACCTTTACCAGAATGGAGGCGTGGGGAGGACAAAAAGTGGATTTTCTTCTGAGATCAGTATCTTCTTCTCATGGTGTTTCTGTCGTGTTCTGAAAGAATGCCTTAACTTATATGTTTCTGCAAAATTCAGCAATTTCACAGTGGAGCTTGAATTTGTCCACGGGTTGTGTAGGGACAAAGCCTAATCCTTTGTTCAGGAGTTTGAGTTGATCTTCTGTCAGATTGATGTCCGTCAGATTAAAGATGAATAATTCATGTGGCTTATTCCTTGTCGATACGGATCTTTGGACATACTCCTGGTTAGGACTCATTGTTCTCCCACCTTACTTCTTTTTTATTCTGATGTGAGGGGTTCTGGACTCTCCCTAAAAAGCAGGCCTGTGAGTTGAAAAATTGTTGTGGGGACCTTGTAGAAAGGGATTGATCCATCCTGTATATTGAGTTGCATATGGTTGGAAGAAGGGATGCGGTTGTTCTTCAAATTGTGACATTCTCCAATTGGGGTGTCGTCCCCTGGTGCGTCTCTTGCCTAGTCCTCTTCCTCGTTGATTATCTTCCCCACTACTCCAGTCTGAGTTGTCTGATATACTTCCTCCTGTGGAGTCATTGTCACTGCTGTTTGTTGGTGGTATATAGTCATCCTTGATGTATGGATACATCTTCTCTTGTGAGAACTGCTTTAGATCTTTACAAAGCTTTTGAATTTGGTTTTACGTAATGAATTCTTTTGTTTGATTCATTTCTTTATTAATTTCCTCCAATCTTTTTCTGTAGACAGATATTTGTACAGAAGTTTTCAATTTTGCCTCGCTGATTGGAATTTTGATGGTTAACGCCTCTGCTAATCTTGTTGCAGTTTTTATAATGAGGACTAGGTAGTCCCTTGTGCATTTCCACAAGATGGCTGCCCAGTCTTTTTTTAATGTAATGTCTTGCAGGAAGATTCGTGGAGCATTATGGACCCTTAAACCCTTTGGTGCAGCGTTGGTGTGAAGGTATCGGTCATAATCAGTCCTTTTATGACAGTTTTTATTTGTTCCTTTTTGTCATTGGTCAGAGAGTCCCAATCGTTGATTTGAGCAAGTGTTTGGGTGAGTTCTGTGTTCTGGAGAAGCAAAGGGCCCGAGAGAATGGCGTTAATTTCTTCGTCAGTGTAACTCAATCCTTGGTTTTCAGTCATGATTTTAAGCCTATTTTGAAGTGAAGTTAAATTCAAGCACTTGATCTTCTTTCAAGTTTTGTGTTAGAAAGATTCACTTGCAGAAACAGGGGATTGTTTCTCCTGTTGTGAATTATCTGCAAAGTACTCCATCTGTGCGCTGCTTATACATTTTAAAAAAAATCAGGGAGCGGGAGAGAGAAGCAAAGATTTAGCTTCCTGCATAGGTTAGTAAATAATCAAAATGAATGAATCACAGGGTTCGTCTATCAAGGGTCTCTTGGAAAAATTACGATGAAGACCCTCAGCCACACTTTCACAACAGCGGTATATCTTGGTTCTCCACTTATTTAGTTAAGTGAGATGAATCATCATCGGGTTTCCGTGCCTGAGAGTCCCATTCTCCAGGTGTTAATCGTCCTCCACCAGAAGGTAGACTGTCTAGTGTGTGACAGTTGTGAGATGGGAAGTGTGCAAAAAAGATGAATAAAATATTAAAATATCCTCTCTCCTGTGTAAATTGTCTTTATTTCCATAGAGGATGCATAAGGTTAAAAAAGGGTTGGCGGTGGTTATCTGGATAATTATGGATCTACTGCACCTTGTGAGAAGGCGGTCGACATGTTTCAGCCTATATCACCCCTTTAAGTCGGGAGGCTTTCTTCAGGACCAGAATAAACAACTGTCTCAATTGTAGAGGGGCTGTGTGTATGGTAAAGAAGGTAAGTGGATTCGCTCACCCTGATAGTTCAACGGATTATATTATATCTGTTGTAAAGCATGATGTTATAGGCCATATTTTGAAAATGATTCATCCCACTTAACTAAATAAGCTGAGAATCAAGATATACCGCTATCGTGAATATACAATCCTGCCAATGACAAAATGTCCCATTTCGGCATTTACAGACACAATGTTCCACCTCCTGAAATGCATTTGTGGTGGGTTACTGATATATATTTAAACCAATTAGTTAAGCTGTATGGGGCTTGCATGTGTTAGTGCACTGTCACCTGCGATTTCGGTGTGAAGACATTATAATGCTCATGTAATCAAGTATATGGCACGATGCTCACTTGGCCCTGGAGAGCCAATTGATAACAGCGCAACACGCATCTGCCCTTTGCTTTGTTAGGCATGGAATGCAGATTTTTAACTGCAAGCACAGCAACAGTGCTAGACTGTGAACCAAATCATGCAGGCTCAAAAATAATGAGCACATGCTTTACAATGGGTATGTTGAAACTTGTAAATGCCTGCTCATGGCATTGTGGCTATCTGCATTTAAGAAATGCATGAAAATCCCATATGTTCAAGAAAAGCATTCCTTGCTAACAGAAAAAACAACTAACCCTAACCTAAGGAAAACTGCAGTAGAATGTACTAATACTAGGGATGCGAGTATACTTTGATATTTGAACCCCCATAAATTGGGAAATTCCAAGGGAACTGGAGTTATGGCAACCTGCTTGCCATGGTAATTGCCCACGATTGTCGTTTTCCAGCAGGAAATGATACCAGTATTTAAGTTTGTGTTGTATCTGGTGTGAAAATACTGGAAATGTAGCAACCCTACATGTCCTGTTACCAATCAAAAAAGAAACTATTGGTAAATACAGGCAACTGGTAATTTGGTCCTATGGGTTTCTATGGCTTTAAGCACAACATTTATCTAAACCATAAAAATAATATATACGGTCTTGCATAATGGTATTTTGTAGCTAATTGTGGCTACTTACTGTATGGAATTCTAAAGCATACCTTTAATTGTATCACCAGAGAATAAAATATGAGTTGTGCTAATATAAATTCTACTTATTTTAAACAGAGTTGCTTGATATTTGTATTTTATTTATACAAAAATGCTAGCAACACATAGGAGTAAGGTTTGTAAGAATGTTCAGTCTCAGTAGATTTATGAGACTGGCAGGATGGTTTACTGTGAATTATATGGACAGATTCTCTATCCAGTCTACCCGTTACCAATTCAGTTAATTGTGCTGTGATTGGAAATACTGTTGAAGGGTTATTTTATTCAGTAGACCCCAGTGTCTGTCTGGATAATGAATTCAGAGAGATGTTCTTGTCTCTATCTGTTTTCTGCAAGAAGACACACAATGTGTTGGTTTCCATGAATTTAGATGTGTCTCTGATAGTTATTCAGAAAATCGACAAGACTGACATTGAGCTGCTAGCTATACATTTTCATGTTGGTACTTAACTTTTGAAGTCTATCAAAAGCAATGCTGAAAAAGATGTATTTCTTTTTGAGTAGAAAAGTGTTTATTTAGAGATTTCTAGTGAAAAGTTGATACAGATTAATCAGGTGTTTGTAATCTCATTGCTATGTACACATCTATCACTTTCTATGGAAATTTTTAAGTATATAATACTTTAATGTAGGTTATTTGTATTTTCAGACAATATATTTGTCCAGTCTAATGATTTTCTAGATTATCCAAGGTGACAATGCAAATATGTGTGATATGTGTCATAGGTGTATCATACTGTAAGCCAACTAGGAACCTACAATCAGCTACCTACAAAGTCACCCAGAAATGATTCTTCAGGGAATTAAAATATGACTTTAGATTGTTAGAAGCTGAGGGGATCAGACCATGGAAGGCCAGTGCTTTTTCTTATATCAGCACTAGGGATGTAGTGACCCATGTTGATAGGAGAGAAAGCAGCTGGTGCAGACCCTATCAATGCCTCCCTTGGGTCCATGGAGACAGACCCCAAAGAGTAGGAATAAGGAAGAAAAGACTCTCAACCGGCATTGCGCCACTGTGCTTTTGTGTACTTGAAATATGGCCAAGACAGCAGAACAAAGGGGAAGCTTGCTCTCCCGGCGCTGTTGTCACAACCATTTTTGCCACCTACTGTTATGTCACAGCAGGAAACAACCAGCTTCAATCCATGACTGAGGCTTTCAGTGAAATATTATATATATCATGCACCCTGTCTTATTTGACATTAAGGCCTACTCATGGGTGAATCAATAATATTTAAAAGGATGGTTTAAGCTTCTCAAAAGAAGTTATTTTGACTGGTTGAAATGTCAATTTTGAAACCGCACAGGTATGCTACAGTAGTATGTTTTGGACTATCAGTTTGGTGGTGGTGCAATGTGTGCTGCACTCCACTAGTGACATTCAACTTACAGACCCCGGTACACTTTGTACCATATGTGAGTGAATTACAGGCAAGTTAAATATGCTAATTAGGAGTACAGTCAGTTTCTACCTATTTTGGAAGTCAGAGCTCATGAACTGGGGCCTGCTTAGCAGAGTCGCAGTCCACAGAGTCAAATAAACAGCAGCACCAGCACAAACAACAATAGGGGTGATCATGTAAAAAGAGACAATTTCCTACAGCTGCACAGAGAAAAGTAGTCACTGTGCACAAATACGGTTTTGAAATGCAAATAATAAGTACATTAGGTTTTGGTATTCAATGTGGTCTTTGCTCTTAAGGTCTGTAACGAGTATTTGAACAAGGAAGAGAAGTGTTCCAAGCATAGATATTTGCATAAACATTGGGCATAATAAATGCAGTTTAAAACAGTGAGCATAATAAATTCTGGCATTCAGTATATCACATACTTTTTAATTCTAGAAAATATGTTGAACATATGACCTATATGGACAAAAGTTCAAGCACAGATGCTGATAAAAATTAAATCAAATTAAACAGGTTATATTTGCATTCTTTGTCAGCACAGATACACATTATCAACTTGTTTTTTCACATATGTTACTAACTCTCTGAACCACAGTATTAGTTAAATTTGTAACCTAAATGTCATCTATTAAAGTCAATAGAGCCATCATGAAACAGAGTTCTTCATACTATTCGATCAAACCACCCATCTTGAAACGGTGGACTACTAGTAACACAGAGCACTGCAAACACACGACATAGCTTCCAAAATGGAGTATTTAAAAACACAGAGATTTTGTGAAACACACAAGAACGCAACTGATTGAAACTGTAGGAAAGGGTACCATACCAAGTGCTAGTGATTAGATTTTTGTTTTTGAATAAGACGTTCGATTTCTTCTAATTTCATGATTGAGTAAAAGGATAAAACTATAATACCAATATTTAATTGTAGCGACATTGAGGCAGGATTTTACTATGCGGCAAGAGGAAGGTATTTAACTACACAAATAAGAGCTTAATTTATATGTTTTTGTAATGATGTTCAGAAATTAATATTTTAATTAAGTATGATGGTTAAAATGATTAATCCTTTCTCATGCTTTATTTTCCCATTTACATTTCTGTATTTGTTGATTTTCTATATTTGATAATCTGAGCGTGGCAATGAATTTTCTATTTCATTCGAAATTATTTTCTGTTTAGGGGTGTATTGTATTAAGCTATTCATTTTCATGAATTTAGACCGTGAACCAGACCTGGCATCAATGAGGTAGCTGCACACACCCTCAAGCCATGAAAAAGGGCTTTTTGTGTGTCATCCCTCTTTCCTGTTAGCCTGCCTCTCATGTCCTTTGCATGTCTAGAATGCAACGGGCTTTGGGTGCTGCTGTAAAATGCCCCACACCTCTGAGCCTGCTGTGCATGTCTGCATGGCGAAAAGCCAAGCACAGTGCGCTCTAGAGAGAGGACCTCACCTATCAATAGAAACAACAACCCCTGCCAACCTTTCAATTCAAATTCTGGTGGTACATCTAAAAGAAAATATCCATTATATGTGCATATATGGTTTAGAGTAATTTTATATTCCTTTAAATTCTTTATTTTTCTATACATATGCACACATTTAGTATCTTTTGCATCATAATGAGGCAGTACATCCTGAATGTTTCAAACACAGGTCTCGAAGTAAGCAGAAATTTTGTTTTTATATTAAAAAACATACTGACTCATCTTCAAACACACAGAACTCATACTCATTCATCCTTCCATCCAATCATTCTTCTACATGAAAGGTTTCACATGTCCCTAACAAAACAGGTCTTTGCACTTTCTCAATAGCTCTGTATATAACTTTATATATTTATTTAATACACGTTGCACATTGGCTGTATTGATTGTCAGAGTCTCATACTTTTTTTTTAAACACAGTACAGTTCTATTGATCTAATTCTTATTTACTGTGGCTTATTGCAATGTTATCAGCGTCCGTTTTGGCGTGAAACGCCTTCATCAGGAATGCCACATGTCCATAGGTCCCACTCGGTTTCCAGGAGATTTGCAAAAGCATAATGCAAAACCCTACTGAGTCGCACCACCAATTTCAATCATATGTGATATAACCTAAAAAGTTTAAAAAGGGGAAAACCACCTGACAAAAAGTCCTTCACCAGAGGGTGAAACCATGTCCCATGCATGGAGTAACCACAAGAGAATAGAAGATTGCCAGTGAAGTCACACAGTGGGTATAATCAATATATATAGTGACTTGTGTTATACATCACAGATGCGCAAAACCAAGCAAAGAATAAGTACGAAAACAAAATGTTCATATATATACCTACCAGCGAGGAATGGAATCTGTTATTCGAAGACTTTATAATATGGGAAGTTATTGTGTCAATTTCCAAAAGGAAAAATATCCAGACCACAAAGATGTTGCTGACTGCAAGGCATACCAGAATGAGAAAGAGAGAAAGAAAAACATCTTAATGACAGATAATAGTAATCTAAGTCTCAACAATTGTGGACTGCTGTAAACAGCACTCTACCTCTATACCTCCTCAAGTGTTCATAGAGAAGGTAAGATAGTCGTTTATAAACTGTAGTATAGTGTCTTAACATTAACAGCTATGCAATGAACCCATGGAGATAAATCAAGACAATACAGAGAAAGAATATCAATGTAACTGTGCTGTATTGCACAGTAACTTGCCGTCCCAAAATAGTACATCAATAAAATGCAATTCATAATTTAAAGCAGAGGAAAACCAGCTGCCTACTTTAACTTGGAGCCCCCAAGAGCTCATATCTGTGGTACAAATGCATCATGTAACCCTCAAGTCTATTTGGACCGCCGTCTAGTGTATGGAGACAAGGCAAATGCCCACCTAAGCGGTATGTGAAGTCAGTGGAGAGCCCCTAAATGGTCCACTGCAGTGTATTGGCTGCTTCGAACAAGCGTGTTAATGGAAGCCCATTTATTGGGTGCTTCCTACAAGCATGGTAATATAACCCAGCTATGGTCTGCAAAATAGCCATACTTAAATCAAATAAGATCAACATGCTGTACAGCAGCAAGGAAACTGGTCTACAAAGAATACGACTAAAACCTCAAAATTACGTACACTGCAAGAGAAATAACAGCAGGAGGGTCCCTCTTCCTTGACTCAACATCAAACGCCATGGCAAAACCACCCCGTCCATGTGCAGCACTTAACTGAGTGGCCACAGGAGTTTCTCCTTAAATACCGGAAGTGTGCCGGTTCATTAGATGGACTCCCAGGGAACCTTGTATCACTTCGGTGACCAACTTATAATGGTGTAAGGAATATCTGATGGTTTATGGAGACCGGCCATGTCAATAGATGAGATCTAAACAATGGCTCTGGTGTTGTCTCACCGTACAGAACATATCATGTTTAGAAATACTGGTATACTATTGGATCAGGCAAAGGATTGTATAAGTTGAATTCCTCATATCAGAACCAGAAGGAAAATACCAACCTCTCTTTGTCACTCTAAAGTAAAAGTGGTTAAAACCACAGCTGCCATATTAACAAGGCGTACAAATTACTGCTATTGCAAAATATCTCACTAAATACCACCAAAATAAGAGAATATACCACTACAGCAGCTATTTTGATAAAGAGAGCAAAAAGAATGCTACAAAACAGAACAGGTTGCCTAAAAATAGATGTATTTACAAGGACCTCACCTAGACTTGTAGTAGAAACACAAATGGATGCCAGGGTTTGAATATTTGTTGTTCAAATCAAGTGAGATACTGAGTTTATCTAACAAACAAGTCTTGAGGGGTGCCAGCGAGATGGCTACCTGTTGAAGGACTATATTTACCAGCTTCAGGTTTGGGGCAATTGCAGGTCATTAAAGAAAGGGACCAAGATTTATACATTTGTGGGCTGCACTCGTGAAGGGAGGACATCTGTAGAGGAGTGTGTATAGTTCCCTGCTAGTATATCAAGTTTACTGAAAAGTGATGACGACTTCAGGTGTACACCCGTGGATGGACTACATTTACATGCTGATAGGCCGGTGACATTGGAAAACATTAAATAAAGTGACCCAGTGTTGTAAATTCCAAACCAGTACTTCTGAAATCTAGAAACTTGTTGATGTGTATTAATATTTCCCTACTGTTGGATCTGGCCCTCTCTAAAATGTCAACCCCAAACACTTTGCCTATTCCTCCTATTTTAGCAGAATTCGTTTTTGTTGGCCTTAGGACTGTGTGCACTTTACCACTGTTAACCAGTACTAAAGTGCTTGTGCTTTCTCCTTAAAACATATTAGATGGGCTTATATCCAATTGGCACATTTAATTTACTTGTACGTCCCTAGTAAAGTGGCACTACCTGTGACCAGGGCCTGTAAATCAAATGCTACTAGTGGGCCTGAAGCATTGTTTGTGCCACCCACTAAACTAAAGTAGCATGTTAAATATGTCTCAGGTCTTCCATAGCAGCCTGTGTGTGCAGTTCTAAACGCCATTTTGACCTGGCAAAGTAAACCGTTTTTCACTACTCAAAGGCTTATCTCTCCCATAGTATAACATTGGAGTTGCCTTATTACATTTTCTAAGTGCAATTTCCAAATGGGAATAGAGTACCAGTTCATGTTTGGTGTCTCTGGAATTGGAATTTAAAATCCTAATTTATGGTGAAGTCGGATTTTAAATTGCAGTTTTGAAAATGGCACTTTTAGAAAGTTGGCTTTTTCTTGCCTTAGCTATTTGGTGCCTACAGCCTGTCTCTGGCTCACATGACTGGAATGTGGGTGACGGTTGGGCTTTGTGTATTGCTCCTAGACAGCCACACACAATGGGGAGCTTTGGTGTGACTGGATGGGCCATCACTGGCAGGGTGGGTGGGGGGAGTTGGCCCCAGCCCCACTTACACTTGAATAGGCTGTGTCTGTCTCCACACAAAGGCCTGCATAACCCCTGTAGTTAGTCTGCAGCATGGGCCAAGCAGGAAGGGCATCTGTGTACTTCAAAGGCATGCCTCTAGAAGGCTTGTAGATACTATGCCAGGAAGAAGGACTGCTGTGCTGCTATAAGGACTGCCACCTGCTGGACTGCTGCTCTAAAGGGACCGCTGCCCAGCTGTGCTGACATGCTGCCCTCTTGTCTGGGGAAGGAGAACTGGACCTGTAACTTCATCTTGAATCCAAGACCCCATAGTGACTCCAAGGGCCTCCTGATCTGAGTCTCAGGGACATAAAAGGCTCCCCAACATCCTGCACTAGCCCCTGGATCCAGCTCCAGTGAGTTTCTGACCCCCAAGTGGTGCCTCTCAGGTTCCTTGATGTGGCTCAAGGGTGCCAAAATCAACCTTTTGAGCTTTTCACGACCTTGAATGGGCCAGTTCGCACAGAGACCGCATAGCTCGCACTGCAAATCAGCGCAAAGCTCCATCAGCCTGACTTTGCACTGCAGCAGTGACTGCTCGCGGAGACTAACACCTTGACGCTCCAGTTACGCCTGCCGGTGCCTCTGGCCTGCTCCTGGCGCTTCGCCGACAGCCTCCTGCGATGCTCTCCCTGATCCTTGCAGCCATCTGCAATGTGAATAGGACACTTGGCACGAACTTGAGAAGGTAAAACTTCAGCAGGCCTAACCTGGTACCTGCATCGGACCTGCGCTCCATTGCGGTTGGTCTGATCTTTTGACTTTGACCCAGTCCAATGCACCAGATATCCCGAGTTGGCGCTTTGTGCTTTTTGGCACTATTTTCACTAGATTTTTTTTTAAACTCATATTTACCGTTCTAATAATTAGATTTTTGTTGTTTTAGTCATGTTATATTTATTCAATGTTGCTCTATTTTCCTAATTTGGTGTGGGACCTTTTTGTGTGGTGTTTTCACTGTTTTACTGATTGAAGTGTTGCACAAATACTTTACGCATTGCCTCTAACTTAAGCCTGACTGCTCAGTGCTAAACTATCAAGGGGTTGTGCCCAGATTAATTTGGGATTTGCTTGTGCCTTACCCTAACAAGGATTGTGGTTGTTGCTTGACCAGGGCTCACACCCCAGTCAACCAGTAACCCAATTTCTTACACCTACTCTCTAAATTTAGTTGCCTATACTTATAGATAACTCAGATGCTGTCCATGCATGACATTACAAACAAGGAGAAATAATGTATTAAGTCACGTAGGCTCCTTGCAATCTTTGGTAAGGAGTCACTGGAAAAAACAGCACCAATTTTCTAGTCTAAAAATGTAGCTCATGATGCATGTGAAAGACAGTAAAATTCCCGGTGGTCGAACTGTTGCTTTACTTTCCAGACTCTACCTTTAGTGAGTCATCCTAAAAGCAAAGTGCTTACCTCACCCCGCTATCAGAACTACAAAATGTCTGTGAACTGTTTATCTGTTTTATGGAAATCTAGAAAATGGTCTGTCTTTCTATTTTTCTTTCCAGGCTGATAAAGACATTGCACAGTGAAAAGAAAAGCAAAAATAATTCAGTAGGCATCTCTTGAGAAAAAACAGACTTTAAATTGGAAACTTGCGATTCTTGTGGTCAGCCTTTACTATGCCAAGTTGTCTTTTGGATTCCAAATAATGCCTTCAATTCGTAAACTCAGTTTGCCTAGCTTTGTCCAGATATCATGATATTCCTTTAAAAGCAATAATTTTACTGGAAAAGTGACGGGATGACCACTTGTATCGACAATGGTTAAAATTACCCTAGTTAGGGTGCCTGTAGAACTAGTTAGAATTAGCATCAATTTCATATAGTATTGGTGCTGTGCCAAAAGCCAAGTGCATCAGACCAGTAACTGCAATTTGCCATTGCTTATAAAGGAAATGTTTTTCAGGGATCAGAGTTTATCTAGGTCATTAGTGTGAAGAAACTAGGACTGAATATCAGCAGAAATTGCCGAAAACTAAAAACCATTGTACAACCATAATATTAGAGAGATGGGCCCATTTAGGTACTTAGCTTATGTTTTATACCAGGAACTCGCGACGAATAGCAAGACAAATAATTTCTACTCAGGACCAAAAATTAACTTTCATATTCTTGATGGATAATGTTTGAAAGTGGGTTACTGGTTCAGGGGGGTGAAATCCTACTCAAGCAGCAGCTACATGTTCTGTCAGGATGAAGTCACAAGCAAACCCCAAATTAACATGTGCTTAATCCTCCAGTAGTTTGGCACAAAGCAGTCAGGCTAAATTTAGAAGCAATGTGCAAAGTATTTATACAGCACTTGAAACAGTAATAAAGTGAAACACATCACAAGAAAAATCGTACACCAATTTAACCATGATAGAGTGTGGGCCAGATACAGGGACCTAGTTGGTCCTGCTGATTTGCCATGCATTGCAAGATCCCATGTCAAGGATGCATTGTATAGCAGTGGTTCTGAGGAGCTGCAGGGCTGTGATGTGGAGTCCTGCATCATCGTTGAGGATGTCGTTGACGAGGGTCTTGCAATGCATCGTGCAGGGGTGGTTCAGAGGAAACTGTGGGCTGTGATGCGAGGTCCTGCGTCTGAGGTCGTTCCAAAGCAGTTGTGAAAAGATTCTTTGCGCTGCATCGGTTCTGCTCACAGGACCACAGCTGGGCTGGCAGGGTCCCTTCAGGCCCACTTCCAAGTGTCCAGGACTGAGGAGGCACCACTTGGGGGGGCAAAACTCACATCAGACAGAGTCCAGGTGTTGGGTTCAAGGTAGTTGGAGCCTTTTCTGTCCCTGATGCTCTGATCGGGAGGCTAGTCAACTGGCCCTTGGAGTTACTCTAGTGTACCTGGGATAAATATGCAGGTCCAGTCCAGTCACTCAGGCAGCAAGGTAGTAGGGCAACAGAGTAGCAGCCCTTCTTGCAGAGCAGCACAGCAGTCCTTCTGAGTCTTCCATTGGTCCAGAGGTGTACTGAAGATTTAGGTCTAAAGGTCCATTATTTATACTTGGTGCCCACTTTGAAGTAGTAGGTTCTGTAGGTTTCCACCCCCAGAGGTGTTAGGAATTCCCTACCTCCTTCCCTCGCCCCTGCTTCTCTGGGGTCACAAAAGACTAGTGTCAGAATTCTTTGTGAGTGTACTGGGCAGAGCCTTTCTGAAGTGCAAGAGTGGTAGGTGGCATCACCTCCCCCTCATCAAGTCAGGGATGCCCCATCTTGCCAACATCTATTCCCCCTGTGTCTCACTGTCTGGGAGCAATACACAAAGACCAACTGTAAGCTACACCTAGTTATGTGACCTAGGATACAGACTGGAGGCACCAAATGGTTAGGACAAGAAAATGCCAACTTTCTAAAATAGCATTTTCAGAATTGTGACTTAAAATCTGACTTTACCATTAAAAAGGGGTTTAAATTACAATTCCTTAGACACCAAACTCAATATTCCTATCTGCTCCCAATTGAAAGTTAGCACTTACTAAATGTAATAAGGTAACCCAGTGTTATCCTATGGGAGAGGAAAGCCTTGCAGTAGTGGAAAATGAAATTCAGATGTTTCACTATCAGGACATCTAAAAGTTAAAAGTACATGTCCAGATTTTTAAATACACTGCACCCTGCCCTATGCTCTGTTTAGGGCCTATCCTAGGGGTATCTTACCTTTTTTTTAAAAGGAAGGATTAGGCATGGCATCAGGTTTATTTTGCCAGGTCGAAATGGCAGTTTGAATTACACACACAGGCTGCATTGACAGACTTCAGACATGTTTAAAGGGCTACTTAAGTGGGTGGCACAATCAGTGCTTCAGGCCCACTACTAGCATTTAATTCGCAAGCACGGGGTACATGACATGTAGTACCAGTTTGCTAGGGGCTTACAATTAAATTAAATGTGCTGATTGGGTATGCACCAATGTTACCATCTTTAAAGGAGAGAGCACACAGACTTCAGTACTGGTTAGCAGTGGTAAAGTGCCCCATGTCCTAAAGCCAAAAAAAAAGAGATCAGCAAAAATAGTAAGGTCAAATGTTTGGGGGAAGACCACCTTAAGACTGACAGATCTAACAAATATTAAAAGCTATTAAAGGAATACAAAGTTGTCTACACTGCTAATGACCTAGATATCCCAAATGTTGATTAAAAAATAGTCGGGTAGAACTGATGGTCTGCGGTAATAATGTACAGCCCAAAGACAATATCTTGTAACTCATAGCGACCAACTTTGAAGAGGAAAGCACCCTTATATTATTCCATTCTAATATGCACCAAATGTTTTTAATGACATATTTGAACTTTGTACCTAGTGCAGCAGGATAGTGGAAGGTATTAAGTGTGATTTACATCAAACCAAAAAAGCTAATACTGCTCAGATGTGATAGGAACAAGTGGAAAACAAACTCCAAAGAAAGTAAGGAGCAAGGTAGATAGAGATGGTTAGAGGTCTGGACAGATTGGAAGGAATTTATAAGAAGATAGTAGGCATCTATCATGCTTGTCTTTTCTCACTGTATTGATTAACAGCCAAGGAAAAAAATAAATACTATATTTGCATTGAGGCTAACAGTGAAACTGACCAATGGGAACAATTTTTTTACTCAACGAAGAGGCAGCCAGCATAACCTATACAATCATTAGCTGAGAGCCTCCATTCTATTTTTCTTGCTGCTCGCTGTTGAGTTTAAGTGCCTCATAATTCAATATTTTTTAACATATAATGTTTGTGGGTGTTTGGGACTGTTATCTTCAGCCCAAAATTTCAGTGCTGGTGAATGCCTTCCAGGCAAGATTCCCACAATATTTCTGCAATTGGTGCGGACGCCCTTTAATTTTCAGGAAACTTTTTGTAATAAAGGGTCTCTTTGCAGGATATCTCTTGGTTTTTTCACCTTAATACTTATTTACTTTCTTCAATAAGAGACTAGATTCCCCTCACCACGGTGTCAGATGACTTTGGCTCAGGTTTGTCAGCAGGAAGCAGTTGTAACATTATTGACTCCTTTACCGTGATCATAGGTTTGGTTTCAACCCTGTTGGAACTGTCCACCAATCATTCACTACTTCTTCCATCTTTCCCCAATCATTTACAGATTTTTGAAGGTCTTTATCAAAATTTACTTCTGAATCAGTCTTTAACCCTAAATGCCTGGGACATTGGGGTAGCCTGAGAGAATTCCAGACATTTTGTCAGAAGCTGCAGAATACATAGGCTTCAAGCACGTCAAAGGTCTATCGAGCAGTGGGGTCAATCTGGTCTAGCTGGTGTCTGGAAAAATCTGTTGGTCCTTTTTCAGCAGATATAACCTTGGTGGTAAATTTTAGCCTCACTAGGTAGTCAGGGGAAATCTTACAGAACTGTGAATTCTTACTGTTCCACATTTTTCTCAGACCATATAAGAGTTAACTGAAAACTGATTGGAGAACAAGCTTTGGTGCGTCGACTTTTGAAGGGTGTATGTTTCTCTAATTCTCCTGTTGCCAAATACAATTCTCTATGAGATGAAAATACAGTCAAATTATGTTGTGTTCTACTAAACACCACCCAGATCTAAAATTGGATATTTGAAACAGACAGAATACTCATTCTGGAGACTGTTAATGTTACGAGAAGAACAAAATCCAATAGGTCTACTGTTTTTTAACCGTACCTCCCAAATGATCCAAAAGTGTGTATGGGCTCCTTTCTGATAAAATATGAGAAAAATAATGAATATTTAAGAATGTCCTATGCTTCCCCTTGGTTGATTATATGAAAAAAAACTAAAACAAACTGATGTCAGCTCCTACTTTGACCCATTGGGTCAGATGGGTTGTGTCCCTGGCTGGTATTGATATTTTTTCTTTGGTACTCATTCCACAAGGGATATAATGGCTTCAAAAGCCTTTTAGGCAGGCTCTAGGCTGGAGGACGCTATTAGATCTGCTGATTGGTCAAACGATTCAATTGTACATACATTTTTTGTAAGCCAATTTCTCATGTGGCTTTTGAAGTAATTGATATCCTTTAGACAAGCATAATAGGAGCCTTCGGTCTTCTCATAAAATGTAGATTTTCTGAGTTAGCAATGAATGGATCCTACATGTTTGGTTTGCACTCATGGAACCATATTAGTTAAGGCATCTTCAAGCTCCTCCTTCAGCTCCTGATTGAAATTGTGGCTTAATGGTATTATGTTAGGTTTTATTCTGCAACAAAGGATGGATAAATTAGACACTAGTAGACACTACAAGAACAATGTAAAAGTTAGCACAGTGCTAAGCAAGCATTAGTAAATGCATTAGGTTTTGCCTATATGATTAATAATAAGCTTTTTTTGTTGTTGTAAGTTGTAGCTTGCTGAGTAGTTGTACAATATAAGTTACAGAAAGTCTGTTAAAG
The DNA here is from genome assembly GCA_963921515.1 of Calotriton arnoldi. NCBI lineage: Eukaryota > Metazoa > Chordata > Amphibia > Caudata > Salamandridae > Calotriton > Calotriton arnoldi. The sequence continues at coordinate 318,315 of CAWUFW010002155.1, read as the reverse complement.
TGTTATGACTTGTTTATGTACAAAAAGGCAATATATTGTGCTGTTACTACTGCTATTATAAAGTGGGGAGATGAGGTAAATGGTGGAGGACAAAGATAAAAAAAAGTGGTGGAGCTATGGGGAGAATAAGTAAAGGGTGAATGAAAAACTATACAAGTACACCGTAAGCGCTGTTTTTGCAAATCCAAAAAAACAAGATTACGAAAAGTAGATGAAAAGGGGTTGTTTGGTTATTGTCTATTGTTAAAATAAACACATGAAAATTAACTTTAAGTTTTTCAAATGAGCATTTGAGCAGCTGTGCAATATAAATGAAAGTAACACGCTGAGAGTGAGATTATTGGTTTATTGAGAGAGGCAACACACAAAAGGTATTGAAGGGCGGAATTGTTATGAATAATAGACCGTTAGAATATGTAAAAGAGTTCACTTATCTGGGGGTTAACATCCAAAATAATCTGAAATGGAATCATCAGATAGAATTGGCATCCCTTAAGCATAGACAACTAGCGGGGCGGTTCAACTTGAATATAATAAATCATACACAAAACCCATAAGTCCAGCCCTGGAGATTTACAACACAAAAGTTATTAGTTCAGCCCTTTATGGTTCGGAGCTGTGGGGTTGTGAAAATCTGGTGGTGCTTACATCCTCTGAAAATAGATTCTTGAGGAATATTATTAAACTACCCCAAAGCACTCCAATGTGCCCATTATTGAATGATATGGGGAGAAAACCGATTGCAGCTCTAGCGAAATTGCGTCCTCTACTATATTGGCGTACAGTATGGAGTGTATCAGAACTTGTAGGTTATGCAGCAGGGTTTCTGGATATAATTAGAGCCGACACCTTTCACTCAATAAAGTGGCTACGGACAGTTAGAGATATTTTATTTAATATTGGCATGATCCAGTTGTGGAATGATCCAGAAAATTCTGTCTTCCCTTCAAAAAAATGTATGAAGGAGTTATATTGGGAATGGGTCTATTTTAATGTTTTTAGATCCAGTGATTCTTCCACTTTGACTGGTTCCTTTTTGGAATTTAAAGCTACCCGAGGATGGAGTCCTATTGGGACCTCATTACAAAGCCATTGGACCGGAAATTGTATTTCCAGTTTAGGGTAGGTTCCCTACCCTTGAGAGCTTTTACTGCGGGATGGAATGTATCTGGTGATAAAACTTGTCCATTTTGCAAAGATAGTGTTGAGTCTCTGACGCATTTATTATTTGTCTGTGTCAGATATGAAAGACCACGCCGTGTTTGGTTACGGCCAATCTGTAAGCTCATAGGTACAAGAAGGGCGCAGGAGGCTGAAAGAATATTGCGCTCGGATACTACAGCACCTGTTGTCATAGCAATGGCGAAATACCTAGGATGGTCGTGGGCTCTAAGATCAAATCACCTACGAAATGCATAAGCTAGCTATATTAAGAGCTGCCCTGTAAGTCTTGTAATCATAAATATTTCTGAAGGAAGGTCCTTTTAATGTATTATTAAATGTACATGTTATATGTTTTAAAAGTTGGTTTTAACATATTACTTTTTACAACATTGTATATATTTTAAAATATTCTTTTTAGGTCATGTATTTTATGATGGATGGTTCCTATATGCTTTTATGACTTAATTTGTCGAATAAAGCTATTTGAAACTGAAACTGAAACTGAGAGAGGCAAGTTTTTTTTTTTTTACAGATTTCTCTTACAATTTTTTTTGTAATTTTGCACTGCACATTTTGATTATTACTGCAAAAAAACTTAAACATGAACATAAACTCTGAAACAATATTGAGCATATAGTAAATATTTGCGCTTGCATTCTCGTTGTGTTACTTATGGTTTACAATTTTTCTTTATTTAAACAGTACACTGTGACACTTTCAATTATGGTGCTATATAGTTTGAAGTTTGAATGTTGTAACAAATACTGTATTTTTTTCAAGGCATTTGTTATAATAAGTCCCGGTACCACTGCACCATTGAAATCATGACCCTAGTGCCTGCTAGATAACTGCACTTTGCCTGTTTTAAGAATGTGCAATTAGTGTACTTTATATTATATAACAACAAAAATACAGGAGGCTGCTTAAATTACTTTGAACAACTCAAACCCTTCTTAGCATTTATTAAGATTAGGAAATAACTCCTGCTTCAGTTTACAGAGTCGCTCAATTACCACGTTGCTTATTCATATGGACAGCGGAAAATACAGCACGCGATATAACATGTTTTTGGTGCTAGAACAATAAAATCTGGGCAGTAAAGACCAGTCTGAAAAAAGCCAGTCTTACCACCTACCTGCTTACTAAGCTAAAGTGGAGAACTCACTCCAAAGAAGAAAAAAATGTTTTTAGATTTAAAAGTATTATGAAATAATAGATGCCTTCTATAAAAAGAACAGCAGCACAAATCCCATACAGCCACTAAACACGATTGCTCACAAAGACAAGCTTTGACGCAATGTGACAACAATGGCCAGCAGCTGGAATTTTTAAATTCACTACTCTTGAAACTATACAGCCTCCCTTCCCGGCCAGTAGAAGGAACAGGCTGCAATCACAAAACTTGAGGAATACTTTTAGAACAGGCACATGACCGTATGTTCAATCTAAGGCTCTGAGGCAGTTGTTATACTGAAACTGTTCCAACGGATAAAGGAGGTTAACACATCCCTTCAGAGCACCAAGGAGCGTGCTAACGTAAAGCACTGCAACCACTTTGTTCTGGTTTATGCTACATACAGCGCCAACAACAAACACATGACACAGGAAAAATAAACAATATTATTAGCAACAACACACATGGCACAGAAAGAAAAATGCAATTTTATTAGTCAAACAATATTATAAAGAATGTGAAAATTAGTTAAAAGTTCCACCCACTAAAGCAAAGTTAAACAAGCATGTTTTAAATGTGTGCAGCCTGGAGAAGATAAGTATCGGTAAACAGTTAAAGCTGTGCATCCTTAATGTAAGGAAATAAGTTTCACCACTTTTTACCCGGTGCCAAGTCACCTGCTGCACCATTTAAATCAAGACCCTTTTAATTGCAAGGTAACTGAAATTGTGACTGCCTGTTTAGTAGTGAAATATAGCAATATTAGGTGTGTAGAGGATTTCTGACAACTTTTGGGCCTGGTGCCACTGCACCTGCTGCACCATTCAAAACATGACCCTATTACCTGCAAGATAACTGCTCTTGTGACTGCCTGTTTAGTAGTAAAATATAGCAATATTTGGTGTTTAGAGGGGTTCCTAGAGCTTTGGGTCTCAGTGTAACTGTACCTGCTGCACCATTGAAATCATGACCCTGGTTCATGCAAGGTAACTGCACTTGTGACTACCTGTTTAGTAGTTAAATATAGCAGTATTTGGTGTTTAGAGGAGTTCAGACAACCTTTGAACCCGGTGCTGCACCATTACAATCATGACCCTATTGCCTGCAAGGTAACTGCACTTGAGACTGTCTGTTTTGTAATAAAATGTAGCCATAATCTGTGTTTAGTGGGGTCCCTAGAGCTTTTGGCCCCAGTGCCACTGCACCTGCTGCACCATTTAAATCAAGCCCCTTTTAACTGCAAGCTAACTACAATTGTGACTGCCTGTGTAGTAGTAAAATATAGCAATATTAGGTGTTTAGAGGGAAAGATAACAAAATGTAAGCTGTAAATGGTATGCAGCGTTGACCAAAAGAAAAAATGTTCAAACCGCGGATGGTAATGAGTAGTTAGGCCACGGGAAACTGATACGAGAGACACAGAAGGGAGAACAGGCTATAACCAATAACAAGTATTTGCAATGCAATCGGTCTCGCCTTTGGGACCTTATATATATTTAGCTATGCAGCACATTAGCCTGGGTGCTGAAACATCTACTGTTGTTTAACATGGAGGGAAAGTAAGCACCAAACTGCGTGACACGCCAGGTATGGGAACACTTGGAGAGAAATATTGCCTTTCAGCTGGAAATTGTATAGTCCAAAGCTATGTTTTTAATATAAAATCAGGGCCTTCGGTGGTCATATCACTGAAAATACAAGATTTGAAAAAATTATTATTGTCTATGGGTGTTCGTGGAAGACAATTTCTAAGGACTGGAATCTAGAGAATGCTAAAGTGGTTCTGGTATTTTACTGACCTCTGCTGGTTGTTTTCTATCAAGAAAGTTAAATAGAGTAAGTTGCCAGAAAAATAAAAAAAAGTCCCTCAGCAGAAAGCAATTCCGGTATTTTACTGGCCTCTACTGGTCGTTTTCTATCAAGGCAGTTAAATAGAGGCAGTTGAACAAGCAGAAAGTAATTCTGGTATTTTACTGACCTCTACTGGTCGTTTTCTATCAGGACAGCTAAATAGAGGCAGTTGAACAGAAAAAAGTAATCCCTAAGCGGAAGCAGACAAGTCCTAGGGCTGATCTCCAGAGCCCACAAAGTACATACACATATAAGTATATACTAAAGTATATACAAGAGGTCTCGAATGCTCGACCTATAAAAGAGGAAAGTAAACTGGCAAGCATACGTACTAATAAAAAGTAATGGCAGGATGCAAGTCCCTTTTATGATATATTAAAAACAATAGATTTCAGAAGCGCTTTGCAGGCGAAACCTAAAAAGGGAACACATCTGTGTGCTTTTTTTTGCACTGAACTCATTTGGGCCTGACATATATAACACTTGCTGAATAAAGTCCTTGTTAATATCACTAGCATTTATATACTGTTTACAGTGTATGCAACACTGAAAACATGCAGACATTTTACATGCTAAACACAGTGTTTTACATGGCAAAGTTCCCTCCAGGTCACAGATCTGGTAGTAATGAAAAACTGACATTGAAATGGGTCCCTGGAAGGCACTATATTCATATCCTTAACTTTACTGGCAAAAACATTTATCCAGGTTCTGAACAATGAATGCCAAATATGTTAAGGTAATCCACGTGAGCAATTTAGGTCCTATTTATAGGTCTCATGTTTTACATTCCGTAAGAGTGTTAGCTATTTCTAACATGATGTATTTTTTTGTGTGCAGCTTATTACTCTTTTAAAGTGCATACTTTGTACTGAGTCACCCTCTAGCTGTTTTTAATGGGCTACGGTTCAGAGCTCATGAGTTAAGGCTGAAGGCAGTGTGAGTTTCTCACAGTGGCTGTCCATGGGTCAGAAAGGGGTTCAAAATACAGTGTCATCCAATCCTTGGCCTCACTTCAGAGAGCACAGAGCAATGGTCACTTATTGCAGTTGCAATTGTGATTCTGTGCAACCGTGTATGAAGGAGGTACCCCTTTAACAGGCCTCAGTAATGTTTAATTCAGTGTCACAATTTCTTGTTTGACACAATTGCAATATACATTTTTTTACAAATAAATCGTTGTTACACACATCTTAAACGGCTAACAACCACTGGCAAAGCCAATAGTCTTGGCTGTTTTTAGGTGTATGTCAGTTGTTATATATCTAGATGCAATAACCGAAGGCTCAGAGAGGAACCAAAATACAGTGAGGTGCCACACTATCGGAATAAAATAAATTTTGTTTACCTGTTTAAGTTACAGCCTTATTACATAGCCCACGCCCCTACTAGAGACCCTCCAACATTTTTCATCCCAAAGCCTTGGGTAAACACTATTGCCTTAGTCATTTTCTATTTTTGCGTCATTGTCAAAACCGTAAGTAAAACCACAGAACTCCTACTATGAATGGTATTTGGGCCAGAGTGATTTTGTGCTCAGTTCAAAAACAAAATCAAAATAAACTTTATTCGGTTTCACATCGATAAAACCATAAACGTTGCAGAGCATCCAAATTACATTAAAAACATAAATCCCTGAAATAACAGGCCGAGTAAAACATAATTAAAATGCATAGCACCACCTTCCATAATTAAATCTGACAGTAAAGTGCAAAATATAGGATCAAGCAGTGTCCCCCTTAAATCAGCACAACCCTGCAATGTTATCCTTATCCTCGTAAGCATTTGTCTCCTCAGTGGGGACTAAAATCATTAATCTAGGTAGCTATTTATCAAGACAAGCCCTGGTCTTCACTGTGGATTTCAGGTAGCCAACAATAAAGAAAATACAATCATCCTTCAGAAGTTGGAGGTACAGGAGAGCTGGACGAGCCTGGTTAAAATTCATCATTTTTAAAATGGGAACTAAAAAATACTTCCGAGGCACCTCATAAAATTTGCAGAAAAGCATAAAATGTAGCAGATCCTGTGGAGACTCTCCGTCGCAGCCACAGGATGCTAACAGCTGACCTCTACTGCACCCTCTTGGAATAGCAAGCATGAGGTGAAAAAGATCCAGGCGAAACCTGGACAATAAAAAACGCTCGTAAGTAGATAAAAACCCCAGAAGATAAGGCTCAGCAGATGGAGTTGTCTTTAACATTAAAAATTTGCGGACGCTAGGTTTCCGCAATTCCTGCTCATCCCTTTCCATTTTCCTTAAACTAGTGAAGGATTCCCTAAGTATCCCCAGGTCCTTTTTTGCAATTGATTCGGAATTGGTAAATAAATCAGCGCGCCCTAACTCTTCAAAGCTTCTCTTCACATATCTAAGCCAAGGTATTTGGAGCGCGTTGTCAAGGGTCATACACTCTTTTAGAATCAAATGGCTAAGAGTTAATTCTTTGTTCAGCCAACAATTTAGCCAGAACACAAGGGGGCGCAGTGCCAAGATGTCACTTATATTGGGCACCCCCAATTCCTTGTGGACCACCAAGTTAGACAAACCACACGGAACACCCAACAGGCGCTTTAAAAAATTGTTCGCCACCACCTGAAGTGCATCTGTGGCAGTATGCCCCCAAATTTCGCTTCCGTAACAGGCTATGGCTACACTTTTTGCTTGGTAAACTTTCAGCATAGCAGCAATAGGTCTCTTACCTAATTTAGAGGCAAAATTAAAAATGGCCGCATTCACCCGAACCAAATCCCCCCTTTTCCTGTGTTTAAGTGGGCCCCCATTTTATTTGATCATCCAGTAAGACCCCCAGGTATGAAAAAACATCTGTACGGGGGATTTTTTGGGGCGAGTCCCCACCTGTATTATGTAGGATTTCGAGTTATTAATGGATAAATCTCGTTCCGACATAAAGTTTGAAAAGGCATCTAGCAGAGATTGAAGACCCCTAGCAGTCCTAGATATAAGAACTGCGTCGTCCGCGTATAGTAGGATGGGGAGACCACGTCGTCCTGCATACGGGTAATCTACCCCTGTAGCTATTAAAGCTCTATCTAGGTCATTGATGTAGAGATTAAACAGAAATGGGGCTAGGATGCAACCTTGACGTACACCCCTCTTTATATCAAAGTCCCCTGAAACGTGGAGGTCCTGGGAGAATCTAACATTGGCCTTAGTTGCCCTATGAAGGTCCTCGAGAAAATTAACAATGTTACTGTCTACCCCCATGTCCCTCATGGACTGCCACAGTTTTGCCCTGTTCACGCAATCAAATGCGGAAGACAAGTCCATGAAGGCTAGGTAGACAGTACCAGGACGTGCAACCGTATACTTGCTGAGTAACATGGTTAAGTTAAGGCACTGGGCCACGGTTGACCGACCCGGGCGAAATCCAAATTGGACATCGGAGATTATATTGTGATCCTCAGCCCAAGTGGACAATCGTTCCAGTAATACGCGTACCACAACCTTAACCACTGAGTCCAAGAGTGAGATCGGCCTATGCGAGCAGTGCGTGCTGTTACGATCACCCTTCTTGAAGACGGGTACTATAGTCGAGGTGGCCCAGGACTTTACCTGTTTAAGTTACAGCCTTAATTACATAGTCCACGCCTCTACTAGAGACCCTCCAACATTTTTCATCCCAAAGCCTTGGGTAAACACTATTGCCTTAGTCATTTTCTATTTTTGCGTCATTGTCAAAACCGTAAGTAAAACCTCAGAACGCCTACTATGAATGGTATTTGGGCCAGAGTGATTTTGTGCTCAGTTAAATTCTTATACCAAAATAAAAATGAGGGCCTTTGCTACCGGGGCTCGATGGGGAATTCACCAGCAGCCCTTTCAAACATGCTCAAACCAGCCTTGCTTCCTTCGCCTCTTCAGTCTTTCATTCTATTTCCATCTATCCATTCTCTCTCTTCTGCTGTCCTCTCTCTTCTCCCTCTCTTATCGCTTTCTCTCTACCTTACTCCTCCCTCCCTCTTTTTCCCACTCCCTTAAAGCCTCCACATGCCTGCTGCAATTAACCTCCGGAAGCTGGGGAAAGTCACAAAGGCATCTGGAGCAGTCTCAGCTTTCAAAACCGGCCTCCAAGGGCTCCATCCCACATTGGAAATGCCTAGTAGAATAAAAGGCATGTCTTGTTTTACTGCTACAATACCATTTTAGAAAGTCTGACTCTCATTTAATAGACTTTTAAAGTGGCTCTTCTTTATTATCAAGGGTGAATTCAGTATTATGCTTATTATCCCTCCAAGCAGCAGAACACAAAAAACACGATAACTGTGGCCAACGAGTCAAGCCCACTGAAAGTGCAAACAACAGGGTCTGTAAAGCTGGGCATTTCTTTGCATACCTTGAAACCCATAACAGATAAAAGAGGGGCGTTCTTTTAGAGGAAATCCTAGGTGCACTTCTGTGTCTACTTCACTTCAGTTTTAAGCAGGTAAAATCAAATAAAGCCATCGCGGAATCTGAATAATTAATTTAAAGTAAAAACTTACCTGGAGTGTCCTCCCGCGTCGCGCTCGGTCTCTGTCCTTCCTGGTCCCAGCAAGTGCTGGGGCCACGTCATGGGCTCCCTGCAATCCCTGCGCTGCCCTCACGTGAGAGCAGCGCGGAGATTGATCTGAGCAGGCAGGAAAGACGCCCTGCTCAGACCAGGGAGTCTGTGGGGTTTCTCCAGTCTGGCTGCTCAATGCAGCTGGGCTGGAGAAAACCTAAGTGCGCATGTGTGTTTTGGTCGGCCTGAGACGGCCGGCGAAAACACATATGCGCACTTTGGAAGTGGAGTGCACGTCCCACTCCTCCTCCCAATGGCCCGCCCTTCCCTTCGCAAGCTGGCTCAGAGGCACAAAATGAAAAATAAAATGATGACATTGTTTTATTTTTCATTTTCTGGCTCTGAGCCAGGCAGTGGGGCGGCGCTCCTCCTCCAGTGCGGAGGAGCCGCTGCTGATGACGGTGATGGAGTACGGTTAGCCAGCAGAGAAGACCTGTCTATTGCAGCAACATCTAAATACAGCGGGCAGACAGCCATTAACTTGACCGAGTACTTGGGACCCTGGCCATGGTGGGCCGGCAGGAGTCCCGCCAAGATCTAAATCAGGCCATAAGTGTGTAAAAGAAAGACCCTTACATATTCTGATTTGCAATACTGCATTTAAAGTGCTTTATTGAAACTTTTATTAAAAACATTACAATGCTTTTATTAATGATTGCATAGGTATGATTTTACTGGTTTTTAATGGTGATCCCTTTACAAAGCCAATAGGTTTGCCTTATATATTGACGTGGTGACCAGTTGACAAAGCCAATAAGCCTACTTTATTTAAAATGACACTCCCTTATTCTTTAATTTGCATCTGGTGAAGGTGGGTGTAGTGTGATTATGGGGGTTATGACACATTAAGTGTCAAATGTTATTTGAGAATGTCAAAGGTATTGCCATCTGCCTGATGTATATATTTGTAAATTAATGTGTAGTATATAGTAGTGTGTGTATAATAAATGTGCTTTTCTTTTTCTAAGAAAAAGCACTGACTGGACAATGATTTAATGAGTACTGTTGCGTGTCAGCGGATGGAAATTACTAGCCCACTCCACCTCCCCTGAGTAAGCCTTGGACTGTTCTGCTTCAATATCATGAGAGAATGAAGGGCTGAAATGGAGTTCTTGTTCGCATTAAGGAGATAGTTGTGGACCTATACCCTGTGCAGGACTCACATTCTTCACAACTAATAACTCAATTTCTTACAAAGATATACTATATAAGAGCCTACTCTTGTTGTACGATAATCAATTCAGACAGAGCAACCTGCTCAGGGCCTGCTCAGATCTTGGCTTCTCAGAAACTCACAAAGACCTACTTTAGCCTTCATTAGCACCTTCCCCTATCCACTTCGTTGGAAATCAATAATCTAACGTTTCAGAATCCTGCAGCACCAGGTCCACTTTAACTAGTATCACAAATAATGGTAATCACCTATCAAAGCTACAAACAATTCAGCACAGAGGAACTCTTCCGATTGACAGCCTAAAAAGGGTAATCAATCAGGAATGGCACTTCAATATGTTCCTGGCTGGAAATACAATTCACATTTTATGGTTCTTGCATATGAGGGAGTCAGCTGCACACTTAGCCAGCAATTAATGACTGCCTCCCAGCAGTATTGATTTTTTCTCTGACATTAGATGGGCCTGGTACCTCCTTATACACCAGCCTATGCTTACCTATGATCTCCCATGCAGTCTGTACCTGGCGGCCCTCACAGGGCAGCACCTGCAGCACATTCACAGCGATGTTGTAAGTGCGCCACTTAAATCACAAAAAACCCAGAGGATGGGCTGGAGAAGAGGGGGGTGAAAGGTCAATATTTTTCCTTTCTGTATCTCTAGACATGCTAACTTGCTGATGCTGGCACTGTTCTGGTAAATTGGTCCTTTTAGCAAGCTGGTATTACAAGTAGTGTTAATTTTATCCCATTAACAGCTCTTGGTTCTACTTGGACCTCCTGCAAATGCTGGTGACTGCCACTTCATCTATAGCTGAGATACTCACATTTACAAAAAAAGGGTTTCAGATTGTTTCAATTTAGCACTCTAGAATAAATCACTGCTCTCACCGACCTTTATTAAAATTAGCAAACCACACCCTTTCTGCAGTGACAATTTTTTAAATAGTTGAGCAAGCCAGTTGTCTTGTTTCCTCCTATAAAACATTATTATTTTTACAGAAGATTATGGTCTTTCAAGCAATACACAAGAAAGGTTGTTGCACAGTGTGTATCCTGAAATACTTTAAGGTGCTCTCAAATGTCGTGATCAGGGAAAAGGAGACACAGTGGAGAGAAGTAATGGCCTAGGGTCACCCTGTTTGCCCAAGGTTGGAAACTGGGACTGAAACCTATTTGGATTTTGGATGGATATTCTATTCTTTTCCCCTTCTGCCCTGTTGAAAATGTTATTAGTGACCCAAGAGGCAAGTCAGTCTAATGCATCCTATACAAGGCCTTTACTGTTGTCATAGATAGAGCAACATTATGTGCTATTAAACCATATACAAAAGGTTTTTGTACAATGCACACCCTGAACTAAATTATTTCAATTTGATCTCAAATGTGATGATCACTGAAAAAGAGGCATAATAAAAAAAAAAAGGAATTGCCCTGGTTCACACAGTTTGGTCAGGCTGGGAAGTTGTGATTGAACCCAGGGTCTCTGGGTCAGGACCCCACAACTAGTTTTACCCTGGGTTCAATAAAAGCTTCTAGCTGACCTGGGCATGTCATGCAAGGGCATTCAAATTATTCTTAGTTTTTTCATGAGATGGGGAAATATCCCTCTTCATTTAACAGGCACACTTTGGCTAGAAACAGTGCAAGCATCCCTCCTTCTGAGGTCAGGTACACTTAGGGTAGCATCAGCAAAAACAGGTACAAATCAGGCAACAGCAGTGCAAGGTTTAGTTCCTCATAGAATATGGACAGCATGATAATAGCGAAGCAAGCCGCCCTCTCTCACAAAAGGCGATAAGTGCAATCTTTCTTCCTTCAAAAAAAGATACAGCTTGGCAGAGTTGTACAAACGTTCATCGCTAGCAGAACATGAACAGTTAAGGCATGAATGACATGTAGGTTACAGACAGACAGATGTCTGGAACAGGTGCTTAACTCACTAATAGGAATGTATAGGTGGGTTAGTAAGTGAATAGGATCTCTGACACCTTTCTCACTAAGGTGATTTTCCAGGCCAGCACCCTGAAAATCCTGCTGCTATTACTCGAAGATCTGTTTTTATTCAGACTTTGTGTTTTCAGTATTGAAAAATAGCAGTAATGTAGTAGGTCATTGCTTTTTGGAGCAGCCTTGCCACAGCCTAAGTAACTATGCTATACACAGGCATACATGTCAACCTCTTCGAAAAAAGTTTTGAATGTGCGTGCATCAGGCTGTGTGCAATCACAGCTGCACCTGTTCAAAATGTTGCCGGCCGCCAGTGGCCTAGAGGACGATATTTATGTGGGAAGGAATCCATCACCTCTCCGCCCACACTTTGACCATTTTACCTTAAAAGTGGGCAATTGCCCCTTATCCAGTCTACAACAGCTGTCCAGAGAAGACAGCAGCAAACATGCAGCCCTTAAGTCTTATTTTTTCCTAACCCATTTATGTATTTCTTTTTGGAAATCATCACTTTATATTTCACAAAATTATATTTTTCGTAATGATGTACCTGTGCAAAGCATATGCTCTCAAAAGGAAGCCCAGAGTTAAAGGAAATAAAATGGGGGTGGGCAGCGAGAAAGCGGGAGAGAGAGTTCTTGTGTCCGCATGTGTGCTTGTAGCAGCTGGTGAGGATTTTGAGATGTTCCTTCCTCCTCCCCATGCATTAAAATGTCTTTTATACCTTTACTTCTTAAGTTGTTTCCTGTAATGGAAAACCTGTGTTCAAATGAGCAGTAATGTGTTTTATTTTTATGCAAGGCACTTAGCTGGTAATGCCAGCTTCTGGTGGGCAATTTTCCTAATCTGGCCTATAATCACTTTCTAAGTGACTAAATTCAATTGACTGTGTCTGCCAGCATACACGCTGCCGTAGGGCCTATGGTGGGATGTGCGATAAAGCTTTGGTCTCACTTGTTCTTACCGCACCCCACTGTTTACCTTTCAGACTCTATACAACATTAAATATAAAAGTTTTGTTTTCAGTAGGGTGATGTAAGAATATTCAGGATGGGATAAAAAAAGGAAAGGAATGTAGTGAACACCGACGAACTAGACAGAATTGTACATTCATAATGGATACAGCAATCAGGAAACCGTGCCTGCTTTTATAACAAAGAACATTCCAGACAAATCACAATGTTCTCTCTCGTCTGCTTCCACTTCACAAGAAGCTTAATGGCTGATTGTGAGAATTAACAGCTTTTTATGAAAGAGGGTTCGGTCTCTAAAAATATGCGTACAGTATATGTGTAACTATGCATGCGTATTACGAAAGAGACTCTTGCGAAATCTTCTGCAGGTGAGCAGAAACGGTGAGCCGGAGAAAGGTTGCATGTGAGAAATTGGGTTATTAGTTGGGAGGGGTGGAAGCCCCACTCAAATAATAAACACAATTCTGGTCAGGGTGAACCACAAAAGTCACTAAAGCATGTGCTTAACCCTCTGGTAGCTTGCCACAAAGCAGGCAAGCTTAACTTGGCACTGTCTAAAGTACTTATGGGGCACTCAAACAGCAATAAAGTGAAAATACAACACAAGAGAAATTCCAAATCAATTTAGAAAAACAGAGTACATTTTAATAAATAAAATGAAACCACAACAGTAAAAATCCAATCAGTACAACTGGAGCGCTTTTAGGTGAAAATAGTGACAAGAAGCACAAAGCGCCACTTGTGATTATCTGGTCACTCTAGAACTGGAGAAAGTCACAAGTTCAATCTGACCACGAAGGAGCGTATGTTGGATACAGGGACCAGGTTAGGCCAGCTGAAGAGTTACTGTTGGACCGGACATCCTTGGTGTTAGTAGTAGTAGTAGTAATACTTTATTCGGTTCTAAATAACCATCAAAGTGTACACAACCAAAAGTACAATAACACTAAAACATATACCAAGAAATACATAACAATCCTCTTGTACTTCATCTCACGTTAAAAGAGAATATAAAAATAACAGTAATCATCTCATATTCTAGACTGAAAACTAGTAGAAATACATCATCAATCTCTTAAAGTAAGAACATCCAGATAACGTCATACTATTTCATAAAACAGCGTTCTCGCAGGAGCAGTATAAGACAGTGCAATAAGTAGAAAAAGTGGCTGTGCATAGTGCAACCAATAGTAGTGTGCAAAAAGCAAGATAGTTAAAAAATATATTTAGTTAGCACAATGTTGGACAGTAGGCTTTAAACTTTTAGTTCTCTTGAATCTAACTGCTTGTAAAAATGTACTAACTGCAAATACTATTAATGGAGTTGTATCTGTTTTTAAAATCCTAAAAGCTACCAAATGTCTGTGAGTTTCCATATCACGGCAGATGGGCACAATCCATTTGCGACGTAAATTACAATATTCAGGACAAAAAACATTATGTGTATCTCGTCTTCGTCATTCAGACCCCATGCTTGACAAATAATAGAGTCTTGCTTCATATACCATTTACATGTAAAAGATTGCAAAGGAAGAGCTCCATGGCGAAAACGTATGTACAGACTTCTAGCTAGAGACGGGGATATTAAATCTAAAAACTTCTCAAAGGCAGGAAAAGGCTTAAAATCTAAAAACAAGGTAGTCAAGGAGCCATTTAAGCTGTTTTTTATGTTTCCGTCATTTATATAAGCCCAGTACCGAGCTTTCACCATCTTGAGAACGTCTTTACACATCATAGATAATTCATCACAGTAGCTCTGCAAACCCAATTTCCCCAGCCAAACAGTGAAAAGTTTAACCCATTGGAGATCCCTAGCTCTTGGAGATTTTAATAAGTCAATAAATGAATCTTTGTAGACTCCTAGCTCGGGTGTGGTCCAAGGCGGACCCAATAGATTAAAAGTTTTAAGACAGCCAAATCGGCAACTCTTTTCTAACCCAAATCAAAATACAGAGGGGTGAGGGGTGAGCTAGGTGGAAGACAAAGCAATTTCCTAGTGAAATTATTTTCTGCTCTTGTCAGTAAGTGAGGGTCCGCATGGCCCAAGGTCTCAGCGCCATAGAGCGCTGTACCCTGTGCCGATGCACTATAGATTTCCAGTGCTGGTGAAATTACACGTGATGATGTTTGATTATAAAATCTTATAATGGCATGAGATCTGTGCTCTATAGTTGAGCTGCTCTTGCTCATTTGGCTTGTCCACCTATAGTTGTCCATAAGTCTATAGCCCAGGTAATCGAATATGTGTACTCTTTCAAGAACATAACTACCTACATGGACAATAGGACACTTACTTTTGGTCTTCTCAAACACCATGTACTTCGTTTTACTCATGTTTAGCTCTAAACCCCTGGCGTTACAGAAATTAAAAAACTTATCAATTAAAATCTGGAGGCCCATGGGTGTCTTAGAGATAAGAAGGGAGTCATCGGCAAAATAGAAGAATTGATATCTTCCTAATATTTAAGACCGGGGAATCATTTCAACATTGCTCCAGGGCTTCTACAACATCATTACTATATAAGGAGAACAAGGTGGGTGCAAGGACGCAACCTGGCGTACTCCTCTCTCAATGGGAATGCGGTCTGTTAGCTCTCCATTTGGACCCCAGCGAACTTGGGCACAATTATTCTCATGACATTTGTTAATTATATGTACAAGATTGCCTGGGACCCCCATTTTCAACAAAACTCACCATAGATTTGGGCGTGGGATAAGATCGAATGCGGCTCTTAAATCAATAAAAGCCACGTAAAGTTTTTGGTTTTGTATTAAAACATATTTCCAGTATTGAATTATAAACCAAAAAATCTGGTTGATTGAGCTAACCTTCACTCTAAAACCAGCCTGAAGGGGAGACAAAATTTCATTTGCATCAACCCAGGCAAGGAGTTTCTCTAAAATTTGCTTTGTAAAAGTTTTGTGGCAATGGCAGGTAAGGCTGATTGGCCTATAGTTTGAGGGATCACGTGTGTCGCCCTTTTTATGAACTGTTACTATTTCTAGCCCAAGCCAAGAGTCAGGTACCTTGCCCCCAGATGCTACTGCATTTGATAATAAATTCAAATAAACTGACCAGATGAGGGGCTCTGATATATATAAGTCTCCGGGGATTTTATCTGGGCCGGGTGCCTTGGCAGATTTTAGGGAGTCAATAGCTCTATTTGTGTCATCAAGGCTAAAGGCGACAAGAGAGGTGGAATCCGAATTTGTAGAGATGTCAAGATTATTACTATACCCCAGATCATTGGAATCACCAAGGGCATTAAGGGTAGAGAAGTGCGCCACCCCTTTATCAGGCAAGATGTTATAGTGATGTGACTTAAACTTGTCCGACTCAGGGGCCGATTCCGATTCAGGCCAGAAATCTCCCCGACCGAGCCGGACCCGGAGAGATTTCCGACTGAATCGGACCCTAGCAGTCCGACCGAACGAGTACGATGCGCACGTATGCTATCGGACTCGATTCGGTCGGACTCCCAGTGAAGTCAATGGGAGCCAGTCGTACGACGCGTACACGGGCTCCCATTGACTCAATGGGCACGGCCTTGAACAAGGCGCCCCCTACAGCGTGTTCGCGTCGATGCGGGTCGCACCGTACATGCACGTGTAGGGGGACCCATGGGTCCCCCCTGTGTGCGACTCGCACGCCTACGCTTCCAGGGGGGTCCGACACAGACCCCCAAAGTGCGGCTCCGACAGCTCCTTGGAGCCGGGCTGCGTGAGTCGGTCGGAGCGGTCGAGGTGCGCATCGTACTTACCCGGCCGGGGAACGTCTCCATTGTGAGGTGCGCGTCGTCCCCGTGTGAGTCGGTCGGAGCGGTCGGGTCCTGCAAACGAGTCGGTCGGAGATTTCGCGAGCGCACGCATCGTACTCGCTCGCCCGGACTCACGTACGACTTGGTCGGGAAATAGGGCTCCGAATCGGATCCGGTTAAGCCGAATCCGATTCGGTGCCCTACCGGCCGAGATCGGAATCGGCCCCTTAGTTTGAGTCACAACGCACCATAATAATCTAATATCATTAATTTTACTGGCAGCCAACAAATCTTGCCATAATTTGTCATCCCAATTTCTTTTTTGCCTTTATCAAGAGTGCCTTGTAGGTGGATCGTGCTTTACTGACCCTAATCCGATCACCCTCTATGACAGCCATTCTTAATGAAGTTTTTGCTAGTTCGCATGCTTTGTCAAACCACTTTTCGTCCTTAATAAGGGTGAAATTTTGCATTAGGCATATCCTTATAAAAAACCCTTTGTGGCTCTTCAGATAAGCGGGTATGTATGTTTAAAATAGGAATTTCATTTTCATTAATCCCCACATAATTCTCCAAGTACTTCACAAAAAGTCCATAGATCTGTGAGTATAATTTTTGATTGGAAATTACATTCGGCCAAGAAACATAGCAACGGTTATTAGTAACAAGTGGAGTGGTACTACAGTTGTACAAAGGTTGTTTTCCTGTCTCAAAGAATCACCCACCAGAGTCACCTCTAGTGAGTTAAGATCGCTATAAAATCGCGTTACCACTTCCATATCCGACAAGAGTGGCCATAATCTCACAAGAACATAATCTGTAACACTAGTACATTCTCCTCTCTTGAAAGTTGGTGCTCTGTTAGGATCAGAGACCGTGCGCCCTTCACATGCTCCAAGACCCCTGCTAATTGTTAGAGATACTAGTTTTAGGGCAAAATTTGAATGTTTGTTCTTCGGTTGTCCTAGTAGAGGGGCGATACCCCATATTTAATCTTCTTCTCTTATTATCTTGTTTAAATAAATGGAGGGTTCAAATGAAGTATTGAAGTCCCCTGCTTCTACAATTTTTGTGCTTACTTGAACAGTATCCATAGCTTCTTAAAAAATAAGTAATGTAGGTGAATTGTCAGATCTCCTTACAGTTCTGACATAAATATTAAAAATGGCCATACAGAATCCTGATGCCAAAGTCACATGGATCCCCATTAGATCAGGGCTATCTATTTCTATTGGTGTAGATGCACTAATACGACTATTCCAAATAAAAATTATAAGCCCACCAATAGCTCTCCCAAATTGCTCAGCTGGTTTCGCCTCTATACTCACCTCTACACTAAACCCATCAATGAATACTTTTCTGTAGCCCAAGTTTCTTGGAATAAAGTGATATTGTGTTTCTCTATGTATGCCACCCAATCTGAATCAGTCAACTTAAAACCCAATCCAGCTACATTCCAAGATAGTAGTTTAATGCTAGGTGGAGAGCTATTAGATCCGCTGTGCCTATATCCAGATGGTGCTCCTGGGGTCTCATCCAAGCATGCGTTTTCATATATATTTGTACTGGTATGCTGGATATGTTTGGATTTGGCAATATCCTGGGAATCACCTAGGTTGGCCGTAAATGACAGTATTGATATTTTGTCAACAATGCCACATTTATTTTCTTAAGGGGATATATGTATTAAGTTCAACTGTGCTAGATCCATTTTTAATCACCGGAACATCACCTATAGTGTAATTTGCAGACAATTTGCTCGTAATAGTAACAATCAAGCCAGACCCATCATTGCACCCATGTACATGAGCAATTTCCAACACATTAGAGTTTGCAACTTCATCAAGTATACATTTAGTTGGATGGGAGTAGTTCTTTTTAAAATTGCACATTAGTCAATCAATTTCTTCCAAATTCGATGAGGCAACAACAGACGCTCTTGAGATCTCAACAGGTGGGGGATATGCTTTCATTCTTATTCCCAACGATTTAGCCCCTGTGAGGTGACAAGTACGCAGTTCAAATTTGATAAGATTTTCAGCCAAGTACTGTGAACTTAAAACGACTTGTATATAGTCATGTGTAGATGGGCTAGGGGAATATCTTTTTGCGTGCACAATGTCAGATCTAACCACAGAGAGACATTTCCGCTCAGCCAATGTGTCACTTTATTAATGATAGTTTCTGTGTCCTCAAAAGAATCGGGTTTCAACTTCGGGATTTGAATCATATAAATTGATCATAAGGAAGAGACAGGTGAAGACTCCTGTGACAATGTAGAATGATCTTTAGCACGGTGGCTTCTTGGTTGGTAAGGCAATGGATCTTTAATTAAGTGATTGAAATGTTCCTGAGATTGTAGTGTGTCAGGTCTACGTATGCCCGCTACGGGATAAGACCTTTTTAATGTTCTTTCAAGATCAGGCAATTTCCCCAAATGGATTTTATTGCAATTTGTAGAAGTCCCTTGACGTGCAACTTTGATTGGTTCAGTGTAAGTAGAAAGGTTTGGATTAATACTAGATTGATCTGACATAAGAGGCTTGTGTACTACTCTATTACAGATATTATCTTGGCCACAAGAGCAAGTTTTGTTTAGCAATCTGGTGACTTAAGCTGACAGAGAAAGTATTAGACTTTTAAGACAGTCCAATTTGGAGTCCAGTCTATCAATACGACTCCTCCCGCCATGATCATTGTCAATAGCTACAGTTGGTTGAATTTGATTGTTTACTAATGTAGAAACCTGTTGTACAAGGGTTTCCTGATTTTGGTCGACCGGCTGCAGAGGAGCAAAGCGATTATGCCATGGCACATTTGGGACTGCAATTATTTTAGGATATAGTGGACACAAGACCTTATCTGTTTTCTCTGGGCAACGTGATTTTCCTTGGTGTTGTTTTCCCCCAACTTTTTGCCTTCAAGCCTCCAATTTTGCTGATTTTGTTTTTGCTGGCTTTAGGACTTTGCATGTGTTACCACTGCTAATTGGTGCTAAAGCCCTTGTGCTCTCTCCCTTAAACATGGTAACATTGGCTTACACCCAATCAGCATATTTAATTTACTTGTAAGTCCATAGTAAAGTAATACTACATGGGCCCAGGGCCTGTAAATTGAATGCTACTAGTAGGACTGTAGCACTCATTGTGCCAACCACTTAAGTAACCCTTTAAACATGCCTCAGGCCTGCCATTGCAGCCTGTGTGCAATTTTAAACTGCCCTTTGACCTGTAAAGATGAACCTCTTGACAGGCCCAAACCGCCCTTTTTAATACCTAAAAGTCACCCCTAGGCCCTAAACAGCCCATAGGGCAGGGTGCAGTGTATTGTAAAAGTGGACATGTACTTTTAACTCCTACATGTCCTAGTAGTGAAAAACGACTACATTTGATTTTCACTACTGTGAGACCTGCCTCTACAATAGGATAACATTAGGTTCCCTTATTGAATTTAATAAGTGGTAACCTTCAATTGGGAGTACATGGGAAGGTCGGGTTTGGTATATAAAGCATTGAAATTTAAAACCCTCTTTAATGGTAAAGCCAGATTTTAAGTCATAATTCTGAAAATGCCACTTTCAGAAAGTTGGCATTTTCTTGTGCTAATCATTTGGTGCCTGTAACCTGGGTCACATGACTAGGCATAGCTGTCAGTTGGTTTTTGCATATTGCTCCCAGACAGTGAGGCAACGAAGCATAGACTTTGACAGGGTGGGCCATCTCTGACTTGATGAGGGGGAGGAGCTGTCACCTACCACACTTGCACATTGCAAAGGCTCTGCCTGAGCACACTCACAAAGGGTTTGATACTAGTCTACTGTGACCCCAGAAAAGCCAAGGCAGGGAGGCAGGAAATTCCAGACACCTCTGGGATGAAAACCTCCAGAACCTTCTCTTACTTCAAAGTGGGCACCTGATATAAATATTGGACCCTTAGATCAAACTCGTCAGTACATCTTTGGACCTGTGGAAGACTCAGAAGGACTGCTGTGCAAGAAGGGCTGCTACTCTGTTGCCCTACTGCCTGAGTGGAAGGACTGGACCTGAATCTTGAACCCAGGGCCACCAGAGTACCAGCAAGGGCTATTTCGCTGGTCTCTTGATCGGAGCCTCAGGGACAGAAAAGGCTCCAACCACCTTGAACTCAGCATCTGGACTCTGTCAGCTGTGAGTCCTACACCCAGGGCCACTTTTTGTGTTGTGTTCTCACTTTATTACTGTTTGAAGTGCTGCATAAATACTTTACACCTTGCCTCTAAGTTAAGCCTGACTGCTTTTATGTCAAGCTACCAGAGGGTGCTGTTTGCCTTAGTGAGGGCCATGAGGAGGAGGAAGTGGAGGATGTCGGTGCGAAGAGGTGGTCGAGCATCACAGATGTCATTGATGCAGCGTGAAGAGCCGGTTGTTGCTGGAGTTTCACATTGATTGATTGTCGTGGACGGTAGCCATCAGAGCAAAGTGCATGTCTCGGATTGACAGTCATTGCAAACAGTGTTGGCACAAAGAGCATGTCCAGCTGGAGTTTCACATTTGCAGTTATCTTGAGCGGTCGATTATTGGCATGAAGAGGTTACTTCACAGTCACAAGGAGCCCAAAATGTCTGGACTTCACATTCTCACCGATGACAGCCAGTCCAGGACCTTTGGGATCAGGACTCACTCCAGCAGAGGGCAGCAGGTGGGTTCAGGCAGGTCTAGTTGGTGCTGGTCAGCTGGGTATTCGCAGGAGGCCTCTGGAAGCATGTTATGTTCCTGTAAATCACACAGGAGGTCAGCCAATGGACCATTGGTGTCACTCTGGGTAGTCTAGGATCATGGTAAACAGGTCCAATCATTCTTCAGTCATCAGGGTGGTCTCTCTTTCTCAGACAGCAGTTCAGTCCTCCTTCTGAGTCTTCGACAGGTCCAGGAATATTCTGATGAGAGGTTCTGAAGGTCCCACTTTTATACCTGGTGCCAGTCTTTGTTTGTGGAATTCCCTGACCTATCCCCAAAACTGGTTCTGGTCAGATCTTTTTCTTCCCCTGGACCCGGCTATTAGCTGTCTAGGATGACAGAGGAAAGGGCAGGCGTGGTGTCAGGTTCTTTTAGGTGTGCTGCTAGCAGAGCCCTTTCAAGTGTAATCAGGGCAGGGCAAAGTTCTTCCCCAGCTGTCATGTCAGGAAGACCTTCTCCCCTCACAAACAGGCTTCCTTTGTCCCACTGTCCGGAAGCAATACACAACCCACAACAGCAGAGCCATTCACATTCATGTGACCCAGGACACTTGCAGGAAGACACAGTTGGCTTGGGTGGAAAAATGCCAGCTTTCTAAAACTCTAACTTAAAATCCGACTTCCACATTAAAGAATGTTTTACATTACAATTCTATTGAGAGTAAGCATCATTTATCTATCTGTTCCCAATCTGAATTTAGCAGTTATTAAAGGTATTAAGGTAACCTAGTGTTAGTCTATGGGAGCGATATGCCTTACAACAGCAAAAACAACTTTAGGAGTTTTTCATTGTCTGGACATGTAAAACATAAACACACATGTCCTACTTTAAAATACCATGCTCTCTGGCCTATGAGTTTTTAGGGCTTACCTTAGGGGAAAGTTATAAGTATTAAAAAAGAAGGTTTAGACTTGGACAAAAACATGCAACTGCAGGCCTATGACATGTTTTAAAAGACTACTTTAGTGGGTGGCACAATGGGTGCTTCCGACCTCTAGTAGCATTTAATTTACAGGCCCTGGGTACGTGCAGTACCATTTACTAGGGACCTACAAATAAATTCAATGTGCCAATTAGGTGTAGTCCAATTCTACTGTACTTTAAAAGAGAGAGCACAAGCACTTTAGTAATGGTTAGCAGCGATAAAGTGCACAAAGTTCTAATGCCAATAAAAACGACTTAAGCAAAAAAGGGAGTGTAGGCAAAACATTTGGGGAATACCACACTAAGAATGTCAATCCTAACATACAAATGCAAAATCACCTAATTTTCAAACACATAATTAATTGCTCAAGCCAAGGATGTGGAGTGCAAACGGCATTTGAACACAGTAAGACCCAAAGGCTCAAACTGATTTAAAAGTTATATTATCATGTTTACTCCGATTGTCACTTCTCAAAGTTAGAAGTTGGTATACACCATTAATAAAACAAAGGCAAATGTAACAAAATTATTTTATTTAATATTTGTTAATAGAAGACTACGTCACAATTTTGCGCTTTATGGATCCATTTAAACTTTTTTTCTTACAGAGCTTATGTGAGAAAGTGGATTATTAGTTAGGGTGAATGGTAGTCAAGTAATAATGGCACTGTTCTTGTTAGGTCCAGCCAAGGTTTCAGTGATTTGAACTAGAGCTCAGCCCCTGGTAACCTTGGCACAGAGCAGATAGGCTTAACTTCCGAAAAGGTGTAAAGTATTTCAAAGTACCAAAACAGTTAAAAGTCAAAACCTCCACACAATAAAATATATAAAAATAGAGGATATGTTAATGAACAAAATTACACCAAAACGACAAAGAATCCAATAAGAAGAACCGGAGATATGAATGTTTAGAGTTCTAAATAAACATAGCGCCAAAAAACGCGAAGCCCTTACCATGGGCAACTGGTCATGCTAGACCGGGTCAAAGTTAAAAGTTAAGACCGACCACGATGGATCATCGGTCAGGACTCGGTTCGTCCCAGCGGAAACTGGTCAGCTGGACAATTACAGAAAAATGGGCTTCTTTCAGCTTTTGTGTCACTGTAGATGAACAGGAGGTTAGTCAACTGCCCCATGGAGACCAATACTTTGTACTGGGAGCAGTGGAAGCAGTCCAGCCCTTAGGGCTCTCCTCTGCAGCAACTGCAGTCCTTTCTTATTCCACAGGTCCATATGTTTCCTGAAGAGGGTGCCCAGGGGGTACCATATTTATGCCAGGCACTAGCCTTTGGGTGGGGGTGACTCCTGACCCCTCCCTAACATCTAGGAAATAAGTTCCCAGTGGTACCCTACTCACTTTTGCATTAGTTCCTGTGTGCTTTACTGCACACAGTCTCACAGTGACCTTCTCTACCTAAATCCAACATGACAGAACCTTCCTTCACCTAAGCACAGCTCCTGTGTCCACCCTAGAGGTATGGCCAGGGAAATGAGCAATACCTCCTCTGTTGTCACTCAAAACTGGTCCTGGGGCAGCTCTTCTCCCACTCGGATTGGAGCCTGGCTGGTTAGGAAGACAAACTGGAGGCAAGCCAGATGTGAGCTACATCTGCCGGTGACAGGGTAAGAATCCATTGAAGTTAATTAAGGTCCTTGGCACAGCCCAGAAGGCCATCCTGTCAGTGGAACAAAACATCTCCCCATACCCAAGGCCTTTATCTTGGCTCTGAGAGTCAGTCCACATCCTAAACAAAGGAAGTATTCACCTCCTGGATGACAGTTGGAAACTCATGCAAAAGGGCTTCTAGAAGCTTTAGGGAAGTTAAAGATGACTTTTTGAAAGGACATTTTATGAAATATGTGCTATAAATCCAACTTTACCAATTAATTGAATTTGTACAAAATATTTTAAAAAATCCAAAAGTGAAGTTTTAATCTGGTTGCTAGGCTGAGATAACATTATCAACTTTAATAGTGTATCTGAATGCTTTCATATCAAATAGCTAACCCTGCTATAGTAAAAACAGCTTTTAGGGCATTGTCACTGTGAGGACATGTTTAACATTAAACTTTAAGATGCCCTACTTTTAAATACCAGGGACCCTGCCTTTGTCATATAAAGCCTACTTGGGAGTTATATTAATATTTAAAAGCAGGATTTAGGCCTGTATAAAGGGCTTATTTGGCAGAAAGAATTAGAAGTTTAAATCTGAAAAGCCAGGTTAGTGGTGGCAGGCCTGCAGTGGTGTTTTGCATTGCCACTTTAGTGGTGACACAATTTGTGCTGGAGTTCTATAGTGATATTTAACTTACAGGCCCTGGCTACACTTTGTACCATGTACTTGGGATTTGTAGGTATGTTTAATATGCTAAGTAGGTGTATACCAATTCAACATGTTTGTAGGGGGTCACAGAACATACATTGGAAACTGGACAGCAGTGTCCTAAAGTGCAGAGTCCAAAAAGAAACAGAAAAATCTAGCAAAAGTGGGTGGTGACGAGGCAAAAAGGGACATTGTTCTACAGCTTAGCTATTAGCAGGTTTACTAGTAGGAAAGAGAAACCATTTCAATGTGATCTAGAATTAAAACCACTTTCTAAAACTTTTCTAAGACCATCTTAAAAGTTGGAGTTAGTTGAAAAAACTGAACTGCATTCATTTTTTAAACAGTTACAAAAACTTTTTAGTGTTTAAAAATGCATGGAGCGTATTAGAGCTACAAAACGAAAACAATGAATGAAACAGTAAATGAACACATTGGCAACATTTCAAAACCTAATAACCATTGTAGCTTGTCAGGCATATGTCTCACTTAATTACTGAGTCTTGTTCAAATATATTCAAAAGCAGAATTGTTCCTGGATTATAACAGATACTTCCTTATTATTTCCTTATAACTAGGGTTTAAAGAAGATCTCTCATCATCGCCCAACTTGGTGTAGGATGCAACATCTAGGAAACCCTTATCGGCCTACACATCCTCATTGCGCATTTGTCTTTCCTCACCAGTGCACCCCTTTGCACTTACATTTTTATTTGCACTCACCTCTTCAAATCCGCTTTTCCCCCAAACAGAAATTCAACTTAAAATCCAAAATGTACCACTTTCAGCTTGCACAAATTTAACAAAAATTTCTTTAGCTCTGACTAGTTCTGACCATCTAGACCAGTGGTTCTTAACCTTTTGACTTCTATGGACCTCCACTTAATCATTAGTGGAAGCCGGGGACAATACACAAAATATACAGAAACAGGCACTGATCAAACAAATACAAATACACACATGATTAAATATTTTATTTAATTCACAAACAAATTCACAACAATTGAAGTTTTTAACTTTAATAGGAAGGCTGGAGTTTTTCTAAATTCAATTGAGGCCACCCGTTGTCCATACTATATTCTGTTTGATGCACTTGCACTTCTCCCTTTAGTCAATCTGAGGAGACCAACCTAATTTTAAGCATCTAATTTCAAATTCATTCACATTTTCAGAATGTTTTAGATTTTTCAGTTTTACATCGTGCTTCTTTATTTATATACATGTTATTAATCTGTTAATATTATTTAATTTTCTAAGCAGCTGCAGAGTGCTTGAGTAGGTTTCGTAGACCCCCAGGGGTCCCCAGACCACAGGTTAAGAACCACTGATCTAGACAATGCTTTCCTGTTACTACTATGTTTAAGCCATGAAGCAGCAAGTTTGGAACATGGCTTCCTTCTTAACAATATTAAGGGTAACAACCAGGCACCAAATCAGGTCTAATCCTGTGTGTTAGTACCGTAGTCTGAAGAGCCTTCCTCTGTGACAATCCTCCTTTTACAGTAGGTTGGGTAGATTCTCTCAATACATGTAAAATTATTTGCTTAACTATTGGATTGTGGGTAATAATTAGCCGTCCTCTTCTGGCCAATTCCACAACTAGTAAGATAATTCTCAAACTCTCTGCGTACAAATAACCGTCTATTATCAGCAATAACTTCCTCTGGCAACCCTTCCCTACAAAATACATCTTCAGTGAATTCCACCACCACATCCATGTTAACTTTCTCAATTAATTTGACTTCTGGCAACTTGGAAAAACCTTTTTAGTAATCACACTGAAAAACCCAAAATGTCAATTACCTCCATGGCCCAGGAAAACATTTCACAGGTTCCTTAACACAAAGTTTGGTTGATTTGTCACTCCCCACGCACACCTCACAGTCACGCATCCAGGAATCCACCAATTTATCAAACCTTGGCCACAATTGAACTATCTAATATGACTTAGCGCCCGACATTTCTATATGTCCTTCTTGGCTCATGTTAAAAACTTTCCCCTACAATGCCAAAGGTGGAATCAACTTGTCTCCCCTTATCAAGATACCATCCAACTTCATTAATTGCTCTTTTACTTTAAAGTCAGACCCCAAATCACCACCAAGTTTCCTCTCCTGTGGCTAGCCCTTAACTAAATTTTCTTGCACCAACTTTATCTCTGAATACTCATTCGTCACTCTTTACCCCAATTCCTTCGAAATAATAGATTTAGAAACGTCTTTCACATGCCAGCATTTAAAATCCTCTATTGTAAATGTTACACTACACTCCTCCTAAGAAATAAAACCTGGTTCCAAAGGCAAAAATGACATGCAATCCTCATGCATATTATTCCTTCCTTGGCAGTTCGGGCTGGACTGTTCCCATGAGGCACAGGGTCAAGACTGATTTGCATATGGCCAGGTCTAAACTGGGGTGGCATGGTGAGCAAAAGAATGATGGATTTAACTCAGATCTCTTGACTGGGGGTGAATGTTTTGATTTGTTCTGCATTCCGTCCATCAATTGTATGTCTTTTGCTTATTATTCCCTTCCGAGCACATACTCCACGGTAAATGGCTAACCTGGCAGTCAAAGATTTAACACCTCTCGGCAAAAGTGTTTCTAAGAACACAGTGGTTTAAAATGATCTGCGGCATACGCACATTCCAATAACTCCTTAATTACGGAATAGTTCCACGCAGCTATTCACAAGTCATATGATACCACCCATGTCCTGTCATGCTGCAACAATACTGCTTCAAGACCCTAAGCACTTGAATCAACCCCAGGCTCTCAATCCTAAAATATTAAAAACGATTTAAAAAAGAGTTTTGACTAATTCATTCTTAAGCCCTGCAAACGTTTTATGTTGCTTCATACCCCACTCTGAAACTGCAGTTTGTTCAGTCATAATACCTTTCTTAGTAATGTCCTAGATACTCCACCTCTACACACTTGAATTTGCATTTGGCTTCTTCCAATGCTAACTCGTTTATTCCCAATTGATGCAAAACTTTGTTCAAATTCTCTTTGTGATCATTTACATCTCTACCAAATACTAAAATGTCAAACCAATTAAAAACAGCCTCCAATGTTCTAGTGTTCCTACAAACAAATGCTTGTGTACCATGCATTTCTCCAGATTGTCTCCTCCGCAACATTTGGTTTCTGCTTAACTTTGCAAACTAAAGACCCGCTTTCCATTAGGGTCATCAGAGGGAAGGAAGAAGAGGAATTGGATTTTATTATAGTTCTTTCTTACTCAGCTCTTCTGACTCCTGTCCAGCCTGATCAAATGAGAAGATAAAAGAACAAGCATTTGCAATGCAATAGGTCTCGCATTTGCGAGAGTTAGAGCTATTGGCGTTGTAAATCGCAATGTATTTTACCCATGTGTTTTGGTTTTGAGACTAGTGGATACATAAACAAACAAGAAACATAAAAGCGGGCGCCGTGCTGAAAAATGAAGCTGCGGCACCCATGTACATAAAAGTTATGCACGTGGCTGCCCCTGAAGCGGGCGCCGTGATGATGAAATAAACGGTACACAGTAGTAGGAACAGGCACCCACAGTGTAACACAAGCAAGAAATATAAACTCCTTCCATTGATTTGGGAGTGATACTAATGTTATTGTGAATTCTCAAAAGATGAAATTCTGATGCAAATAACGCTTTGTAAATAGCGACAAAATTTACTATTCATAATAAACGTTTCACATGTAGCATAAAAAATACATATTCCAGAGGATGCGCTATGGAGAGTATAGGCGATCTGTCATTCTGTGCATAAAAAGTTCTTTCATACAACATTCTACTAATTAAAATAACATATGTTTCTCAAGCAGCATGATTCATAAAGTGCTTAAAATGCACATCCAAGCATTTCGTGTTTCCGCAAACTGGAGCAGAACAAATTCAGAACACAGTTCCTGTGGCTGGAAAACCAGGTTTTCGGTTTTTCTGATGTTGACTCATGCTTCCTTCATGTTCTGTCCGTGTGATAAAATATATACCCAGGGATACAAAAGGTGAACGGCATGAGATAACACAGTGTGTCAACGGGGGGTGGAAATAGCGGGAAAATGTTCCCAAGCACCAAGTATCTATCACTAATCATCAAGGGGGTGCCCACCCTCAACTCAGCTTGACAGAGTGTGCAAGGGATGGACTTTCTGAATCTGAGGGACATAATTCGGAGCCTGAGGGCTGGAAACTGCAAGAGGGCATTCGCTGGTGGAAACAGAATGGCAAGAAAGAAAACGCTCAATTTGTAGTGTTTTCGAGGCGAACTGAGTGCTCAGGTTATCCTCTGAATTAAATGCCCTGCACCAAGAAGCATCTGCTCACATCGGCCATGAAAATGTGCCCGTTGCTATTATAGAAATTCTTCATCTTGTAACTACCACAGCACCACTCGGCGGAGGTGCCGACGCCCAACAGGAAGTTGCGAGGGGCTCTTACACACAACAAAACATTTCCCTGTTTACTGGCAGATTTCCAGGTTTTCATGCTTTTCGAAAAAGCATTATCTGAGAGAAAAAACGTTTGCAGCTGGTTGCTCTTTTTGAGCAGTGCAATGCCTGACATTGCACTGACACACAACCTGGTCTCTCCTTGGAGAAGGGCTGATGATGAGTCTGCCCTGTGCCTGAAGCACGAGACCAGAGAGGGTACATCTGAAGTGCAGTCATCTCTCAGGGTCCAGCAGTTCAGATAATGACCCCCACAGATATTGTCTTGTTCGGAGTCTAGATTATGAGAGGCTTAACAGGTGGGTGTGGTGGGACGACGACAAAGACTTTGAAAAGATTCAACATTTCTTCCACAGCACTAGAGAACGCCCCATTTTAAATTCAGCACTATCCATTGATTGCTAAAAGCGCTCTGCGAACTGTCTCACACAACTCCTACATACGAGAGGAATGGATATGATGCACAGTCCACCACAAGCAAAGAAACATTTGACGCTTGACTCAATTCCCGCATTATTCCTGAACTTCTAGCCTTATTCACCACGCCTGCATAGAGATTTTTGGGGTTTTATTTAGAGCGCCAACTCTTTGGCATGAGGCTGAAAAATAATGTGGAATATTCTACCTGTGCAACGTTTTAGTAAAGCACTTCAGCCACATGAAAACAATATCAGAAACACCGTGTGCTGCACGGAGAAATGCACGCACTTCCTCTTTGATAAGTTTCTCAGTGCATTATGTTATATAAGCATTGCTCCCCAGACAGCCCCAGTCAATGGGAAAGAGCAAAACTACGGGGCACACAAAAAACACACCAGGCTCTGCTCTGAAGACACGAGCAGCCTTAAGGTACATGGAATACAGAGATTTCCATAGTCTCCAGAGATTTCCATAGTCAAAAATAAATGCAAACGTCGTCCATGTTGAGTTAGTACACCACTACCTAATCAAAGGTGTAGACAGTATCCATTGTGTAACACAGCGACCTTATCTTACACCGTAACATGGAGGCCTGTTGAATTCGGAAAATTGATTGGCAAGTTTGGATGTGCGGCTATGTTGGAAATGGAAGCTAGAATGGAAATTGACATCAGGAACAAAGACTACTCTGCCGACTTCGCGCTGGTGTGTGCCAACTCGGCGCTCATATTGCTTGTAAATAACGTCACGGATCACAATGTACCCGTCTCCTAAAATGTTTGTTGAAGACAAAATGCATTTTCTCACATCTATGACTTTTGTGAAAATATAGTGGTTATTTTTGCATACGAAAGATCATTAAGAAAAAGCTGGCATTTAAATTTAAAACTGTTAAAACAAAGTAATGTTGTACTTGTCTTTGCTTGTAAAATACAGAAACACAGCTACAACACAGATCCCGTTGTGTTTGCTAACTAAATGACATTCGTCTGCGTCTTTTTTCTGTCCATTGCTGAAGCCATGGCACAAAGTAATGAAAATAGTAGAGCTACTGTTGTTCTAGAAGTGTGAGGGGCTTAGCGGTGTTCACCGGGCTCTACAATGAACACACCAGTAGCCTAAATAAAGAAGCAGCCTGTGACATCTTCCTGAGTTCCATTTAGAACCTTACTCTGTATTCTGGTTTAGAATGTGAGGGGGTTTTGAGTGGAGTCAGTTTATCGGATAAGCTGTTGGTGGCTGAGGTGAAATAAACGGACCTGTTTCAAGTTCTTCTGCCTATATCATTTATTCATCTAATGTGGGGAACACCACATTAATTTGGCGACGTGCGTGGCAGTGTGCTCTCACCTCAACATCCAGTGAAGGTTGGCATTCTCCAGCACTTTCCCGTGGTTGAATTCGCATTGCTTGCTCCTCCAGCGGCTGTGTAACCAGATTTGAGAAGAGTGATCACCTTCTCCAGCGGCGGTCTTGGGGGACGCGTACTGCCTCCATCGGATATCGGGTGAGGAGTGAAGATGAGAGGCGGGTTGTGAAACGCACATGCGTTTCACGGAGTGACTGGAGGTGGGCCTAGACGAAAGCTGAACTGCTCGTGCGCGTTAACTGCGTCAGAGCAGTGTTCAGCGACTTCAAGCATCGTGGAACGTTCAGTGCAGCATCTGTTTGGCAGGAATCGTGGGGTTGCTGGGAACGTAGAAAAGAGTAAGGACGCTATTCTCAGAGAAGCGTCATCGCGTCATGGCACGTTTTCGGCGGCCATTTTAAGGTGTTGGGAAGATCACCATTTGAGACAGTGTACTCTCCGGTTACAGCGTATTCGCCGACCTCATCTATAAAAAAAACAAAAAAACTCCATTGGCACTTCGTTTCTTGTGTTTCCTTCTGCATTTGAAGACACGGTGACTGGCACACCTTGGAGTTTTGCCGGAACATATCAGTGGGACAGTCTTTTCGTTTCATTCTGCATATCTAGAAACTGTGACTGGAGTTTTGCCACTTTAGGGACATGTGTGATCCTGGACGTATCTGAGTGTTTCAGGTTTGAGTTCTTGCAGATGTGTAACACATGTTTTTGAGCAGATTGTTTAAAATGTTACTGGCTCAAAATTGAATTTGTGTCTACAGCGCGCTTATGATTTTAGTTTGCAGGCTTATAGTGCTCAGTGTATTGAGTTAGCATTTGGCTTTTAGAAGTCTGCATGTGTTTTTAAGATACTTATTACTTTAGCGCAGTGACATCTAGGAGCGCAGTGACGTCTAAGTAGTTATTAGTTTTTTGTTTTTTTGCAACAATCCTTTGGTCATCATAGAATTTTATTTATTTTAAATTAAAATCTGAGTGTAAAGGGGGTTTCTACACAGCTGGGTTTAGGAAGTTACAGGTGTTTATTGTATATCCAAGTATGCAGAATGTAACACAACCGCCTTTTTTCCTTACCAGTCCAGGTGAACCCACGATTAAGTGGCAAAAATGGAAAAAGATTTTTGGGAATTATGCACGTGTTTGTGGGATGAACTTAAGTGCAGAAAGGAAACATTCCCTACTTTTGCACTGCTTAGGGGGTGAAGGACAAGAAGTTCTTGAACATTTGCCGGAACTCAGCTCTGGTGACCAAAGAAGCTTGAATGAATACGAAATGTGTATTCTTCAATTAGATAGACATTATCTTCCTCGTCTGAGCACCATAATGGAACGTTACCACTTTGGGCTTCGAGAGCAGAAAAGGGATGAATCTGTAGAAGAGTTTGTCACGGCTTTGAGAAAACTTGCAGCGTCTTGCAAGTTTGGAGGTGCTGTAGAGGAAAGGATCAGGGATCAGTTCGTTTTGAGATGTGCTCATGACAAAATCAGGGAAGAATTATGGTTAAAAGATGAACCTCCCTTAGATGAGGTTCTCGCTATAGCTAAGTGAGTTGAACATATGATGAAGTGTGTTCGTGAATTGAGCGTTGCAAAGGAAAAGTCTTGTGCTTCAACTTCAAACATTGAAGAAGTGGTATGTCTAGTAAAAAACAAGGCACCTGTTGTCAGTGAAGGTGACAAATATTCTAGGGGTTGTGAGGGTTCTTCGTATTCTTCTTCTTCTTCTGCTTCCCCTGCTGACAACAGATTCATTTGTTTTAGGTGTGGCAGAGCGGGTCATAGAGCTAATGCTCCGTTCTGTCCTGCTCTGAACATTAATTGTAGTGCTTGTGGCAGAAAAGGACACTATGCAAATGGTGCAGGAACAAGGGTAAAAGAAGGGAACAACCTCAAGCACAGATCAGAGATCATCCACAGGTAAAGGAGATTATGTATCAGGTTGATGTGGAGAGAGCCAATCATCCTTCTCATGTGGTTAAAATGTTTCAGGTGGATGTAGAAAGCCTCTCATCCTTCCCATGTAGTCAAAATTCATGGAGTTGAGCTTGATTTGAAGTTTGATTCTTGCTCGCATCTTACCATGATTAATGAAGATACTTTTGATCGGTATTTTAAAGACAAGGGTACCCTAATGAAAGGTGATGTTTCTCCTGTGGGGTATGGTGGTGTGCCAATAATCCTGTTGGGGTATTTTTTATCCTGTATTGAATTAGGTGAACGCACCATCTCTGGGAAGGTTTATGTGGCTAAGGTTGGGGATGCGCTATTGGGGTGGACTCACCAGCGTTTGCTTGGCGTTATCCTCAATCCAAACACAGAACCACAAGTACTAGTCCAGACTGTAGAAGAATCTTGGTCTACTTTGGCTGAGCAGTTTGCTGATGTTTTTGAAGACAAATTAGGATGTCTTAAAGGTTACAAACATCACATAAAACTGAAGGAGGGTGCTATCCCTGTTGTTGCCAAAGTCAGAAGGGTACCTTTGAATGAACAGGCTGGTGTCCAAAAGGAGATTGAGCGTTTAGTTGACTTGGGTATCATAGTGCCTGTTGAGGCGACAGAGTGGTTGGCTCCCATAGTTGTCACCAAGAAGGCCAGTGGTGAACTGCGCCTTTGTATTGACTTGCGCTCCCTCAACAAAGAAGTTGTTGTGGATAGGTTTCCTTTGCCCAACATTGATGAGTTGGTTGGTACTCTGGTAGGTGCTAAGTTTTTCACAACTTTGGATCTTGCGTCCGCCTACCACCAAGTGGAGTTGGATGAGATTTCTCAGGAATTGACAGCTTTTGTCACTCCAAAGGGAACCTTTAAATTTTGTAGGATGCCTTTCGGTCTGGTTTCCGCTGCTTCCGTTTTTCAACGGATCATGTCCAATGTCCTTAAAGGTGTTCCTGGGGTGAAGTGCTATCAAGATGACTTGCTGATTTATGGTAGCACTAAAGCTGAACATTATTCGAGAGTGTGTTCTGTCTTGGATTGTCTGAGAAAGCCTGGTTTAACACTAAAAAAGGAGAAGTGCAGGTTTGCGGTGGATGAGGTTAACTATCTTGGACACTGCATTACAGGTCGTAGTGTTTTTCCTAAGAAAGACTTGGTTGAGTCTTTTGAGAATGTCAGTGAGCCCTCTAATAAGGAGGAGTTACTTTCCTTTTTAGGAATGGTTGAGTTTTACAGTAAGTTTATTCCTGGTTATGCTGATAAGACTCATGCGCTCAGGAAACTTACTGCGAAAAGTGCTGTGTTTGATTGGAGTTGTGAGTGTGCCAATGAGTTTGTTGCCATCAAGCATGATCTGAAGGAAGCACCTTCTCTTCAATCCTTTGTGCCGGGAGATGAGACTTTGATTCTTACTGATGCCAGTGCTAAGGGCCTAGGTGCTGTGCTATTACAGAAGAGTTGTGGTGTTGAGAGACTTATTGCCTGTGCGTCCAGATGTTTAAGAGGTTCAGAGCTAAACTATTCGGTAATTGAAAAGGAGTCTCTTGCCATTTTTTGGGCACTAAGGAAGTACAGAAATTTGATTTGGGGAACCAAGGTGAAGGTTTTGTCTGATCATAAACCCCTTAAAGAGTTTTTCAAAGAAAGGTTTGGATTCCATTTCTTCGAGAATCAGAAGATGGATCATTTCTCTACAAGAGTTTGATTTTATTGTGGATTATATTCCAGGTGTTATTAACAAGTCGGCTGATTGTCTTTCTAGATTGGTGGATGTTACCAGTTCCGATGAGAAGGATGTTGATCTAGTCGATGATGTGGTTAATGTTTGTGAAATTACTGTTGGTGTTGTCGAGGAGTTAGAGTGGAAAACAGAAGTTGGGAAAGATCAGGAAATCTCGAAAGTTATAGAATTACTTTCATTAGGGAAAAACAAACATCTGGTCAAGCCCTGGTCTTTGATTTGTGATGAGTTGGCTGTTGTTGATGGATTACTAGTGTGAGGCACCAAACTTGTTCCTCCGGTGGGTGTGCGTGGCAAACTTTTATCTCTTGCTCACTCTGGTCATTTAGGCATTGTTAAGACCAAGGAATATTTGAGGATGAATTACTGGTGGCCTGCCATGGACAGAGAGATTGAAAAGATGGTTCGAGACTGTTTGGAGTGTTGTTCCAGTGATAAGGTTCTCAAAACCAGACAAATGCCCATGGTCTGCAGAAAGCTACCTAAATATCCCTGTGATGAGTTAGCTATCGACATAGTTGGACCCCTGCATGGGGTGTCTGATACACCTTATTTGGTAGTCCTTCTGGATCTTTATTGTAGATGGATTGAAGTGTGCTCGCTCAGAGATATCTCTTCTTTGAGTGTCATTAAGTTTTTAGAAGAGGTTTTCAAGAAGGAGAGTTATCCTAATTCCATACTCTCAGATAATGGGACTCAGTTTTGCTCTTCGTAATTTCAGACTTATCTGAGAGATTGTGGGATTACTCACAAACGCAGTGCTGTTTATCATCCCGAAACCAACGGGGCTGTTGAAAGAGTCAACAAAACTCTTAAAGAGAGTATTCAGTTGGCAAGGGCGAACAATTTAAACTGGAAACAGGTTTTGCAAGATAGAATTTCTGCCTATCGCATGTCTCCCCACTCCACCACCGGTAGGTCTCCCTTCGAGCTGTTTAGAGGTAGGGCACCAAACTCAAAACTTTGTCCTGGGTGGGTGTCCTTCAATAAGGGTTTGAAAGACAATTGCATTGGTGGTTGGAGGGATAGAGAACTTAAGAAACAGGTGGATAGAAAACGTTACTTTGATGAAAAAAAATCTGTGCATTACAACTGCTTGAGTGTTGGCGATTTTGTAAAAATTAGAGCGCCTGTAGGCTGCCAATCTTGGTCTAAGTTTTCAAAAATGAGAAGAATTGTTAAAATTTTCAGAAATGCAGTCAAAACTGAGGATGGTAGGATATGGAATAAGAGTCGTGTGGTCTCTGTCAATTCTCATCCCAGTTTGGGAGGGATACCTTCCAGTTCGTTAAACAGGGATGACAAGCCTTCGTCATCCAACTCACACTCTTTGCCTGTTAATATCAGAGAGAGGAGTCAGAGATTGTGCAGTCTTCCATTTTATATGAAGAACTATGTCATGTGAACTGTTCTCTTTCATTAATTATTTTTTTTATTTTGTTCTGTTGTTTGTCTTTTGTAAGGAGAGAAGGTGTGTGACATCTTCCTGAGTTCCATTTAGAACCTTACTCTGTATTCTGGTCTAGAATGTGAGGGGGTTTTGAGTGGAGTCAGTTTATCGGATAAGCTGTTGGTGGCTGAGGTGAAATAAACGGACCTGTTTCAAGTTCTTCTGCCTATATCATTTATTCATCTAATGTGGGGAACATCACACAGCCATGGTCGGAAAGGAACATTTAAACAAAAGAGTTCGCCAAAGCAACACATAAAGAATGCAAGTGCAAGGACACTGTGCTTGACCGGTGCTCCTCATCCTTTAACGGAAGTGAGCTGTGGAATGTGTGAATAAGTTAGAAGGCAGAAAAGAAGAGTAACGCAGGAGTGAACCAACTGGTAAGTGGCAGGTGGGATTACACTCCCATGGAGTTTACAGCAGGTCTTCCAGACTAGCGCATGCGCGCTGGCTAGACTCGACCTAAAAAAGGAAGTGCTATGTGCGGAACGACTGACGATATGGGAGCAGACCTGTCGATAATCAGCAGCCCAGATGTTTTCCTCCCCTCACTCAATATGGAACACCACACCAATGGTACAAAACAGGAGTATTTATTTTATTACCATCGGGCAGACAGAAATGCGTTTATGTCCTGCAAAGGGTAAAGCACAAAGAATAGGAGTGGCTGAGCCTGTGCTACAAGTATTGTGGTAATCAATACTTCAGCAGAAAAATGAAAATATGTAAAGTTGAAATACAAACGATTCCTACAACAGCAAAAGCCAAAAAGTAGGCATAAGCCCATACTTAGTGGGAGAACACACATTGGTTTGTTTCTTAAATAACATTAGGACAGCAAAAAACAGAATAAGAAGAAATATTACATTAAACCTAACTTTGTCAAAGATAGGCATGTCTCAGCTTTTCATAAACATTCTACCAAAGAATATATTTGTTTTATACTGTTTGAAACTTTTGCAATGCAAAATGTTACATTTTGTTTTGACCAATTTATGCATCTCTTCTTTCTAATATCATCTTTAAAAACCCCGGTAAAACGGAGCTACATAATGTGTTAGAATGTTGCTCGTAATGTTTTCTGCTATATAATATGCAATGTCTCAAGATTAACAGATGTATCAGGTAATTAATAGGGTCCCTAATTAGGATCCTATTTTATCTCATCCTAACACTGTATTATCACAATTGGGTAACACATTTATATAATTAGCCAAACGAGAATCTCAATGTTAATATTTTATTAAAATGAAGAAAATTTAATTTATTATCATTCTTTTAAGTATAATGAATCCAGATAATTTGTAATGGCTATAAACACTTCAGTAGGAAGCGTACCTCGTTCTTAATAATGATAAATTATGCATTCATGATACATTTTTATTTAAATTGAAAAACAATATCCTACTACACTAATCTTTTCAATGACAAACATAATCCATTTGCATGCCATTAGGAATGTATTGCAATTAAGGACATGGGACACAATATTAAAC
Source organism: Calotriton arnoldi (assembly GCA_963921515.1). NCBI lineage: Eukaryota > Metazoa > Chordata > Amphibia > Caudata > Salamandridae > Calotriton > Calotriton arnoldi. The sequence continues at coordinate 280,876 of CAWUFW010002155.1, read as the reverse complement.
GTTCTCACTATTCTACAATAATCCAACCTGAGATCTTCAAAATACATGTCGGCCAGCTAGAGAAGTCATTACCATGCTGTTCCACCAAACTGCTTTATTTTAATTCTACCCTTTCTATTGAAATATTAAAGTTAAACAAAACAGCACCAATATTAGGCAACACCGGAAGTGCCATCAACGATGTACATTCTCTAGAGATCAAACATGCATAACAATGCACAGAAAAAACAATTCTAAAATCAATGAGATTCAAAACAGTATTAATGGGGAGTACTTAACTGGCCATTTACTCAACTACTGACCGACAACTGTGAACAAGGTGGAAAGATAAAACCAGTGGGTAGCACTAAGCTCCAGATTCACTGGTAGTGCACAAGTTAGCACATGCAATCAAAAGGAATTGAGGTTTGTACAATGCCTGCAATGATAGACTACATTTCTTGATGGGAATGATTATAGTTAGCGGTGCCTGAAGTTGTGAAGGCTTTCCTCATTCACCTTTGTAAAGTCTTTAAGGACCTTTGAAACCAATTAAAATTCCTACAGATAGCAAACTTAACAAAAAGAATTGAGAGGAGGAACTTCTACTCAAAGTAGGTTTAGGGAGAATCCCCACGCCACATCCAAAAACCCTCTTTTGCTCACTCCTATCCGGTGGATTGAGTTGCAAACAAATGGATGTCACTAATAATTTACTTGATGCAATAGTACCACCTTAGGATTTACAGCTAACATCCATAGACGCACTCCCACAAATATCTTACAATTACAACTTTACCAATGACGTTTTCCCACTGAGAGGAATCATGGTGTGAGGCAAAATATTCTGCAGTATGTATATTAAAGCGGGGGCTGTAGTGTAGACAAATATAGCCATTCTAGCATCACCACATCATTCTAAGATGAAAGTTGTTGTAAGATGCCCTACTAGGGGTCGAATTATGCCATGCGGTGCATTTTCCTTGTTAGCACCCGGTGCACTTTTCAAAATGTGCACCAAGTGCAAACAAGGAGAGAGCACCTCATTACATTGAATGCACTGCCCCAGGGTAGCAGCGAACTTGTGCTGCCATGGGGGCAGCACATTCAAGTGAAATACGGAATGGCTTTGAATCAGCCGCTCTGTGTTTCACAGTGCAGGCTGCAACCCGTCTGTACTTTTAAGGGGGATTAGAGATCCCCTTGCAGGTGGGTGCAGTGAGTGACTGCACCCACCTGCAAGAGGATGTCAGGAAATCCATAAGAGCCCCTTTCCCCCTTCCAGATGGCTGCTGTCAGGGGGCACACTGACATTGTGCCATATTTTAGGTGGCGCACTGTCAGTGCGCGTCCTGACAGCTTCTTTGCCTCTGCACCCGCATCTATTATGGTGCGGGAGCAGAAGGAAAGGGATTCCCTAATTTGCAAATGAGGGAACACCGTCTGGCGATAGCGCTGGCGCTATATGTGCACCAGTGCTATCTGTATTACAGAAAGGGCTCCACACGCTTCTGAGGCCCTTTCTGTAATACCAGAGTGCCCTGGGGGCGTGCAAAGGGGGCACAAATGCCTCTTGCGCCCCCGGGCACTTTTCATAATACGCCCCCAGTTCTTTAAAAGTTCCTAATCTAAACCTGCATGTTTGAAATAACCATGTTGAGGCATGATAATACATTGCTGAAATGCCTCAATCGCCAACAGGCATTTGAATATAACAATGAATGAATTATTGCATCTGAAAATGTGACAGGCTAACTTTATCAATGGAATTTACTATATGTTATTCTGTGTTTTTTATTTTCTATGTGTGACAAATGACTCAAATTTCATTGTATTTCCCCTCCCCCCCCCCCCAGACCTCCAATTATTTCCTGTCAGATTTTGCTGGCATTAGGACACAATGTGCTTTACCACTACTAAGTGAAAAAGTGCCTGCGCTTCCCCCACTCCCGAAAATATACTGTACATTGGAACTTCCGGACTGGCGTATTTAACTTCCATTGTAAATGGTGGCTGAAATGCACCTTCGCCTGATTGGTTAAATGTCCTGTGGGCTGCAGTGTGCATTCATCCCACTAACATATATGACAAAATGTTTGTCTGCCAGGAGCAATAATGTGCTCTAGCTGACCAATTTAAATCCACTGCAGTGACACATAGCAGGAAACAGTGCCTTGGCCATGTAGAAAAAACCTATTCTTATATCTTAATAAGTCACCCCTAAAATGTTCCTTATAAGTCCACAGGGCAGGGTACTAAAATAGGGCACATTACATATTGGGGTGTGCACTCATAGTGAAATAAAACCCAAAGGCTGTTTCGCTGAGTAGGCCTTGCTATACTTTTCCCTGAACAAGCGTGGATGGGAACAAAGGGCCAGAGGTACAAAGAATATTCGCGGAATCTGGACATATGCGACCTCCAAAATGTTTTTTTTAATGTACAAACCTCAAATTGTGATTCAGTAACAAGTAACCAAGCCACAGTTTGGGTTGGCAACCCAATACCAATTGAGTATTTGGAAGGGGCGTGTTTAGGGCGCTCCTCAAATACCAAATAGTAGTGCTATGTATTAGTGTTTTGCAACCAAATTCCGGTTGGAAAACATTAATATTTTACCACCTCTTCAAAGGAGGTGGTAACCCATTTGCAAATGGGAAGGGGAGCACTGCCTACTGTTAAAAAATGAAAGTTAAACGTTTCATTTTTTGTTTTTGAAACACATCCCGTTTTCCTTTAAGGAAAACAGGCTGCATTTAAGAACAAAAAAGATTGCTCTATTTAAAAGCAATCACAGACAGGCCACCATCCCTGTGGTGGCTATTATTCCTAATAAGTCACAAACTGCGAACTACCTCATTAACATTTATGAATTAGGTCGATTTGTGACCCACTAGAAATCGCTCATTAAAAGTAGAATGGTTTCACATATTAGGAATATCAATTTCCTAATTACAATTTGCAGAAAAACACAATTTGGAAATCACTATCTCAAACTACATCTGGCCAAAAATCTTTATTTCCTATCTCCACTTGAGAATATGTGAGAAAAATGCCTACAGGGCCTCCGGAGTGCTATAGAATCCTTTTTAGTTAGAACATTGGGGGTTAAGATCGTTTTGACACCATCAATAATATTACTAGGGATAGATAACGATAGGCAATCCCCCCTTCAGTTTTTCATATTTATGGCCATTTCAGTATTACGTATGTGTGTAGCATCGGAATGGCGGGACAAACTACCGCCAACGTTCCAACAATGGCTGGCCAGGTTACTCTCTGCTTACAACCTGGAAAAAGGGATTTACGGGAGGAAAGGGAAAAGGGGGAGAAAACTTGGGGAACGGATCTGGGAACCCATCTCGAGGTGGAAAACTGGGTAGTAATGATGATTGAAATGTATGGTTAGGAAATGTATGGTTATGAAATGTTTTTTTTCTTTCTTTAGGTCGCCGAATGCTCTAGAATAATTCTTTATGTTGGGTTACTTCCTGTTTTTGTATTATTTTTTTTTTCTTTTTCTGAATGGTTATGTTTTTCTATAATTATTATGATCGTTGCTCTGCTGTGCTGTAAAAAAACTGGAAATTAAAAAAAAAAAAAAAAAAAAGGAAATGACGAAAGGCCAAGCAAGTGCACACCCTTCAGAATGGGGGTAGTATCATATCATGAGGTGGAGAGCACTATGTTCACATCGCAAAGGGATGGCGCAGGCTCGTCGCACTGCAGGATGCACCACCCAATGCCCCTGTAGCAGTGGTCCCGCCTTAGCCAGCTAGCGAACCCAGTGACAGCTTCACCGCGGTGGCAAAAGTGGATAGGGCATCTCGACAATTACTTCTGCGCCACCCGGGAAATGGATGGGATTGTCAAGCACTTAATGATGCTTCACATTGAAGGCAATAAACTATATGACTTGTTCCAGGACTTTCCCAACACTGGTGGCCCACAGATTTTGACATGGCTATCGCTGCCCTCAACCGGTACTTCGACCCCCCAGCTGAACCCAAACTGCAAAAGGTTTAAACGAAGGCAGGCCCGGCAGAATGAGGGCGAATCTGTGGATGTCTTCTACGCGCACCTTGGCCAGCTTTCCAGCACCTGCACCTCCATGGGGGAAGAAAACCATGCCAAGATCATTCAGGGGTGCAGATCCTCGAACTTGAGAAAGCTGATTCTAAGACAACAGGGATCTCGCTGGATGAGATACTAATCATGGCCAGATCCCTTGAACAAGTGGACAGCAGTGCGGAAGACATGGACACGGCCCTGGCCTGGGGAACAATATCAACAACGTTTTCAAAAGGAGTGCTGGTCAAAGAGGAAAAAGTGGAGGCTATCCAGAAAAACTAGCACAGGCTCGGCACAGTGGCAACCAGCAGTCCGGGTTGAAGGAGTGTGTAAACTGCGGATCTGTCCATCACACATCCAATGGGTGCCCTGCGCAGGGGAAACACTGTCTCAAGTGTGGCATGCTGAACCATTTTGACAGAGCATGCCACAGTACCCGTCAAGTGTTTGGATCCAACATATGTGGGTGCAGCAGGCCCACCGTCCGGTGCTTGTCAGTGGTCGATGAGGACGAGGTGCAGTCAGAGCCCAACACCCAGGCCTCAGGTGAGGCAGGAGAGGACGAAGATGAAGAATTCTTCAAAATATTGGTTTCTGGGTGAGACAACCATCGGAAAAGACCCCCTGCCATGTGCCATGTCACTGTCTAGGGTATCCAGATCACCGTCTTGATTGATACAGGGGCATCGATCAACGTAATGGATGAAGTCCAATTTTGTAAACTATCTTCCCGCCCCACTGTGTCACCCACCAAGGCAAAGATCTGCACATATGGTGGGATTTACCCCATCCCTCTAAGAGGGGTGATCGAAGTGCTCGTGGAGAGTAAAAACAAGATGGCTTTAACCAAATTCCACTTAACAAACGGAGAGACTGGAACACTGATAGGGTGCCACACGGGCGAAGATTTAGGCCCGGTGTTTTTTGCTCGCCAGGTGCATCAGTCACATGCCGTCGCCATCTTGGAGGAGTTCCCTAAGCTGTTTAATGGCCTCGGATGATTAAAAGGTGTGAAAGTCACACTACACATTGACAAGGCAGTTCGCCCAAGGCTCTTCCACACAGAAGGGTACTGTTCCGCCTACGTCCCCTTGTAGAGAAGGAACTCGAGCAGCTTGAGCAATTGGGAGTGATTGAGAAGGTGTCCATGGGTATCTCCGCTTGTGATTGACCCTAAGCCAAAACAACCTGGGGCCATAAAACTATGTGTGGACATGAGACTACCCAATAAAGCAATCAGACGTGAAAGGCATATCACACCCACAATAGATGAAATTGTGGCTGACTTAAATGGAGCTCAATGGTTCTCAAAAACAGATCTGAATGCAGGATATCATCAGCTACTCCTTGATGAAGAGAGTCGCTACATCACGTTTTCAACTCATGTGGGGATATGGAGGTATCAACACCTCAGCTTTGGTATCTCCTCAGCTGCAGAAGTCTTCCAGGAGGCAATCAGGGATACCTTCTCAGGCCTAGTGGTGTGATCATCGTCAGCGATGAGATTCTCATATTTTCAAAGACCCTGGAAGAGCACCATATATGTTTGAGGGACACACTCCAGCGCATGACTGTGATGGTGGTTTGACACTACACCACCAAAAATGCAAGTTCTATACCAACTCCACAGAATTCTTTGGATACCACTTCTCTGGTGAAGGTCTTCGGGCTGATCCCCAAAAGGTGGAAGCGATTAGGGCTGCAGCCACACCTAAGGCTGCCTCAGAGGTCTGCAGTTTTCTGGGGATGTTGTATTACTGTGGACAATTTATACCAAAGCTAGCAACTTTGTCCGAACCACTGAGGGCCCTCACCAAGCATGATCGTCAATGGGAATGGACAATAGAAGCAGCGCAGGCCCTCAAAGCAAACAAGGACGCACGTGTACATGATGCTGTGATGGCATACTTCAGCCCATAGAAGAAGATGGAACTTGTTGTAGATGCAAGCCTGGTGGATCTGGGAGCTGTCCTTCTACAGGAAAAGGGAGCAGGACAGTGCCTATGCCAGTCAGGCACTCACTGAAGTGGAAATGCAATATGCCCAGATAGAAGGGGAGGCTCGGGGCATCAAGTGAGATTGTAGACATTTCCACCTGTATGTGTGCGGACAGAAATTTGTGGTGGTTACAGATCTCAAACCATTAGTTACCCATTTTGCTGGGACTGCCAGGAATGGACCCCCACGAATCGAAAGATGAGCTGTACAACTTCTACAGTACTCATTTAAGGTGGCATGCCGGCCAGGTATGAACAACCCAGCTGATTACCTGGCCTGGCAACACAGGGATCTGAAGCGACTAAGTCTGAGGCAGACAGTGAAGAGGTGGAGACCTTCATCAAGATGATCATGGCAGAGGTGTGCCCCCGCACTCTCTCTCTAACTGAGATCTTGGAAGCAACGGCTCAAGATGGGTGCATATGGAAAGCACTCAAGAATTGTCAATGGAAGAACTTTCTGGAAGGCTCTAGGACACTGACCGCTGAAGAACAATCGGCCTGAACACTGATGTGTAGGGGTGTGTGATGATCTGTACGTGAGCACTGAAGTTCTATTGCTGAGAGATCAACAGATAGTGGTCCCCCAGAAGCTATGGGACAGGACAGTAGACCCAGCACACCAGGGCCATCAAGGAATTGTCAAAACTAAGGCCCACCTAAGGAGTAAAGTATGGTTCCCTAGCATGGATTGACTGGTTGATGAAAGAGTAAGAACCTGTCACTCCTGCGCCATCATCGAAGGGTATTCCCCAGTAACCCCAGTGATCACTGAGGAAGCATCAGTGCACCCATGGTCATCTATCTGTATGGATTTTGGGAGCTTCCTGGATGGGAGACTGACAGGAGTTGTCATAGATAGCCACTCAAAATATCCTGCTGTGGAGTTAGTCAAGTCCACAACGTTTGCAAATGTCATATCAGCACTGGAAAAGATTTTTGCGACATTTGGCCTCCCAGACGAGTTCAGAACAGACAACTGTCTGTACTTCCAGGGTCAGGAGTTTCAGGACTATCTCCACGGACTCAGTATAAAACATCACAAGGTAACTCTGCAGTGGCCACAAGCCAATGGCGAAGCAGAGCGTTTCATGAGGACTTTAAATCCTGCGCTCCGAATTGGAGTGGATCAGGATGATGACATTGAGTGCAGCCTGTACCAATTTCTCAGAGCGTACTGGCTGACCCCCTCCACAGCACAACAGGGTGTGCCCCAAATGATCTGATCATGAAGTGAAGTACCAGAGATGTCCTTTCATCGAGCCCTAGAATAATGCTGGCAGTCATTGACATACAAGCCACCCAGCGGAAAAGGAAAGCCACCAACGACAAGGCAAGTAAAGACCGTGAAGTGGAGGTCCTGGAAATACGGGTAGGCGACAACGTCATTATGCTTGATCACCATCCCGGATGGAAGTACAGGACCCTGTTTGAAAGGGAAGTGTGGAAGGTGATAGAGGTACAAAGAACCATGGTGAGGGGAAGTGAGTGTATCAAGAAACATCTCATGGTTAAAGAGGGTCAGGTCCCAGCCAACTGATCAGAAGCCAAGCAAGAGCTTGTGAGCAGGAGGATGCCAATGAGTTTGAATGGCCAGAGATTCAGTCGCTGGAAGAAACTGTGGTGCATAGCCCCGGTGGGGCTGCTAACCTGGAACCCTCACAACTTGGGCATGAAGGTGAATTGGAGAACGCCTCACCCAGCTAAGGTAGGGGACTTGGCAGTGAGAAGTATCACCTACACCCCCAACCCGCTCCAAGTCAACGACTCAGAGACTATGCATGCAGCATCCTGAACAAATGAAAAGAGACTCTTACCTGGTGTCTGCCATGAGAGTTATGCTAATTTCTTGTTTTTCATTCTTTTTGCTTTGCACCATTAAAGGTTGGAAGAGATGTAGAGTGCCACCCAGCCTCTACTATATTTAGTATCCCTCACTCACCCAGAGGACTGGGCTCAGCCCTCTGGTATAAATAAATGGCTGAGAATTGCTTGTGGTTCTTCGGCGAAACAGAAAGCCAAATGCCCTCATTCCTTGTCTGTGAGTGTGCTGAGTGGGGCCTACTTGGGCCTAATGAGGGTTTGCCCACAGCCCTTTACAGCTGCCAAGTTTCAGATTACTTAAGTATGCAAAAAGGCATCCCAATTACAATTTTATTATACAGCACTGTGAAACCATTCTCCAACTTAAAATAGCCACTGTAATCTTGCCTCTACCCTTGCAAGACAACAGACCAGTCACAGGTTTCAATAGTGAGTGCCGTGAGATAATCTCTTTGTATCCGAAAGCCTAAACGTGACTGTTTGCTCATCAGTAGTCTTAGCACTACTGAAACTCATAGAATTCAGAGCAGAGCCTTTTATCTCCGCATTGGGTCTTTGCTATTAACAAACCGTTCTGACTGCAGTATGACATCTGTATCTAAAAAACTGATACAAATCTAAAATGTTAACAAGTTATAAAAACAATATTAGTGTTGATCTGAAAATATTTACTGATTGCATGGTAAAAACAGAAACGAATTGACTTTTAACTTTTGAGAGACCTATAGCACCGACCTCTCACAGGGCCCCTGACAGAAAATGTCTGTTCAAAGATGGCGGATGAAGGCTGAAAGTGAATCTTCTGCTACACTTTCAAGCGCTATTTTGTATTTTCTCGAGGTACTCCTTTCCACATCCTGTCAGGGCATGATTAGAACTAGAACTACCAGACCACTCAGAAGGTGTATAACATGACATCAGGCAGAATCTGAAGACTGACGGGACCAGTACTTTGTGGGCTTCAACTTAGCAAGGTGCTGCAGACCCTTGCTTCTTAGGATATTTGATAGGCACCTTTAATTTCTTCTCCACGCTTATTGCTCTTTTTTCTACGATTTATGTATTCTAACTTCTTTTTTATGTCTACATCTTGTCTTTGTTTTCCACTCCTCAATATTTTTTATTTTCTCAGGTTCAAGCAAAGCTCCCAGCCCTGACAGGTTTTTTGCTACAGGTGGGTGGAACTCGCAGAGTTTCACTCATAAAAACTTTGTGGGATTCTGCGGAGTTCTGTGAGCGGGCGGAATCGGCACGCCACACTGATTTTTAGTGCTGGAAGCTTGTTCCACATTGCAAAATCAGCGTTAATGGCGCCACACGGAGTGCCAGAGGGCGCTGCTTCTTTGCTGCTGCTCGAGCAGATTTTCGACTCCAGCGGCAGCTTTCTCATCGCGAGCAGCAGCTTTCTCACCTCGAGACATCGCGACTGCCCGTGACTGCCCGCATTCAGAAAATCTCGCTGGGTGCCGCCCTAGAGTCTGAAAATCACGCTATGGAATGCCAATTCTCGCTCGTGCTCGGCAACTTAACGTTGGCGAACCACACACAAGAAAAAACTCTGCCACGCAGTGGTTGGCGGAGTTTTGCTGGAACTCCCCATTACAAGCATAATGCGAAGTTGGCAAGACTCCCCAAACTCCGCCAGCAGAGCTAAATTTATCATCCACCTCTATTCTTTACACAATCCTGCAGCTTTGTTCAATGACGTTGGCCCACTTAATCCCTAATCTGTTCAATATCTTGCTGAAAGTGCAAGTTAACGCTTCTATTTGCAGCCTCGGGCTTCTCTCTTGCTAATGACAATCATAAAACACAAAGCCATCCTTGTAAGTCTTTGCTGTTCCCATGCCTCCAGTATGGGAAACAGCCTTTACAACGAAAGCGTTACAACGCATGCCTTTACATCGCATGTCGTTACAACGCGAAAGGCTTATTGCAGGGGGTAGAAGGTGTTGGAGTTAACTCCAACACCTTCCCTACTGTTGCACACACTGGAGTTGGAATAGTAAATTATACTATTCCAATTTACAGCGCACCCCGACAGCAAGTCGGGGTAAAGGTATGCGTTGTAACGGTATGGGTTGTAATGGCATGCGTTGTAACGTCATACAACCCTCCAGTATGCTGTGCTGAAGCTGGGGTAGATATTACCAGTGAGTTACTACAGGTAATACAAAATAGAGTCTTGAGTGCAGATGCTCTTAGGAAAAGGTGTTATGCTCCCTTTTGTGAAACGGAGGGAAACGCTAACAATGAATCTAACTTGGTTTGCACTCTGTGCAGCAGGAGCAAGAAATTTGATTGGTTTCAGACAGACACAAAGATTGGTCATTCCACAATAATTTTCACACTTGCAATTTAGGAGCTCAGGAAGCGTGAACATTCTGTATTTGCACACTCTGCTTACATACAAGACTTACATCCAGTCATAATAATTTGCACATAACTCCTTTGGAATGTTCGCTTGTATTTATGCAGGGTGAGTAACTTGTTTCTCCATTATCCTTAGTGCTCTAGCAGATGAACTGGTGCTCAGGATAACACAATGCAATCAAGTTGAAGTCAAGATTATAATTCAGGTATCTTAATTCTACAGTCAACAACCAAATGGTTGTGCACATCGTTGACTGAAGTGGTTTGTCTCAGAGCTACATTTTCATTTATTGCAAACATGTCTGCCATGTTTAGACCGCAGTAGTTTTTTGTTTTTACTTTCATTTTTAGGTCTCGCCTACGCAGCGCGCATGCGCTGCTTAGGAGGAGACCTCTTGGAATCGATTCAGTCTTTGCCCTAAAAACGTGCATGCGTTGCATTGCTTTCAATGGCAACGCGTGCACGTTTGGCGATTCCCTTGAGGGAGCGAGCGGCGCCATCTGGTAGCAATTATCGTGCTCGCTCCCGCAAGGGAAACGCTGCGCGTCCCTGCTCTCGGCCGCACTCCCCCCACTTGTGAGCGCGAGGCGCGGGCGCTTGTTTAACCAGCTTGGTTTTATTGTGGCCCCTGTAGCTTCGCCTTCAACAGTAATCATGAGCTTAGAATTCCCAGCATGCAACGTGATTTTGACTAATGTGTCACTTTGAACCATGCTACTCTGTCCCCAAATACGCTGAAGCAATACCGTTATGCAGTGTGCGCTATATAGTAAATTGATTACATGCATCTCTCCCTCTACCTCCTAATGTCTCCTGACCATGGTATTCTTCCACTCCCTTCGCTGCCCGCCTTATTGCCCCCGACGCCCCCCATGTCTGCCCTCACCTTCTACCCTTCACCATGGCTGCAACCACTCACCTTGCGGGCTCCTGGTAATGCAGCGCTGCCTTCCTCCTGGACGGGTACATCCTCCTCTTGTGGGGGCAAAATCACTGAGGTCGAAGAGGGCAGGGAGTCATCGTCCCCTCTCCCCCTTAAAAAGGACCACCTTCTAAGAACCATCCTGTCTGGGTTCACATCAGCACCAGTTCCTTGGAATACTGCAACCCTCCTCTTGTGTCTGTCTGTCCCTGCCCTCGCTCTCTGGGCCGTGCGACCCCACCACCCTGGACTACTGCAGGCTCCCTGAACCCCTCCTGGCCGCCCCTCTTGCTGCCCCACTCGGGTCTCTGATAGTTTGTAGCCTCTCGGCCCCTCTGAGTCTGTGCTCACTCACTGCTCTGGTGCCACCTCGACAGCTTCCGGGGGAAACAGACGCCGCACAGGAAGGTTCCTACTTGGGGGCGGAGAGGCACGGGGAAGCCGGAGGGGATGGCCGTACGTGGCGAGGGGCAGGGGAAAGACGAGGGCTGTATGGGGGCCTATGGGGGACAAGGTTAGCAAACAAGCGCTGGGCAAGAGAACGAGGCTGCCGGGGGGAGGAGGAGAGCCAGAAAGGAAGGTTCCTATACAGAGATGGGGGCGGGAATACGTTGAGTAGAGAGGAAAACTTAGAGGGTTAGGTCCTTGTAGAGCATTTTTTAATGAGAAACTAGAGCGTGCGCAGGGCGGTGGGTGCCTGCAAGAGGGTGAGGCGTGCAGAGCGGAGAGGGACCGGTTCCTTTACGGGTGGAGGAGCTGCCTTGCAGTTCGGTTCGGTAAGGAAGGGTCAGATGAAGTGAAGGGTACAGCGGCACGAGCCTGTGTATACACTGGTGGGTGGAACGGTGGCTTTGACCTGGTGCCGAGTTTGTGCATCTTTGGGCTAGGTTCGTGCTTGGGGAACATATGTTTGCTAAGAGAAGCTTCCAGGAGAACTACGTCCTGCAAATATCTCTCTTCGCGGTTGTTGCACTCAAACCAGTGCTTTAAATGGGCCGGTACTCACCGGTACTGAGTTCCGGCACTTTTTCATTTTCTCCCCTTGAGTACCGGCACTTTTTCTAGAACGAAGAGAGTATCGGTACTCATGGGGACCTGACTTTAACCCAGGTAGCGCTCCCTTCATCCCTCAAGTGATACCTCGGCAGCACCTTTAACAAGTTGTGGTCAGTCGGCTAGACTGCCGACTTTGGTGCTGGAAACCAGGGTTCGAGCCTCGGGGTTGCGTCCACATCCTGTGATTCTGGGCAAATCACTTAATCTCCCCGTGCCTGAATGTGTAATGTAAATACGGTGCTCATGTAAAGCGCTCCAATACCTTCGGGTCGAGTTCGCGCTATATAGATATGCCCAAAAAAAAAAAGCACTGCACCTTTAACAAGCACTGCACGGAATTAATCACAGGAGCTCTTGTCACCAGGACACAGCGTGAGCTGCTATGGAAGTCATCAGGGCAGGGGTGTGTCTGCAGAGTGATTAGCGTATCCATTGATCTTTCACAGTGGGGTTGAGAGGGGGCTGTAAATTCTAATGGGTGGGACGCACTGTTCAGGACAGAACAAAAGATACGTTTGCTAATGCTTTCACCATCGCCACGCATCTGAATTGCCTTCTTGCATGTGTAAATAAGAAGGGATCTTGTTACCAAACTCGCTGATCCCTATTTTATCAACCTTGGACAGACTGTAAGTCCAATGAAAAATGTGGAAATTGGCACCTGGTTCCCCAGTACAGACGTCAGCTCTGGCTAGGGTGACCATATTCTCAAAACAACAAGCATTGGCATAGCCAATAGGTCTCGCCTTTGGAACCTTATAAGTATTTAGTTATGCAGTACAATATCCTTGGTGCAACAACATCAACTGTTGCATGTCTAAACACTTATAAGGTCCCAAAGGTGAGACCTATTGGCTATGCCAATGCTTGTTTTCATTTGTCTTGCATATGCTTGTCAAAAAGGTAATAAAAATATTATGCTACAAACAACATAGCCTGCCTAGGCCGGACCTATTTCCTGACATAGCCTTTTGCTTATTGTGAGGGCAAATATTTGTTGATGATTTTCCTCCCTTTGTTTATAATAAAGCACAGAAGAAAAGTTATTACGGCAATGAACTAATCTACTAAATTTCAGAAGCTCATTCAAGAAGTAGTGTTTTATAACTCCAAACAACTAGCTTAGAAAAACAAAATTACTCTAACTCAGAAACAAAATGCATTTCAGGATTTAGTTTGGTTTAGATTGCCAAATTGCAAAAAACATCTAAATTTAAATTAGCTGGCTCCTGCAAAGCTATACTTCATTTCATTGTTCAAAATTTGTTATTTAACCCACTTCCTAGAAACCAGTTTGCAAACTTCCTTTCACACTTTAATTGTTGATTGCCTATTTTATGTGACTGGTTACATTAGCCACCCCACCTATTGATACAGCAGCTCTATGAATTTCTATTCCACTGTATAACCCCATTTGAGTTTTGCTAAGTTTTTCGCCGCTTCGCTTTTTTATATTATCCACGGGTGAATGCCCTGAAGCAATCTAGCGCTACTGATAAAGACTTACAATTTTACCATAATACGGCAAGCAAGAATGACCAGGCGAGGCAGGTTTTAGGCGCAATTATTTTACATTTCGGTGATGGATCTGTACACAAATTCTTATTAAAAAGTCTTCATTACAAAAAGATGCTATGGTTATTATTTTCTAAAGCCTGTAAGAATATCCTATGTCCAACCAACCTCAGTATGCAAGTCGCTGCTGATATGTCCCAGTTGCTTCTGTACTCTGATGTTGGGATACCCACAATGAGCATCCTGTTTCATAGGTCGTCCGGCCAGCATGAACGGTAATCCTATTTAGAGCAAAAGGTGGCACACACTATATAAAGTGTGTTAGTGCCTACTCTGCAGTTTGTAAACTCTTATGTGGTGTGTTGGGTCGGAAGAGGTTCTTGGGGCATTTGCTGGCACTTCCTGAGTATCACTTTGCACCATATCTGAGCGCTTCCTAGATCCATCCTGTTGAGTTATAGTGCTTAGGCATGTGCTAGAGTTCTCAGATCCCTATTTATATACCAGATTCCCGTGCTGCACGGTCAGTGCGTGTCCACCTTGTTTCAGGCTCCGACAATCAACTCTCATCCATATACTTTTTTAAAATTTCTTTGCTATAATTTCTTTCTTCCAATGTAACTAGATAAATGCCTGATAAGTATTAGGTGATGACTATTGTAAAACAACTTCAGTCCCCATCAGTTTGGAACTAGAAAACAATGTTTGTTTCAGGATCCGTGGCATCAATCTTGGGATTTACACAGAGGCGGCTTCTCCGCTTCGCCCACTGCTTTAAAGCAGTGCAAACGAAAAATAAAATGATATATTTATTTTAATTTAGTATTGCAGTTGCACTGCAGCCAGCCAGGTTGTTAGGGTGGGGCCGGGCTCCCCTGACGTCCGTTTAGGGAGGAGGAGTGGTGGCTGCACCTTAAGAGCGCATGAGGGTTTTACCAACTGTCTCGGGCCAGCTAAACCGTTATGCATACTTTGTATGTTATCCACAGGCTGTATTATACAGCCTAGGTGGAGAACATGCCCAGCCTCCAAGCCCCTGTCTGAGCGCCCAACCACGGCACTCAGACCAATCATAACGCTGCTGTAAGGCAGCGTTGTGATTGGTCAGGGGATTCTGGGAGGCTGTGCTCTTCCTGGTTCCTGCTTGAAGGAGAGGCGGTGGCTGACAAGGGCAACCCCAGGTAAGTTTTTTTTTCTTTCCTAACCCCCCATTATCTTCCTCCCCCTGCCACCGTTACCTACCTGCCGCCACTGGATTTACACCAGTTACAGAGTGCATTGTCTCCCACTAAGGGCTCCATTTTAAGTTACTCAGAATTCTGCTCCATGTGACTCTCCACACCCTGATACAGGGGACATTGGTACCTCTGGGAAGGATGCAAACATTCCAGATGATTTTTTGACACGCATGAGTCTGTTTCTGAGATAACCCCCACGTGTTTTCCTTTAGCGTTTCATAGATATCCAGTAAAAAAAACACCATAATTTATGATTCCAATGTGTTTTGTAGCTCCAATTTCCGATCCATATTAGGACCAATAGGCCACTCAGCATGAGTACTCAAGAATGTGAGAATAGGCGAATCAGTCCAGAGGGAAATATGTTTTCTTTACGAAACCCTTGCCTTAAAAAGTAGGGTTCTTGTACAGCTCTTTTTTATTGGATTTTTAAGGATTCAGATTTAAAGCAATCAGAAATTGCAATTTACCTAAATGGTGCCTTGCACCAGCCCACAAACATAGAATGCTCTTTGAAATACAGAGCCCCGTTTGCGCAGCAGAGATTTTGTTTTACCAAAGACCTTTGTCAAACACTGAAGAGAGGTTGTAAGCGTATAGCTTCTTAATACACGACTGATTTATAGAAATATTGTAATGCTTGTACCTGATCATGGGAAATGTTGCTCCAGGATGCTGTAGCAGAAACATAGAGCTGGACTAACCCATTTGTACTAAGACAAGCACGCTCAGCAGGATTTAGTCGCATTATCCAAACATGTTAAATAACCACAAATATGATCAGCTCATTGAGTGAAGTGGATGACAGTGACTGACCAATGCAGTCTTCAAAAGTAACGACTCAAAAAGAAAAAAAGAATGAAAAGAATTGACACAGAAAGACCATCATCTTGACTGGCAAACTCAGATCCTGTTTTGGCCTCTGGCTGCACTTGCTCCAGCCAGAAGCAGATATTTCATCACAAGTGTTTCTTACCCTAAGCCCCTGACAATCAAATCTCAGTGCATGGACTCTTCATCAGGCATGGCCTGCTATCAGCTTATGCTTCAGATCTTTGATTTGGTAGTCCATCTGTATGAGGATCAACCTCGACACACTGTCACGTTGATCCAAGGGGAGTATTTTGCTACTTAGGGCCTCATTACGAACGATAAGACCCGAAAAGCCTCCGACCACAGGTTGGAGGCTTTCTGAGTCCAATCGCAGGTTTCACTTTCGACCGCCGCATTACGATGCAGGCGGTCGAAAGTGAAACCGGCCGGTCATTCCGGCTGGATTTCAATGGGCTCAAGGAGCCTGACGGCCAGTCGGAGGCCTGCCCATAATCCCTATGGACGCCATTTCTGCCTTAGTGACTAGGATGTTGGTTTCTGACAGGCTTTCCATGTCGGGCTTTCCGACATGGAAAGCCTGTCGGAAAGCGAAATTGGGGGCCCCTAGCAGGGCCCCCTTCATCTGGTGGCCTCCAGGTTGAGGGGCGAGGCAGGCACCCTGAGGTGCCTGCCATGCAGTGCAGGGATGAACAGATTCTCCCATTTCTCTATGGAAGCTTGTGCTACAGCCGGGTTACGGTGGCAGCACAATCTCCCATAGAGAAATGGGAGTATGTGACCGCACCATGTGCAGTCGCATTGTAATTCTGAGGTCAGTACCGCCGACCGGAGGTCGGTCGGTCGGTCCCGATTCCCCAATGGTGTCGGGCGGACGTGAGTCTGCCTGACATCATAATAAGGGCCTTAGGATTCTGGCAGCTGGTGCTTTTTACTTAAAGCAAGAAATATCCCACCGCAAGCTCCTAGTAGCTTGATCATAGGGTATGGGCATATCTTTGGACGCCACCTATGGACTACTCATGCTTAAGTTTACTATTCATGCTAAAGTTAAATGAACTTAAAAAGTTCAAATGTTACATTCCTTAACAGGTCTATCCGCACCATATATCAGCAGGCACCACTTTGAGCCCTGACTATATCTCGATCCAGGACCCATTAAAAAGACGAGTGGGTTGATCATTCTCAATGTAACAGATCCATCAACACACTTTACATTTCTGACCATTTTTCTATTGCCACATATTTTAACGGCCCTTTAAAATATTTAACCTGTATTTTTAATCCAAATCTGAATTCTACACTTAGCTGAGGTTTCATTCCATTTCCTCCTATTTTGACTGCAAAATTTCCTGTCTTTTAGAGTAAATGTACTTTCTGTTCTGCTACAACACCATCTGTACTATCTTTGGTCTATTTGGAGTCAATATCAGGGCTGTACAAAATGTCTGACGCAGGGCACCATATCACTAAAGCATCAGTCATATTAAAGTAAGTCTTTCCAACTTTAACCAGAGAGTGAAACTAAGCCTGCACCAACACAAGTTCCAATGCAAATGAAGGAATAACTTCCTTCGAATGTGTGTTTGCTACCAGATTAGGAGTGCATTTGATATTTCATTAAGGGCACTGTGGCCTCTTGCATATTATTAGTCTATGTCCCCTGATTTGGCAAATATTTTATGCGCATATAAATGATTTTTTTGTCAAGACATTCAAATTTTGCAGTGCTATATTTTGAGTTCTTTATTGGGAGCATCTAGGCCACTAGATCTTATGTTTAAGAAACTAAAGATAGAGAGAGACTACATTTTTGCAAATCACTGTTCTTTCAGATGAGACAGGCTGGCAACAGTGCAGTATGTTTCTGTATTCTTACCTTTGAAGACATCATTTGGTAGCAGGATTGGCATCCATAAATTTAACTTCAATTCAATTAAATGCTATTGTTAAGATAGTTACAAATTTAGAATACAATAAAAATTAGGTCAATTGGATAACATAGTAGTAGCAATTACAAATTAATAAAATATTATATTTCTCAACACAAATGTAACATCTTGTGTAATAAATATTTGTGTTCAACAAACTCCAGCAGTATTTTGTTTTCATAGAAGACATAAATTAGGTAAGCCAGATTTCTATCCAAAATTAAATAGCTGTCTTAAAAAAATTATACCATCTAGCAACATTGGCTGTGCCCAGAGCAAAAAGTTATTCCAAAGCACTTTTTGTTGTTCATGTATGTGATTCTTTAGCGGTTTCAAATATTTTACCTTCTACCTAATACAGAGGGACTGTAGGAAAGTAGGATCTGCTTCTTATGGTTAGCTCCACTTTTTGCTAAATGTGATACTGTTTTTGACTAGTCTGACTGGGATCCTGCTAATCAGGACCCCAGTCTATCTGCTTTCTCCCTAAACTGTTATGTTATGTACTCAGGTACACTCCAGATTTGATACTGGGGTACCCTTGCCAGTCCCTAGTATATGGTACCCATGTACCCAGGGTATAGGTACCCCAGAGGCCTCCCATGGGCAGAAGCATGTATTATGCCACCCATGAGAGGCCATGCAAAATGGAACTACAGGCTTGCCATTGCTGCCATTGCAGCCTGTGTAAGCTGGTGCATGCACCACTTACTTAACATATAGGTTTACTATATCTAAGGGTCACTAGACTTAAAACCTATGTCACCCCTATAGCAGGCCTTAACAATCCTGAAGGCAGGGTGCTTGACTCTAAGTGAGAGGGTGCCACTGCATGAGCAGGACACCCCTGCAGCCTACGGAGCCCATTCTCCCGGGTTGATAGTGTAGCAGCCATTTACAACATATAGAGTGGCATTATGCGACCGCGTGATGACCAACTCTAAAACGGCTGAAAGTAACCCTATCGTGTTTGGTGTCAAACATTGTGGAATCATACCCCCACACTGGTATGATTCCACCCCTCAGAAGCGAGCTTCGTTGGGTCCCTGGTGTTCCCGGTACCAGCCTTCTAGTCCTGGGCAGCACAAAATGGTTGCTGCCGACCAGAGACACAGTTCTGCCATCCTGCTGCTGAGCCAAGCTCGAGCAGAGGAAGGTGGAACAATAGGCATCCCGCCACAGGGAGGTGTGACCACCTCCCAGCCAGGATTTAGTGTATTAGGGCTGGGTGGGTGGGTGCACTTGCCAGCGACCGAAAGTCTGCATGAGGGGCAAATTTGGTGTCCCTGTGCATAGTCCAGTTCAAATCAGTCCTGGGATCCGTTGGCTCCTGCTCTGGTGCGAAACTGGACACAGGACATGGGAGTAACCTCCCCACAGGGTCCCCTAAATCTGTCCAACCCTCTCCCGTGGGTACAAAAGGGATTACCTGGCTGTAGGACCCTAGATTCGACATGGACAAGATTCAGAACAAGAAACCACTGAACTTCGACCATCTGGACACTCTGGACTTTGCTGGACTTCGTTTGTGCCCAACTTCATCTCCCTCTCAGTCTGAAGCATCGTCTGTGCCCGTGCACCATACAGGCTCCATGCAGGACCTGTGGAGCATCAAGGACAACCAAAGGTATCTCCCTTGGAGTGAAGGAGTCACTCCCCTGCAACCGCAGGTACCACATCTTGACTGACCAGTCTGCTGCTCCTGAGCTCCTATAGACTCCAAAGGCTCCAGAAACACAGGAGGTGGGTTTCTATGTCCCTTGAGGTCCGAGCTGCCCTCCTACCAAGTTTGAGGCCAGGATCCCTCGTGGGGGCTGCAATACCTGTACCCCTGTGCACCAAGTTCATTTGCAAGTGCATATGCTTGCTGGCCATTCCTGAACAAGTGCACTAGGCTCTGAGTAGCCCCAACCTCTGGCACCATTTCCTACAAAGAACTCCAGCCTCCTTGCACCGAGTGCTTGGTGGGCTGCTGCTTTGGGAAATCGCTTGAGGTCCTCTTGCGACTCCTGTGCCTCCGGCCTGTGAGTCCACTTCAGGGTCAACTTTGCTTTTCTTGGATTCCTCTGGTTGCTCCAGGCTTTCCCTGACTCCCCTGTGTTAGGTTAGTCTCCTGGACCTTGCTGGTCCAAACCGTAACCTTCCTTGACCTTCTGCGTGGGTTGCTGTTGCCAAGGCTTGTTGGTGCTCCCGCTGGACACCGACCCCTCAGCACTCGACAACCTTTGTGGGACAGCTTGCATCTGGCTCCTGGTTGTCCTCAACGTCTCCTGGTCCCCGTGGCTGCAGAGTCAAGAACTCTCTCAACACACCTGAAGCACCCGACATCGGTGGGCATTCGACTACAGAGCCCTTGGTCACTCCTGAGTGACCCAGACTCTGTCCCCTCTGCTTTCAGGTACTCTTCAACAAGAATCCTCCTTTGGATTTCGACTGACACTTTTCTTCCTCCCAGCAGCGGCTCTTCTTCGAAGTCCTCGATTGGGTTCGACAGCGGTTTCCGACGCCACTTCAGACCTATGCTCCCGGCTTCCCTGGGATAGGTAACTCTGGTACTAAGGTATCCACAGGTGGGGTGGCTCTCCAACCTCCTAACTTCCACGGGGTTTCTTCGAAGTCCACTGGGAAGGGTCCTTAAACTTCAAAACTTCAACCTCAACTTCCCCATAGAATTGTACGGAGCAAGCGGTTGTGTCCCCACACTGCACCAGTCCTCTGTTGGGTCCCCTCTTACTCACCTTGGGTGGTTCCTTGGGGTCCCAGCGATTCTACGTCCTCTAGACACTGTCTTGACTCGAGTTGGGGTTCTTATACCACTATTTTAATATATGGTTTGGTCTCCCCCTGGAGCCCACTGTGTAATAGTGCTATTTACTATTGTTTCTTTGCTACAGTATTGTGTGCTTTCTGAGTATCTTCGTGTAGAAGATACTGTGTCATACTAGAGAGTGTTATATCAGTAAATACATATTTTTATAACTACTGTGTGGTTCTCCTTTCATTTAACCAATACTATAAGGTTGCATTCTGGTAAAACAAGCTGCTTAACATTCCTTCAAGACTAAGCCTGAAGGCTGCTCTCCACAGCTACCACTTGGATAGCTTTCTAAGGTTATCTTTGACCTCTTAAATCACCATAAGGGTTGTTTGGACTGGTGCAAGGCGCCCAATTTAATTAGTGAACCGCATATACCAGGCCAACTTCTGACAGGGACACCATAATAAAAAATATGATTGTATATTTTGTAATTTAATCATGCTTGTACCGTTTATGCTTACTATTTCTTCTTAGGGCATGAATATGAGACTTGCAACCTACTAACAATTCACTGGTGTTCCCGTGCCTGGTTTTCCCTGGTGAGGGAAACCTTCTCTCCCGATCAACCCTGACTTTTTTTTCTGCCGCAAGGGAAAGCATTCAACGATAGCCCCTGCCAGAAACTCTTTGCCTTCCCTCCCCATATCTACAAAACTTCCTTCATCCACCCCATCCTATACTAAACTCCCTGCTACCCCCTGCTTTGAGCAAAGTGGTAAATAGGATTGGTAAACAGTGGCGGCTCCTCCCCAATGGCAGAGGAGCATCGCCCCACTGCCTGGCGGAGAGCCAGCAAATGAAAAAGAAAAGGATGCTCTAGCATTGTTTTATTTTTCGCTTGCCAGCTTGTGGATGGAGGGGCGGGGCATGGAAGGGTGGAGGAGGAGTGCTTGTGCACTCCCGAAGTGCTCAAGTTTGTTTGGCCGGTCGCCTCAGGCTAACCAAAACACACATGCGCACTTAGGTTTCTCCAGACCAGCTGCATTCAGCAGCCGAGCTGGAGAAACCCCCACAGACTCCCTGGTCTGAGCAGTGCGTCTCTTTAGCCCGCTCAGACCAATCCCTGCACTGCTCTGGAGCACAGGGATTGGCTGGCAGTCTGTCCCAGGGGCTGCTGGGACCCAGGAAGAGGCCAGAAGGAGAGAGGTGACGCAGGAGGCGGCCGGAGATGTCAGGTAAGTTTTTTAAATTATTGTTAAGCCGGCCCCTTCCCACCCCGCACTCGCTCTCCCACCCCCCTGCGATCCCCCCACCTGCCCCCCCACCCTTTGTTAATGGCACCCGCCACTGTGGGTAAACCTCACAGAATTGTGCAGTTGTTTGTCAGGTAAACACGGGTCTAGGCAGTTATTCCCCATTCCTTCAGGTTTAACTCATAGGGGGAGTGCACGCGTGGAGACATACGACAGACATCGTAATTCTGGCAACCTGGAATCACCACACATTTACTCCAAATTCGTAATCGGGGCTTTCATCTGCTGCTTTTCAAATAAAAGACTTCCCACCTTAGAAATTAATACCTCTTCAGTTCTGGACAGGGAACACATGTTAGGTAATTTTCAATTCTATGTGTAGTCATGTTTATGAATTTAAAAGTAACCTCTTACTATGTATGCACCAAGTGTCTACATTAAAATATATCGCATCCACCTTTCTCCTTGAACATCTTTTAGAAGTAGTTACAAATTCTCTACTTCTAAGCTGTTATTTATCTATTTTGAGACTATATTTGTAAAAAGTTGTGTTGCTGGCTGAGTGAGATGTTAACCCTGCTCATGCAACAGCCACAATCCCTTTTAGGGTGAACCACAAAGGTCACTAAATTAATCTGGGCTTAACCCTCTGGTAGCTTGGCACAAAGCAGTGAGTGTTAACTTGGAGGCACTGTGTAAAGTGTTTCTGCAACACACAAACAGTAATAAAGTTAAAACACAACACAAGAACAATCTCACACTAATTTAGAAAAATAGAATACATTTTAATAATGGTTTTGACACTGAAACAACAAAAATCTAAGTTAAGTTATGAATTGCTACATTTTAAGGGAAAAACTGGCACCTAAAAGATCATAGCGCAAACCATGGACATCTAGTCATGTGAAACATGGATCAAAGTTGAAAGGTTTGGCCGACGGCAATGGAGCGCAAGTCGTATACAAGAAGTGGATTAGTCCTGGTCGGGGGCTTAACCTTGGAAGAAATTTCAGCAACAATGTTCTGAAAAGATCGGAGTTCAGCGGGGCAAGGCTGCAGGTGGTGTCCGAAGAGGCAGCTCGTTGTCAGAGAGCAGCTGGATGAAGTCACGGTGAAGATATCCACGTTTTGACTTAGTCTCTTTTTTGGAAATCAAAAATCTCCAGGAGAATTTGCCTCAAGTCTGTAGTTGCCAAGGGCTCCATGAGGCTGGATACTCCTTCTATGAAGGACCAGGACTTGCTGCCGTAGAGAAGAATGTAGCTGGAGCTGCCACACAGTCCGGCCGACCAGTGATGTTCCTTGGGCGAATAGATGACAAGGCCGGTCCTGGTCTCTTCTTGGTTCTCAGAGCAGTTTTTAGCCAAAAATATTCTAAAGTCACAGGTTTGGGTTTTTGGTTATCTGGGCACCTTTAGCACCACAAGCCTGTGGAGGCACCACTTCGAGGGTTGGGACTCACTCAAGCTGGGTCCAGGTGTTATGTTTCATAGGGTACCCCAATATAGGCCAGAGTATTATCCTAACCCTTCACCTACATTTACCGTACCATTACACTACATAACGGATTTTGCTATTGACCTTTTGCCTAGTTAAGCGCTGCATAAACTGTCATGCAGTTTTCCCAGAAAACTAGCCTCGTTAATTATGCATGAAGATTCTCAGAATCACAGCAGGATTACCATCTTCTGCAAAATGACTATGTATAAGGGTCATCCCTTCCGTCATCCTCGGCCAACATGACACAGCAAGGTAGAATCCCCTGAGGGTACCTTTTGGGTATATATACACCATATCTTTGCCAAGACAGGCAGAGGAGAAAGACTTCCATGCTGACACACTGACACGAGACGCTGAGGTTCCTGCACGCAGACACTCCAGCTCGCAGTGGTTTGACATCCCTCGCGGGGTGTCCATCTCGAGACCAAGACGGGGTCCCACAGACTCACACTTCATGTAATGGGGTTGGCTTCAGCCTAGGGGCATTCTTGGCTCTACACCTACATGCATGCTAGGTACACTCAGTTAGGGTTGCATCGTAGGAGTACGGATTATTACTGTCATGTATTTATATGCTTGTATATATTCATTGTTTTAGCACTATAATAGAAATCTACCATCCTTTTACTCTATCGGTGCTTATAATCATTTATATTTGTTTCTGTCCTATGATTGTTTCAGCACACCTATTTTACACTAGAATGATGCTGGTTCAATAAATGCTATTTGAAAACGTCCCCACCGTTTATTCTGTGTATCTCTCTGAGACAAAGTGAGCACGAGTGACTGAGCGAAAAGTACTGTACTGTTTCCACGATCCCTGATGGGACAGGATTGTCATGTTCTCTCATTCTCTCCTTGGTAAGAGGAGTTTACAGTGGCACTGTGAGCTAGCTGGTATATAGGCGAACATATCCGGTGGGGGTGTCTGGAATCAGTCTGGCACCAATCCCACAGTTTATGTTGTCTAAATGCGCAGATCCTATATAGATTTATAGGAACTACACAACACAATTGTGGGTTCAAGATGGTTGGAACCTTTTCTCTCCCTCATGCTCTGATCAGGAGGCCAGCCAACTAGCCCTTGGAGTCTCTCTGGTATTCCTGGGTTCAAGCAGTAGAACACGGCTCAAGCAACAGGGCAGGCCTCTGAGAGTCCTTCCGCAGGTCCAGAAAGTGAACTGAATAGTTGGTCTGAGGGTCCTATTTTTTTACCTGGCGCCTTCTTTGAAGTAGAAGTTTCTAAAGAATTCCCTTTAAAGTGCTTGAAGCTACTTGCATCCTTTGCCCTGGCTCCTGTCTGGCTGCATGAACAATGAAGCAGTCATAAGTCCTTTGTGTAAAGGCAGGGCATAGCCTATTGATCTGCATGTGGGGCTGTGTTCAACTCCACCCCCCATCCTGCTAGTGATGGACCATCCAGTCACACCTAATCCATCTATTGTGTGGCTGTTGGGAAGAGCAAACAAAGTCCAACTGCCAATATTTAGTGCAGGATAATGCCAACTTTCAAAAAGTTGAATTTTCAAAATTGTGACTTAAAAGCCAACTTTACTATTAAAGAGGATTTTAAATTACAATTTCCTAGACACCAAAAATGAAATGTTTCCCTATTCCCAATCAAAATGTAATAAGGCAACCCAATGTTATTCTACGGGAGAGGTAGGCCTCACAGTAGTGAAATATGAATTTAAGAGTTTTTTTACTACCAGGATATGTAAAACCTAAAAGCCCATGTTCAACCTTTTAATTACAATGCACCCTGCCCTATGGACTACCTAGGGTCTCCCTCCTTAGGGTTGACTTATATGTAATAAAAGGAGAGTTTAAGAATTTACAAGGGTGTTATTTTGCCAAGTCAAATTGGCAGTTTAAAACTGCATTCAGGCTGCAACGACAGATCTGGGACATGCTTTATGGGGCTACTTAAGTGGATCGCACAAACAGTGCTGCAGGCCCACTAGTAGCATTTCATTTACAGTCCCTGGGTATACAGTATACTACATTACTAGGGACTTATAAGAACATTGAATAGGCCAATCAGGTGCAATCTATTTTAACCATGTTTTACAGAGTGAGGATAAGCACTTTAGCACTGGTGGTGGAGTCATATGGCCAACAAAAACAAATTAGGCAAAAGATTTGGGGGGGAACCACCCTAAGGTTCACCAGTCTAACACATGCTCCCTCCCAGCTGAAAGTGGGAAGAACTACCCAAACTCCTGAGAGTTCTCATCACTAAGGCAGAAGAACCTGGACAGACCATCAGCATTGGGCTGCTCTGACCCAGGACGGTGTTCCATCGTAAAGTCCATTCCCTGTAGAGATGTGGACCACCTCAACAGTTTGGGATTCTCATCCCTCATCTACATGAGCCATATAAGGATCCTGTGGTCTGTTTGAGCCCATAAGTGAGTCTCAAACAAGTATGGCCTCAGCTTTTTCAGTGGTCAGACCCCAGCAAAGGCTTCCCCTCTCAATAGCAATCCACATCTGTTCTCCCTGGGAAGTAGCCTTCTAAAGATGAAAGGTATAGGTTGGTCTAGGCGCTCCTCATTTAACTTCAACAATACTTTCTTTATGCCTTGCTCTGAGGCATCAGTTTGCACAGTTAACGTCTGGGAAAAGGAAAAAGGGCCTTGAGTACAGGGATTGTACATATTGCCTGTTTGAGGGTGTCATAGGCTTTCTGACAGTCTTCTGTCTCAGTCTCTAGTCTAAGCACGTGGTGAGCGCTCTTTCATGCTCCTGGGTTGTTACAGTTGCCAGAAACACTTGGGCCTTCCAGTCAGGACTGGAGATCTGAGTTATCCCCCTGATACCACAGTGCCAAAAAGTGACTCCGGCCGGAGCCCTCGTGTAGATAGGGAGAGTTACTGGAGGATCAGGGGTGTCTTTTAGTGTCCAACGTGCCCTCGTTTGAGCCTTACGTGCCCTGCCCAGGACTCGTGCTGTCCAGGCCAGGTGCGCTGAGCCTCCGAGCTGCACCACGTCATGGACATGTTGCCTTGGTAACGGAGGAGCGTCCACGCTGCACACCCCACCTACAGGGAACTCAAGAGCTCAGAGACATGGGCCCCGGTGGGCAAGGCCTGCCAATCTTCCTGCGACGACAGCGAAGTACTGTGGAGCACGGTGGCAGACTCAACAAGAGGTACCGGCCCCTCAAGGTACTGTGACCTACTTGTAGACCCTTGAGGGCCGGGCACCGACCTACATGTTGGCAATTGAGTGTTGTTCCCCTAGGGATTGGGCCTGCCTTGCTCTGGGTGGAAAACTCCACAGAGGTTCTCACAGTGAGGGTGTAGATTGAAAAGGTTTCGAGGGGCATCCCAAGACTTCCTTGTCATAGGCTGGGGAGGAATGCCACCTGCGTGCCCCTGTACTGGGAGAACTATTCTTTGTTAACCAAGGCAAATTACAGCATT
Organism: Calotriton arnoldi; assembly: GCA_963921515.1. Taxonomy (NCBI): domain Eukaryota; kingdom Metazoa; phylum Chordata; class Amphibia; order Caudata; family Salamandridae; genus Calotriton; species Calotriton arnoldi. Next base: position 254,199 of record CAWUFW010002155.1, on the reverse strand, counting down.
ATAAGTAGTAGGCACGCAGGGGGCCCCTGTGGCTTACGTTGCATACCTGCATTGGTTTCCCAAGGAACTCATCGTTTTACCACAAATTACTGTAGAAAGCAGTATAGGAGAGAAGGTGTGCTGTACCTTAAGTGTCCACTGTGAGCTGTGTGGATACCTTAGCTCTTTTCCCCAAATTACCGATAGTGACAGGTGCATTTCAAGTGATATCTATGTATGGTTTAAACTACATCAGACATGATACCTTAAAATTGCATACTTAAGGGAATACTTGTGCATTATCTGCATTTGAGGAACCGGACTTGCAAAGTATTTATGGTTTTCTGGTGATCTTTAGTGATTTATGTGAGTTGCCTCTAGCCTGACTGCTGCATTTCATGCCCTGATATTCTAATGTATGCCATTTTGATACTTGCACTGTCATAATAGCGAGTACTATCACTGGAATGCATAATATGCAGCGTTTTCATTATTGTGTTGTTTTGGTCTATATTTTATACATAATATATATATTATTTATATACATTTGTGTAGTCTCTTTTGTGGAGTATTCATTGCGTTACAGTGTGAGCGTGTGGCGCAAATGCTGTACACATTGCATCTGGGGATAAGCATGACTGCTCTGTGCCTAGCTAACAGGGGGTGAGCACAGGTTATCTTTGGTGTGGAACTTACTTTCCCTGACTAGAGTGGTGGGTTCTGCCTAGCTTAGGTGCATACCCTAGCCAACCAGAAACCCCATTTCTAACATAAAGTTATTCACTTTTTAACCAAAGATTAGCACGCTGGTCTTCTCCAGATGAAGTTTCATCAAATTCTGCTTGCTGGATGCTTCAGGGAGACCAATTTTCTTTGTAGACCGACAGGGGTGTAATCCAGCAGAATCAAATTATCTGCATATAGAAAACTAGGAATAAGCTGTTTCTTAAATCTTGGGGTAAAATAATTCATTAGATCTATGGCTGCTGGAAGGTCTGCCAGAAATAAACTAAAAAGCAGGGGGGCTAAGATGCATCTTTGTCAGAGGCCATTCTGAATTAGGAATTTTTGCAATAATCTACCAGATTTATTGAGCTCAACCTTTGCCCAATTGTCCGTATGCAATGCCTGTAATGCACTAAGTAAGTCAATCGGGAGCTTCCAGGAGTGGAGTTTCCCTTATAGGAGTCCCCTGTCTACTGTGTCAAAGGCTGTCTGGAAATTAATGAAACTGCAACATAGGCTTTGGTTCACTTCCAGGGCTTTCCGAGTGACCCAGAGAGTAAACCAATGGTCTATGGTGGAGTGACCCTCCCGAAATACTCCTTGCTCGATCGATATGATCTTATGTTCATATGTCCAATCATCCAAACGTGACAGTAAGATGTTTGGGCACACCCTCTCTGACATGTCCAGAAGGCTGATAAGTCTGTAATGTGAGGGGCCCGAACCGTTCCCCTTTTTAATATGGGTTTCACAATTGAACCCCTCCATGATGGGGGATAGCGGCACATTGAGGATATCCAACAGAACAGGAGGGAAAACACCCTTGCTCACTAGTCACTATTTTAAAACTGCCGGGATATTATCGGGCCCTCGGCTCTTGAAAACTTGATCTGGTCAATTACTGCCCTTAATTCTTTCACAGAAAACCTTAGCGTTTAGCGTCAGTACATTTAAGAGTAGATGAGATAGGCCATCTAAGTACGCTGCCAATCATACATGGTAGGGCCTCCCATTTACTTTCATCCAGAACACTTGTTTGTTACCTAATTGTATAACCTTCAGCATATCATGCCACTTATTATGGTAGAAAGCTGCCTTTTTCTTTTTAATCAATTGCCTATATTGACACTTTAGCCTATCCAACTCCTGTTTAGGATAACCTTCTGGTTGCAACCTAACTTGTTTGGATGTGTTTCTCACCAGACGTTTCATTTGCTGACAGGCGGAATCAAACCAACCCTTCCCATTAACATGGCATGTTGCCTGTGACCCACATTTTTTGATGTTTACATGTATACAGTCCAACACGTTATTCATTATCTCAATAAACCACAAGATTCTATTCCCTAGGCTCACAGAAAAAAATCTTAGTGTGTTCCGTTAGTTGATATGCAGCCAAAAGCTGAAGGTGGGTTGGGTCGAGGTGAGTAGTGAGCCTCTGAAGGAAAGATACCCCCAGGGGCAGTACCTTTTCTGCTGCCACAGGCTTGTGAAAATATAGGACAGCCCACGTGGCCCAATGATCACTTCCCTGATATTTTGCCACTTTGAAATCTAAAAAGAGATCAAACTGTGAGGATCGGATGAACATATAGTCAATTGGGCCCTCCAGACGGCCCTGCCGAAATGTTGTTGCTGCTGGGTTGTCATTTTGTAAATGACCGTTCAGATACACCAGGCCATTGCTCACTAGCCATTGGCTCAATACCTTATCCTTCCACTTTCTTGAAGCAGATGGATAAGAGGCTGGAGGAATATTATAACAGTCCACTACAACTTCCATCTGAATGTCTGCCTGGCCAGGATATAAAGGAGCATTAAAATCCCCAGCCATTATTATAATTGCTTCCAGAAATGTTCCCAGGATTTTCTGCAAAGATTGATCAAAAGTCTCCAGCCAATTATTCATTCTACGGTACTCTCTCTATGGATGTATACATTTATCAATATAAAATGCCTGCAAAAATTATTGTTTAATCGAAGTTCTACCACAGAAAGCTGCATGCCACTAGACAAGTTAATAAACTCTAAAGGTTTTTTAATTACCTTAGTAGATAATAGGGTTAATAACCCTCCTGAAGCTCTACCCTTTCCCCGTTTAGAGCCTTTACTGTTTATGACTACGAAGCCTTCTACTGTTTTATCCTCTCACAACCAAGACTCCTGAAAGAACACCACATGAGAGGGCATTATTCTTTTTTCAGGTCGCCACTCCTCCTAAGATGCTTAAACCTGCTATGTTCCAGCTATGGATTCTCATATTGGGAGAGGATTCCTTCCTCTACTGCCCACTAGGCCAGCCATCCCACTCACATGTGTCTGGAGCCGCAAAGGGGGGGGGGGGGCAAATCTGTTTCCCTGCCGCCACTCTGAAATCCCTCTCTGCCCCATCAATCTGCATTTACTAATACCACCCTCAAATTCTTGGGGACCTGTCCATCTTGCCTTGCCCTTGGAACAACCTCTCTTGGGTATAGGATATAATCTACTCCCACTGACTGGGGGCCAGCCTTCCATGCATACTTAAAAAAGAGGAGGTGTTTGAACCAGAGTTTGAGTTGGATGCCTTGGAATTCTCACTGATAGGACACTTAACTTCTAAACTAACCTTTGGTAGATCTTCTTCTGCCTTCACTACCAAAAGAACGATGCAGGGAGAAATGAAATCCACTTTAGATAGTTCCCTTCCTTGCTCCCCAACCTGGAAACCTGTGTGGGCTGGATCACTTGAGGATATCCCAGAGAACAAGGGAATTTGCTGGAGAATGTTTAGAATTTTTGAGTGATGCAGGGAGGCATAGTTTTTATTTTCAGCTTTTTCTCCCAGCTAATTATATTCAGCAACAAGACATGAGAACCAGGCTCAAGCATAGGTGATTTCTCTGACATGACTGTGAGTTCATTACACATTTCATTTTAGCTCCTGGTGAATTGGTCTCCTTTCCCCTGATGGGCACTGGGGTGACTTTGGGTGCAGTAGCAAGAACGTTTTTTGGCTGGGGATTCCTAGATGGCCGGCTTCTAATTTGTGTTTTGCTACAGCCTGAGTTGGAATATCTAGAGCTGATGTAGTGCCACTATGTAGGAGGTGAGAGCTACGGTTCTGTTTTAGCTGGAACCCTTTTGTTGTGGGAGCTCCGTCCTTGCCTTAATTCTTTTACTATTTTCCCACCCTTAGCTCTAATGGCCTTGCTACTCTTTTTATTCCTTTAAACCTCTGAGAAAGATAGTAACTCGAGGAGAACTTGGGGGACCAAAAATATGTTGCCTTTTCCTGACTAGCATTTTGAGATATAAACTGAGTCCTTTAAAACTGGCAGAGCCCCTCCACCCTTTAATGTCCTAGGCCCTTGTCCTGAGACTTCCCCGGGGTAAGGTACCTTGGTTTCCGTTCCCTACCTTGCCACTAGCATGACCTTATTAGGTCTACATAACTCAGTCAGAATATCTTTCAATTGCTTTGGCTGAACCACTTGATTTGAGCTAGCAGCCACTAATGCCTCTAAGATGCCATGTAGTGGGTTTTGCATAAGCAACATTACATCCAACAGGGATGATGAGCCTGACGGCTGAATATCAATAGACCCTCCCAGTGAGTCTTAAGTTACGTTAGTCACACGGGGCAATTATCCTTCTGAAGCAGTGATCCGCTCTGATCCCAGGAAGCCGTGCTATGTTGGGACCTCATGGCTCTGGACCCTTCGACCACCAATGGGGTTGCTGATATATTAAGGCAGGGTGAAGACAAGAGTCTAGGGCCCCTGTCCAGGATGGTCGTCAGGGAGTCCTCCAGGATATTCTCTGGCTGGTCACATTTGCCTTCAGGTGCCACCCCCTCTTTTTCTAAACCTTGTGCTCCGGGGGTCCTGGGGACCAAACTTGAAGGAGAGAAAGAGCTAATGTTAAAGTGTGTGTTGGCAAAGTTCCTTACTGAAGTAGGTAGGGGCATGAGAGAGGCTTTTTCATTTGATACAGGTGGACCTTGGGATGTATAAGAATTTGAGTCAATCGGATCCTTAGGTTTTTTGCCCTCCGCCTTCCTCCTCTTACAGGGCCTCTCATGCTCTTTTCCTTTTGACTCTCCAAGCAAGACCCTCTTATGGCAAAGTGCAGGTGGAGAAACACAGAGTGCAGCATCCATGGTAAATTTAGAGATGCCAAGTTGACCACAGAAATTGCCACAAGGTTAGATAAAGTAGGGAGACAACTGGTGAGATCACGTACCTCCTCCTTTGTAGCCTCACTCAATTTTCACTGCCGCTGCCACCACCACACCACACCACACCACACCTTATTTTGCCAGGTGCTTCTTAAATGTCAGTTGAGACAAAGAATCTGTTTTCTTCCAGATAAGGGATTACTGACTGGTGGAGAGCTGAAAGCTAGGGGCTGCCAGGCCATCGGAGTGCAAACAAACTCAGTATGGGGCCCTGGGCACAAGACCCTGGAGGTGCAGACCACCTCCCCACCCTGCCGCACATCTGGGCCTCTCAAGGGGCTGAGACACGGTGGTGGAGGGATATCTACACCACCTTCAGGTCATATAACCCCTGTTACCAAGAAATAAACATGCTCCCTCCTGGCGGCTTCTGCAGTTTCTCCCCTTCCTTGCCTGTCCTCAACCGGTTCCCAAGTCTGAGTTCAAGATTTACAAGGGTTTCACCGCTTTAGAGTATTTACCTGGCGTCTCAGTGTCCAGGGTCCTGCAGCAATTCTGAAATTAAACAGCGAGTGAGCCTGCGAGCCCGCGAAGGAGGAGGCAGAAGTGAGTAGGTGGGCACAAGCATACAGAGGCGGCGGAAAGAAGGTAATTTTTAGACTAGCTTTATGTAGAAGCTGAGACTTTTCATGGCCGGGGGGGGGGTGTAGTGAGGGCCTCGTGGACCCACTTTGGTTCTCCTTTTAGTTTTACATTTTACACATTTTAACAGACTTCGTTTTAGCCCTCTTAGCATTTACATATTTTATTTTCACAGTATGATTCTTAGTAACGCTGCACATGCTGCTTGTTTTTAGAAAGCTTTTCCTACTACACAATCTGTACTCTTCGGTCAAGGCTGGGAACATGGAACGAGATACCCTAGTACATACGCTGCCCACTCGGAGACAGCTTCTAACATCTAGACACATCATTATATAAGAGCTGTACCTCTAACACAGCGATTTTATTGTATAAATGGTGCGCTGCCCCTTTGTGGGTCAGAGGGGGTACTCCAGCCACAACGATCCTGGGACGACTGTCGTGTTCAACATGCAGCTCTACCAATGCTGATCTTCCATGCTGATCTTGCAGAGAGGGATTGCCAACCCAATTCCAGACCAAGTCATACAGGTATGGGGTACCAGGCTATCCTAAAAGATTGGACAGAGGGTACATCCACTCTGCTCTCAGAATAGGGATACCAGTAGGTAGGAGTACAGATATATAGAAATCAGACTGTCATGGTTGGACTATTTATTCTTTTCACCATGTTCACAATGATGGTTACTTCGGTTTGTTTTATCTGCCTAATAATTGCAGCACATTCTTTCTATGCAAGACTACGATTGTTTCAATAAATGTGTTGAAAACTTTCTTCGTATCTTTCCCGTGTTTTACCAAGGGCATGCATGAGTACGCAATGAAAGACGCAAGATTTGTTTCCACAAATCCCTAGGGGATCAGAAGGTCATGTTCGAAGTTCAAAATCACCTGCCAACCCAGAAGAGGTAGAGGTAGAGGTTTTTTGTGCAGCATTGTGAGCTAGCTAGGAATTGGACCAACAGTTTCTGATGGTGTAGATCACGGGTACTCATAGTACGGCCCGCGGGCCGCCAGCGGCCCGGCAAGCATTCCTTGGCGGCCCGCGGACCTTGCAGATATCCTACCTGTCAGCAAACACCGCCGGTTGCAGCAGCGCTCTATGGGGGCCGGGCGATTCTTTAAAAAAACATTCACTTGTTAATGAGGCTTTGTTGTATTTCACCTCTTCTTAGCGCCCCTGCATCTCCACTCTGAGTGGCGATGCAGGGGCGCTAAGAAGAGGTGAAATACAACAAAGCCTCATTAACAAGTGAATGGTCTTTTAAAGACCTGTGAAGTACTCGGGTGCGGCTGTGTGTGTGCCCGGGAAGCTGTCTCAGCCCGGGCTGACACACGCGGGGTGAGGTGACAGAGGGTGACAGAGCGAGGGTGACAGAGGGAGGGAGACGGAGAGGGAGACAGAGGGAGGCAGAGGGAGACAGAGGGAGACAGACAGAGGGAGACAGACAGAGGGAGGGAGACAGACAGAGGGAGGGAGACAGAGAGGGAGACGGAGAGAGAGGGAGACAGAGAGAGAGGGGGAGACAGAGGGGGGGAGACAGAGGGAGGGAGACAGAGTGGGAAACAGAGGGAGAGAGAGGGAGACAGAGGGCAACAGACAGAGGGCAACAGACAGAGTGAGACAGAGAGAGAGGGAGACAGAGGGAGGGAGACAGAGGGAAGGAGACAGAGGGAGTGAGACAGAGGGAGTCAGAGAGAGGGAGGGAGACAGAGGGAGGGAGGGAGACAGAGGGAGGGAGACAGAGAGAGGGAGACAGACAGAGAGAGGGAGACAGACAGAGGGAGACAGAGGGAGGGAGACAGAGGGAGGGAGACAGAGGGAGACAGACAGAGGGAGACAGAGAGAGAGGGAGGGAGACAGAGAGAGGGAGGGAGACAGAGGGAGGGAGACAGAGAGAGGGAGACAGACATAGAGAGGGAGACAGACAGAGGGAGACAGAGAGGGAGACAGAGGGAGACAGAGAGAGAGGGAGACAGAGGGAGGGAGACAGAGGGAGGGAGACAGGGGGAGGGAGAGGGAGACAGACAGAGGGAGACAGACAGAGGGAGATAGAGGGAGGGAGACAGAGAGGGAGAGAGACAGAGAGGGAGGGAGACATAGAGAGGGAGACAGAGAGAGGGAGGGAGACAGAGAGAGAGGGAGAGGGAGACAGAGAGAGGGAGACAGACAGAGGGAGGAGGGCGACAGATAGAGGGAGATAGATGGAGGGAGACAGACAGAGGGAGAGAGAGGGAGGGAGACGGAGGGAGAGAGAGGGAGGGAGAGAGAGAGAGGGAGGGAGAGAGAGGGAGGGAGGGAGACAGAGGGAGGGAGGGAGAGAGAGAGAGGGAGGGAGACAGAGGGAGGGAGGGAGACAGAGAGAGAGGGAGACAGAGAGAGGGAGACAGAGAGAGGGAGACAGAGAGAGGGAGACAGAGAGATAGGGAGACAGAGGGATGGAGACAGAGGGAGGGAGACAGGGGGAGGGAGAGGGAGACAGACAGAGGGAGATAGACAGAGAGAGAGGGAGGGAGACGGAGAGAGAGAGGGAGGGAGACAGAGAGAGGGAGGGAGACAGAGAGAGAGGGAGACAAACAGAGTGAGTGAGACAGAGGGAGACAGAGAGAGAGAGAGAGGGAGAGAGAGAGAGGGAGGGAGAGATAGAGAGAGGGAGGGAGACAGAGCGAGAGAGAGAGAGATAGATAGATAGATAGATAGATTGATAGATAGAGAGAGAGATGTGTGTATGCCGGGTCTGGTGGCTCAGTGGACGAAGGCGTCCGCTGCAGGGGCCTGTGTTCAACCTCATGGTCATAGTTATTTTTTTTGCTCTAGCCCCGCCCCCCTCCCCCACTGACCACGCCCCCACCGGTGCGGCCCTCGGCCACAAACCACACTGTAAATTTGGCCCCTGAGAGAAAGTTTGTGAGTACCCATGGTGTAGATGGACTCAGTCCCTGCATTCTGAAGTTCTGTTGCCCTAATATGCAGTCCTACATTTTTTTGTGGGAACCATATAACACATAGGGCAGGATGTAGTGTATCTAAAAAGTTGGATATGTACTGTGACCTATTGCATGTCCTGCTAGTGAAAAACTCTTACATTTGTTTTCCACTACAGCAAGGCCTACTTCTCCCATAGGATAACATTGGGTTACCTTATTAAATTTAATATAGGCTAACTTTCAATTGGGAAAAGGTAGGAATTGTGTTTGGTGTCCATGGAATTGTAATTTAAAACCCTCTTTAATGGTAAAGTTACATTTTAAGTCATAATTCTGAAAGTGCCACTTTTAGAAAATTCGCATTTTCTAGTCCTAAACATCTAGTCCTGACTAGGTGTAGCTGCCATTCAGTCTTTGTGCATTGCTCCCAGACAGTGAGACAGAGGGGAATAGTTGCTGCCTGGATGGGCCATCTGTGACTTGATAGGGGACGCAGCTGTCACCTACCACATTGGCACATCTCAAATGCTCTTCCTCAGCACACTCACAAAAGTTTCACACTTGATTTTTGTGCCCCCAGACAAACTGGGGCCAGGGCAGGGAGGAAGGAAATTCCAGACACCTTTGGGGTGTAACCCTCTAGCAACTTCTCTTCCTTCAAAGCTGGCACCAACGATAAATAGTGGACCCTCGGACTCAACTCTTCAATACACCTCTGGTCCTGTGGAATACTCTGAAGAAATGTTTCGCTGCTCTGCAAGAAGGACTGCTACTCTGTTGCCCTGCTGCCTGAGTAAGAAGGACTGGACCTGCATCTTGATCCCATGACCACCGGAGTGACTCCAAGGGCTAGTTGGCCTACCTCAGGGACAGAAAAGGCTACAACCACCTTGGACCCAGCACCTGGAGTATAGCTGCTGTGACTTGTTCCCACAAAGTGGTCCTTTGGAAGTGAACCTGAAGGTGCTCTGCCAGCCCAGTTATGGTTCGTGGGCAGAACTGACTCAGACACCTCGGAACAGTTGCTGTGTGATGCGTACCGATGAAAAACCTCACATTGCAACCAGCAGCTTCCTTGGAAGCACTGGTGAGCAACGCATTCTCAACGCAAGCCTTCACATTTCTAGCCCCTCATTGACAGGAATCCTTGATGATGATGCAGGACTTTGCATCACAACCCTGCAGCTTCTTCCGAACCACCGGTGTGCAACACATCAGTGCCGGATCTCGTATTGCAAGCCCCTGATCGATCTCATCCTCAATGACAATGCAGGACTATGCATCGCAGCCCCGCAGCTCCTTGGAACCTCCACTGTGCGACACATCCTCGACACAGAGTTCTCACAACGCTCCCCATACCAGAATTTAAGGTGTTTTGTACAGTGGGCCTAACTTGGCCCCTGTATCTGACCCACACACCATTGCGGTCGGCCTAAACTTGTGACTTTGTCCCGGTCTGGTGTGATCAGATAACTAATGTTGGTGCTTTGTGCTTCTAGGCACTATTTTCAATTAAATCTTTAAAATGCCATATCTATGGTTCTAATGATTACATCTTTGTTGTTTTGCTCTTAAATAATTTATTACATTTTACTCTATTTGTCGAAATTGATGTGGTGTTTTGGGATGTTGTGTTCTAACTTTGTTACTTCTTGAAGTGCTGCATAAATATTTTTACACATTGCCTTTAAGTTAAGTTATGGTTAGGTCAAACTTTCTATTGAAAATGCATTTTTTATGTGAACTTTGGCACAGTTTGATGAATCTGCACAAAAAATAATCTAAAAAATGCACATCCACTTTGGGTTTGCCATGTCATGTCTCATGCAGATCCATCAAGCTGGGGCCAATAAAGAGGGGTTTCAAAAGTGATCTTACACATTCTACCCCCCATTGGATACTACGATACAGAAAAATCGCTGAATGGGATTCCAGAAAATTTGGCTTGAAGATATAACATCAGTGAAGGAAGTGCTTTTGCTTAGTTTGGTGTGAATCTGTCCAAAGGTTCCTGAAAAATTTGCATTTAAATAGTGTCTCAGGTCAGACCTAATGATGTTATATTATAACAATATCTGTATTGTTAATTTGTGGGTTTCCACAAACAGAAGAAAAGACTTGCGAAATGGAAGTACTGGGTCTAAGGTGGCATCTGATAAGTTACAGACTCCACAGTTTCAAAAAGTCAATAGCCTCCAGTGAAAATGAGCCCACCCTTTGGAGGACACTATTTCAACTTTCTACCCAGATACAGATATAGGAAAGGTTCTATTAAGAAAAAAAAGTCTGGATAAGAAATGGACAGAGCCAGCAAGCAGCAAGAGTTACTCAAGGACAAACATCTGTTGTCGTAAATCAACAAAATGATGTATTGGAAGTGCCAACAAATTTCAAGGGTGAAAGATCAGGTCATTCTTCATGCTAATCAGTATAATGTACATTTTTCACACTCCACAGAGAAGTAACAACAGTAGATGTATGAAAGAGGACATCATATTTTACTGACCAGGTTCTGCAGCATGGTCGTTCTGGTATGAACTCTATTGGCAAAATGATGAAATAATTAATAAATATTCCTGAGTGAAAGTGGAGAAGTAGCAACAGGATGAAGTGGAAGAGGGAACCCTTCCATTGGAAACTCTTGATGCTGAGGAGCAGGAAGACAAGAGGTTGCAGATTGTTTCAAAACGCTGCAAAACTGCAAAGATGATTTATTCAGGAGAAATTAACAAACCAGCCACCTCTCAAGGGATGAACCAGCACGATTTGCCATAAGGCCTTTTTCACAAGTTTGAAGTCCACAAAAAGCGTTAGAATAAAACGTTTTCTTTTCAGAAAACTACTATCATAAATAATACAAATTTAAAAAGCATATAGTTAAATACAAAGTAGATCAACATAAGGAGAAAAATAAACACAAACACAAAAAGCTTGGTGGACCAGGAAAAAACTGAGGTACTGCAGAAGGATGATAGAGAGAGATACCCTCCACTAGCAATACAAAGATACAAAGAACAATTAAGGTCCAACAAAGTCCAAAACAAAATCCCAAACAAAGTACAAAACAGTTCCAAAATCAACCAAACAAGAGTGAGCATTCGATTCTAAAGGGCTTGATGTAAACAACAAATAAACAAAGGAGTCTACCAAAGAATGAAACTATAGCTAAGAAAATAACCAACAATGGTAACATTCAACTTCTTCTTAAAACAGAATATCACTCCAGGGGGAGACATGATATATTAAATTAAGGAAATATCTTACGTCTTTTTAAAGCAATTCCATCTTTGGAAAAAATCACAAGCAAAACATCGAAGCTATTGAATTTCTCCCAAATAAAGAAAATAGTCAAGAAATGACATTGATAACTCTGAACTTTGCTTATGTTGTATAATTAATCATTATTGAAAATGAAACATTTCTAAATTGGGGAAGAATAATTAGTAAGCCTCAGCAAACGGTATACCCAAGCCCATTTACCATACAGGATCGACCAGAATATCAACAGGAAAATACAAATCAACAGGTTTTCAAAATATTGAAAAACACTATAGGCAAACGGACAATTTATCAACATCAAGAGTGAATCAAACCAAAGTAGGAATGCCGATAAGACTAAATGAAGGTTGGATTACAGTGGCCCCTCATGGGGGAGGTTAACCTTGACAGAATAATTCAAAGAGGTTCAAGTAGAAAAACTGTAACATAGGTGAACCTATAAGACTATGTTTCTGGAATATAAATGGAGTACATGCTAAAATAAAAAATACATACTTATCCTTGATGTCGAACAACTTTCAGATTATATTTCTACAAGAAACGTGGGAAACTAATTCAGTATTGCTAGAAGGGTATAAAGGGTACTTTAAGCCGGCAATTAAACAAAACAAATATGGACGCCCTAGTGGGGGCCTAGCAACATTCATAGCCATAGCCCTTAAAGTGGAGCACGAACAAGTGGTTCTAAATTATAACAACCTTTTAATAGTAAAGTTATGGTACATGGAAAAAAACAAATCAAAATTACTGCTACTGATAAACTTATATATACATCCAAATTTAAACTCAAGGAAGAACATGAGCACTATTCTTACTAGTTTTTTATTGCAGCAAATGATTGAGGACCCATATATTGAATACATTATCTCAGGGGATTTTAACCTAAACCTGTTATTGCCATATTCAAGAGATGAAACAATCCAACAACAGGACTATTTATGGGCAATCCCTCAACAACCATTACCTACGGTAATTGGTAGCCCAGGAGGTAAAGTTGGAATAATTCTTTAAAGGACATAGAATCACTGGGATTGAGAATCTTAAATGGGAGGTTTCCACAAGATATACCACCAGCTTGATCATACCACTCACACAGCAGTAAATCAAGAATTGACTATACCATAGCATCTTTAAACTTATTTGACAAGATATCATCATTTCATATGGAGAAAGTGAATGGTAATGACCATAGCCAGCAAATCCTTGTTATGAGGCTGAATTTTACACAATATAAAAAATATGCAACTGCTCCCATTCAGATGGGAACAATTAAATATAAGAGATTATACTGGAAAGAAGACTCCAAAGTATCTAACATCATTCTGGCTCAAGAAATTTCTAAAGAAAGCTTTAAAAAGGATTCTCTGACTGTAATAGAAAGTTGGGAGTATTTTATAAAAAAACTAGTCACCACATATGCCTCAAAGCCTCACTATAAACATCACGTAAGGAATCAAGATGAAGCGAGAAATAAAATCAAGTTATCACATACAACCCGCATCTTAAAAAGATCTCGTAACAGTCTTCTGAGACAGATAAAAAGAATTCCAGATAATATGGCCTTACGATCTAATTTAAAAAGTGTTAACCATGACCTAAAGAGGTTAATTTGGGAAGAAAAAACTCAAGCAAAGCAAGATCTTTGGGCTAAGGCGTTGTATACAAGTAAACAATCAAATTCAAGAGATTTCTGGAAAATCATAAATGGCTTATCATGATCGACTGAAACTGCAGTATCATCTACATTAAGTGAAGTAGATTGGATCTATTTTTTAACAACAAACCTAAATACTAACTGGGAAATCCCACAAAAGGCCACTAGGACTAAAGTGGCAGATAATCTAACAAAAAATGTGGATTATGAAATTGACATAGCAAAAAATCAAGTATACAAACTAATTCAAAAACAGAAAGACGGTGCTCCAGGTCCCAACGGGATTCCTTTTGCATTATACAAAGAAAATCCCGCCCTTTGGGCAGATTATCTCACAAAGGTATTCAAGAAATCTGTCGAGTCATCAACAATACCGGAAACATGGAAGTGTTCGTTAATATCTCCAATATACAAAAAAGGTGACTGGGCTCAGCCTGGCAACTACCGATTAATTACCCTACTAGACACCAATGCCAAACTTTTTGCAGGAGTCCTAATATCAAAATTATCGGCATGGGCCAACGAGAACCAGATAATTCCACTGAATCAAACAGGGTTCATGCAAGGATTGGGAACTACAACAAATATTTTAGTTTTATCAGTATTAATGGACAAATATATAGCAAATAAGCAACTGTTATATCTGTGTTTGGTAGACTTTAAATCGGCCTTCGATTGTGTGCAAAGGCAGTTACTTTGGCAAAAGTTGAAAGAGCAAGGAATACCATCTTCCCTCTTAACTCCGATTCAATTACTCTATTCAAATACTTGGGTTAGAATTCAGTTAGGTGAGGGCTCGTGTGTCTCGAAGAAAGTTGCAACTTCCATGGGCCTAAAGCAAGGGTGTGTTCTGGCCCCATTGCTTTTTAATCTATTTCTAGCGGACTTAACGCAAGCGATGGACGAGGTAAATGCCTACCCACCAAAATTAGCTAGCACTTATATATCAATTCTATTATATGCAGATGATGTTATCCTATTAAGTCAAACAAAGGTTGGGCTACAACGCCTGATAAATAGGATATCAAGCTATTCCCAAGTAAATGGTATGGTTATAAATGAAACCAAGACAAAAATTATGGAGGTTAACAAAAACCCAAGGTTAAAGTATAAGCACAAATGGTTTCTCCAAAACTTGCAATTGGAACAAGTAAGATCATATAAATACCTGGGAGTACTATTCGATGATAATGCATCATTTTATCCACATAAGGTTGATTTACAAAGGCGAACTAACACCTTACTGAGAGCATTTAGAACCTTGCAGAAGTCCCTAGGGGGACCGAGTTACCGCCCACTCCTAAAAGTAATATCTGCAAAATTATTACCAACGTTAACGTATGGTAGCGAAGCTCTGTGTGGTAAAGATGCTATAACCATCAATAATGCTGTGACGAAAATTTTTAAATCACTCTTTCAACTTCCACACAATGCATCGCCTGCACAAATTACATTAGAATTCGGGCTAACTAATCAGCTAATTGCAAGAAAAGGCCAATATATAAAAGTCTGGCAAATAATTAAAATGGATTCTGTAAATCAAATGCCCAACTTGTTATGGCAGGAAATACAAAAAAATCTGAAGTCTCAATTTTGCAAATATTTACATGTCGCCTTAGATGAATATTCAGTGCACATGATCTGGGACATGCCAATAACTACAGATTCATTTAAAAAAAATTATGAATAAAACAAAGCACCTATTGCTGTATAAAGATAAAGCCTCTCTTGTAAAAAGAACGCATGTATGGTCATTAACGAACGTGTATACAAAAATGAAAGTTCAATCATATTTAGAAACTCCCTGGTCTTTAAAGCAAAAAAACATTCTCTTAAAATACCATTTTGGCCTTTTCCCGGGTTTATGTCATGTAATGCCTTGGCTTCAAACAATGGAATTGATACTTTGTCGCTTATGTAAAACAGGAGAAGAGAACATTATTCATTTACTCTGTAAATGCCCAAAATCTAAAGATGAAAGAAGAATTACACTTAAGTGGCATTTTAATTCCCGTGGAACACAAACCTGTAGACAAGCACTCATAAGAGGTCTACAATCAGACGATATAGCTCTGAATTCAGCTTTTGTAAAGTTTTTATTAATAATAAGAAAGAAGTTAGACCCGCAAGATTAATCTACGAGATAACATAGGATGTATATATTAATTATATTTGTATTATGAGGTCTGCGTTATTAAGTGTTGCGATTCTTACTGAATGGATGATTTTGATTAATTTATTAATCCATGTTTTTATTATCCTTAAGCCAGATTTTATTATTATTATATTTATTACAACATGAATTATTGTCTCTATGTAGTGTAAGATTTTAAATAATTAAGCAATAAAAAATTATTACATGATTACATAACAAAAAAAATATTCAGTCCAGAATACACAGTTTCTGCCAGTCGCTGGTTGGATGCACAGCTCAGCTGGAAGCCCGACCATGCGACCAACCCCCACTCCGCAAGGCTGAAGGCTCACCCGCAGGTATTGGGTGCAACCTGTAACCTGTCCAGAAGTCAGGAAATGTGACCTGCCTCCTCTGTACATGGCTGTAGCCATACATAGCAGCTTTGGCTGCCTATGGTAGGTTAGGCACAGGACCTGACAGTGGGGGTTGGGTGCTCACAGTGGGTTGAGTGCAGAGCTCTGACTGCAGGCCAAGACCTGAATCTCAATATGTGGAATATGATTGAAGAAAAAAAGTTTCCGGGTAATTAAAATAAGGTTCAAGTACAGTTATTGTTAGCTGTGCTTATAAGAACATGGGGGCCCATTAGCATGTCGGGCGGATCGCCACCGCCCGCTTGGCGATGGCTATCCGCCCGACATTTGTGCCCGCCCGCATGCCAATTCCCCCCCTGCCATATTACTATGGCGGGGGGGACCCCGTCGGACGGAAAGACCGTCGGAAAAGCTGTTAATATGGTGGCGGTGTCTGGTAGACACCGCCATCCATATTATGATGCATGCTGGGTTTAGCCTTTCCGTGGCGGCAACGCTGCCACGGAAAGGCATGCGGTTCTCACCATTGGGGGCCAGTAGCGGGCCCCCAGGTATTCTGGGGGGTGGGGGGTGCACATGGGGGGTACCTATGGTACCCCCCTGCATTTCAATGTACAAAGTGGCAGGCACCGCGCGGTGCCTGTCACGTTGTGCACTGAAATGCACAACTTGCTTTTGTGGCATTACGGCGGGCGGTGCTTTCTGCACCGCCAGCCGCAATGTTACAAATGCGGGATGCGCTCGCCAGTGTGGCAGGCGCATCCTAATTGTAGGTGCGGGACCGCCGCATGCAGTGCGGGCGGTCCCGTTTCCCGTGGCTCTGGCGGGCGGACAAAGTCCGCCCGCCATACTAATGAGCCCCTTGATGTGCATTTAATAAAAAAACACTTAAAATCAGTGAAAAGAGCACTGTTCAAGTGAAGGTATGATTACAAAACATTAAAAAAACACTTACATTTGCCAGTTTTGGTTTGATAAACAAACATAAATCAAATCCCTGTCTTGCACTGCTTATGACTTCACGCATGTCACCATTCATAACTTGCTAACTGTCCCCTCTAATGACCTCATTGATGAGATCACTGATGACATCATTGATGGCATCATCCATGATTCTGCTATTGAAATTCGATGCGAATCATAAAACAATTTTTAAAAAGAGGGAAACATGGGCCTATGGCCACAAACAGCAGGGGCTCACTCTGTGAAGAGGGGTGGGTGCAGGGCCTGGCAGTAGGCCAAATCCAGTTGCTGCGCATGGCTGTGCACAGTGGGGATTGGCTACCAGTAAAGGGTTGGGAGTGGGCCATGCGCAGCAGGGTTTTGCTATAGGGTCAGCACCCAATCCACCGCAGGAGGCCAATCCCTGCAATGCACAACCTTTGGCTGGTGTCTTTTTGATGGATTTGTGAAACCTAATTGTGGGTCACAAACCCACACAGACTCAGTAACCTTGTTGGAGCTCCCTCAGTGTTCATGGACCTGGTTACTGGGTCAAAGGGCCTGGGAAGGCCCAATAAGGGCCCACAAGTGTGTGGGCTCACAAACCCAGAGTCAATGAATTCCAGACTCAAGAGGGGGCCCAACATGGGTCCACTAAGAGCGGTTTGGGTCCATGAACCCTGCCTAGTTTTCACATGAATGCGCCAGATACAAGTGATGGAGAAAGTGTACTGTGGTAATAATGGATTGATAACTTCATGACTAAATTACTGATATCCCTGGTATCGGTAATCTGGTCATATTTGGAGCCCTTATTGTCCCCAGACAACTGGAGAAATATTACAGGGATCGCGATTGCTGCTCCAGATTCTCAAGGTATTTCACCAATTTTAAGGCAATTTCCCAACTAAGGATTTCAATAGTAATTATCAGGTGGAATGTCAGTGGAGGACAACTGGGAAATCAGACACATTTGTAATTCCCTAATTGCCAGAAACTTAGTTTCCAGTCAATCGGGAATTCCTCCAAAGTTGGAATGGAGGCAAACTTACTGTGTTATTTAATAGCAGCGTTGTGCTGCTAATACAGTTTCTCCTTTTCCCTACTGCGGGATAGGAGCCATTTTTCTTCGTATGCCTGACAGGTTAATATGTACCGCGGTTTACTCATCGAACATCAAATCATTGTTTTCCAAAATGACAAGTTTTTGGATCACAGTCTTTTAATAAAATGATGTATGAAGGTGTGTTTCACAAAATATAACATCTTTAAGAAATCGCAACGCTACCGTGACCTTATATGTTATTTTACAGTGGAAATCTTTCCAATAGCAACTCCGTGCTATGATGTAGCTGCCAAAAACCAGAAGACAGAACATAAAAAAGTAAGAAATGCATTTCTCTCTCTCTCTCTCTCTCTCTCTCAATCAGGAGCAAGGTTCCTTCTTTATTATTTCGGTTTCAGTTTAGAATTAATGATAACCTCTAGGCCTAGCTTGAATAATAAAATTGTACTGGCAAATTTCCTTATTTCCTTGATTTCATTTTACCGACAGCAACTGTAAATTATATTGAGTGAGAAGTATGCAATTTTATGGTCGGACACTTAGTATGCCTGATTGCTCAGACTGAAAATATGGAAACCATAATGTTGGTTAGTTTAGGAACGTGGAAAAAGAACTACACTTTTGGCCTAATGATTTCCAAAAATGAAAAAAAAGTACCTAATTTTAGATTTTTAAAAATTTTGAAAATTAAATCCCATTGTTGAACAGATGAGAATTAGTCCTGACGAAAATGCACACATCACTTAGACTCAATTGGCCTTTATTTATGAGCATCATTCCTAACCCCGAGACACACTAGAAACAGAAGCTGTATGAATGGAAATTCTCACTTTTCAGCTAATTAAATTGCAGGCAATATCAAAAGGATGGTATTATTTAAGATGGCAGCTATTTAGCTGGCTACTGGGTAAACAATACCAAATCTCCGTTCTTTAACTAGCTGCCTGACAAATAGGAAATTATTTACTATTTGACCAGCTGCCATGCAAACAGCAAAGAAACTTCACTATTTACCCGGCCACTAGGTAAATAGTAGAGAATATGCACTGTTTGGCCTATGGTCGTGCAGATAGCAAAAGCTTCTCTATCAATCCATCATTGGCTAAATAGCAGACATTAAGTACTAATTGAATGCTGGCCATGCACACAGTAAAGAAACTTACAATTTACCTAAGCTCTGGCTAAAAACCAGACATATGCATTGTTTGGCCAGTGGCCATGCAAATAGTAACAAAACTTGACTATTTATCAGGCTGCTGGCTAAATAGCTGTGAATATGTGCAATTTATCTAACAGCTTGCTAAACAGCAAACAATCGTAATAATTTTTTGGCTGTTGGATAAAAGCAGAGATAATGTATTATTTGGCTGATGGCTTTGCAAATAGCAATGAAATATCACTATTTACCCAACCAATGGAGAAGACATAGAGATGGTGCCTGATAAGGCAAATTACGATGCAATCAACAAATAAGCTTCATTATTTACTCTTGAGTTTGCATGCTTTCAACTTAACCTACCCACTTTCCTCCTAGTCTGTCGATTCTCCCCTAAGTTTTACTGCTTTCCCCTCAACCTTCCCATTTCCACCAGTTTGCCCATTTCTTCCCCAATTCTATACACTTTCACTTTCCCCTTAGCCTGCTCACTTTTCCCCAGTCTGCCTGATTTCCTTACACCTTGCCTGTTTCCCCCCAGTGTGCCCACTTTATCCCAAGTGTGCCAGCTCTCCCCGGTCTGTTTGCTTAACCTCAAACTGCTTGTTTACCCGTAGTTTGCGCTGTCTGCTGCCATGTCTGTCCGTTTTCATCCCAGTCTGCCTGATCCTCCCCTGAGTCTACCAGTTTGGCCCCGGCTGCCTCCTTCCCATGAGTCTGCCCAGTCTCCCTGATTTCCTTTCAGCCTGCCTGCCTGCCTGCTTTCTCCCTTCTTTACCCGCTTTCCCCATTTTACTTGTTGTCTTCTCAAGTTTGCCATCTTCCCCTTAGCCTATCCATTTTCTCCAATGCAGCCTGGTCTCCGGTGTCTGCCCACTTTTACCCTGGTCTACTTGTCATCAAACCGAAAAAGCCCGATTCCCATAAGTCAGACTGCTTTCCCTGTTGGTTTCTGGTCCTCTCTCGTCTGCCTGTTTTCACCTGGTCTTCCCAGTCCACCTGCTTTCCACTGAGAATACTCATTCTCCACAGAGTCTGTGCCTTTTCCATTAGCCTGCCCACTTTCCCCCAGTCTGCCCAGTTTCCTATTATCCAGCTTGCTTGCTCCTAGTCTCCTGCTTTTCACCCAGTTTGTTCATTTACCTCCCCAGCTGATCTGGCCACTTTGCAGCATCCTGCCCACTCCCTCTCCACTCGGCCAATGCTCCTCACATGTCTGCCCGCCTTCCTCAATCTGCTTCGTGAGTCTGTGATTTTCAAATAGCTTTCCCACTTTGCCCAGTGTGCCCACTCTCCCCCAGGCTCAGCTCCCCACCAGACTGCCTTTTTTCACCTCATCTCTAATCCATATTATCTACTCTCTTCAGCATCTCTCTGCTCTCCCACAGTGTCACTGCTCTCTCCCCACTCTGTCCCCTCTCCTCATCTATCAACTCACTCCAGTCAGTCTGCACTCTCTCCTGTCTTTTCACTCTTTACACCAACCCTTCGCTCTCCTCCTCCTTTATCTCACCTCCCTGTCTCTCTCCACTCTCTAAACAAGTCTTGCTGATCTGGTCAAATGGCTCCATTCTCCCCCAACCTAGTCACTCTCTCTAATGTTTCTGCTCTTCTCAGTCTGTTGCCTTTCACTCCAGACTGTCCTTTGTGGCTTGAGCTTGCGTCCTCTCCCTCCAGTCTCCCTCTGTCTTCCAGACTATCCGCTCTCCCACAGTACATCTGCTTTCCACTTAACTATCAGCTCTCTGACACCCTCTCGCTTCCAGTCTATCATATCTTCCTGAATCTATCTGATCACCTCAGTTTGCTTTGTCTACCAGCCTCACCGCTATCCCTGTCTCTTTGCTGTCTCTCTCAAATCTCAAATTTCTTTCCCTATCCACTCCCATCATCAGCCCTTCACTCTCTCCAGCTATCTTCTTTTTCTTCCAATCACTCTACATTTCCAGCTAGTATCCTTGCTCTTTCAGAAATGCCTTTAATTTTACCCCAACCTCTCTGTTGTACACCAGTCTCTCTCCACTGCCCATTCTTTCTGCTGTCACCCACAGTCTATCTGCTCCTTTCCAGACTTTCCTTTCTGGCATCAAACACTCGCTTTCCCTCTCTTCCTCCTCCAGTCAGTCTGTTCTGTTCTTAGTCTATATGCTCTTCCCAGACTATCTGAACTGCCATTCCCTCCACTCTTCCCTAGTCTTTCTGCTTTCCTTAGTCAGTCTGTCCTCCCACCAGCCTCTACATCCGGCAGTCTACTCTCCTCTCCATTCTCCCTGCCAGACCCTCACTCCCCTCTGAGACATTCAGCTCTTACTTTCAGACTCTCTGCTCTCTTTCTCTCTACAGTGCTCTCCAGTTTCTGTGCTCTCTCCAGTCTCTCTGCTCATCTCAAGCTTTTCCTTCCTATCTTTTAGTCTTTCTCCTTGTCTCTCTGCTCTTGCCCCAGATAGTCTGCTCTGCTTCTGTGTCTTCCCAGTCTCATCCCCTCTTTTCTCTTCCACCCAGTTTGCCTGATCTCCCATGCACTCTCTAGTTTGTCTATCCTACCCCTGTCTCAGCGCTCTCCAAACCAGTCTCTCTGCTCTGCCCAGTGGGTTCATTATAATACCAGACTCTCATCCCTCTCTCCAAGTCTTTCCACTCTTCCAGTTTCTCCACTTTGCACCCGATTGTCTGTTTCTTTTTCCAGTTTTACCAATCTCTGCACCTTTTATCTCCCCCTCACACTCTGTCTGCTTTCACTTTCAGTCTGTCTGCTCTGCCCTTCAGCCTGCACTCTCCTGCATCAGCTTTTCAGCTCTCCCCCTAGTCTTTCAGTTTTCCCTTCCAGCCGGACAACTTCCTACCAGTCTCTCTGCTCTCCCCTAGTCAATTTTCACTCCCTCAAGACTGTCCTTTCTCCCCAACAGCCTCTCTGCTTTTCCTAGTTTGTGTCCCCTCCAGTTCCTCCAATCTCCTCAGACTGTTCACTCTCTGTCCAACCCCCTTTATGTTCCCTAGTCTTCTCTCCATCCCAATCTGTCTGCTCTCCATCCCAGTGTCTTCACCCTCCCAATCTATCCTTTCATGGTTGTCTGCTTTCTCTCCTACCCTGTCCCATCTTCCTCCTTGTTTTTTCACTCTCACCATCAACCTCTCCATCTCTTACCAATCTGTGTGGTCTCACCACCAGTCTCTTCAATCTACAAGCCATATTCTCTGCACTTCCCCATATGTCCTGCTCTCCACCAACACTGTCCGCTCCTCCTCTTGGTCTCTCCTCTCTCCCTTCAGATCTGTCTGCTTTATCTCCCAGGCTTTCTGCTCTGCCCACATGTCCCTAATCTGCCTCAAGTTGCCCTTGCTTCACCTTGTCTCTCTCTGCTTTCCCCACACCGAATATTATCACTTTCCTAAGACTGTCTGATCACTCTCACTCTCTGTTCTTCCCTTGTCTCCCCACTCAGCCCAATAATGTCCCCTCTCCACTAGTCTCACTGCATTCCACTTCCTTGGATTCTCCCTTCCAGCCTGTTCACTCTCCCTCCTCATCTACCTGCCCTTCCCTGGTTGCCCTTATTTAGCTTAAACCAAAATGGTATGCAGTTCCTATTGAGAGTTGCAGGTTGTTGTATTTGTTTGAAAGTACACAAAAAAGTGTTCAATCAAAGAGCAGGAGGATAATTTCCTCCTTTCGGAAAAAGACCCTCACACACCCAGCCAGCTAGGTGTCTTGCTTCATCATCAGGTCTGCTCCTTATCGGGTCGGCAGTGCAATACCCGATCGGCAACCGAGATGGGGCCTTCTTGGCGGAGATCTTTTTTCCTTTACGCCGTTGGGTGTAGTGCATGTGAGGGCCCTATATCAGTGTAGGTGTAGTGTGAAGGGATGTGAAGTAAAACAGGAAATAGTGGTCCACTCAAGACAATTTTAATGAAAATGTGGCCACTAACCTGGTTAAAAAGAGGGAAGTGCGCAAGCCCACTCTAAGGTTGCGGGATTATGCGCTAGTGGTTCGGGTCAACATGTTTCTTGCCTGTTATCAATTTGATGGCAATTCCTCAGGACCTAAGTGAGATCTACCTACACTTTTTGGTGGTGGTCCGAGCTACGTGTCAAAAAAGTCGTGACCACCCATACAGCACCCTAAAAAGTGGTACCTGTAGATCTACAACATAGCCTGCAACAAGAGAGATTCATAAAAATTACTAGGTCATAGTATAACAGTTTTTTATACATTGATGTAAGTGCACCAAATATCCTATAGGTGCAGTAAACGCATGCTTCACACACAAGTGATTGTGATCATGCGTCAGAAATGAAACAGTTACATTAAAAACCAGCATTGAAAAGCAGCAGTGATAAAAAAGTGCCTTGAAAATCAGGCACAGTAGTGTAACTCACCCTATTTGGGTCACTAAGCACGGCATCGTGTACCGGCAGGTGTAGACACTAAAGGTGTAGTGTCCTAGTGAATGGCAAAATTCAGAAGAGTAAAAATATAAAAATATGGACATACAGGCACAGTTTCCTGTAAACAGTTATCTGGTCAGTGGTTCAATCACAACAATGATGGCCCCCAAGGTGAAGGTCATCACACGGAAGGCTCCCACACCTAGAAAGGAACTTTGCGTATACCGATCCGCTGTGAGAGCAAACATGCCCAGGCAACACCCTACAGCGCGAACCGATGGCCCCAAGGAGGCCAACCGGAGGTTGGTATCCAGTTGCCACAGGCTAGCGCCGAGGATGAAAAACCCGAGGCACGCCCCCACACAGTAGAAAAGTGCCCACATTAATTGGTCACCCATCGTAAAGGCGCCGTTATACCACACAGGGGTTGTACGAGTCACAAGTACCCGCTCATAGTCACTCGATTGTATCTATTATGGCCCACTCGACCCTAGCTGCAAAAACGTCTAGGGCAGGCGGTCTCGTGTGCTCATATTGAGCCCGCAGTAGGATAATGCTGCCTATACCGAACGTGAGCAGTTCCCTACCGATAGACGGTGCCCTGTATGAGTCAATTCCCCCTTGGCATATCCCGTTCCCTTACAATACTCACAGCGAGAATTCCTTATTTAGCCTCAGACTGTCTGCTCTCCCTCACGGTCTTTTCAATCTCCACAGTCCCTCCTATTCAGTCCTTCCCAATGTGTCTACTTTCCCTTCCAGTCTGCCCTCGCTCCCTTCCTGTCTCAGCCCTCCTGCTAGTCTCTCTATTCTTCCCATCCCTTCGCTCTCGCATCCATTTGGTCTGCTTTCACCCTCACTCTGCGTGCTCTTCCCCAGCCTCCTCTATCCCACCTTAGATTTCCTGCTCTTCCCCCAGTCTTTTTGATCTTTCCTTCATTCTATCCATCTCCCATGGACTATCCACTCTTCCGGTCACTTCTCTGCCCTTGCCAGTCTCTCTCCAGACCCACCAGTATCTACACTCTCAATCCAGATGCTCTACACTCTCCATTCAGAATGCCCACTCTCTAGATCATTCTTCTCTCCTCCTAAACTATCTACCCTCCCTTCCAGTCCCTTTATTCACCCCAGTCCCCGTGCTTTCACTCCATAGTCTATCCTTTCTCTCTCCTCTTCGGTCCCCTCTCCATCAGATTGCCTCCTGACACCTCAGTTTGCATGCTCCCCCCCACCCCCCCCCCAGTCATTCTGCTCTCTCATCCAGTCTGCCTGCTCCCTCCAGGTATCCTAGCAATCCCCACTCTCTAATATCATCAACAATCTCTCTGCTCCTCCATTTCTCGGTGCTGACATCACCTTCTGGTCACCATATTCTGCCAGGTTGTTAAGGGCAACACATTTTCATTAATTTAATGGAAACTATAGGCCATTCTTGTTGCCATTAGAGAAATTAAAGTGTACTTCCTCTGCTATTTAGGCGTCCACCAACTAAACAGCAATTGTTAACTATTAGACCAGCCATCGGGTTAATGGAAACGTCAATAATACTGGATTTGATTTGATAGACTTCTCATATGAATGCTTCGGTATCTTTGTATAATTTCAATTTGTACAGTGCACACTTTGGGTTTGCTGTTGTTTGTACCTGTGTATGTAGGGTATACAATACCAAGTGAGCACCAACTCATACCTGTATGCTTTCAATACTATTCCTACAATACTCTATGTACATAGGAGGTGCGATAAACATACCACGACTACCTATCTTTCCCCAATAATCGAAACTTCCATAATTTAAGGGCTGGGAAGATGAGAAGAGACCAATCTCCATAGGAAAGTGAGAATATCAGACTTTTGATTATTTTCAAGAAAAGTCAGGGACTGTTCCTTGAATAAAAAAAAAAGCAACAGCAAATACAAGACATCATACCAATCTATGTTTACTCCATGTTCCTCATATTCGAAGAAATATGAAATGAGGCAGGCCAGTCCCCTATCTGGCACCTTTGAGGGGGAATGCCCTCCTACTACCCTGAAGATACCACCCAATCTTGGTCTTGTGCATATTATTATTTTTTTTTGTAGGGCCCATTTACTCTGACCTGTTGCCCTATCGCGGATGTTAGACCTGTCAGCTTTAGGGTAGTCTTCCCCCAAACGTTCTGCCCTGCTCCTCCCTCACTTTTGCTGACCTCATTTTTGTTGGCCTTAGGACTCTTCGCACTTTGCCACTGCTAACAAGTGCTTAAATGCCAGTGCTCTCTCCTTTAAGCATGACAGAATGGTCTTACACCCAATTGGCACATTTAATTATTTTGTAAGTCCCTAAGAAAATGGTACTACATGTATATAGGGCCTCTATATTAAATACTACTAGTTGGCCTGCAGCACTGATTGTGCCACCCACTTAAGTAGCCTTTTACACCTGTCTCAGGCTTGCCATTGCAGCCTGAGTTTGCAGTTTTAAACTGCCATTTCAACCTGGCAAAATAAACCTTTTACAGGGCCTAAGCCTTCTTTTTTAATAAATATAAGTCACCCCTAGGGTAGTCCCTAAAAAGTCATAGGAAAGGGTGCAGTGTACATTTTACCTGTCCTGGTAGAGAAAAACTCTTAAAATGTGTTTTTCACTACTGCAAGGCCTACCACTCTGTTACAAATTGGGTTATTGGTTGATGGGGTGTGAGCCCTAGTCAAGCAGCAACCACAATCCTAGTTAGGGTAAGGCACAATAATACCCCAAATGAACCTGTGCTCAACTCCCTGGTAGCTTGACACAGAACAGTCAGGCTTAACTAAGAGGCAATATGTAAAGTATTTGTGCAAAACCTCAAAACAGTAAAATAGTTAAAACTCCACATAAAAAGGATCCCACACCAGGTTAGAAAACTAGAGCAGACTTTAATGAATAAAATAGGACCAAACAACAAACATTCAATCAGTAGAATAAGATTGATGATTGTTTAAAGAATAAACTGTAAAATAGTGCCTTAAACCAGAAAGCACCAACCAGAGCTATCTGGTCGCGCTGGACTGGGTCAAAGGTTGGGGCTGACTAAGATGGACTGTGGGTTTGATACAGTCCCAGATTAGTCCTGCTGAAGTTCTATCTTCTCAAGTTTTGTGGCAAGAGTCCTGTTTGTGTTGGAAAGTGCCACGAGGAGCAAAGAGATTGTCACAGGTGGCAGTTGGCATTGTACGAAGAGCAGGCTGGGCATCGCGGACGGGCGGGCTGGAGCTTCGCGTTGGCGGTGCCCCGTAAACTGTTGATGCTGCTGTGCAAAAAGACGGGTTGGTGGTGGCTCTCACTGGATTTCGGTGTGAGTGGCATGGTTCTGGTGCGTACAGGTCCATTCGCAGTCACAAAGAGCCCAAAAGCTTGATTTCAAGAGCTTGATAGCCATACCAAGAGTCTAGGACCTGAAAGGCACCACTTGGGGATCAGGAACTCACTGAAGACGGGTCTAGGAGCTGATGTGGAGTGATGTGGAGCCTGTTATGCCTGTGAGGCTGGCACTTCGAGCCACTCTGGGGTCCTGGGCTCAAGATGAAGTTTCAGGTCCAGTTCTTCTTCTCCAAGCAAGAGAGCAGCAGGCAGCATATCAGCTCAGCAGGGCAGCAGTTCCTTTAGAGCAGCAATCCAGCAGAGTGGCAGTTCTTGTAGCAACACAGCAGTCCTTCTTCATGGCAGAGTATCCACAGGTCCATCACCGCCCTTCAGCTCCTCGGAACTGCTGTTGCACGACGCATCCTCGGCGTGGGATCTCGCAACACTCCGCAGCCCAGGATTTAAGGTACTCTGTTCAGTGAGCATGACTTCATCCCTGAGTCCGCCCACGCTCCCTCATGGTAGGCCTGAACTTGTGATTTTGTCCACTACCGGTGTGACCAAATAACCACAGTTAGCGCTTTGTGGTTCTAGGCAATATTTGTACTTATAACTTTGAAACTGCATATCACCAGTTCTAATGATTGGATTTTGTCATTTTTATCTCAAATGATTTATTTTATTTTACTCAATCTAAATTGGTTTGGGATTTTTCTTGGGCTGTGTTTTCACTTAATTACTGTTTGAAGTACTGCATACATTCTTTACACATTTCCTTCAAGTTAAGCCTGCCTGCTTTGTGCCAGGCTACCAGAGAGTTAAACACAAGCTAATTTGGGATTTGCTTGTGTTTCACCCTGACAGAGATGGTAACCAATAACCCAAATCTCTACATTAAGGGCAATGGTGGGATGCTCACCCCTCATCTGCATCAACCATCTGAGAGGTCTGTGGTCTGTCTGAACCCAAAAAGAGTCCAAAACAGGTCTGGTCTCAGCTTCTTTAGTGCTCAGACCATAGCAAAGGCTTCTCTCATTACCACTCCAATTCTGGCCCCGGAGAAGTTAACACCTACTAATGAAGATGACCGGTTTAACATGTGTCCACCCAGCTGAAAGTAGAGAGAACTGGCCAACCTCCTGGGAGTTCTCATCACTAAGGTGAAAAAACCTGGAGAGACCATCAGCATTGGCGTGGTCTGACCCATGACAGTGTTCTATCGTAAAGTTCATTCCCTGTAGGGAGATGGACCACCTCAACAATTTCCCCATTTTTATTTTTTATGTATTTATTTCTTCTCACATGTCAGCTGCACACTACTTCAAGTATGCTGTTTTCCTTTTATTGCACTATGGGTGCACTTTTCTTTTTTACTTCATTTGACTTTTAAATTTGCCATTCTATAATGGCTGTCCAACCTGTTAGAACAATTAATTAAACATGTCCGCCATTCATCAGGAAGCATGCCTCAACACCCAGGCATGTGGTAATAGCCACAATACACGCCTACACATCACAACCCATTGTGGAATGGCATTTCTTTAAAGCAAACACTACTGGAAGATTGTCAGCTATGTGTGCCTATGTCATGAGACGTGCATTCATATTCGAATGTCAATCACAAAAGCATTGGCAAACCAATAGCTCAACCTTTTGAAGCTAAGACCTATTAGCTATGTAAATGCTTGTTTAAACAAGACTGCCTCACAGACCTATGTACTGTCCACTGCTGCTTTCCACTGAGAATATATTTAAGTTGAAATACTTCAGGTTAACAAATAAGTCACTGGGCAGTCTATCCAATGAAGCCAAACAAACACAAAACTGCTGCTTTCCTCACTTTCCAGTGTAATATAACACTTGTTCATGTCAATCCATTTCATCGCTGTTGTTTTTAATGTCCAGAAATTAGATTTATGACTATAATACACATTTTGGACAAAGCATGCTGCAAAAAATTGGGGATCATTAACATTTTGGTGTCAGTGGTTTCCTGCATGCTATCACTACCGGCTTCTTCTTTCCTTGCCTGGGGTGGGACTTCATCCCGCAGCCTATATCGGGCCTAAGGCGACCAAAAGACTGGTCTGGGCCACCCCTCTTGGCTCTACCCTGTGGGGGCCATCTGAGGTACTGTGTAATTACTGCTATATTCCTTCTTACTGACTGTAGATTGCTGGTTCATTGTTGATATATCAAGATATTAAGCTATAGGTAAAAGAAAAGCCCCACCCTCGGCAAAGGCTGGTAACTCCACGTTAGATTGCTATATTAAGAAAGCAGTGGGTGCCCTTAATAAAGAAATAGAGAGTGCGGAACGAGGACCATCTGTTATGGTAGCCCTGGCCTCCAACACTTTAACACCTTCTGAGTCAATCACAAAACGCCCTAATTCGACTACCACCGACTCTCAACAAGTCACATTGGATGCCCCTCCCAGTTCTGTAGAAGATAGCAATGAACAGGAGCAGGATACCTGCCAATTACTAGCAACTTCTCATGACAAAGCCCCTGATGGAGGTCCTCCAACCAAAAGGAAAAGACATCAGGGAGTAAAAGAAAGGGCCTCCTGCCACCGTCTTCCAACTAGACACTGGTGCGGTTAGTCACCCTGCCAATAGTAATATGTTTTCACCAGAAGCCTTGTCTGTTTTCCAGGACAAGCTCTTTGAGAATGTCAGGGGGATGATGCAAGGTTTGTTTATACCCATCATCAAGTGATTGGATAAAACTGAGGAGCTTTTACTCAGTATAAGGGCTGCAAGACCTGATACCCTGGATGCTCGTCTAACTCAGTCTTTGCCTTCGCCTGTGGCAGGTTGTGTGCAGGTGGTTGCCCCCATGTATGAAGGTGGATCAAGGCCTCCTACAAATGAGCCATCTAGTTGCAATATCTATAGGGGCACTATTACACCACTTCATGCCAATTCAATATATGGTATACTGCCACCAACATCGCCATCGCTCATGGCTAGTATCCAACAGAACTAGCCAGTCACTTCAGTTATCCACTTGTCTGTACCACCATCTAATTGCCAGGTAAGTAATGGCATAGAGATCCCATGTGACCCAGTGAACATTAATTTACCATTGGCTAGTTGCCCTTATGTGTCAGTTTTGGTCAATGTCCTCCCTTTGAAACCTGGATCCAGTGAAACTCTGGAGATGTTGAAGAATAAAGTATGACACTGGTTCAGTCTGAATAACATATTTCCATCCAAAAGAGCAAATCAAATGCTGTTGACCAAGAGAGTGTGATGGATTGGGCCGCTAAGGAAAAATATTCAAGAGAGATTGCATTGTCATCAATTTTAAGCAACTAAGATTTGCAGGGGAATCCCTAACAAGGTCGATGTCTGTCACTCCTTTTGCTCGGAATATGGCCCTAATCCCACTCGTCATCTATGCAGTATTTAACTGCCATACAGGGGTAAGCCAAATAATCACCAGGTGATTGGGTGTGATCCTCCGTTTATTTCTCCTGTAGACATGTCCAACAGGTTCTGAGTTCATTACAGGATAACTATTGACTTGAGCACAGAAGAGTTTATTCTCTCCCTCACCATGGGGAGAGTAGTGGGGAAAATATGATGGACTTTGCAGCAGTTTTGTCAAACTTCAATTTATCATGTACAATTAACATGGAGGGTTGTATCATAGATCCTAATAATCGGGCCACTGTAATTATTAATGAAGGGAACTGTAGCCCCAATGTGCCACCTCCCACTGAGTATCTTCTAAGTACAGCTAGTCAAGAATAACGAGGTGTTTATAAATTTGCTACATGGAATGTTTGTGGGTTACAGAATAAGTTGGGTTCAACAGACTGGATGTTTATTACCTCTTGTTTTGATGTCATCTACATACAAGAAACATAGTGTGTGAACCTGACATATGTGGAGGGTTTTTCCACTCATTTTCCGGGTGCTGTACCTTCTCAAGTAGGGCACACTAAAAGAGGGCTACAGATATTAATATCTAATAAGATATCTGTTACTGCTAAAAGGCTTTCATCTGTTGGTCCCCATTATCAGTTGCTATGGTTAGTCACAAATGGGGACCCTGACTGGGTGTTGTAAATTTTTATACCGTATTCAATACCTCTCATTGTATGGTGGTACATGCCCTTGACTCAGGTTTGGAAGCCTTTCTGTGCCCTATTCGTTCTAATTTCGTACTAATATGGGCAGGTGATTTTAATATTCAGATATGCTCTCTTCCTCCGAGACAGCTATGTGGTCACTTTAACCCGGATGGGGATAGTATTACGCATTTTTGTCACAATGATTATGGAAATGCTTTCAACTCAGTTATTTTTAAATTTGATCTTCTTGTGTTCCAGTGCAAACATGGTACCAATGGGGAACAGATCCCTTATATTATTGGCAGAAATTCTAATACAGTTATTGATCATGTTCTGGTGTCTGCTTCTGCCAGTGATTTGGTTGGTACCCCTAGTATTATTCTGACTGTAATGAGGGATCATAACCCTATTATGCTAGCTTTTTCCTTTTGGGTCAAGAAATGTGAGGTATCTGCTCCATCCCCTGATATTATTCCAGTTAGGCCCAATGGCGTACAGATTAAATGGTCAGGAATAGAGCCCAAAAGTGCTCTACACTAATTAGTAATTAAGAATTCTGTTGAGTTCAGTTACTGCTTGGAGGACATGGCGGCTCATGTAAAGCTGTTGTCTAGTTTTACCCACATCACATTTTATTTTACAGAGTTTTATATAGCGCAAACTTGACCCGAATCGGGTATCAGAGCACTTTACATAGCACCAGTTGCATTACATGAGGACACATTCATTTTTTTTTGTTAGGCACGGGGCGATTAAGTGATTTGCCCAGAATCACAGGATGTTCAGCGTCATTGCTGAGACTCGAACCCAGTTCCCCAGATTCGAGGTCGACCGCCCTTGCCGTTAGGCCAACTCCTCTCCCCTGATCACATGTTCTAGTAACTCCCTCTTGACACAAACTCAGAGTTCTGCACAAACTCGAAAACGCGGATGGTTTGATCACTTGTGTACCCAGGCCTCCCAGCGCCTGAAAGTAGCCCTACATAGTTCTACCAGGGGCAAAATGGGCATTAAGTCACTTCATAAACTTTACAGGCAGGTATTAGCAGTCAGAAAGAAGGCTCTACAGGATGAGGCTTGGATAAAACTGACCCAGGCTGTAGAAAGAAATGATAATACGCTATTTTGGGATACGGTTAATGCCCCTTTAAAAAAAAAAAAACGACCTAATTCCAGAGCTTAATTCCTTTGTCACCTGTGAGGCTGGGGTAGCTCATTTTTCAGATATTTTTACAAAATTAGAGGACTGTTATTCAACTGTGTCTGAGGGAGTCCCTGGTTGGAACTCTCTTCCCTTAAATATTACCCATGAGGAGGTTTTTCCTTGCTTTACATCATAGTGCAGGTGGAAGGGCTCCTGCCCCGGATGGGGTATCAGTAGATGCTTATAAAGCAGCCAG
The DNA here is from genome assembly GCA_963921515.1 of Calotriton arnoldi. NCBI lineage: Eukaryota > Metazoa > Chordata > Amphibia > Caudata > Salamandridae > Calotriton > Calotriton arnoldi. Next base: position 221,952 of record CAWUFW010002155.1, on the reverse strand, counting down.
GGACTTTTGGGGACCCATTTTGATTTGGGTGTAAAATGCGGCCATAGAGAGCGTGATACCTCCTCACTGGACTGTTTCTAGAGTTGTACCTATTTTTAAGAAGGGTGATAAATCAAATCCCAAATGCTATTTCCCTATTTCCCTCTGGGACTCCTCAGTAAAACTGATGTTATGTTATGTGAAAATACTTATAAAGCACACATACACCAACCGGCTTCTTGGCGCAGATAGTAGGATTTTATTATTGAGGTTGGAGGAATGGGCACAGGATGATTCTATCCTATCACAATCTCAGTTGGGATTTAGGAAGGGCCTAGGGATGGTTGAGAAATGTGTTTGTTTAGACTTGTTGATTGGAAAGTATACAAGGGCCAAGTCGGGATCACTTTATCTTTGCTTTGCCGACATAAGCAGTGCGCTTGATCTGGTTGACCATTCTATCCTTTGGTCAACCCTGATTACCCTTGGTGCCCCTAGGGCGATTATATGTTTCCTTGCTCGCCTGTATGAGAATCTATCAAGTAAAGTCCACTATGGCACCCAGGGGGAATGATTGCCCACTTTTAAAGTAGGGAGAGGTATTAGACAGGGCTGTGTATTAGCCCCCCTACTTTTTCCACTTTTTATTAATAAGGTTGATGATGTAATTTAGGCCCTGCAGGTTGATGTGCCTAGCGTCATCGGTCGTACTAGTCCTGTGCTAATATAGGCCCACGATGCGGTGCTGATATCTAGAACACCTGTTGGCCTACAGAAATTGCTGAATGCATTTGGGGAGTTCATGACATCTTAAAGAATGGTGATTAACAAAACTAAAACTTATACAATGATATGTGGAAATAAATCCCCCAAAAATGTAGATTTTTTTTTATTGTCGAGTCTCCAATTACCAGAGTAAACTCCTTTTGTTATCTGGGAGTTTTATTTACGAGTAACAGTGTATGGGCCCAGCAAGATTTAAATGCTAAATCTAAGATGAACAGGAGCCGTCATGGGATCTTTAGGTTTTCCAATAAATTGTGCAGTCAACCTGTTAAAGAAATGGTTGTGATATATATATAAGAACAGAGTGCTGTCCACTTTTGGGGCGCGGCTGTGGAGCTACACCCCCAGTAACACTCTCCAAGTTGAGGAAAACAAGTTTCTAAATCATCTGCTTTGTTTACCTGCCACTGCTTCATCTTTCATTGCCCATAAGGAGGTCGATTTATAGTACATGGAGGACTTGCTTTCAACAAAACCACTCTTACTGTGGTTCTCCATGTGGTTGAAAGAGGAAACAAGTTTTACCAAATCAATTATATTGGACCGTTTGACTCTGGATAATGTTTCCCTTATTCCCTGGCTTTCTTATATGAATACATCTTTTAGCACTTTATTTAACTTGTCAGTGTGGCTTGACCCACTTCAGGTTTCATCTCTTTCCAAGAGACATAGAAAGACAATTTTTTTAACACAGGGTTGAACACAGAATGTGCGAAGAATTGAAGAAACTGACAGTTGCTTTTTATATGTCTTTGATTTCTAGGGAGGGTTGTCAATATTATTTGACGTGTGTTAATAACATCCAACATTGCTATGTTTTGACCAGATTCAGAATTGGTACGGTCCATAATTTGGCCCCCTTCCCTAATATGAAGACTTGTCCTTCAGATATGACGCCCAGCCCATGTGACGGTTTGAGTAAGCAAAGTACTCATCACTTTATGTTGTTTTGCGATTTTGATGATATGTTATTATCTCAAACCAATTCAGGATATTAGATAATATGAAAATGCACTGACATATCTGCTTGCACTTGGTGATCACTCTGTGTGTTTTAATGTTGCTCTTTATGTAATGAAAGCAATGTGCCAAAGGAAAAGTATTGTGTATTAGACATTACTAAAGGGTGAAATTGACTTTTTTTAAATAATTGTTTTTAACGGTCCGAAGTTAACACTGGGCTGCTCTTTTCTATCTGTGCTTTTCTGACTGCATATTTATTGCATGTACTTTTATGGCTGTTTTCAAACTTGCAGAATAAAGTTTGGAACTGAACATTTTCATTCATTTTACAGCATGCATTATTTTCCAGCAGTATATATCGTAATCATGCTGTTTGGACATAGAGTCCTAAATAGGCAAATAATGCAAAGTGCATTAATCTGGTTGCCATTCCACTCCATGGGACAAAGTACAGGCACCCTTGAAAATACATTGATAAATACAATAGGTTTCTTTTTAAGTATGTGGGTTGTGCCAAATGTAGATGTATGTACTGATGTAGAGCAATGGATGTGAGGATTGATTTGCGTCAGAAATACTTTAATTAATTGACGGGGATATTTTTTAATGTTTTATATCATTTTGGTACTGTATGGTCGAATGTCTGTTTTTATGGTTTTAATTAAGAGAATACAGTATTTCCGAGTGTGCCTTATAGCATCTTCTCATACATAATATATCCCAAACAATCCCATCACAAACACAAGCTCTCTCGAAAAAGTGAGCATGCACACACTCAAACATACAGACAAGCACTCCTCACAATAAGCATACATACACACACACATGCAGTAAATCACAATTCAAAGAAACACAAACACAAAGAGGGACACACTCAGAAATGAACACATGGTGCCACACACTAATGCACATTTACCCATGCATTGACAAACATATGCACACAGAGGCACCATCTCATTTACAAACATACCCCAAAGCACTGACATACAAACTCATCCACACGGACATACTACAAAGAGCTATACTCACACAAGTACGTACATAAACACAAAAGCCTTCCAGATTGGGGGAGCTTCAAGTTATAGCCATACTGGCCGTGAGAGTATATGAAGTGGCCATTACAGAATCCATCAGATTTATTTTGCAGAAAAAGCCAATGCTCGCAAGGCATAAACACTACTTGAATTCATCATTATGGAGTTATGCTGGATCTAAGCTGCCCACTTCAATAGTTCAGGCATCTCAGTCTTTAAGTATGTCATGCTGAAGGAATGAAATGAATAAATGAAATTCATATAAAGGGCTACAACAGTTGCCCTAGAGGTTCGTGGCACTGAAAAACAAAGGGCCAGATGTACGACCGGTTTTTGCGGTCGCAAAGGGGTTTTAGGCCCATTTGCGACTGCAAAAAACGTGTGGCCCATGTACCGACCCTATTTTGCGAGTCGCAAACAATTTGCGACTCGCAAAATAGGGTTTAGCGACTCGCTATTAGGAAGGGGCGTTCCCTTCCTAATAGTGACTCCAAAAGCTATGTAAAAATGTTTTGCGACCGCAATTGCGGTCGCAAAACACTCGCAGTTTACCACCCGTCTCAGAAGGGTGGTAAAGCACTCGCAAACGGGAAGGGGTTATGTTAGTTTATGTCATTAGATTTGTAGAGCGCATAGCTGCCCCAGCAAAGGGGCGTCCCAGCGCTGATCTCAAACCGACATAGGGGCAAAACAAATTGACGAGAAGAGGAGCAGATTATTTAGGAAAAATATATGTTTTTATAGTCTTTCGGAATGACGCATGATTTTGGATGCTTCTGATGCTCGCAGGGAGGGAATTCCAAAGTTTAGGAGCAAGAGCATGAAAGGAACGCCCTCCTGCCCTTGCTCTCTTTACCCGAGGGACAACCGCCAGGTGCTGACTAATAGAATGCAGCTGGTGGGTGGGTTTGTAGAGTGTGAGAAGATTAGCTAAAATGTGGGGGGTTGGGAGTTCATAATTCTATGGGAGATACAAAGTGCTTTGAAATTGATACGTTTCTCCACCGGAAGCCAATGTAATTTGCTGATGAAATTAGACATAGAACAGGTTCTCGGCAGACCGAGGAGCATCCGAACGGCAGCGTTTTGTGCCCTTTGTAAGCGATGTACCTCTGCTCTATTGGCCCCTAAATACAAGGAGCTTGCATAATCCAGCCTAGATAGTACAGTGGCCTGGATAATAACCTGACGGGTGTTAGCATCGAAAAAACCCAATGGAGGTTTAAGACCGTGAAAGAGCCCAAAGCAGACTCCGGCTACCGCTTTTGTTTGAGCCTGAAAGGTCAATGCAGAGTCGACCCATATGCCAAGATTTTTAACTGGCTGCTTGAGGGCAGGCGGGAGGCCAAGAGTGGATGGCCACCAGTGCTCACTCCACAGATGAGAGTGTTTACCTACCAACAGGATCTCAGATTTGCTGGCATTCAGTTGAAGACAATTAAAAGTCATCCAGTCTGCAATAGTGATGGAGCAAGGACTCGTGAATGAGACTTGCTCGGAAGCAATCCTTTTGTTTTAACTCACTAACGAATTACTAACGACGTGTTTGTAATTAATAAATCGCATTTAGAAAAAGACACGTGGGACAAGGAAGCTTGCCTATGTGTTTACTAACGGCAATAACATGAACAAAGGACTAAAACGCACTTTAACAAGGGATCTTTACTGCGCATGCGTCTACTACATCTACGTAGTATGACGTACTAATGCTTGGAGGGAAAATCTTGCGCCTGCGCAATAGACGATACAATGGCCGCTTGAAAGCTCACATGCATGGCACCTGCTTGGCTGAAATAGAATATAAGTTTTATACTAACGCAAATGGAGAAAGGGTAATAATAAATGAAGTGGGTTAGAGTAGAGGTTGATGGTGTACAGTGAAACCATTTATATTTGAAAATAACATTTCTTCTTTTGACTTTATTATTAGTGCGCATTTGGGCCCTCTACACTTGTCTGAATTGAGCTGACTGACTTGACCCTACGCATGCGTACTAGAGAGAGAATACGAAAAGATGAGTAAGGACTTGTCACGCGTCCAACGCCAGCGAAGATGTGCCCTGGGAACATGAGGGTGAAGAGTTCATATGAAGGAGCTATATTCATAACGTTGCAACATTTTGTATTAATAAAGTTTGGAGATGTATGGGAAAGGAAATGATTTAATAAAGTTTGAGGGGAGGGATTTGAATACAATGGTTTAAAGAAATAAGTGAAATGTAAGCATGGTGTGACGATCATCCCCCCTCACCTGTATTTTGGGAAATTGAAACATTAATGGGTGGTACATGGATATGGAAAGGTATAATTGAGGTAGTTTAGTTAGTTAGAAAGCGCTTATTTTTGGGAGCTGACACATTGCTTTTCGGCTGAGGCGTTGCAGAGCTCGGGATGCTGTTGGTGCTGAGGGTGGTGCTGAAGCTGTGAGACGCTGATGAAGAGAATCGAATGCAGAACCATCTATTTAATTTAATTGGGTTAGAAAGAAGATCGCGGAAGAACCACGAGGAGGAAGAGAGTGTCAGAGAGGGGTGCAACGCAGTCGTCGGTATTTAGAGAGGTGAAGTATCCTGTCCTGATTCCTGTCCTGAAGTCTATGTCTCCTGATTTATCCTGGGGGACCCTTACCAGCCCTTTGGCCAGGGGGTTGGTCTTCACACCATACTTGGTAATTATAAATTCATCGAATTGATAGATGTTCTTTTCTCTCTGTCCTCTTCTTTCTGAGCATAGTTATTGTGTGGATCTGAATTTCTAATGCTTATTTGAAATTTGATTGATTTAACACTCTTGCGAATGAGGGTGTTTGTACTTAAACGTTTGAGATGGTTCACACACAACTAATTTAGATAAAGGTTTTAAAACTTCCCGAGTCTGTGATTATTTCATTTTGAATCGAGAAATATATAATAAGTTATGTTAATTATCACCATCAACTAGTTCCAACTAATGGTCCATTGACCAGAGGAAATAACTAATTGATCAGTGAAAGGTTTAGTTAGGGAAAAGAAATAACTAGATCTTGAAGTATGAAAATCATAAACTGAAGTTTTCCCAGCGGTCTACTTGATGTTTTGTGTGCAAGTAGTTATATGGGCCCAGGTGAGTATATGGTAGTGGAGTATCTGCTGTTAGTACACTGCTGGATCAGTTTTCTGGTAGCAGAGTTATGGTTATTATTGACTAGTTTGGTGATAAGTATAGATTATTGATTTATGTTTAACAAAAAGAGTTAGCGTCCTTGTTTTGTCGTCTGGAAAATTCCCTGGGGAATGAATAGCGGGTGCCGATAGAAACCACACTGCAGTGAGGTTACTCGTCTGTTGGAATAACACTGAGAAGCTAGGTAGGGCTGGCAGTGTTAAAGTAGGGACTATTTTATGTGTAAAAGTGAGAGTGATTGATAGCAAAGAGTTCGCTAGTGAAACTTTAGGCGTTATATCACCTAGAAAGGGTAACCCTGAAGGAGTAGCAGGTTCTTCCAAGCTAGATTGACAGCAAAAGGAGTTCACTGGTGAAACTTTGGTCTCAAATTTCCCAAACGGGTGACACCGGAGGAGTAGCAGGTTCTCTGGAGCTTATATGAAGAGTAAGCGGAAGGTTTTACTCGCAGTGGAAAGAAATAAACTATCCTTTGATTTAGCGGAACAGACAGAGTAGCGAATGTTTTTATGTTGTCAATACCAAAGAATTTTAAAGAAAATATTGAGAAGTAAAGTTTTCGTATTACCTTGAGAAGGGAGGGTCAGTTGCCGGAGTGGTACTGACGTCACAGTGAGCCGCGCTGGGATTGGTAGAAACAGCGGGCGTGTGACAGGAGCAGCCTTGTAAAGGAGGGGTCAGTAGTGAGGAGCAGAACTGACGTCAAGAAAAGGCCGCGCTGGCATTGGTCAGATCACGGGCGTGAGCCTGATTTGATTGGATAGCTAGTTAGAAGCCGCGCTAGGATTGGTGGAGAGAAAGATTGTATGCAGGATTTTGATTTGACTGTTAGTGCAAGACGTACAGGTAGAAGATTTCAAGGGTTTGCAGAATACAATTTCCTACATCGTTCTTCAAGGATGTATGGAGAGAAAATAAAGATGTCATTTTTAAAGAAAATTAAGAATTTATTTGTAAAGGATAAGCCTGTGTTGACTAGAGAGGGAATTCCTATTCCGCCACCGAAGACACCAGCATCATTTATGATGATGGAAAGAGGATATCATACTTGCGTGTGGTTGGAAAACTGGATAGAATATACAAAGGATGATGGTGTGCTGGCATTTCCTAAAGATGGTACGTTTAATGGGAGGAATCTTCAGAATTTGAGATTGAAAATGAATGATTTGGAACCTAGACCTAGGTTAACACAATATGAGGCTTTGGAAGAATGGGAGACTGAGTCATATGAACGAGAGAAATGCAGAGGTGGGAGGTATAGAGGATTTTTTCCAAGACACTTGCATGAGTCACGCGAAGGGCAGATGAAACAGTGGAGGAGAGCTATGGTATCAGAAGGGTTATATCCAGTGTTAATGGCTGAGGAACAGTCTGGAGGGAAGTGTAAGGAGAAAACGAAACACATGAACTCGGCAGGATATGGTGAATCAGATGACGAGTTGTTAGAGGATATTTTAATTAAAAATCCACCACCGTATCAAGAAGCAGCTAGTAAGGTTACCCCAAGTGCACCAGTAATGGGAATGTCATTAACCCCACAGATTTTACATAAAACGTCATATAACAGAGTGTTGCAGGATAATGAAAGAGAAGCTTTGAATAAAACTAGAGAAGAACTAGTTCAAAAGATAAGTCAATTAAATTTGAATACTGAAGCCTTGACAGTACCAGTGACCACTGGTCCGGTAATCCCATTGTATGGAGATAATAAGATTTGCCAGAAACCACAACCTGTGACAGTTCCATTAAATAGTCCTAGAAAAGAAATAATAATTAGAGATGATCAGGTTAGTGAAAGTGAGTCAATTATTTCATTAATGGATCTCCCTAATGTGGAACCTTTGATGGAAACGCCAAAGAGAGTTACGCCTATGAATTTGAGAGAAAGAAGACCTTTGGTTCCTGCTGGAACTGGAGACGCAACAGTATTCACCTCTGAAGAAATAGAAAGATGGGCACAGGAAAGAGATAATCAGTAGATTGAAAGGGGAATTGGAAGAGATGATGACATGATGTGTGGGTACAGAAAGATTGAACGCTTATAATGAAGAGGAATTATTATTTTTATGTAAGAGTATAACCAGAAGGGCAAGAGTATTTCATGAGAGATTGACTGGAGTTGCTTCAGAGATTGGAATAGACATAGGGAAATCAAAGTTGTTACAGAAACCATATCGGGTGGACTTTACTGATAAAGATTTGGAAAGTGTAAATGCTTCTGGAAAGAGACTACAGATAAAGGAATTAATGAACATTTTGCGAAAATGGGGAGACATTGATAAATGGAGAATTAGATGGGTAAGAAAGAAAGAGGAAGTACAAGCGAGAGAAGCAGCAGCTGCATTTCCAGTAAGAGAATCAAGCAAAGTGGAAAAATTGTGTCCAATGAGAGAGGTTCCTGGAGGTGGATATGTTCATGTTCCTTGGAGTAGACAAGATATTTTGTCATTTACAAATGATTTTCCAAAGCTGAGAGAAAAACCAGTTGAATGGTACAAACAGGTAGAGAGATTTGTGAAGGTTTCAAAGGTTTTATTGAAAGACTTGGATGGTCTATTTGATATAGTGGTACCTGCTGATTTATGGACAGAATGTAAAATTACAATTGATTGGCCTAATGAGGAGTATGCTAGAGATGCAAAGACAGGAGCACCCTCGGAGGAGGTGATGAAAAAGTATCACCAAGTGATTACGTATTTGAAAGGGAAAATTCCACCTAAATAAACAGATTGGGTAAAAATAGATAGAACAACACAAGAACCAAATGAATCTGTACATGCATATTATGAAAAGTTGTTACAGGTGTTTAAGCAGTATAGTGGTTTTGAGAATATCGGTGACAAGGATATGGGACATTTTGTGTATCGGTTTGTATATGGTTTGAAACCAGAAATCAGTCAGATGATACAGCAGCACATGTCATGTTGGCAAAGCAAGACAGTGGATGAGATTTTAAAGTATGTGAAATATTGCGGAGATGACATTGAAGCCAGGCGTAGGAAGCTAAAAGAGAAAATGATGTGGGCACAAGTTAAATTGGCAGAACAGCAAGAAGAGAACACAAATGACCAAAATAATAATCAAGTGAAAGAACAGAGTCAGAATAATCAAGGAGCGAATGGTAATAAATATAAGGGACGAATGGACAGAGAAGAAGCGAAAAAGAAGTTTCCTTGTCATGCGTGCGGAAAGATTGGACACTGGAAGAACGAGTGTAAGAGTACTCATAATAATAAGAGTAATAATGGGCCAAATCAAAATTTAATCCCACAGATGCAGAATGAAGTACTTATGAATCAGCAGCAGCAGGTAGTTACATCACAATATCAGGTGCCACCAGCTCCTATGCCAAATTTTGTGAATTACCAAAGTTTCCGTGCGAACACCGGATTTCAAGGAGAAAGTGGTAAGAATAATAGAACACTTACACAATATTTTTTACAGAATGATGAAGAACATTCAGATGCCGCACAATGACGGTGCCTGAGGGAGGAGGAAGAGGAGTGCGAGCTTGGCGCATCCATGCCGGTAGATCAGTCAGGTCCATTTGTTGATGGGAGAGTAGAAGGTAAAGACATTACTTTCCTATTGGATACTGGTGCTACCAGGTCTCACAGTGAGAACAGCAGACATCCCAAACCTACCCCTCTCGGGAGAATCAATCCAAGTTGTAGGCGGGTCTAACCAACAGATTAGAACCCCAATCACAAAACCAATGGAGGTGCACATAGGAAACTTCAAAGAAATGCATCGGTTTGTAGTTTGCGATTCCAGTCCAGTAAATCTGTTGGGGAGAGATCTTTTGTGCAAGATGAATTGCATGATCTGTTGTACACCGGATGGTGTCGCTTTCCAAACCCCTGATGAAGACGTGGTATACAAGATGATGCTGGCCAAACAGGGAACAGAAGTAGATGAAATGTTTTCACTAATAACTGAGAATGAATTACCAGCAGAGTTGAGAACCACAGTTAATCCAGAAGTGTGGGATTTTACAGGAAAAGACATTGGGCTAATTACAAATATAGACCCAGTTAAAGTGACAGTGAAAGAAGGTGCATTGTATCCAAACACCCGACAGTACAAGATGAGTCCAGAAGTGAAAGCAGGAATTATTCCAGAAATTGAACGAATGGTTAAACAAGGTATCTTAAAAGAAGTGATGGGTAGTCCCTGCAATTCGCCAATAATGGGACTGAAAAAGCCTAGCGGAAAGTACAGAATAGTGCAGGATTTACGGAGAATAAATAAAATTGTAGTGCCATGTTGCCCAATAGTGCCAAATCCAGCAGTGATCCTTTATCAGATACCCTGGAATGCAGGTTGGTTTACAGTAATTGATTTATGCCAAGCGTTCTTTTCTATTCCTTTGCACCCAGACAGCCAGTATCTTTTTATGTTTAAGTTTGAGGATCATATTTACGCATGGTGTCGAGTTCCTCAAGGGTACACAGAGAGTCCTTCAATGTTTAATCAGATTTTGAAAAAGTGGCTAGAGTCATTGATTATGCCTGGAAAATCTGATTTGGTTCAGTACATTGATGACCTACTGGTGGCATCAAAAACACGAGAATATTGTGTCACAGACACAATTGCATTGCTGAACCATTTGGCTGAAGGACACAAGGTGTCTCCAGAAAAATTACAATTCTGTCAACGAGAAGTTAGATATTTAGGGCATAAAATAGAAAGAGGAGTTAGAAAAGTGACACCGGAAAGAATAAAAATAATCAAAGAAATGCAATTGCCACAGACTGAAAGAGAAATGAGAATGTTTCTAGGAGTAGTTGGATAATGTAGGCAATGGATTAATGGTTTTTCGATGTTAGCAAAACCATTAATGCAGATGATCCGGAAAAGAGCAAAGGATCCAATTGATTGGAATGATGACTGCATAGAGGCATTTGTGAAACTAAGAAACTGTTTGTGTGAGGCTCCTGCTTTAGGCATGCCTTATTATTCAAAAGACTTTGCTTTGTTTTGCTGTGAGAGAGAAAATTGTGCACTTTCAGTCTTAACACAGAGACATGGATTGAGTCGACGTCCAGTGGCATATTTTTCAGCTACATTGGACCCAGTGGCTTCAGCATAGCCTGGCTGCTTAAAAGCAGTAGCTGCTACTTGTATGAGTCTGGAGCAAAGTGAGTCGATAGTGATGGGACATCCGGTAAAGGTTTTTGTTCCACACTCAGTTGAGATTCTTTTGACAAGAACAAGAACACAGCATCTCACCCCTAGTCATTTGACTAAGTATGAAAGAGTGATTCTGGGAGCTGAGAACATGACTGTGATAAGGTGTACGATCATGAACCCAGCTACCCTACTGCCAGACCCCTGCGATGAGGAAGTGAGGGATGAGAGTGATCATGATTGTTTGGACGTGACTGAGTTATGCACGAAGCCCTGGCTGGACATAAAAGAGACACCTTTGAAAGAGGCTGATCATGAGTTATTTGTAGACGGTTCCTGCCTTAGAACACAAGAAGTGCTGCATATGCTGTTTGTAAAATATCTGGGGTAATTGAAGAATCCTGTTTACCTGAGGTCAAGTCTGCACAAGTAGCTGAATTGGTTGCCTTAACAATGGCATGCAAAAAGGGGAAAAATTGGAGAGTAACCATATTTACGGACAGTCAATATGGGTTCGGAGTTGTGCATGACTTCGGCCAGCTCTGGATGCAGAGGGGATTTCTGACTTCTTCAGGATCCCCTATCAGAAATAGCAAAAATGTGAAGGATTTGTTGGCAGCATTACAATTGCCAAAAGAGATAGCAGTTGTAAAATGTGCTGCACATCGGTCAGGAAATGACTATGTGACTGCTGGCAATAATTATGCTGACCAATTGGCCAAATACTGTGCCAAAAATACAGTGGCCCTAAACCAAAAAATTGAAACGGGTGAAACCAGATGCCAACTTATGTTTTTCTCAGTACCAGAAACATGCGATGAGATTAGACAATTACAGGAAGAAGTTGAGGAAAAGGAAAAGGAAATTTGGATAAAGGCAGCTTGTACAAAAAGACCACATGATGAGGTATGGGTGTATTTAGATGGAAGACCAGTCATGCCAGATTGTTTACTTTCAAAAATGGCAAGAGTGTATCATGGAGCAACACACATAGGGAGAGATTCAATGATCAGGCTATTCAGACAGAGTTGGTACAATCCGAAGTTCAGGGTAGTCGCAGAAAGCCTTTGCCAAAGATGCTTAACCTGTCAGCAGCAAAATCCAGGACGAAAGACAGTGGTAAGCTGGGGAAAGATTGGAAAGGCAGAAGGACCCTTCACTAGATTACAGTTAGATTTTATTGAATTGCCCCCATGCAATGGACTGAAATATATACTTGTCATAGTATGCCTTTTCTCAAGATGGGTGGAAGCCTATCCCACTCGAAGAAATGACAGTCTTACAGTTGCAAAATTGTTGTTGAGGGAGTTAGTTCCGCGATTTGGTTTTCCAGTCACTTTGGAATCAGATAGAGGCCCTCATTTTAATAATGAAATAATTCGATTAATCTGTGCTGCATTTAACATTGAACAAAAACTGCACTGTGCTTATCGTCCAGAGGCTTCTCGAATTGTTGAGCAAATGAATGGCACAATCAAGTCAAGATTGGGAAAGGTGTGTGCATCCACAAAGCTGAAATGGCCAGATGCATTACCTCTTGTATTGATGGGTCTCAGAAGTATTCCAGACAGAAAAACAGGAATGAGCCCACATGAGATTCTCATGGGAAGAGCCATGAGACAGGCATTTATTCCTGGAAATAAACTAATGAGTATAAATGATGATCTGGTATTGGACTATTGCAAAGGATTGGCTGAAATGATGCGTTCTATCTCTCACCAGGTTGGAGAAGACGCAGTTGAAAGACAGCCAGACCAAGCGCATGATTTGAATCCTGGAGATTGGGTGCTAGTGAAGAAACACGCAAGAAAATCGTGTCTAGCACCAAGGTGGGACAAACCGCGGCAAGTCATACTAGTCACTACCACAGCAGTGAAGTGTGCAGGTTTGCCCAAGTTGATTCATGCCAGCCATACCAGAAGAGTTCCGAGCCCATCAGAACAACAAGAGCAACCACTGACTGAACAGGCTGAAGCGCCAGGAGTTGTAAGCTGTGAGATTGAAGAATCTAGAGTAATAGATTCTGAAAGACAACCATATGACGAACAGCCAAGTACAAGTCAGGAAGAGTGGATACCAGTGATTGAAGTAATTGATGATGTTATTGAAACAAGAAGAAGAACAGAACTGAAAAGACAGGAAAGTAGTCAGGAAGAGACAGGGGAAGAAGAACACACTCAGGTGGAAAATAAAAAGACTTACACGAACCTGAGGAGGGAAAAATAGAAGAACACATTCAGGCGGAAGAAGAAAAGTTTGAATTAAGACCTGAACAGGATCAGATAGAGTTAGAAGAACAGGTTCAGGCAGAAGAAGAAAGGTACCACTGCCTGCCCTTAAAAAATGAAAATGAAAAGTTGCATTTTTATTTTTTAAATGCATCCCGCTTTCCTTTAAGGAAAACGGGCTGCATTTTTAAAAAAACTGCTTTATTGAAAAGCAGTCCCAGACATGGAGGCCTGCTGACCCCAGCAGGCCACCATCCCTGGGAGTGCCAGCCATTCCCAATGGGGTCGCAAATTGCGACAGCCTCATTAATATGCATGAGGCATGCAATTTACGACCCCATTGGGAATCGCAAACAGTGTCTCTGACACTGTTGTACATTGATGTTTGCGACTCGCAAATTGCGACTCGCAATTTAATTCAATTGGCGAGTCGCAAACATCAATGGTCGTATATCTGCCCCTAAATGTTTTAAGTGTCCTTAGCATAAAAGTATGGTCATAGCCTTTCTAAATGTTTGATAATCATTTTAATGATGAAGAAAGTGAGGGAGATCATTGCAGAGGGTGGATGCTCCAAAAGAATTGCTCTATCACTCAATCTGCCTCTAGCAAAGCGAGGTACAGTCAGCAAAAATGAATACCTTGAATTGAGTGGGATCGAAGATGAGTATTTGAGGAACAACCTCTGGAAGACGTCAGAGACATCTTTATGACAGTAGCACAAGGCCTTAAATTGAATTTGCTTTTCCACCGGGGAGCCAGTGAAGAAATCAGCCAGAACAAAGTGACCATCAACTTTTCATGGATTAAAAATCAGGGCCGTAGCAAGCAGTGTATGTTTAGGGGGGCATGGCCCCTCAGTAATGACAATATGAAGGAAGGATCTTCTAGCATTAGTCAAACTGGATTACATATAAATAAATTTTACAATACAGTTTGGGATTCTCCTGCAAGTAATGGATGAATGGTGCACAGTCAGTAACATTGATAAAAACTGGATAGAATTAAAAGATAATTTTTATATTGGGAAGGGGTCTCTCCTCCAAGTATGGTTCTTGAAAAAATAGGCAAATGGTACATATGCAGCAATTTTGGCATCAGTTTACCCTCAATGGATTCAGACTTATAATGGAACCAATGTTAGCACGTATTCTGTGACACCTGTTCAAAAAATAGGTAGATGCCATTGAATATAAGTTACATTATTTGTGTACTTGTTCAGTTAAGTAACATTTTTACTTACTGTACCAACAGACTGCAATTACTGAATTGTATCTTTTTTCATAAATGTATTTTTTTTTTCATATTGCAAAAACAGTACAGTAACAATAAATCTGCACACACATAAGCATGTAGCCCCCAACACCCCCTCTCACCGCTCTGTGCCCAGCCCACTCTCTACCCAAAGTGTGGACCTCTCCTCTACCACTACCGCAGCCTCATCCGTCAAGCCATTATACGACCTCAACTTCCCCCATACTTTATCAAATTTCCAGGGACACCCTCGACTTTCATACACCACCCACTACGTCTCCATACATCTAGTAATCCCCACTCTCTATTCGGCCCTCGTAGGACTCGATCCCGTCTTCATGCCCCGGCCACATTCCTTTTTGCCACCACAAACCCCATCATATTGAAAAACTGCTTCAGAGGGAGACGCACAACATTCGGTATACCCAGGAGCATCTGTTGGGGCATTCTAGGGAGATCAACTGTCAGTGCCATCTCCAATTCAGTGACAATATCACCCCAGTAGGAACTCCCCTCCGGGGGCAGTTGCATACAGTATGCATAAAGGTGCCCACCTGCATACTGCACCGAAGACACATGGAACTTTCCACTCTACCTATCCTATGAAGACGGGACCTATTATAATATGACCTGTGAAGGAAGTTGAGCTGTATTAGTCTCAGCTTAGCAGGGACAGCTACTTCCTTAGGGTGTATCAGTGCCGCCTCCCAGTCAATATCCTCTAAGGGCCCAACATCGGACTCCCACCATGCCCGGACCTTCCCAAGATTATACAGAGAATTATTCATGATAACCCGGAACAACTGGGACAGTCCCTTATGAGTAATCTTTCCATCCAGTTCCCAGGACTCCCTGGGCTAAGCTCCGGGAGGTCCTCCCCCAGGATCCCCTCTGCCCTCAATGCATGGGATTGCTGCAGGAACTGGAATTGCTCAGTAGGGGCCAAAGCATATTCGTGCTGCAGTGCCTCAAACGTCTTAAGCTTACCTCCTGACAGCAACACATCCCCCACAGTCTCTATTCCAATCTGCTCCGAGCGACAGAAACCAGTGAGCCCGCCCACTTCGGGCAGTAACGTGCCCCTCAACAAGGAAAAGCATGTAACATTTCCCCTGCCACCCCAGGTCTCTTGTAGCCTCAGCCCATGCCCTCAGTGTCACCCAGCAGGGACCGCTGTTCCCATTTCCCATCAACATAATGGACATAGGTCTTTGCCCCCATCGCTGCCCTCTCCACACAATACGAAGGCTCATCATACAGGCTATGCCCCCACACATTAATAATCTGAAGCTGCCCAGCCCTATGATACGCCCGCATGTCAGGCAACGCCACTCCCCCATTATAAACCGAGTGGTACAGTGTCCTCAGCATCATCACCGAACAAGGCCCAGAGTATTTTATTAAGGCTGAAACAGTTGCTCTCCGAGACCAGAAAGGGGGTGTTTTGGAGCACAAGAAACAGTTTGAGTGATCATCCTATACAACATTGCTCTGCCTAAACGGGTCAGGGGAAGTGCCTGCCACCTCCCCACATCCACCCAGAAGCCTCTGAGGACTCTCCCCAAATTAAGTTCTAAGAAGCATTCCACCTCAGTAGCCACCTCTATACCCAGATAACGGAAGATGGGACCGTTTGGGCTTCTCAGTCGTCTGGTTGATAAAGCACTGACTTGTCCCAGTTAATGTGGTAGCCAGAATATAACTCAAAGACCCGGAACACCGACAATACCGCCGGAAGCCACCACTCTGGGTCCACCACATACACTCAACAAGTCATCAGGATATAGGGATGGTTTTTCTGGGGCATCTGACACCTGGGGGAAACCCACTATGTCAGCTCAACAGCGCACCCAGCACACCAGCGGTTGCAGGCAGAGCGCAAACAACTAAGGGGACAGCAGGCACCCCTGTCTCGTACTGCACCCAAGTGTGAAGGTCTCCCAAATGACCCCATTCACCTGCACTGCCATGGTAGGTGCCTTATACAGCAGGGCTACCCAGTGATGGAACCGAGGTCCAAAACTAAACCGCGGTACCATCCCAAGCAGGTAACTCCAGTCAATGGTATCAAACGCTTTCACTGCGTCTAGCGACAGTATCTCTCTGGGCCCACAGTCGGCCTTGATCCTGTCCAACCACACCTGCGGATTTAACCGCTTCACCCATACCGGCATGAAGCCCATCTGGTCTTGATGAACAAACCCAGATATCACCCCTATAAGCTGGGTAGACAGAATCTTGGCCAGAATCATACTCTCTGCATTGAGAGAAATGGCCCGATAGGAAGAGCAGAAGTCCGCCAGTTTCCCTTCATTAGGGATCACCACAATAATTGCATTATTAGGATCTGGAAGCAAGGCCCCCTCATTCTAAGCAGTCTCAAACAACTTGAGGAGGTGGGGGTTAAGCAGGGATGCCAGACGCTTATTCAGCTCAATCGGGAAATCATTCGCCCAGTTGGTCCTCTCGGACGACATTGCCCGCACCTCCGGCCCTATTTCCTCAACCGCGATATCCTGCTTCAAGGCCCAAGGACCAACCCTGTCCACTGGGACCCCTCCCAGTAAGGCATCAATTTCCTCCTCTGTGCGGTCCTGACGGGGGGCATAGAGTGTTGTGATTGCCTGGGCTATATCAGTATCAGTCAGTTAAAGCCTTCCCACCTCAGTTTGCACTTCAGCCACCCACCACACTGCTTCCTCTCTCCTCCCTAATCAGCTCAACAGCCAACCCTCCTTATCTCCCATATCAGACAGTTTCCGTTGAACCCCCAAATAGTGCTGCCATGCCACCCCAGTCACCATATTGTGATACTGCTGTTATGTCACTCCCAGGGCCAAGTAAATCACCTGATCACCCATGCTCACCCAGGCCTCCTCCAACTGAAGGAGTTGGCATTCCAGCTGAAACATCCACTCCTCCTTAAGTTTATTTCGTTGGGCAATTGTGCTTCATGCTCTATCCCTAAGCACCGCCTTATAACCCTCCCACAGAGTTGACTGGAGAGGCCACCGACCCCTAGTTTTCCTTAAAGTATGTGTGGTTATCCACCCACATAGCCTCCGCTACCTCCACGTTCCACAAGGCCCAGGTGTCAAGCAGACAGGTCCGCAGATGGCCACCCAGCCAGGCTCCCAGACAGACCAGCAGGGAAGAGTGGTCCGCTATCCCCCAGGCTAAACACTGCGCTTCTCTCACCTACTTTCTCTTTGGGAGTGCAAGGAAGATTCAATCCAGGCACAACAGTGTCCCGTGGATCCAGGACAGGAAGGAATACTGTCTAGCGGCACTGTGTAGGTATTTCCACACATCCCCCATCCCCAGTGCATGGACAAAATAGCCAGTGAAAACAGCGCCCTGGGTCACAAAGGGTGGCCTGGTTGCCTATCCAAATCCCAATCCATAAACGCATTACAGTAACCCCCTCTTATATATGCAAGTTACAGGGAGCGTTCAAAAGGATGGGGCCCAGAGCCTCGCATTGGGGCATGTACATTAATAATAATAAGGAGGGATTTCCTGCCCCACTTTCCTCGCACTGCCAAATAAACTTCTGGGTCCACCCACTGGCGATCAACCACAAAGAGCAGGACATTTTTAGTCAGGATTGCCACTCCACAGGAACTCTTCATGAACCCCACATGCGCTAACACTCTGTATTTACCCCTCTAAAGACAGCAGCATGTGCTACCCAATAAATGTGATTTCTGGAGGAGCATGAGGTCGGGAGAGTGCCTGGTGCAGTAATTGCATAACCACTACCCATTTCATTTTAAAGCCTAACGCATTGACGTTCCACAAGAGGACCACCAATGCATCACTATTGGACAGGGGAATTTGATGGTAAAGTGTCTCCCTCATGCTCCACAGGTGGCCCCTCTGGGATCTTCCCCTGGTATCCACGAGGTGGCAACATGCAATTGTGTGTCTTCCTTAACCTAACTGTGTCAACCAAAACAACCCTATCTAGTCACCCTACCCTACATTTCCCTTACATGGGTTTTAAACTGCCCACTTCCCCAACTTAGGAAAGGTCTTCCGCCCAACCCCACTCGTTTACCCAATACTCACCCCCTCTTCAACATCACAAACCACACTGGCAACTATTAACCCTTTCCGTGCGTCGGACGGCCGGAGCCGTCCGACGTCATGGTGGGCATGTGTGTCGGACGGCTCCCGGCCGTCCTTGCACCCACCCACGGGGGAAGTGCTGGCGCTCCCCCCGTGGACCGCCCTTTAAGTTGACCCCACCGGGGAAGCCCTTCCCTTGCCCCCCCCTCCACATCATCTAATCACGTCAGTGCGCGAGGCGCGCTGATGTCATTAGAGGATATTGGACGCGCTGGAAACCATTTGCTTCCAGCACGTCCTTTAAACAGGAGGTAAGTTTCTCCTCGGGGGAGGGGGGGCATTTTAACAAAAGAAGCATCAGGGGAATGGAAAGGGTTTTCCTTTCCCCCGATGCCTATTTTGAGCATTCCTGCTGCACGATCGTGCAGCAGGAATGCCCACTAGACACCAGGGAATTTTTGTTTGTTTGTAATTATGCATGTAATTAACCATTTGTAGGGAACGGCCGCTTAGGCAAGGGTCGCTCCTCTTTTGGGGGCAATGTTTTTGGCTGTGTCTGCCCCCCTGGGGGGCAGATCTCGCCATTTTTTTTAATCGGGCCCACTAGACCACCAGGGATTTATTTGTGGGGAGTGGCCCCTTGGGCAAGGGTCGCTCCACTTTGGGGGCAATGTTTTTGGCTGTCTGCCCCCCTGGGGTATCATTTTGGAGTATATAGATCTGCCCCCTGGGGGGCAGATCTCGCCATTTAAAAAAAAATCGGGCCCACTAGACCACCAGCGATTTATTTGTGAAGAGTGACCCCTTGGGCAAGGGTCGCTCCCCTTTGGGGGCAATGTTTTTGGCTGTGACTGCTCCCCAGGGGGGCAGATCTCTCAATTATTTTTAAAATCGGGCCCACTAGACCACCAGGGATTTATTTGTGGGGGAGTGGCCCCTTGGGCATGAACCGCTCTCCTTTGGGGGCAATGTTTTTGGCTGCGTCTGCCCCCCAGGGGGGCAGATCTCGACTATGGTTTTTAAAATCAGGCCCACTAGACCACCAGGGATTTATTTGTGGCAAGGGCACGGGTTGCTCCACTTTGGGGAGCATTATTTTGGCTGTTTCTGCCCCCCTGGGGGGCAGATCCGCTGATTTTTTTTGTATGGCCAATAGGCCACCGGGGATTTTTTTTTTTATGTTGGGGAGCGGCCCCCTTGGACAAGGGTCACTCCCCTTTATGGGGTGATTCTTGTGGCCATTTCTGCACCCTTTGGGGGCAGACCGGCCATATCTTTTCAGGCCCATCTGTCCCCAAGGGGGGCAGAAGCCACTAGACACCAGGGTTTTTAAAAAAAATGTTTTTGGGGTCGCTCCCCTTTATGGGAGGATGATTGTGGCCATTTCTGCCCTCTTTGGGTGGCAGATCAGCCGTATGTTTTTAGGCCCATCTGTCCCCAAGGGGGGCAGAAGCCACTAGACACCAGGGTTTTTTAAATGTTGGTGTTGGGGAGTGGCCTCTTGGGCAAGGGTTGCTCCCCTTTTACAGGGGTGAATATTTTAGCTGTTTCTGCCCCTCTTGGGGGCAGATCAGCCTTTTTCTCTGAGGCCCAACTACCCCTTAGTTTGGCTGGTGGATTGTATGTGGACTGGTGCATGATTTGCATATGCGATTGTAATGTTTTATTTCTCCTTTTTATTCTAGTGCAAAGCTTTTGATTCTTGTTTGCGGTTTCGGCAGTGGTTGTTCTGCAGTTTTGCGTAGTTGCATTTATTTGGTAAGAAAAACATTTTCGTTGTGTTTACTCCAAATGAGTATTATTGTCATGCATGAATGAATGTTTTGTAAGTGGTGTCATAATGGCAGCTTATTTAGTTAGTGTTTTGAGCATGAAATTCTTTGCGATGTGTTTTGTATTGTCTTACGTGTAATTTTCTTTTCTTTTTTAGTGGGATATTGTTAATCCTTACTGTGTCTGTGCAGAGTAGGTGGTGGTGAGTCTAGCTGTTTCTGGCAAGTGAGTGGTATCATTTTGGAGTATATAGGTCTTTGTGATAAAGCCACATTTTGTTTATTACTTATTTTACAAAGTGTTTGTTGTTGTTGACTTGTTTGACAAGTTACCTTTATTAGTAAGGATTATGGCTAGCCATAGAATTACTGCTCAGCTGGTTGGTATGCTTTTTGAATCTTTCTCTGAGCAAGATTATGAGAGTGACAGTGCGTCTGAGGGAGAGGAGGGAGTGCAAGATTCTGGCAGTTAGTTTTCTGTCCACAAGGAATCATCTGATGATGAAGCTACTCTCAGTGCGGATGAAGCTACTCCCAGTGTGGATGAAGTGCCTGTTTTAGAGGAGGACACTGATGTGTCAATGGTGCAGCAAGAGACATTGGGATTGCAGCCTGGGGCTGCAAGGCTTCCTACTGGAAGTGCTGGACTCTGGGTTGATCCAAACATGGTGCAGCCGGTGTTGCCTGCCTTTAGTGGTGATGCAGGGTGTAGGGTGGATTGTGAAAATGTTTTGCCTATACAGTTTTTTCAGTTGTTTATGGATGATGTATTTTTGGCTGAGATTGTTGAGCCGACTAATTTGTATGCTGAACAGTTTTTGAGGGACAACAGTGCCAGACTTAGGCCCTGCTCTAGAGCTACCCGGTGGACTCCCACAAATCTGGATGAGATGAAGAAGTTTTTTGGGTTTGACTTTTTTCATGGGCTTGATAAGGAAGCCATCCCTGGCTTCATATTGGTCTACCAGTCCCTTGATGGCAACGGCCATATTTCCTGCAATTATGAGTCATGATCGGTATTTACTTTTGCTTCGGATGCTGCATTTTGTTGATAATGCTTTGGCGTTGCCACGAGATCACCCTGACTGTGACCGTCTTTTTAAGATTCGGCCTGTTCTTGATCACTTTGTAGATCGATTTTCAGAGATCTATACTCCAAAAAAGAAATAGCTGTTGATGAGTCTTTGGTCCTGTTCAAGGGTGTCTAGTTTTCAGAAATGTGTGGGTTTGGTAGATTTCCCAAGATGGCCGCCGAGCCCGGGGCCAAAAACCAGGGTGACCCCCCTTGCAAAACCAGGTTGTTTTGTGATGGCTAATTTTGATGTCTCCTCAATACGTTTTGGGCCCTTGCCTGTCGCGGGTACTTGACCCACCCACGTGAGTGAGGTACCATTTTTATCGGGAGACCTGGAGGAACGCTGGGTGGTAGGAAATTTGTGGGTCCATGCAGATTCCAGAACTTTCCCACACTGAAATTTGATACATTTTTTATTTTTTCAGCTAAATTTGAGGTTTGCAGGGGATTCTGGGTAGAAAAACATTGGGGGGTCCATGCAAGCCATATCTCGCTGGACTTCCCCGGGTGTCTAGTTTTCAGAAATGTGTGGGTTTGGTAGTTTACCAAGATGGCTGCCGAGCCCATGGCCAAAAACCCAGGTGACCCCCCTGGCAAAACCAGGTGGTTTTGTGATAGCTAATTTTGATGTCTCCTCAATACGTGGGCCCTTGCCTGTCGCGGGTACTTGACCCACCCACGCGAGTGAGGTACCATTTTTATCGGGAGACCTGGGGGAACACTGGGTGGTAGGAAATTTGTGGATCTACGCAGATTCCAGAACTTTCCACCACGGAAATGTGAGGAAAATGTGGTTTGTTTTACAAAGTTTGAGGTTTACAAGGGATAATGGGTAAGAGAACCTGGTGAGAGCCACACAAGTCTCCCCATCCTGGATCCCCCTGGGTGTCTAGTTTTCAAAAATGTATAGGTTTATTAGGTTTTCCTAGGTGCCGGCAGAGCTAGGGTTCAAAATCCACAGCTAGGCACTTTGCAAAAAAAGGGTCCTTTTTCACTGTGAAAATGTGGTGTGTCCACGTTGCGTTTGGGCCGTTTCCTGTCGCGGGCACTAGGCCTACACACACAAGTGAGGTACCATTTTTCTTGTAAGACTTTGGGAAAGGTGGTGTGGGTAGAATTTTGTGGATCCACGCAGATTCCAGAACTTTCCACCACAGAAATGTGAGGAAAATTTGTTTTTTTGGGCAAAGTTTGAGGTTTGCAAGGGATTCTGGGTAACAGAACCTGGTGAGAGCTAGACAAGTCACCCCATCTTGGATTCCCCTGGGTGTCTAGTTTTTAAAAATGTATAGGTGTGCTATGTTTCCCTAGGTGCCGGCAGAGCTAGGGTTCAAAATATACAGCTAGGCACTTTGCAAAAAATTGGTTAGTTTTCACTGTGAAAATGTGGTGTGTCCATGTTGCGTTCTGGGCCGTTTTCTGTCGCGGGCACTAGGCCTACCCACACAAGTGAGGTACCATTGTTTTTGGAAGACTTTTAGGAATGCGGGGTGGGTGGAATTTTGTGGATCCACGCAGATTCCAGAACTTTCCACCACAGAAATGTGAGGAAAATGTGTTTTTCTGGACAAAGTTTGAGGTTTGCAGGGGATTCTGGGTAACAGAACCTGGTGAGAGCCAGACAAGTCACCCCATCCTGGGTTCCCCAGGGTGTGTAATTTTAAAAAATGTATAGGTTTGCTATGTTTCACTCGGTGCCGGCAGAGCTAGGGTTCAAAATCTACAGCTAGGAACTTTGCAAAAAAAGGGTCAGTTTTCACTGTGAAAATGTGGTGTGTCCACGTTGTGTTTTGGGCCGTTTCCTGTGGTGGGCACTAGGCCGATCCACACAAGTGAGGTACCATTTTTCTCGGAAGACTTTGCGGAATGCGGAGTGGGTGGAATTTTGTGGATCCAAGCAGATTCCAGAACTTTAAACCACAGAAATGTGGGGAAAATGTGGGGAAAATGTGTTTTTTTCCCCCAAAGTTTGAGGTTTGCAAGGGATTCTGGGTAACAAAACCGGGTGAGAGCCACACAAGTCACCCCATCCTGGATTCCCCTGGGTGTCTAGTTTTCAAAAATGTATAAGTTTGCTAGGTTTCCCTAGGTGCCGGCAGAGCTAAGGTTCAAAATCTACAGCTAGGGCACTTTCCAAAAAAGGGTCCGTTTTCACGGTGAAAATGTGGTGTGTCCACGTTGCGTTTTGGGCCGTTAACTGTCGTGGGCACTAGGCCTACCCACACAAGTGAGGTACCATTTTTCTTGGAAGACTTTGGGAAATGCGAGGTGGGCGAAATTTTGTGGGTCCACATAGATTTAAGAACTTTCCACCACAGAAATATGAGGAAAATGTGTTTTTTTGGGCAAAGTTTGAGGTTTGCAAGGGATTCTGGGTAACAAAACCGGGTGAGAGCCACACAAGTCACCCCATCCTGGATTCCCCTGGGTGTCTAGTTTTCAAAAATGTATAAGTTTGCTAGGTTTCCCTAGGTGCCGGTAGAGCTAGGGTTCAAAATCTACAGTTAGGCACTTTGCAAAAAAAGGGTCCGGTTTCACGGTGAAAATGTGGTGTGTCCATGTTGCGTTTTGGGCCGTTTCCTGTCGCGAGCACTAGGCCTACCCACACAAGTGAGGTACAATTTTTCTCAAAGACTTTGGGGAATGCGGGGTGGGTGGAATTTTGTGGATCCACTCAGATTCCAGAACTTTCCACCACAGAAATGTGAGGAAAATGTGTTTTCTTTTTACAAAGTTTGAGGTTTGCAAGGGATTCTGGGTAACAGAGCCTGGTGAGAGCCAGACAAGTCACCCCGTCCTGGATTTCCCTGGGCATCTAGTTTTCAAAAATGTATAGGTTTGCTAGGTTTCCCTAGGTGTCGGCAGAGCTAGGGTTGAAAATCTACAGCTAGGCACTTTGCAAAAAAAGGGTCAGTTTTCACTGTGAAAATGTAGTGTGTCCACGTTGCGTTTTGGGCCAATTCCTGTCGCGGGCACTACACCTACCCACACAAGTGAGGTACCATTTAGAGGGAGACTTAGGGGAACACAGAATTGTAGAGCAACTGTTATTACCTATTGACTTTCAATGCATTTCTGCCTTCCAAATGTAAGACAATGTGTAAAAAAGAAGTCACTTTGAAAAATGTCCTATTCACATGCTGGTATGGGTAACCACAATTTCGGAAATGTGCAAATAGCTACTGTTTCTAAACTCTATATTTTGTTCCCATTTCATAAATACATAGGTGTCTTTCATACCGATTTTTCCCTGATTATATTTTCCCAAATTAATTGCTATATACCCGGTACACAATAAAAAACCATTGCAAGACGCTACTCAGTTATTGGCTCTGGGTTCCTCGGGTTCTTCATGACCCTACAAGTCATATATATCCCCACAACCAGAAGGGTCCAGCGGATGTAACGGTATATTGCTTTAAAAAATCTGTCATACTTAGAAGAAGTTACAGGTGAAAACGTTGGCACAAATGAGTGTTTTTTTTAACTCATTTTCAATTTTTCCTATATTCAACTGTGAGTTTCTATAAGAAAACCTTGAGAGATCTACACAAATGACCCCTTTCTGAATGCAGAATTATTTCGTATAGCTTTCCAGGATCCATCATTGCTTTCATACCCATTTTTACCATTAACTGGAAGAAGGTTAAAAACACAAAAAATAGCAAAAATAGGCTATGTCCCAGTAAAATGCGAAAACTGTGTAAACATTTTTGGTTTTCTGGCAAAAGTCTTCTTGTCCCTGAAAGCTGGGACGATGGTGATTTCAGCACCACAAACCCTTTGTTGATACCATTTGCAGGGAAAAAAACAGACACTTTCATCTGTAGCCCTTTTTTCCCATTTCTCCCCAAAAAACTACATTTAGCTGTATTTTGGCTAATTTCTGGGTCCCCTGTATGGGAATCCACAAACCCTGGGTACCTTTAAAATCCCCGTGATGTTGGAAGAAAAGGAGGCAAGTTTGGCGTGGATACCTTATGTGGTCAAAAAGTTACAGGGGCCTAAGCGCGAACTACCCCAAATAGCCAAAAAAAGGCTTAGCACAGGCAGGGAAAAGGCCTAGCAGTGAAGGGGTTAAGGGAATAAAAGAAGGGGAACAAAGTAGCAGGCAATGTCAGAGGGCCTCCTCCAGTTCAGTATCACATGTAGGCCTCTAGTCAGAACAGGAAACAACAACACTAGAATACTTAAGGAATCACCACCCCCACATACATCAGATGAAAGAATCATCACACTGGGACAGGGAGAGTGTCTTCACAGGCACCATCATCTCCATTGTGCCCAGAGACAAAGCAGCAGCCTGATCCCCTCCAGCCACCCCTTGTTCCTTCTTTGATTGTGAAGAGGAACTACATGCATGGGCAGCAGTGTGGGTTCTTTGAGACCTCGTGCCCTTTCCCACTGTGGCCACCCAGCTCTACAACTGCCACATTGCAATAACGAAAATAAGGACTCAATACAAAAAGGAGAGAACATCACAATAAAGCAAAGCTATAGGGCTAAAATAAAGTTAAAGACAAGGGGAATTCCTAAATTGCACAATAGAAGAGGAGCATTGAATCAGAACAGAAGCCCTGGGGCCCCTAAAAAAGACCAAATGGGCGAAGTGCCCTAAAACAGTTCAGAAACTTGAAGTTGGGTGGGAACTCCACTAAGACATCACTTTATATAAAGAAAAGAGGGTATGCTGTTCCTAGGGGGGGCGGGATGAGAGATGTGACAGGCCATGTCATTATTGTCAGTTACAGACAGGTGCTAGATAGGACAAGATAGTGCGTGCTCATCCAGGGATAGCTCCAATAAGGAGCAAGGGCCCTCACACACCCCGAAGGGTGTCATGCTTCATCATAGGGCAGCTCCTTGTTGGGCCGGCGCTGCAATACCGATGGGCCCCGCAGGGGGGCTCTTTGGCGGAGGTCTTCTCCGTTTGCCATCGTGAAGCTAAATGATGTTATTTGAGGGTGCCTATGTGTAGTGAGTAGAAATGGGATCTTGTGTGTGTGGTTTAAAAATGGCTCCTGGATTCTCCAGAGACAGTTTATTCGAGGAGTACCTGGGCCATGAGTAAAAACAGACTAAGGAGTCGTAGACTGATGAGGGAGAATTAAACCCGTCTCAATTCTAAGGTTTTAGTGAGTTGTGCAAGGGGTCGACATGTTTCATGCCTTATTCAATCCGCAAGGATCTAGGCATTTCTTCAGGACCTTTTTATCCTCATCTAATCAAATGGGGCGGCAAGTGATGATTAGCCAAAGGGAGAAAAGATTTGCGTCCCCTCAAGTCAGGATTCAATAGTAGTCCTAATGTGTGGTGAAAACAAGAGGTACAATTATACCTTCTGGAAAAATGTGCACCTGAAAGAGAATGGGTCGAAAACAGTTAGTAAGCAGCAGGACGTGGTCTGGTTCACACTGGAAAAGAAACCATGAAGTAATGGAAAGGGAAGTAAGCATGTGAACACCTAAGCGGGATAGGATAAAATAGGCAAGCAAGCACATGGAGAGGATAGATTAAAAACACACATTGGTCATGGTAAAGTGTTGTCATAAAGAAAAAAAATGTCTAAAAATCTGGAAGATCCACATATGAATACGTAATTACATAACCAACACATGCATCATCATCATGAGTGTGTGACGATGCCACGTGGTGATGATTCTGTCGTGGGGCAGTGTAACCAGGGGAGTCGATGGACACCCCCGTGACTCTTTACCTTAGCATGTGTCCTATGCAGTCTCTACCACCAGTGAACTCACCTAAATAGGGGGGTTGTTCTGCCCCAACAGAGACAGGCCGGGATGCTCGATGGCATTGCGAGAAAGACCAATCTGCAAATGTAAATGTTGGATATGTAAAAGGTTAGTTTGGAGTGCAGCGAGTGGCTGGTGGGGGCCCGCTATGGTTGGGAGACATTATGATGCATCTCTGGACTGGCAACATGTGCGACATTGAAAATGAAAGGTTCTGACAGCGACAGTTTGCAAGAAACGGGTAGTCCATGTCAAGGCTGGTGGGGCCCGTGGCAGGCTGGGCCTGCTGTATAGGTACTCGGTGCTGCAGCTGCACCTTGGGTTTGCGGACTGCGTGGTGGTAGAAGAGGCTAATTCGCTCTGATGTGGTGGAAGGAGTGGCTGGTGATAGTAAGTGGTGGCTGGCATGTTGGAAATGGACCCACGTGCCCCTGATGTATTAGACGGGTCGGGTGCAGTAACCACACGTGGTAGGTGCGCAGGTCAACGGACTTGGCGTAGGCCCAAGAAACGGGTAGTCCATGTCAAGCCCGGAGACAGCCGGCCATGGGTAGGTCCCATACTAGGAACCTCAAGGACTAAAGTAAGTGCCCCACGCATGTGTACTTGATGCGCTTACAGCCTCCTGCCTTCACCATCAGCACTGGTCACCTACTGCGTTACACGGCGGGACAGGGCCCCCCACGTATACTTCTTTAACTGTCATGCACTACGCAGCAAAAATCCCCTACTTGCAGTAGATCTAACTCTAATATTGCACACCACCTCCCAGACCGCATCCACGAACTAAGGTTTGTTGTTAGTAAGCAGCGCCAGTCTCGAGCACGGTCCACCTTATTTTACCTGGACCAACGCACATTCCACTTTCGGTGATTGCATTCATGCAGAGCTCTGTCAACCCGGCAGGTGCATCACGGGCCTTGTAGTTCCTTTGCGATCACGCTTGACGCTCGCCTCACCAACACCAGCCTTTGAACCATAACTAAATCTTCCACATCACAGTGCATGGAAGGGCCCCCCGCATCAACTCCTAAAACTCTGGAGCACAACGTAACGCTAGTAACTGTTTGTGGTTGGTCCACTTCCAAACCTGCACACCACCTCTCCGAATGCCCTCTGGTACTCTGGTAAAGAGCAGCGCCAGTTTCGACTACAACATGGTCCACCTTCATTTAATGTACCGCGTTGCATCACGAGCCTTATAGTTCCCTTTCGAGCACACTTGCCGTCCGCCTCTCCAGCGCCCTTTATTTCACTGAACATGACGGCACTACACCAGCATGATCTGACCGCAACCATACCTGCCGAGCACCAACGTGTTAGGGCGAATGAAAAGAAATGTACGTTGCCACTTTATTTTGTGATATAAATCACTGGAAGTTTGAAATTTGGCTTCTACCATTTCTCTTTTCAATGGTATATATATATATATATATATATATATATATATATATATATATATATATTCACTGAAAAAACCATAGGTTTTAGGGACAGTTATAGTTAGTTGGACATTTCACTCGTACAAAACCATAGAAATTCCCCCGTTATAGTTAGTTCAGCTAACTATAACTCGCGCTCCGCAATGCACTGCTGATGACGTCACATATTACATCACTCATGACATGGTCAGTGACATCACTGATGACATCACTGATGACATCTCAAATGACATCACTGATGACATCATCCAGTGACTGTGTGTTTCTGTAAAGTTTAAATATGTTTAATATATATAGGGAAAGGCGTATTGAAGAATGAGTGGGTGTATAAGTGTCTGAATGGATGATTTAGTACGTGAGTGACTGACTCTACAAGTGAGTGATTAAATGTATCTTACTGAATGCATGGGTTAGTGACTAAACTGTGTGAATGTCTGTATCCGTCTGTCTGTTGGTTTGTAAGCGGCTGCATGGCTTTCTGAATCACTACATGAGTGTCTACATGGGTTATTGATTGATTGTCTGAGTATCTGTATGGGTGCCTGAGTGTTTGTGTGGGTGGGGTGTGTGTGACTCTGTGCATAGATGTGTGAGTTGGTGATTCACTGGGTGCATGGTTTCAAGAGTGCATCTGTGATGGACTGTATGGGTGGGTGAGTGTGTGTATGGGTGTGTTAGTGATTGAATGTATATCTCAGTGGTACATGTGTGAGTAACTACATATGTGAAAGGCAGTATATATGTGTGTTGGAGTATATAAATGGCTATAAGTGAGAGTGTGTGATTGTGAGAGTGGCTGTATGGATGAGTGTGTACTTGTATCAGTGATTGTATGAGTGTAAGAATGTGCTAGTATTTGTATGAGTAAGTGAGCTGGTGTGTGTATAACTGTATAGGTGAGTAAATGGGTGTGTGATTACGTTTTTGCATGACTGACTAGGTGTGTAGTACCTCTATGGATGAGTGGCGGTGTGTGAGTGTTTATATAGGTGTATGAGTGCATATGATAGTCCTGTACTGAGTGACTAAGTATGAGTGACTGTACGGGTGAGTGAGTGGATGTGTGTGTAGACCTAAGAATCAGTGAGTGGGTATGTAGTTTTTGGTGTTGGAGTGTCTATGGTTTTGAGAATGGCAGTCTGTAATTTAGAGTGGGTGTATCAAAAGTTATATTAGGGTGTGAGAAGATGCATGAAATTATCACATGGATGATGTCATCAGTGATGTCATTTGAGATGTCATCAGTGATGTCATCAGTGATGTCACTGACCATGTCATGAGTGATGTAATATGTGACGTCATCAGCAGTGCATTGCGGGGCGCGAGTTATAGTTAGCTGAACTAACTATAACGGGGGAATTTCTATGGTTTTGTACGAGTGAAATGTCCAACTAACTATAACTGTCCCTAAAACCTATGGTTTTTTCAGTGAATTTCAAAGGTTTTTTAAATGCTAATTTCTAACTATAACGTGTCTGAAACCTATGGTTTTTTCAGTGAATTTCAAAGGTTTTTTTAAATGCTAATTTCTAACTATAACGTGCCTGAAACCTATGATTTTTTAAGTGAATTTCAAAGGTTTTTTTAAATGCTAGTTTCTAACTATGCCTACAGAGGTAGGACATGTGAAGAAAGAAGAAAAAACGCACAGAAAGAAGCAAAAGATGTGCAGAAAGAACCAACAGAGGAGCAGAAAGAGGCCTTGTTGCAAAATCATCCTGTGCCCACAACTTTTTCAGACGGGTACTGGTGGTAACTGACTCTGACTAACCAGAGCCAGTGCTATGCTAAAAGACACTTAGAATACAGTGAAAACACCTACATACACTAGGGAACACTATGCGTTGGGGTACCCCTGTGATTAGCATGACCTCCTCTGCAAGTCCCTAGTACATAATAGGGCAGGGGGATTAAAACTACCTCTTAAAACGCGCTACAGGGCGCGTTTGCACAGTGGTGAAGGGAGGGGGCCTGAGGTGACATGTGTGCAAACGCACCCCGTGGCGCGTTTTAAGTTGCGGGATTAAGTCCCCTTGAATTCCTGAGGGTTCCTGGGGCCCAACTAGCCCCCCAGGTACCTACAGTTAGGACCACAGAGCTGAGTTGCAGAGAGGCGTTCCGAGGCCACGCACCTTTTTTCACCTCTCTGCAACGCAACTCTGTTGTGCTTACTGAAGGTACCTGGTGGGCTAGTTGGCCCCCAGGGTCCCTCAGGATTCAAAGGGAATTAATTCCCCAACTTAAAACGCACCACAGGGCGTGTTTGCGCACATGTCACCTGAGGCCCGCCCTCCCTTCACCACTGTGCAAACGCGCCCCGTGGTGCGTTTTAAGTTGGGGGATTAGGTCACCTTGAATCCTGAGGGTCCCTGGGGCCCAACTAGCCCACTAGGTACTTCCAGTAAGCACCACAGGCCTGCGTTGCAACGCCTGTAACAAATTGTGCAGTTGTGTTTAGGTAGTGAAGAGGGTCGTGCTGGGGGTAGTGTTTTAGGGTTTAGGGTAGTGCAGTGGTGTTTGTGTAGTGTAGGGGGTCATGCTGGGGGTAGATTTAGGGTTTAGGGTAGTGCAGTGGTGTTTGGGTAGTGTAGGGAGTCGTGCTGGGGGAGTGTTTTAGGGTTTAGGGTAGTGCAGTGGTGTTTGGGTAGTGTAGGGGGTCGTGCTGGGGGTAGTGTTTTAGGGTTTAGGGTAGTGCAGTGGTGTTTGGGTAGTGTAGGGGGTCGTGCTGGGGGTAGTGTTTTAGGGTAGTGCAGTGGTGTTTGGGTAGTGTAGGGGTACTGCTGGGGGTAGTGTTTTAGGGTTTAGGTTAGTGCAGTGGTGTTTGGGTAGTGTAGGGGTACTGCTGGGGGTAGTGTTTTAGGGTTTAGGGTAGTGCAGTGGTGTTTGTGTAGTGTAGGGGTAGTGTTTTAGGGTTTAGGGTAGTGCAGTGGTGTTTGTGTAGTGTAGGAGGTCGTGTTTTAGGGTTTAGGGTAGTGCAGTAGTCTTTGGGTAGTGTAGGGAGTCATGCGGGGGTAGTGTTTTAGGGTTTAGGGTAGTGTAGGGGGTCATGCGGGGGGTAGTGTTTTAGGGATTAGGGTAGTGCATTGGTGTTTGGGTAGTGTAGGGGGTCATGCGGGGGTAGTGTTTTAGGGTTTAGGGCAGTGCAGTGGTGTTTGGGTAGTGTAGGGGTCGTGCTGGGGGAGTGTTTTAGGGTTTAGGGCAGTGCAGTGGTGTTCGGGTAGTGTAGGGGGTCGTGCTGGGGGAGTGTTTTAGGGTTTAGGGCAGTGCAGTGGTGTTCGGGTAGTGTAGGGGTCGTGCTGGGGGAGTGTTTGAGGGTTTAAGGCAGTGCAGTCGTGTTCGGGTAGTGTAGGGGGTTGTGCTGGGGGTAGTATTTTAGGGTTTTAGGGTAGTGCAGTGGTGTTCGGGTAGTGTAGGGGTCGTGCTGGGGGTAGTGTTCTAGGGTTTTAGTGCAGTACAGTGGTGTTTGGGCAGTGTAGGGGTAATGCTGGGGGTGGTGTTTTAGGGTTTAGGACAGTGCAGTGGTGTTCGGGCAGTGTAGGGGGTCGTGCTGGGGGTGGTGTTTCAGGGTTTAGGGCAGTGCAGTGGTGTTCGGGCAGTGTAGGGGTGGTGTTTCAGGGTTTAGGGCAGTGCAGTGGTGTTCGGGCAGTGTAGGGGGTCGTGCAGGGGGTGGTGTTTCAGGGTTTAGGGCAGTGGTGTTCGGGCAGTGTAGGGGGTCGTGCTGGGGGTGGTGTTTCAGGGTTTGGGGCAGTGCAGTGGTGTTCGAGCAGTAAAGGGGGTCGTGCTGGGGGTGGTGTTTCAGGGTTTAGGGCAGTGCAGTGGTGTTCGGGCAGTGTAGGGGGCGGTGCAGGGGGTGGTGTTTCAGGGTATAGGGCAGTGCAGTGGTGTTCGGGCAGTGTAGGGGGTCGTGCTGGGGCTGGTGTTTCAGGGTTTAGGGCAGTACAGTGGTGTTCGGGCAGTGTCGGGGGTCGTGCTGGGGCTGGTGTTTCAGGGTTTAGGGCAGTGCAGTGGTGTTCGGGCAGTGTAGGGGGCGCTGCAGGGGGTGGTGTTTCAGGGTTTAGGGCAGTGCAGTGGTGTTCGGGCAGTGTAGGGGGTCATGCAGGGGGTGGTGTTTCAGGGTTTAGGGCAGTGCAGTGGTGTTCGGGCAGTGTAGGGGGTCGTGCTGGGGCTGGTGTTTCAGGGTTTAGGGCAGTACAGTGGTGTTCGGGCAGTGTCGGGGGTCGTGCTGGGGCTGGTGTTTCAGGGTTTAGGGCAGTGCAGTGGTGTTCGGGCAGTGTAGGGGGTTGTGCTGTGGCTGGTGTTTCAGGGTTTAGGGCAGTGCAGTGGTGTTCAGGCAGTGTAGGTGGTCGTGCTGGGGCTGGTGTTTCAGGGTTTAGGGCAGTGCAGTGGTGTTCGGGCAGTGTAGGGGGTCATGCTGGGGCTGGTGTTTCAGGGTTTAGGGCAGTGCAGTGGTGTTCGGGCAGTGTAGGGGGTCTTGCTGGGGCTGGTGTTTCAGAGTCTAGGGCAGTGCAGTGGTGTTCGGGCAGTGTAGGGGGTCTTGCTGGGGCTGGTGTTTCAGGGTTTAGGGCAGTGCAGTGGTGTTCGGGCAGTGTAGGGGGTCGTGCTGGGGGTGGTGTTTCAGGGTTTAGGGCAGTGCAGTGGTGTTTGGGCAGTGTAGGGGGTCATGCTGGGGCTAGTGTTTCAGGATTTAGGGCAGAGCAATGGTGTTCAGGCAGTGTAGGGGGTTTTGCTGGAGGTGGTGTTTCAGGGTTTAGGGCAGTGCAGTGGTGTTCGTGCAGTGTAGGGGGTGGTGTTTCAGGGTTTAGGGCAGTGGTGTTCAGGCAGTGTAGGGGGTCTTGCTGGGGTTGATGTTTCAGGGTTTAGGGCAGTGCAGTGGTGTTCGGGCAGTGTAGGGGGTCGTGCTGGGGGTGGTGTTTCAGGGTTTAGGGCAGTGCAGTGGTGTTTGGGCAGTGTAGGGGGTCGTGCTGGGGTGGTGTTTCAGGGTTTAGGGCAGTGCAGTGGTGTTCGGGCAGTGTAGGGTGTCGTGCTGAGGGGTGGTGTTTCAGGGTTTAGGGCAGTGCAGTGGTGTTCGGGCAGTGTAGGGGGTCGTGCAGGGGATGGTGTTTCAGGGTTTAGGGCAGTGCAGTGGTGTTTGGGCAGTGTAGGGGGTCGTGCACGGGGTGGTGTTTCAGGGTTTAGGGCAGTGCAGTGGTGTTCGGCCAGTGTAGGTGGTCTTGCTGGGGGTGGTGTTTCAGGCTTTAGTGCAGTGGTGTTCGGGCAGTGTAGGGGGTCTTGCTGGGGGTGGTGTTTCAGGGTTTAGGGCAGTGCAGTGGTGTTCGGGCAGTATAGGGGTCTTGCTGGGGCTGGTGTTTCAGGGTTTAGGGCAGTGCAGTGGTTTTCGGGCAGTGTAGGCGGTCGTGCTGGGGCTGGTGTTTCAGGGTTTAGGGCAGTGCAGTGGTGTTCGGGCAGTGTAGGGGGTCGTGCTGGGGGTGGTGTTTCAGGGTTTAGGGCAGTGCAGTGGTGTTCGGGCAGTGTAGGGGGTCGTGCTGGGGCTGGTGTTTCATGGTTTAGGGCAGTGCAGTGGTGTTCGGGCAGTGTAGGGGGTCGTGCTGGGGGTGGTGTTTCAGGGTTTAGGGCAGTGCAGTGGTGTTCGGGCAGTGTAGGGGGTCATGCTGGGGGTGGTGTTTCAGGGTTTAGGGCAGTGCAGTGGTGTACGGGCAGTGTAGGGGGTCTTGCTGGGGGTGGTGTTTCAGGGTTTAGGGCAGTGGTGTTTGGGCAGTGTAGGGGGTCTTGCTGGGGGTAGTGTTTCGGGGTTTAGGGCAGTGCAGTGGTGTTCGTGCAGTGTAGGGGGTCGTGCTGGGGGTGGTGTTTCAGGGTTTAGGGCAGTGCAGTAGTGTTCGGGCAGTGTAGGGGATCGTGCAGGGGGTGGTGTTTCAGGGTTTAGGGCAGTGCAGTGGTGTTCGGGCAGTGTAGGGGGTCGTGCTGGGGGTGGTGTTTCAGGGTTTAGGGCAGTGCAGTGGTGTTCGGGCAGTGTAGGGGGTTGTGCAGGGGGTGGTGTTTCAGGGTTTAGGGCAGTGCAGTGGTGTTCGGGCAGTGTAGGGGGTCGTGCTGGGTATGGTGTTTCAGGGTTTAGGGCAGTGCAGTAGTGTTCGGGCAGTGTAGGGGGTCGTGCAGGGGGTGGTGTTTCAGGGTTTAGGGCAGTGCTGTGGTGTTTGGGCAGTGTAGGGGGTCGTGCTGGGGGTGGTGTTTCAGGGTTTAGGGCAGTGCAGTGGTGTTCGAGCAGTGTAGGGGGTCGTGCTGGGGGTGGTGTTTCAGGGTTTAGGGCAGTGGTGTTCGGGCAGTGTAGGGGGTCTTGCTGGGGGTGATGTTTCAGGGTTTAGGGCAGTGCAGTGGTGTTCGGGCAGTGTAAGAGGTCTTGCTGGGGGTAGTGTTTCAGGGTTTAGGGCAGTGCAGTGGTGTTCGGGCAGTGTAGGGGTCATGCTGGGGGTGGTGTTTCAGGGTTTAGGGCAGTGCAGTGGTGTTCGGGCAGTGTAGGGGGTCGTGAAGGGGGTGGTGTTTCAGGGTTTAGGGCAGTGCAGTGGTGTTCGGGCAGTGTAGGGGGTCGTGCTAGGGTATGTGTTTCAGGGTTTAGGGCAGTGCAATGGTGTTCGGGCAGTGTAGGGGGTCGTGCTGGGGGTAGTGTTTTAGGGTTTAAGGTAGTGCAGTGGTGTTTGTGTAGTGTAGGGGGTCGTGCTGGGGGCAGTGTTTTAGGGTTTAGGGTAGTGCAGTGGTGCTTGTGTAGTGTAGGGGGTCGTGCTGGGGGTAGTGTTTTAGGGTTTAGGGTAGTGCAGTGGTGTTTGTGTAGTGTAGGGGTCATGTTTTAGGGTAGTGCAGTGGTGTTTGGGTAGTGTAGGGGGTCGTGCTGGGGTAGTGTTTTAGGATTTAGGTTAGGCAGTGGTGTTGGGGTAGTGTTTTAGGGTTTAGGGTAGTGCAGTGGTGTTTGTGTAGTGTAGGGGGTCATGCTGGGGGTAGTGTTTTAGGGTTTAGGATAGTGCAGTGGTGCTTGTGTAGTGTAGGGGGTCGTGCTGGGGTAGTGTTTTAGGGTTTAGGGTAGTGCAGTGGTGTTTTTGTAGTGTAGGGGGTCATGTTTTAAGATGCAACGCTCCAATACCTGACCAGTCTGCACTACATAAAACTGCAAAAAACTAAAAATAAAAAGTGTTTTGCACACTTTTGTCATTGGGCTATATGTGGGCTACATCTGGGTAATATTTGTGCTACATTTGGGCTCTTTTTTCACTGGTGGCCATCTTGGAAGACTTCTTTGTTATGAAGTTTCCTAATTTCCTCATTTACTGCAGTCTCTTCAGTAGGAAATGCTTTCAGTTTTTTACTTTGATTCCATCAAGAAGGCATTCAGATGTGTCACACATTTGCCATAAATTCAGAATGTTATTACTCTAGTTGTTCATTAGATCACTGTAGTAAAGCTACTGCTCACCAAGGAGTTAACTGGAAGTCTACTGCTGGCATTGAAAGTGATTGTTTCAGTCTGCATGTCAGAATTTTCTAATGAAATAGAAGAGGATTTGAGATCTCACTTAAAACATGCACTAAATTTTCTTTTTGCAGCACTAACCATAATTTCTATGGCAAAATGAACCCCTCATTTTGTTCCTTTTTAAATTAAATGTTTTAAGTGTTACCAGTTTATTCCAATCAAGATGGCTTCAGGTGTGCCATACTTTTGTCATAAGTAAGGCTGTTAGCACTCTAGTTGTTCTTTAGAACACTCTGGGAAGCTGCAGTAGAACACAAAGGCATCAACTGACAGGCTGCTCCTGTTGAAATATAACAGGAAGATATTTGAGATCTCACTTAAAACATGTCCTAATTTTTCTTTCTACAGCACTAACCATAATTTATATGGCAAAATGAACCCCTCATTTTGTTCCTTTTTAAATTAAATGTTTTAAGTGTTACCAGTTTATTCCAATCAAGATGGCTTCAGGTGTGCCATACTTTTGTCATAAGTAAGACTGTTAGCGCTCTAGTTGTTCTTTAGAACACTCTGGGAAGCTGCAGTAGAACACAAAGGCATCAACTGACAGGCTGCTCCTGTTGAAATATAACAGGAAGATATTTGAGATCACACTTGAAACATGTCCTAATTTTTCTTTCTACAGCACTAACCATAATTTCTATGACAAAATGAACCCCATCATTTTGTTCCTTTTTAAATTAAATGTTTTAAGTGTTACCAGTTTATTCCAATCAAGATGGCTTCAGGTGTGCCATACTTTTGTCATAAGTAAGACTGTTAGCGCTCTAGTTGTTCTTTAGAACACTCTGGGAAGCTGCAGTAGAACACAAAGGCATCAACTGACAGGCTGCTCCTGTTGAAATATAACAGGAAGATATTTGAGATCACACTTGAAACATGTCCTAATTTTTCTTTCCAGAGCACTAACCATAATTTCTATGACAAGATGAACCCCATCATTTTGTTCCTTTTTAAATTAAATGTTTTAAGTGTTACCAGTTTATTCCAATCAAGATGGCTTCAGGTGTGCCATACTTTTGTCATAAGTAAGGCTGTTAGCACTCTAGTTGTTCTTTAGAACACTCTGGGAAGCTGCAGTAGAACACAAAGGAATCAACTGACAGTCTCTGCCCTTGTTGGATGTACATGTTTTACTGAGAATGTCAGACTTCATTCTCACATGACTGAGAAAGATAATGTGAATTTACAGAAAATATGCTCTCATTTTAGCTTCTGGGGCACCTTCCAAAACTGTATGGGACAAGCATGTGAAAATAGTTTTCTCTCAAACATGATTCATGATATCCCAGCAGAAGGTTTTTCACAGGGTAAAATCACCTTAAAACACACCACAATTCCTGAAATTAGTATGGTACCATCAACAAATGAATTCTAATGTAACTAAAGTCTGTTATCACCCTTTATAGTTCTCCTTTTGGTAACCCTCAAAATCTTCGATTCACTACAATGCATTTCAATGGGGTACTATCATTTATATTGGTCCCAAGATGGCTGCCAGCAATTCCAGGATGAAGTGCTGACAGCCAATCAGATCTCACGATGACATGTGTGGTTAGGCTCCGCCCAGATATATATGTGTTTTTATTTTTGATTTTCTCAGCAACTACTGAACGGATTTACACCATTTAACAAAAAGGGTTCTTTTTGAACCAAGAACTACCTCTTTGCCAAATTTGGTGTAATTCCGTTCAGCAGTTCAGGCTGTAGCCTTGCATAAAGTTTCCTATGGGAAATTGATTTTTTGACTCTTATTTTTTAATTTCTCCGCAACTACTGAACGGATTTACACCATTTAACAAAAAGGGTTCTTTCTGAACCAAGAACTACCTCTTTGCCAAATTTGGTGTAATTCCGTTCAGCAGTTCGGGCTGTAGCCGTGTCTAAAGTTTCCTATGGGAAAATGAATGGGGAAAACACGTTTTGGGACCCCCTTTTTCTCGGCCCCCGCTTGACGAATCACCCTGAGACTTTCAGGGTAGGAGCGGACCGGAGCGGGCCATAAAGTTTGAAAATTTCGCGAAGATTCGTCAACCGACGCAAGAGTTATTTCAAATAGAATGTCGCGGATTTCCTATGGAAAATAGGTCCTAACTATAACTATCTACTGGC
The DNA here is from genome assembly GCA_963921515.1 of Calotriton arnoldi. NCBI lineage: Eukaryota > Metazoa > Chordata > Amphibia > Caudata > Salamandridae > Calotriton > Calotriton arnoldi. The sequence continues at coordinate 183,675 of CAWUFW010002155.1, read as the reverse complement.
GACCGCCAGTAGATAATATATATATATATGTATATATATATATTCCCTGAAAAAAATGTAGGTTTAAGGGACGTTATAGTTAGAAATTAGCATTTAACAAACCTTAGAAATTCACTGAAAAAAACATAGGTTTCAGGGAGGTTAGAGTTAGAAATTAGCCTTTAAAAACATTCGAAATTCACTGAAAAAACCACAGGCTTCGAGGACGTTATAGTTAGTTGGATATTTCACTCGTACAAAACCAGAGAAATTTGGCCGTTATAGTTAGTTGAGCTAACTATAACTCGCACCCCCGCAGTGCACTGCTGATGACATCACATATTACATCACTCATGACATGGTCAGTGACATCACTCATGACATCACTGATGATATCTCAAATGTATATAATTATATACTCAACCACTAGGTGTGCACTGATGAAAAGAGGTTCATATCTCTCTTTGACTCATGAATTCACATAGGCAATCTAATTCAGTTATGCAATCAAGGAGGCACTACTTATACACAGTTTTAATCACTTAGACATTAACCATATATTCATATAATCACTTGGACACTACTATTGCATTCAAACATTTATTCAGCCAATACCTATGCACTCATGTATTCAGTCAGACACTACTGATACACTAATGCAATGGTCCAAGCATTACCTTAATACTGATACCATCTCAGAGGTATTTGCCATACATTCGTAAATTTAACAAGGTAGTACCTCTGCAGTGAAAGAATCAGACAGACAGCATGCGTGCACCCAACTGCATTATCTCAACCTCTACCCATACACTCATGCAATAAACCATGCTTTAGGCTTGCACACATAGTTTCTCTCAGGTATTTTTCATGCATCGATGCAATCACCCAGGCAGTATTGGGGCACTTATTCAATTATTGAGGCATTCGTCTAGCACTGAACTATTGACTTAAGTAGTAGCCATTTAGTGATACATATTGTTAGGCACTACATTTGAACTCATCCAATGATCCTACCATTACTCTTACATTCATCCTTTTACTTAGGCACTACCATGCAGTCATACAGTTAATGAGAAACTACCTATACACATACTACTCCTCTTCCCTCTTTCAGCATCTCTCTAGCCTCTTTGTGCACTTCTCTTGTTTGTTTCTGCACCTCTCTTGCTCTTTCCGCACCTCTGTTGCCTCTTTCTGGACCTCACTTGTTTCTTTCTGCACTCCTCTTTGCTCTTTCTATACCCCTCCTCCCTCTTTCTGTACTTCTCTTGCCTCTTTCTGCACCCCTCTTCAGTCTTTCTGTACCTCAGTTGCCTGTTTCTGCAATTCTCTTGCCTCTTTTTCCATTTCTGTTGTTTCTTTATGCACTTCTCTTGCCTCTTTCTGTACCCTTGTTCACTTTTTCTGCACCTCTCTTGCTTCTTTCTGCACCCCTGTTCCCTCTTTCTGCATGTCTTTTGCCTGTTTCTGCAACTCTCTTGCATCTTTCTGTACTTTTCTTGCCTCTTTCTGTACCTTTGTTGCTTTCTTCTGTACTTCTCTTGCTTCTTTCTGCACCTCTCTTGCTTCTTTCTGCACCCCTGTTGCCTCTTTCTGCACCACTGTTGTCTCATTGTGCATGTTTGTTGATTCTTTCTGCGCTTCTATTGCTTGTTTTAGCACCTCACTTGCTTCTTTCTTCACCCCTCTTGTCTCTTTTGCAACCAACTTGCTTGTTTCTGCACCCATCTTCCCTGTTTCTGCACTTCTCTTCCCTCTTTCTACATCCCCGTTCCCCCTTTCTGCACTTCTCTTGCCTCTTTCTGCACCTGTCTTGCCTTTTTCTGCGCATCTCTGGATTCTTCTGCACTTTTCTTGTTTCTTTGTGCACTTCTCTTGCTATTTTCTGCACTTCTCTTGCCTGTTTCTTCATTTCTCTTGCTTGTTTCTGGACTTCTCTTGCTGCTTTCTGCAAGCATGTTGCCTCTTTCTGTATCTCTGTTGCTTCTTTCTGCACTTCTCTTGTTTCTTTACTCTCCTCTCTTGCTTCTTTCTGTACCCCTGTTGCCCCTTTCTGCACTCGTCTTCCCAGTTTGTGCACCTCTCTTGTCTCTTTGTGCACCTCTGTTGTCTTTTTCTGTATCTCTTAGCTTCTTTGTGCACTTCTTTTGCCTTTTTCTGCACCTCTGTTGCTTCTTTCTGCACTTCTCTTCCTTCTTTCTGCACGTGTCTTATTTCTTTTTCAACTCATTTTGCGTCTTTCTGCACCCCTTTTATTTGTTTCTGTAGTTTACTTGCGTTTTTTTACAACTTTTTCCTCTTTCTGCACTTCTTTTGCCTCTTTCTGCACCTGTTTTGCCTCTTTCTGTACATCTGTTGCTTCTTTCTGCATTTCTTACATTTTTCAGTAGCTGTGTTTGATTATTTCATTTTGCTGTTTGTAAACCTTTTTTTTCCTTTCTCCTTTTTGCTGTGTGACCACCTATTCTTGTGTTTTTGCAGATGTTTTGCTCTTTTTTATACTTTTCTCTTCTTATCTTCTATGAGTTATAAATGCAATAGAAATTTAATTGTAATTTTGCGCTTAGTTGTTATTTTCAAAATTGAAATGTTATTAATTTTGAAATTTTAATTAATGTACTAAAATAATTAAACTATTATTTGTTTTTTAGGAAGATATTTTATTTGGATTAGAAATAAAAGATGGCAAGAAAACATGAAAAGAGAAGAGAACAACGGAAACAGAAGTACCTAATGAAAACTAAAATGAGTGGAGTAGAAAAACACCAAAAGGATGCTGAGGATAAAGTGGCTTCTGGTAAGAGAACTAAACAATTTGTTAAAAACGTTGTGGAGAGATTGAACGATCAAAATACTAACCAAAGGAGGAAAGAAATTTTTTGAACAAAGGAGAAGCAAATAAAGAAACACAATGGAAAAGAAGCACATGTGACAAAAAGACGGATTTAAGGACATATGGACAATTTAAGGACATTACGTATGTTTCGTAATAGAGTAATTCAAAATTTATTAAAAGATTGTAAAAAGTATAAAAAAGATCTGCAGCATATAAGAAGAAGCAACAGATTGAAGTAGTAGTAGATACTGCTTTTGAATTGAAATGGAAATGATTTATATTGGTATTGAAGAGAATGAAAACATTGAATAAACAATGCACTTTATGAAGGAGAAAAGCAAAAGAAAAAGACTGGTTAATAGAAGTAACTTTTGCAAAGCTTTTTCTGGTGAATGGAAGCATACTTCTAGTACTGAGCCTTTTTTTAATGAAGAAAGTTATTTTCGACAAAATACATTAGTTCACGCAGTTGATACCAGTGGTCGTTGTTACGAGATAAAGGATGGTTGTCCAATTGAAAAAGAAAAGATGGTTCCTAGAAATGTGGAAGAAGTAATAGCTGAAGAAGTTCAAGGGAGACGTGCACATGCTCCAGTGTATAAGTGGGATTGTAGTAGTATTTGTAGTATTCAACAGGAATCTATTGATATATTACGACTTTTCTTGCGACAATATGCTAAAAAAAAGTGTTAAACAGAAGATTAAGATGTTGCAAGGACTAGATCCATGTAAAGTAAGAAAATATACTAAGTTGCAGGGTCATTCTCTGGCTTGTCTCTCTATAAAAGTGTGTAAAAGTACTTTTCATTATTTAAGAATGTTAGCAGTACATCATTCAATGCGGACGTTAGTAAGGAGATAGTACTACGCAAAACGTCCTGCATTATTTTTAAGTGAAATGAACACAGCTCTTTTGCATGGTTCAGTATCGGATGTAAAAAAAGTTTGTGATGATATACAGTTTCGTTTCTTTGATTCACAAGAGGAGTGTAGAGAAAGTGAGAGCTGGATAAGTGTAGGTGTTGAACAACAGTTGGAAGATATTAGTACTGAGAAGTTTGAAGAAGAAATTACAAAGTTTAAGATACTTTCATGTGAAAAACCAAACTATGTTTGTATTTGTTGTCGACATACTCACTATAGAATTCAAACTAGGAATGTTGATGTGCATTTAAAAAGTGAAAAAGAAAATTATGATAAGTGGGAGCAATTTGGCGCTTATTTGTTGGTGGAAGGTCGTTTTGAGTTGGGTACTGATCAACGTATTTGTAAATATTGTTACAACAAATTAGAAGAGAACAAAATGCCAGCTAGAGCAGTACATAACAACTTAGAGTTGGTAGCTGTTCTTCCGGAACTGGCAGATTTAAATACATATGAGTCCATTCTTATTCAATCTGTGCACCCATTTCAGGCTGTAGTTCGAATGAAGCCTAAAACAGGTAAGCTGCCTCCAACAGATTTACAAAGAAGTTTGAAAGGAAGAGTTGTATACTTACCTTTAGATTAAAAAAAAATATTGAAACTGTTGGTATAGAGAGAGAGGAAAGTGAGCCTGTAGTTATTCTAGTTAAAGGTGTACCAACAAAGAGTCGGAAAATATGGCAAGGGTTAGTAGATGTCACCAAACTTCAAAAGGCTACATTATATCTTGTACAGAACAATATTTATTATAAAACTGTAAATGTGGAAGACCAGGAACTATGTTTAGAAGAAGATACAGAAATTTCAATTGGCCAAATAGAAAAAGTGGACAAGTCCAGGAGTGAAGAGATTTACGAACATTACAGTATACATCCTCTACATTCAAAAGAAGTGGTTGGAAACACTATTGAATTATTTCAAATGAAGAAAGCAAAGGGAACTCCCATGAGTGCATGGGAAAAAGTTTAGAAGCTCGTTTTCCACAGCTGTTCCCCACTGGAGAAGGTGGACGATATGATGAACGAGCAGCACAGATTCCAGCTTCAGAATACCGGGCGACAAGATTGTACTCAGAAGATTCAAGATTTCGACAGTGCATTCCATATATATTTCATCTTCTATTTGAAAGTGACTTGCCTGGACTTTCATATGCAATGAATCACATATTAAAAACAGGAATTCATCTTACACATGTTTATGCAAAGGAATGTATGGACAAAGTTCAACAAAGAGACGATCATTTGGAATCTCAGTTAATTAATTTGATGGCGTGTCAACGTGGTACTAATGAGTATTGGTATCATCGTCACGGCGAACTTAAATGTATGTTAAGAAACTTAGGTACTCCTACGTGGTTTCTAATACTTAGCTGTGCTGAATATGCTTGGGACGATTTACTTGAATTTCTTCGACAAGCTAATTCAAATGTCAAAAATATTGAATTGAAGACAGCTGGAGAATTGTGTTCTTTGGATCCTGTGAATGTGTGCAGATATTTTAATCATAGGTTTCAAGCTATGATGTCTTTTATCTGCAATAAAAATAATCCAGCTCTTGGAGAAGTTACTGATTTCTTTTGGAGAAAGGAGTACCAAGCCAGAGGTGCTCCTCATATACACATGCTATTATGGATCAAGGATGCACCTAAATTTGGAACCGATTCTAATGAAACTGTTTTGTCTTTTATCGAAGAGTATGTTACCTGTGCCATTCCAAAAAAAGGAGGAGAAGAGAGCTTAAGAGAACAAGTTTTACGTTTTCAAAGTCATCTATGTGGAAAATATTGTCGACGAAAATACAAGTCAAAGGGAAAATTTTATACAAAATGTCGTTTTGGATACCCACGTCCAGTAATTTCAAAAGGAAGAGTCAAAAGTTTTATGTCAGCAGTAAGACATACTATAACTCGAAAATCTCAGAATACATACAACATAAAAAGAACTGAATATTCAAAGTATATTAATGACTACAATCCAGTGATTTTGACAATGTGGAATGCAAACATGGATATCCAGTATGTTGCAGATAATTCAATTGCTGTAGCTCGCTATGTTATGTCATATATAACGAAATCTGAAAAGACAGAGCTGAAGGAAATGTGGGAAGAAATTTCACAAGAGAAGAGTCTTAGTAACAAATTGTACAGCTTTAGTTTGAAAATGCTTTCCCATCGAGAGATTGGATCCTATAAATGTTCAGATAGGTTGAGCTCTGCAAGTTTATATTCAAAGTCAAGAGGAATCATTTGGGTAAGTCTAGGTCTTGCGGCTACACGAAATACAGTTTTGAAATCTCTACAAGAAATTGAATACTTAGTATTGAATGAACCAGAAAGTACAGATATTGTTAAAACGAATATGTTGGATACGTACTATCCCAAAAGGAGTCCACATCTGGAAAACCTATGTCGCTATGAAGCACTGCAACATTACAGCTTTAAGAGAAATGTTACTGAAAATATAAATGAAGAAACATATGCAGTAATTGGATGTGATGGATGTTTGGTAAAACATGCCAAAGGAAATCTTATTAACCACAGAAAACTAAGTTGTGAAACTACAAAAAAAAGTTAATTTTTCTATTTAGCACTACTGCAACTCTTCAAGCCTTGGCTTAGTGAAGCGGAATTACTTGGAGGTTTCGACTGCTATGAAGATTCTTTTAATGCATGTAAAGATAACATTCAATGCACAATTTTCCCTACGTATCTACAAATGTTAAATGAAGAGATTGAACAAGAAACTACTATTGTAGCTGAAATAGCTAGAGACAGTTCTCAAGATAGTCAGAGTTCTGCTCCACTAAGTCATGATCCACTAGGACAACCAATTATTGAAAATGAAGCAGCAATAGCCATGAATGAAGTAGAAACGACAATGCAACAAGCACAACAGGATATTATTGATTTCAGAAAGTTGGAAGAACTACTAAATATTGAACAAAAAGAAATATATCAGCAATTGACACTACAGATACAGCATGGTTTGCTACATGAAAAAAAAGAATGCCAATGCACATCATTTAAACCTATTTGGATGTACATCAGTGGTCAAGCTGGAACAGGAAAAAGTTTCTTAGTTAAAGTTTTCACCAGTTATCTACACAAAACTACTGGATGCCATTTATCCTATGTTGTAACAGCTCTAACTGGATTAGCAGCACACAACATTAAAGGGATTACTTTCCATCGATTACTCATGCTACCAGTTGAACATGAAAATAAATTGGAATATCACAAGCTATCTGGAGAAGCTTGTTATGAAGTGTCAAGAGTACTGAAGAAAATGAAACTTCTAATCATTGATGAGGTGAGCATGATCTCAAACTTAATGCTTGCCTTTGTTCATTTAAGAATGCAACAGATTTTAAAAACGGATTATGATGTTCTGTTTGGTGGAAAACATGTAATTGTATTCAGCGATCTACTACAACTTACTACTGTGAAAGGGCAACCAGTTTTTAAAACACTTGTCCATGAAGACACTAGGAAATCTTTGGGAAGTATTGGAAATGTGAACATTTGGTCTCATTTTGAATATGAAGAACTTATTAAGAATATGCGACAAGCAAGTGATGAAGATTATGGAAACATTCTTAAACATATAAGAATTGGTGTTTTGACAAAACATGGTAAACAAGCTTTACAAAGTCAGCTACTAAGGAACTTGTTCACAAACAAAAATATAGCACCTGAAATAATGTATAAAAAAATTGGAGAAAAGAAGTCTATAATTTGCCTAATGCCTACACTGCAAGAGTGTTCTGCATTCAATCAAGAACTTTTGAAATTGGAAAAACAACCAATAGAGAAAATGGAAGCTATTGATAAAATAGAACACGAAGGAGTTACTATTCTTCTCTCAGAAAAATTACAGTCAAAATTAGATTCTTTGGAAAAGTCTGTATCTAAGACTGCAGGTTTAGAAAATACTTTATATGTATGTGTAAACTGTCGGGTAATTTTACGGCGTAATTTGGATGTAGAAAAAGGTTTAGTAAATGGAGCAATGGGAAAAGTTGTTGATTTTGTTAATTTTCAGAACAGAGATGGAATTGAATTTTTGTAGATTAAATTTGATCAGATTGAATAGGTAAAACAGATTGGACGTTGTGCTGTTTGTTTTTTGCTTGTAAAAGACTTGTATGTTCGTAGAAAACAGCTTCCTCTTTCTTTAGCATATGCAGTAACCATTCATAAATCTCAAGGTTTAAGTGTGGACAGTGCTTTGGTAAATATTGGAAGTACAGTGTTTAAAGAGGGTATGGCATATGTTGCATTGTCTCGAGTAAGAACATTATCTGGTTTGTATTTGATTGATTTTGATGAGAAAAAGATTAGTGCTGATGTAAATTGTGTAAAAGAGTACAATCGGTTAAGAAGACTTTATGCTTCTAACTTAGGTGAATATTCCGTGTATGAGAAACGTGTAGTGTGTCCAAAATGAAAATTTGACAAATATTTTACTGAGATTCAAAAAAATAAAACAATTCAAGAGAATGATGAAACTGCAAAGAAAATGAAAATGGACACTGTTGATGATATTGTAGGATACCAGTATGAAAATAGTTCAGGTATCAACTGCTACGCTAATGTAATTGTAAATGTTGTCTTTTATCAAGAGGATCTTCATCATGAAATTATGGAAAATCAAGAAAAAAGATTCTGTTCTTTACTGCATTATATTTTTCAAAAGTTGGTAACTGATAGAACTAAAATCCATACTGCTTCTGGCATTCGGCATCTTTTGAATATATGTACTGGTTCATTGAAATTTACATTGGATATACAACAAGATGCACAAGAATTTCTTATGTTTATGCTTGGAGTATTGGATGATAAAGGAATAGAAATTGAAAATTTATTTGGACTAAGTTACAGATGGGATCATAAATGTGAAGAGTGTTCGTTTTCTTCCACTACTGAAATAGACACTGAATGATTCATATACTTGACGATACCAGATCGCAAATCAGTGTCTTTTAACAAATTAGTAAAAACAGCTAATCAAGATATGAAATGTTCTCATTGTAAATCAGAAATATTGTCAACATTATATATAGAAAGACATGGAAAATATGTCATTTTAATGCTACAACGTTGTAGAGCAAATGGAACAAAATTGGGAACCAAAATTAAAAATTTTGTGGCAAGTCAAGTATCAATTTCAGGAAGAACTTTTAAAGCAGTGGCTATTATTTTCCATGATGGACCTACTACAACATCTGGACACTATACTGTGTATTTAAAGTGCAATAAAGGATGGACACACTGCAATGATGCCCATTTGGAATTCAAATGTAGGTTGCCTTACGAATTACCAAATTCATATCTCATATTTTTGATGCCAACGTTTTGAAAACATCATTCGGCCTATTGGGAAGATGTGAACACGAAATAAAGAGTTTATTTTGGATATTTTCAATGCAAATGGATTTGGAAACATTATTCAACCTATTGGGAAGATGTGAACAATTAGTGTTTGGATTATTGTTTGTGCTAATTCATATTGCATTTGGAAAATTGTGTTTGAGAGAAGTAGTTTATATATTTGATCTTTATATTATATGCGATGTAAATGAGAGTGTATATTCTACAAAATGTACTTGAGAGGAATAAAAGACTTAATGTAGTTGAAGAATGTAATTTAGAAACTGTAGATAGGTAAACAGATAGTTACACTTGTTCTAAATAATGGTCAACGCTGATTTTTTTTTTTTTTTTTACAATCTCATTGATTGGTTTTTTTCCCCCGCTGTTGTATGATGATCTACAATGAAATCACTGTGTATGGTGAAATTTAGTAGAATCTGAGAACAGCAAAAAAGGTAAACTGAAAATGTTATGTAATTCTAAAATTATGTTGTGTCCTTAAAACAATAATATTATATTCGATAACAGTTTTTCTTCTTCTTTTTTACAGAAGGTAATGGCGAAGTTTGAAAAGATTTTAATGTAATAAGCATGATAATGTGAAATAATGTTTACAGCCGCTTTTACTGCATTCATCCATTCCTTCAAACACTACCCATGCACTCATCTATACAGTTAGGCACTATTCCCACACTCCTCCAATCACCCAGGCAATAGCCATGCACTTCTCCAATCACCTAGCCAGTACCCATACACTTATAATATCACCCAGACATTACCCCTGCACTAATGCAATCAAACATGCATTAGCTATGCACTCTTCCAATCACCCAGGGACTACCCTTGCACTCCTCCAATCACCCAGGCGGTATCCATGCACTCCTCCAATCACCCAGACATTACCCCTGCACAGATGCAATCACCACGGATTACTCGTGCACTTCTTCAAACACTCAGGCAGTACCCATGCACTCCTCCAATCACCCACACATTATCTCTCCACTCATGCAATCACCCAGGCATTACCCATGCACTCCTTCAATCACCCAGCTACTACCCATAAACTTATATAATCACCCAGGCACTACCCTTGCACTCCTCCAATCAACCAGGCACAACCCCTGCACTCATCCAATCAACCAGGTACTACCCCTGTACACCTCCAATCACCCAGCCAGTACCCATGCACTTATAAAATCACCCAGGCACTACCTTTGCACTCCTCCAATCACCCAGGCACTACCTTTGCACTCCTCCAATCACCCAGGCACTACCCTTGCACTCCTCCAATCAACCAGGCACTACCCCTGCACTCCTCCAATCAACCAGGCACTACCCCTGTACACCTCCAATCACCCAGCCAGTACCCATGCACTTATAAAATCACCCAGGCACTACCTTTGCACTCCTCCAATCACCCAGGCACTACCTTTGCACTCCTCCAATCACCCAGGCACTACCCTTGCACTCCTCCAATCACCCAGGCACTACCCTTGAACTCATGCAATCACCCAGGCACTACCTATGCAGTCATGCAATAACCCAGGCAGTACTCTTGCACTCCTCCAATCACCCAAGCACTATCCATGCACTCCTCCAATCACCCAGACATTACCCCTGTAGTCATGCAATCACCCATGCATTAGCTATGCCCTCCTCCAATCACCCAGACACAACCCCTGCACTAATGCAATCACCCATACATTAGCTATGCACTCCTCCAATCACCCAGGCACTACCCTTGCACTCCTCCAATCACCCAGGCAGTATCCATGCACTCCTCCAATCACCCAGACATTACCCCTGCACAGATGCAATCGCCAAGGATTACTCGTGCACTTCTTCAAACACTCAGGCAGTACCCATGCACTCCTCCAATCACCCACACATTATCTCTCCACTCATGCAATCACCCAGGCATTACCCATGCACTCCTTCAATCACCCAGCCACTACCCATATACTTATATAATCACCCAGGCACTACCCTTGCACTCCTCCAATCACCCAGGCACTAGCCCTGTGCTCATGCAATTACCCAGTCAGTACCCATGCACTTATAAAATCACCCAGGCACTACCTTTGCACTCCACCAATTACCCAGGCACTACCCCTGTACTCCTCCAATCACCCAGCCAGTAACCATGCACATACAAAAAAATCACCCAGACACTACTTATGCACTCCTCCATTCACCTAGGCACTACCGCTACACTCATGCAACCACCCAGACATTACTCAAGCACCTCTCCAATCACCCAGACATTACCCTTGCACTAATGCAATCACCTACGCATTATCCATGCACTCCTTTAATCACTCAGGCACTACCCATGTACTTATAAAATCACCCAGGCTCTACCTATGCACGCTTCTAATCACCCAGGCACTATCCCTGCACTCATGCAATCACCTAGGTGTTATCTATGGATTTCTCCAATCACCCAGGCACTACCCCTACACTCATGCAATCAGCTAGACCTTACCCCTACACTCATGCAATCCCCCAGACATTACCCCTGCACTCATGCAATCACCAAAACATTAGCTATGCACTGCCCCAATCACCCAGGCACTAACCTTGCACTCCTTCAATCACCCAGGCCTAGGGGGTCAGGGTGTTTCTACCCTGCCCCCTTTTATTTTTTTAATAATTTAATACCCTTTTTTCTTGTAACTCGGTTTTACCGAGTCACAAAATGGCTGCCAACACTTCTTGGTTTGGAGTGTTGACAGCCAATTAAAATGAAGCTCGTGCGAATCCACCACGGTCACCAGATATCGATATTTTTTATTTTTACATTTCTCAGGAACTACTGAATGGATTTACACCATTTAAAGCAAAGAGTGCACTCTGGAACAACAGCTACTTCTCTGCCAAATTTGGTGTAATTCCGTTCAGCAGTTCGGGCTGTAGCCGTGACAAAAGTTCCTATGGAAATGAACATGGAGAAAATGTGTTTTGGGACCCCCCCTTTTTTCTCGCCCCCCGCTTGATGAATCACCCTGAAACTTTCAAGACAGGAGCTGACCGGAGCGGGCCATTAGTTTTGAAAATGTTGCGAAGATTCATCAAACGGCGCAAACGATATTGGCAAATCAAAAAACGCTTTTCCTATGGAAACTAGGTCCTAACTATAACTACCTACTGGCGACCGCCAGTAGGTAATATATATATATTTTTTAAGAATGTTTTATGAATTGTATAGTCTGGCGCACCTTTGACTCTGATGCTGATCCGGTTATGTGAGTTTTTATCATTCCACTCTTGTACTGTATATCGAAAAAAATGTTTTACTTTGTTTTAACCTGGCTTTTACGGTGACTCATATCTGTATTGTGGCTGGTAGCTGAGTATGAACTGTTGAACACTGCCAATTTGCACTAGTCAAAGGTTTACTGTGCACTTGTACTTTATTCTTATTTGATTAGGACGTAATGCTGACTTCACGGCTAACATCATTATTTGTATTATATTATTTTTCACATTCTAGCGAATTTGCACACATTTGCACTAGCACTTTAGGTTTATGCACTTTAAGGGGAGTATGTAATAGTGGTAAATCTGTACTTGATTATGTCATGATACCCTCAAGTATGTACAACGACTGACAGAACTATATTTTATCCAGGATGTGGCATGTTTACTATTTTGGTTCGATTTGCAATACATTTAGTATTTATTTCATGCTTTTACCCTGCATTTACAGTTTTAAACATCATTTTTATCGGTCGTGGAATTACTTGTATTTATACTTGTATGTACAGAGATATATATTTTTATACCTGTATTATTTATTGAGGGCTTTCATTTTCGATATCAAGTCTTTTTACCATGTTCATTGCTCAGGGGTGTGGCTAATTAAGGATGTGTACACTATATGTACGATGCTATTGGTCCAGCGCGTCATGTGATCAAGACCGCAGCAACGCGGTCGAAACGCGTCAGGCTGGACACTTGTCTTTGCACTCTGGGATGCGGATATGACTAAAATTCTGCAATAAAGCACTGCTATCCACTTCTATGAACACGCTGTGGTCCGTACCTGTTCTTTACGCCGACATGAGGTGAACCAGGAGTGTGGTTTTGTTATATATATATATATATTTATCGGCATAGAGTGACGCACAAATTATGCAAAGAAGCAGAGAATTCAGAGAGGTATCACTTTGTATCTCGGCGTGGATGGCACTGTGCTAATCCTATGCTTAAAGGTTTTTATAGAAAGGCAGACATTTGAGGTGAGCAGATTTAGAGTGTCGCTGGTGTTGAGGGTGCTCTATACAGGAGCTGCTTTCCACCTAAACTTGAGAACTACCCAGAGTTCTCTGCTTCTTTTTTGTATATATATATATATATATATATCGAAATAGCAAAGCAATCTCCTCGAAAATCATCCGATGATGAGAGAGAGACACGGACTCCAGAATGAGTGGCAATTTTCAGGTCTTTATTGATGAAGCCAAAATACGACGCGTTTCGGACAACACAGTGTCCTTGTTCACATCACATACTATATGATTATTTCTTAAAATCACAGCACACAATTGACAGCCGATGCGTGTATTTCACAAGTTTTCATATCGGTCTTTAATGTGTTGTGAGACACACATTAAAGACCGATATGAAAAACTTGTGAAATACACTTTTGATGTATTAAGCCCTGAAAAAGTCCTGAATGGGACAAAACGCGTCGGCTGTCAATTGTGTGCTGTGATTTTAAGAAATAATCATCAATAATAGAATAAAGAATAAAAAGAAAATATGACCAGCTATGTGATTTACTTGGGAGATATCATTCCTCCATTCTTGACGGACTATGGACACTAATATCCATTGACTTTTAACACACTTACTGAGTTGAGTGCAGAGCCATTTGTGTCTACATTTTGTTTTGGGGCTTTCTTTCTCCATTAATGGAGACGTAGGAGGGTCACGTCTCTGGCTCATTGCACCACGTATGGACCTTTCACTATAACTATTATATTTCATTGACTGGTGCAGGATTCTTGTGCCTTGACCCTTTTTTTGTGTGTGTAGAACAGTATGAGTGTGTATGTAGGTTTGTGAGTGTATGTATGGGTCTGTGAGTGGATGTACGAGTGGTTCTCCCGGCCTGTAAGTGGGTGTGGGTGTGTGAGTGGCTAGATGAATGTGTGACTGGGTGTGTGAGTGTTTGTGTGGGTGTGTGAGTGGGTCTGTGAGTGGGTATATGTGTTTTTTAAATTGAGGTCTTCATCATCCACAGATTCACAAGGGGGGCTATGCTGAGTGCTGCGGTGGACCTTAGGTTCCTCACACGACAAAAATAAAGCATTTTTGGACAACTTCTTGCCCATGAGTGGTCCATCACAGATGCCTCTATCAGTGATACCTATATCCTGACCCTTTATATCATATTTATACTTTATTTCCCGCCCCACCTGGGAACTGTGTCCCGATTCACAAAATAGCAGCCGAAACATTTCTCTCAGGGTGCGGCAAGCCAATCATGGCATTGCTGTTGGCGCATGGATCCACTGATCCATTGCAATAGATCGGCATCTCTAGATATACATAAATATTTTTTCTTTAATAACTCCAAAACTACTGAACAGATTTACACCAAATTACAAAAAGCCCTCTTTCTGGAACAAGATCGAGTTTTATACCAAATTTGCTGTAATTCCGTTCAGTGATTCGGGCTGTAGTTAGGTTTAAAATCCCTATGGGAACTTGCAGGGGAAAACGTGTTTTAGGACCCCCTCTTTTTCTCGGCCCCCACTTGATGAATCACCCCAAAACTTCCCAGACAGCAGTGAAGTGACTTGCACACTAGTTTTGAAGATTTTGTGAAGATTTGTGAAACAGCACCAAAGTTATTAGCAAAACAAAAAATGCTTTTCCTGTGGAAACTAGGCCCCAACTATAACTACCTACTGCGTGCTTGGTTATTGCACTGTAAAATTCCTGGCAATGTGACACGTTTAAAATAATGGGTAAGTAAATGCTCGGTTTATTACACTGTTATGTTTCTTAATCTTACAAGGGCAGCATGCCACATGACAACAAGTACACTGTATCTGAGATGAGGCACTCACTGTCCATGGTCCTTTGTAACGTAGCCTCTCACTTGCTGGTTCCACTGTCCAGGTCTGATGCTGCCTGATCATGGTAGGGTGCTATTTGTTGCAAATCTGAGTGCAGGTTGGGTCTTGGGAACAAGTCAAGACACAATACAGAGTTTTGAGTAGAGGGCACTTTTATGTGCCCCACAGAGAGTACCATTGGAATAGTGGCAAAGGACAGACAGTGTATGTGCAGCTCAGTTGTTACTGCACAGTTAATATGTGCTGGGTCTTCCTTTCCAAGTTCATGCTTTGCACATAGTCCCGCCTGTCATTCGCCTTTAACTCTCTTTACAGAAACAGTTTCTGTTTCATAAGAGGCAACAAGGGCCTGGACTCTGGCCATATTGTTTACACACAAGTCCCAAAGAATACCTGCAAATACATACACCTCAACATATTGTTCAGGTGCACAACAATAATAACAATACTGAGGCCTGTGTTTTGAGGATGAGGGCACGTAAAAATATAGACTGGCTGTACCCCACTGCCCCACTCCCCGTGGCTATGGCCTTGTTAAAAATAGCTTTGCCCCAATATTTCAGAGCCTTTGCACTCTTTGTAATGCAATGGCCAAAAAGTCCAACTAACAGGCATTGGAATAATCCAGTCTCGAAATTACATTTGCATTCACCACTAGGGCTTTGAGGTGTAAAGGAGTATAAGACCGTTTTCTCTAGATTTCTCATTTTAAATACACTGAAATATGATACTCCATTGATTTGAAAAACGAGGGCAAGGTCCTCATCAAGACAGGATCTTAGACTTCAACCTCTGCATCTGGAACAGGAGTGGTTACCAGCTTGAGAGCCAAAAAACAGGTGAGGGATATCGACCTAACAATACTTCTTCAGCTTTGGACCCACTCACTCTCGAAAAATTGTCACTCATCTTTTGAGGATGCCTGACATGCACCCACTTAATGTTTCTTGATTCTCATAAAAAGATTATTAAGTCGTAAAATGAGATAAGTGTCATCAGCACAGGAGACAACTCTGTATCCAGAGCTTCTAATTAATAGTTTGGGATTGAAGAGGCTAAGTGATAGTGACAAGATCTGTGGCACTCCACAACAGGTCAGAAACGATTGGGACCAACATGACGGAAGAATTAGGGATGGTCCTCTATTATAAAGGAACAAAGTGAACGACTCTGTAGCTGGCGCCACCAGTCCCACCTCCTCAATCGGTCTGAATAAGAATGGTGGGGTCAACTGTGTCGCACGTCACTGACCAGTCGATCAGGAAGAGACAAGTGGGCTCACCAAGATTCACATCAAATCTAAGGTAATTCAACGTGATGACTAGGGCTGCTTCTGCCTCCAAGCCCCATTTTGCTAATGTCTGGCAGCTGTTGCTCTTCCAAGTAAACCAGGAGACAGCAGGCAAAGAACTTCTCCCAATTTTGGGTGCTGTAGAAAGAAGTAATATAGGCCTAAAGCTTCGAATGCTGGCTTGAGATTAGGGGGTCGATTCCGATCCCGGTCGGAGGCGCACCTAATACCATTCGGTCGGGAAAAAATCCAGGCGAATGCCTGTTTCCCGACCGATCCGCACATACGTCCGAACGAGCAAGTACGATGCGCACAACTGCCCAAATCCTGACCCAGTCGTACTCACCCAATACAGGTCCTGTTCTCCGACCGAGGCGGATCCGGAATCGTAGAATCGAGCCGCACGGAAGAAAAAATGCAGCCCCGTCCGGCCGGACAAGTACGATGCGCTTCCCGTACGCGCCGAACCCGTCGCTACGCACGGCACGTCAAAGCATCTGGTCGAGGCGCACATAAGCTCCGATTCGCGCCACAACACGATCCACGGCTACGAGACGAACACGCCAGCGACGAGGACGAGGCGAAGCAAAGAGAAAGACGAACGAGACGAACCAACCATGAATCCCTTCGTGCCGATCCTACCAATATTCTACCTCTATTACCGGAACAGGCACGGACGCGTACGGCGCAGAAGGTAAGTCAGACACCAACAACAAAAACAAACTACACGTACCCGACACATCACACACAGAGGGATGCAGAAATACCTACACCAGCAACAGCAGCACCATAGGGGCGGGATGGCCCTCACCAATGCCACACATACACATAGGGGCCTGTATGCCTACCACTACTACCACCCCTACCCATGGGGGGCTGGATGCCTGTCACTACTACCACCTCTACCAATGGGGGGCTGGATGCCTGTCACTACTACCACCCTTACCCAGGGGGTGCCAGATGCCTACCACTACTACCACCCTTACCCAGGGGGTGCCAGATGCCTACCACTACTACCACCTCTACCCATGGGGGGCTGGATGCCTGTCACTACTACCACCCTTACCCAGGGGGTGCCAGATGCCTACCACTACTACCACCCTTACCCAGGGGGTGCCAGATGCCTACCACTACTACCACCCTTACCCAGGGGGTGCCAGATGCCTACCACTACTACCACCTCTACCCATGGGGGGCTGGATGCCTGTCACTACTACCACCCTTACCCAGGGGGTGCCAGATGCCTACCACTACTACCACTCTTTTACCATCCTTACCCCGGGGGTGCCAGATGCCTACCACTACTACCACCCTTACCCAGGGGGTGCCAGATGCCTACCACTACTACCACCCTTTCCCAGGGGGTGCCAGATGCCTACCACTACTACCAGCTCTACCCATGGGGGGCTGGATGCCTGTCACTACTACCACCCTTACCCAGGGGGTGCCAGATGCCTACCACTACTACCACCCTTACCCAGGGGGTGTCAGATGCCTACCACTACTACCACCCTTACCCAGGGGGTGCCAGATGCCTACCACTACTACCACCCTTACCCAGGGGGTGCCAGATGCCTACCACTACTACCACCTCTACCCATGGGGGGCTGGATGCCTGTCACTACTACCACCCTTACCCAGGGGGTGCCAGATGCCTACCACTACTACCACCCTTACCCAGGGGGTGCCAGAAGCCTACCACTACTACCACCTCTACCCATGGGGGGCTGGATGCCTGTCACTACTACCACCTCTACCCATGGGGGGCTGGATGCCTGTCACTACTATCACCCTTACCCAGGGGGTGCCAGATGCCTACCACTACTACCACCCTTACCCAGGAGGTGCCAGATGCCTACCACTACTACCACCTCTACCCATGGGGGGCTGGATGCCTGTCACTACTACCACCTCTACCCATGGGGGGCTGGATGCCTACCACAAACACCACCCCCACTCATAGGATGGACAATGCATGACACAACCAGCACACCACAACCTAGGGAATGCAAGAAAAGACATCCCCCCAACACCATGACAAGCGTGTGTAGACTGTGTCAAATGCCTACAACACTGAACATGACTTTGAACATACAATGTGACCCCCTATCACATGTGCCACACATATATGTGTGTGGCCCCCACAATGCAAGCAGGCCATGACCATTGTGGCAATGGGGATCAAAACCCCATCATCACAGTGAGCAAAATGTAAGTGTGGGGGACCATAGCTGAAGCACATTCAGAACATTGTGGCAATGGGGTCTAAACCCCCATCATCACAGTGACCAAAAGGTAAGTGTGGGGTCCATAGCTGAAGCACATTTTGAACATTGTGGCAATGGGGTCCAAACCCCCATCATCACAGTGACCAAAATGCAAGTGTTGACAAAGAAAAAGCTGCAACTGCCAAACTGCATGGATGATTCCTGGTCACAGAACATAAAACACATCAGTGGCAAAGTAGTGCATGTGTCCCATTGCAACATAGATTGGGGGAGGCAAATACTGCAGTGCAAATAAGACATACCTTTGGCCATGTGCAGACAAACAACACCCATGGGGGCTGACACTGTCAACATTCATCAATGACACAATGACAGAAGTGACCATCAGAATGCAGACCCACATATTTGCACCAATGGGCACACACATGCAGATACCCTGTGGAGACTGTAGATGTGAGGTGAACAGATACCATACCATGGCAGCAATGGGACACACAAACCATGATCATTGTGCTGACCGATGACCTAGGAGTCCCAGGGACAGCAGGGGAAACCCACCAAACAACATACAGCCAATGGCACACCAAAGATATGCCAATGCAGTGGTGCAGATGCACAAACACAAACAGGCAGACCCACACTGCACATCAAACACAACAGGTGACGGGGGGGTGCCAGTGTCCCCAGGCAACCACACAACACATGAGGAGGCCTGAATACCAATTACACAGATGTGCATACAGTGCCACACAAAGGTAACTCATGGATCCAAATCCCCTATGTGGGCAATCAGGCATTGTCAGATGAGAGGGAGCACAAATCACACATGTCACACACGCATGTAGGAACAGCAACTGACACAGCAAGACACAGACACACCACAGCACTACCCCCAGGGCCCCCACAAGGTGGTGACCCTGGGCTGCATTACAATCCCACTGTGATGACAAAGCTAAATGTCGTTCACACTGTGAACCACAGTCATGTGTCCTGAGCAACAAACTACCATCACACCTACACAAGCACAAATCAATCAGCACGGCAGGTAAGCCAAGGCCAACATGGAGGCAGGGGTCTAGCCGGGCAACAACTCTCATCTGCACACACTCAACACCACACACCTCGACCTCCAACAATGTGCAGCAGTGAAGCACACATGCACTGATGACATTGCACATGCACCCATGACAATCCCAGGGTGGTGGGTGGGAACCAAGGTGCAGAAACACATCACACATGGCCACTCAACAAGACTCCTGAATGTCTGACACACTGCACACTACGCTGTACATGGACATGACGGCAATACCACACCAACCAATGGGATCCCAGCCACAGTCACACACCAATGAAGAAGCCAAGGTCACCCACAAAGAACACACATAGACAACTACCAACATTGCAGCCCGGACCCTGAGGAGTGCCAGCAGTCACACACACAACGTGTCACAATCACTGAAAGATAACACAAACTGGAAATCACCTGACAGGTGTAAACAACAAGTGCCAAGGGGAATCCTGACTGTGACCCATCTGCGTCTGCACACAAACTCAGCCCTGACAGCAAACACACCTATGGGTGACACCCTGATGACCAGTAATGTGCCATGCACCCACATCACAGAGAATCCAGGGAGAAGACTTGGGGGGAACATAGGTCAACTCAGCAAGCATCACAAACAGGTACAACACTAGGGATCCCAGCATGCACAGCAAAACGGAAGTGAACACACAGACATGCTCATACAACACACACCTTGGGCGCAGGCAATGTCACAGGAGTACACACTGCCATGAGGGGAGTCCACTCCTGTGTGAGGAAAGCTGTGCCATATGTTGCCTCAGTAGGGCTCCATCATGTCAGCTGAGCACTTGGTCACACAGTCAACAATTAGCACCAAATGAAGGCTCCCGTCACATCAGCCTGGTCATGGGAGTGCCAACGAAATCATCAGCACAGATCCAACACACTTGTATAGCAATGTTGCACTGACAACACAGATGAGTCCTTCCCCATTGATGCCCAAACCTGCATGTCCAGTGGAGATGGCCACACGGTCAGGGAAGTAGACTAATTGAACAATGGCAGGCACAACAGATGTGCAGGGGTGGAAGCCACAGATGTGAAATTGCTAATGTAAGTAGGAAATCCCATTGCCAAATATTGAACACATGACACCCTCAGATGCTGCTAAGGATGACATGGATACACCACAGGATAGGACACATTCCCCCTGGACCACATGTGTTCCTGCACAGTAACGCTTCATTATCATGAGACCAAATATCACCATCACTGCAGCAAGGGCATGGTTAGCATCATCAACAACATGTACATCAGAAGCGAAAGCACTAGAGAACAGAAAGGTGCTTTATTCAGCATATGTTGGTCTAACAGTTGATGTCCAGCAAAAAATTAACAAAGGCCAATGGCCAGTCCAACATGAAAGTCAAAACAGGGTGACAGTGGCAGATGTCACCCTACGCATGCCTGCACTGATGAAAGCCAGGGACAATCCCCTCGGAGATGCATACGGGGGGCAGGCCAGGCACCGCAGGGACAGGATCATGGCTCACCAGAAGGAGGCAGGGAAGGGGTGGTGGGTGCTGGAGAGCCACTGACAACTGCAGTGGAGGTGTCTGACATGGTGTGTGCCGGCACAAGTGGGGGGCATGACTCTGATGGTGTGGGTGCCGACAAGACTGCAGGGGACCATGCAGATGGAGTGGACAGGTTCCCCACTGCAGTGCCCAAGTCAGACAGGGTGGTAGTGGACTCCACTGCAGTGCCTACCTCCAGGGGAGGAGAATGGGGATCAGGTAAGGTGGGCAGGACAGAGGGGAGGACACCGTCTCCACACCAGTGGCACAGACAAGCGCAGCGGGGGTGTGGGGCCGGAAGAGCAAGTGGCAGGGGGAGAAGGCCTGATCCTTTTGGGGATGGTGTATCTGTGGGTGGGGGAACCTGGGGCAGGGTGTGGTGGGGGCACCTGTGGAGTGGGGACCTGAGGGATGGAGGAAGGAGACTTGGTGCCTGAGCTGCAGGGCGGCGGCGGGGTCTTGCTCTTCCGGGTCCGGGGGGACTTGCGGATGGGGGTGTCAGTCGGTCTGCACCTGGGGGAGGGTGTCCGGTGGTGAGGGGCACTCCGCTCCGTGTGGGTGGGCTTCCTCTTCCCCCTGAATGCTGTATCAGCTGGATCGGAGGGGAAGAGGCCGAGGTCACTGAGGAAGAGCCGCTGGGTCTTTGGGGTTGCAGGTGAGGCAACGGAGGGGGCTTTGGAGGGAGAGGCAACTGTGGACTGCGCAGTGCTCGTGGATGCGTGTGTGTGTGAGTGGGCCCCATCCCCTGTGAGTGTGGTTTCAGTCCCCTGACTGTGCGTGCGTGTGCGTCTTGTCTGTGGCGTGTGTGTGTGTGTGCTGCTCGTGTCTGTGCTGGTGTGTGCCTTTGCCGGTGTGTGTGTGCTTGGGACAGGTAAGGTGCTGGGGAGTGTGGATGGGGCAGAGACAGGAGGGGTGAGTGACTGTTGGAGGAGGGACACTGCTGCCGTCAGGGAGGAGTCCATGGACCTATTGCCCCTCTGTAGGGCAGACATGCCCGATGAGATGCCCTCCATGAACGACACCAGCTGAGTCAACAGAGTGGTGTGTGCATGGAGGACACTCAGCATCGCTGTCTGCCCTACATGGAGCTGGCGAAGGAGGTACACAGACTCCTCACTCAGGGCAGCAGGGGACACAGGGGCAGGGGGTGCGGTGCCTGGCCCGAAGGAGACACGCTCCCGAACATGGGAGCCTCCACGGACCTCGGGAATGGGAGCCGATGGGAGGGCGTGGTGGTGGTGGTGGCGGGGACAGCAACACTAGCTGGGGTGTGGTGGCTGCTGACACCCGCCTCCATAAGGGAGTCATCCTCTGAGCTGCTGTGGTCCTCAGCTGAGGTGGATGGTGCTGAGGACTCCTCGGTGTGGCTCCCCTCGCCCTCCGTGCAACTGGGTCCCTCCGACCACTCCTCGGCTGTTGACCCAGTCTGGCTCTGCGGCTCCTCCTGGTCCGTGGAGCTGTCCCCTCCTGTGGCCGTGGATGTATCTGCAAACAATAGGGAAACAGACAGACATCAGTCACCTGCACCGAACGCACACACCACAGTAAGTACAGCACAATACAGAGCAAGGCCTGGCATCCTTAGTTGAACATTGCTAAAATTGCCCAAACAGAATAGGAGAAGCCAATTGTCAGTCTGATCGTCAACCATGGCACTCACATCCCACCTGGCCTTGCACCCATCTGTCTGGCGTCCGTTGGCTGGCAATACCCCAGTGTGGACACATGCACCACCTACACAGTAGTTGGACGGTGCAGAGAACACGGTGAAGCATGTGAACATGCACACATCACAACTCTTGCCACTGAGTCAGTACAGGTGCCCGGATGAAAGTGATGCCCAGAGTCAGATATATGAAATGCATGTGATGCATACCAGCGACAGACACCATGATGCACCCATGTGCTGATAGCCATTGCCACTATGGTGTGCATGTAGCACATGTCACTCCCCTGCAGGATCACTCATAGGAAGTCACATGCCATGGCACAGGCATGCCTGCTAAGTCATACATCACTGTCTCCAGTCACATGGGCAGGGCAGCCACACAACAACAGTCTGCACTGTGTCACAATAGTAGGTCATGGGGAATGCAAGTCCTGGAGCTGAACAAGTGCACATGTACATCCCCCACACACCACATCATCTGAACCCTTATCTGTCCAGGTCATACTGATTGGACATATGGGTGACCTGTAACACAAGCCTCTGAACCTGAGCACCTCACAATCTGCTGTGAATGGGAAACAGCTGCATGGACTTCACATTCGCATACCCCAGTCTGCACGGTCAGGTGTTCAAACACCTATGTGTCACACAAATATCGTCTCCTATGGTCACATCTCCGGTGGCATGCTGAGCCCCAACCGATAAACACCCCAGCAGTCCTGACATCGAAGCCACAGCACACTGACACAGAGGCTGACACCTGAGGGGACATATCACTGAGCACAACGTGTCAGCTGATACACGGGAGTGGGAGTACACAGTGCATTGCATGGCCTGGAGTAGGCATGACTGTCCTGCCCCACATGAATGAGGGATGAACCCTGGACAGTAGGCAGCTGGCTAAGTATGTGTGACACACGTAATATACACACTCCTGGGGCCCAAACATTGTTCCCACCCGCAGCTTGGGTGTGTGCCAGTTACCCCAGGCACATGTGGTGGATCAGCTCAGCAATTGGACCACATATCAAAGTAACACGCAGATTACATGTCAGAACACAGGCATTGTGTAAGCAATGGACCCACCCATGATGCCCACCACAGTTAGGGGAACAGATGCTGTCCCCCACCTTGAGTCAAGCAAACTGCAAGGACACAGTACCCAAGTGACACAATTCCCTGACTGCAAGGGCCACACCTGGGTATCAGATGAGGAGTGGGCAGTGCACAATCGAGGGACATGGGTCCTGGACCACATGACTGATGTGCTGTGGAAGTTTAACCAGGCCAGAGGAGGGCACATAGCATGGCAGATAAAGTACACAATGCAGTCATGGACTCACCCCCTCCGTGCTGCTCCCTGGCCTTCAGCTGCCCATCCAGATCAGGGAAGACCACCGCCAGGATCCTGAGCATGTGGGGGGTCAGGGTCCGGTGTCCGCCCCTCCTGCGAGGAGGCGACAGCTTCAGCTGGACCCGTGCGATCCTCCGGGTCCAGCCCCGAAGGTCCTGCCACCACTTCTGGCAGTTGCGGATCCGGCGCTTGTAGTCCCCCACGGATCTCACTGCCCGGACGATGGTCAGCCATATCTTCTGCTTCTGGTGGGCATCAACCTGTGAGGATGACAAAGTGAGAATGCTATTACTACACATGCAACATATCCGTGCATTACACAGTTGTGTATACATGTCTCAATCACAGGGGCACATGATATACACAGGCAGTGCAACGATGGCCATGGACAGTATGCCAGCAGTTACTACATGGTATCATTGCCTGGGAAGTAAAACCTTGTTTAAATGCACTGTCACTGCACTATACCTGTCCAGTGCATGTGACTACACACTATGAGGGGTGACAACTACTCAGTGAGCCTGCTAGCCAGTGGCGTGCAGACTGTTAGCCTTGCTAGTCAGACAACATGCACATTTAGGAAGGCAGTGGACAGAACACTCACCTGCTCCCCTGCTTTCCCATACAGCTTGCTGTACTGTGGAAGGAGGCTGTCCAGCAGGGCCTGGTTCTCCTCAGTGCTGAAGGCTGGGGCTCTCTCCACAGTACGTGCCATTGCAGGGTCCAGAGGGTGCAGATACAGCAGCAGTGGTGGTGGCAGATGTCGTCCTGGAGCATGTAGTGCAGGCAAGTGAGCTCTCAGGGGAACAGCCAGCATTATATGTGTGCTGCAGAGGCAGTTACTGTCCCATGTGTCCAAAGTGATAGGTCCAAGTCGTTAGCATCTTCTGAATCTGGCCAATCCATGGAATTGCACCACTTACACACGCCCACAGCATCCTTCAAAAGTTCAACTTCATGACACCCATGAATTTGCAACATTGTTGTGGGTGACCAACTGAATTTCCAGCATCAGACTCGTTCAAGATTTGAAAACGCGTCCGTTGCCAGGCCAGGCCATAGCCAATGGGTGCACACCGATCGGTCCATTGCTGTTCAACGCGTACCTAGGATACAACGCGTACCCGCACACATTGAATGCAATGGGCCGGCCGGGCACACCGATCGGTCCATTGCTGTTCAACGCGTACCTAGGATACAACGTGTACCCGCACACATTGAATGCAATGGGCCGGCCGGGCACACCGATCGGTGCATTGCTGTTCAACGCGTACCTAGGATACAACGCGTACCCGCACACATTGAATGCAATGGGCCGGCCGGGCACACCGATCGGTCCATTGCTGTTCAACGCGTACCCGCTCACATTGAATGCAATGGGCCGGCCGGGCACACCGATCGGTCCATTGCTGTTCAACGCGTACCCAGGATACAACGCGTACCCACACACATTGAATGCAATGGGCCGGCCGGGTACACCGATCGGTCCATTGCTGTTCAACGCGTACCCAGGATACAACGCGTACTCGCACACATTGAATGCAATGGGCCGGCCGGGCACACCGATCGGTCCATTGCTGTTCAACGCGTACCTAGGATACAACGCGTACCCGCACACATTGAATGCAAAGGCCAATGTGTGCGCACCGATCGGTCCATTGCTGTCCAACGCGTATTGCGAATACAACGCGTACCAGCACACATTGAATGCAATGGCCAATGTGTGCGCACCGATCGGTCCATTGCTGTCCAACGCGTATTGCGAATACAACGCGTACCAGCACACATTGAATGCAATGGCCAATGTGTGCGCACCGATCGGTCCATTGCTGTCCAACGTGTCCCTGTACATGTCACTGGCATATGTCACCATGCCTGTCACAGGTGAACATATGCCAGCCACATATACTTCCCAGGGAGTGAGGGGCACACCTACAACACCACAGCCTGTCCAAACTGTATCCTAAGGCATGTAAGGCTGCATTACCTATTCCGTGTATGGGGGTGAACATGTTGTTCTGTGGGTGTCACTTGGGGCAGCCACCCCCAGGCTGTGCACGTGTTCATGGGGACAGTATCCTTGGTGTTTCGTGTACATGACCTCTGTGATGTGCAACTGTTCATATCTGAGCATGTGGCATGGTCACATTTCACGGTGGTGTATGTGTATGTCATGTCACATGCCCCCTGAGTCCCATGTGGGACGGTATGTTTAACCCAGGGTGACCCATTGGCACAATAGTGATGGTCCTCCACAGTCTGTGTGCATGTTGTGTTTACAATGTCTCTGATTTCATGTGCACAATGGGAGACAGTCTCCACATCCACGTTGTTTGTGCATGGACTTTGATGTTGTGCGTGTGTGTGTCACAGACGTCCATGTCTGTCCTGCCGAGGCAACAGGGACCACTACCTGTGGGGGTCATGGTTGTTTTGCTGTGGTGTATACATGATACGCCATGTCATGCCAGTGTCCATGTGGCAATACAGGGTCCCTGGGAATCTACCTCTCGTTGGGCTGTGAGGCCTGGGGCACATCTGTCCTCACATGTCACTGTGGGGTGTGTTTGTAACGTGGCAGCAGGAGATGGGAAATGTGACACGTCCTCATGATACCCAATGGCACAACCTGGGACTTATTGATGCCACTTGTTGAACTGTGATGTTGGATGTTGGCCATGTATGTGCCATACATGTCCTTACGGAACTGCACACATCATGTACTTGTGCCTCATAATGATGTATCGTGTGATATTGAGTGTGTACAATGCCACATATGTGGGGTGAGTGACAATCTTTCTTTCTTCACCTATGCACTGCAGGGCACCAGCTGTCCATAGACCATTCCCTGACCTGGCAACGATGGTGGAACGTGACAGCATCCGACGGTACCGCTTCACCAGGCAGCTGATTGATGATTTGGCAGTGCGCTTGGCACCACACCTGCAACCTGGCCGGCCGTACCCTACAGCGCTGACCCCCAAGGTGAAGGTGATGGCAGCCCTACACTTCTTTGCCACCGGTACCTTTCAACACACTCTGGCGACTGCTGGTGGGATGTCACAGACCATGTTCAGCCGTGTGCTCCGTGATGTATTGGAGGCTATGTTGATATACCTGAACCAGTACATCTATTTCCCTAGACTCCAGCAACTCACTGACGTGAAGAGTGACTTCTATGCCCTGGGGAGGATGCCGCATGTCATTGGCTCCATTGATGGGACACATGTGGCTTTGGTACCACCACAGGCCCAGGAGCAGGCATACAGGAACCGCAAGCACTACCACTCGGTCAATGCACTGGTGGTCTGTCTTGCAGATATGACCATCTCACACGTGTGTGCCCTTTTCCCCGGTTCTGCACACGATGCCTACGTGATGAGGAGTAGTCGCATCCCGAGGATGATGTCACAGATGCGGAACCAGCGTGCCTGGCTTGTTAGTGTGTACTGACTTTGTACCATTGTGTGTGTTCTGCAATGTAGTGTTCCACCCTCTTTTCCAACTCAGCTAATGTGCAATTGTCTGTATGTAGGTGACTCCGGATATCCCAACATGCCGTGGTTGCTGACGCCCCTCAGGAACCCTGTGACACCAGCCCAGATGCGCTATAATGAGGCACATGGTCGGACGAGGAGAGTGATTGAGCGGACATTTGGTCTCCTGAAGAGCCGCTTCCGCTGCCTGGACAAGACAGGAGGGTCCCTCCCATATGCCCCGGCAAAGGTGTTCAAGATTGTCATCGTCTGCTGCATGCTACACAACCTGGCAGTGCGGAAGGAGTTGCCTCTCAGCCTGGATGACGATGACCAACGTCCGCCACCTGTGGAGGATCCTGGCCTGGACCACGATGCCAGTGATGATGATGATGGTGATGTCCGCACACAGCTCATCACCAACTTCTTCAGCTGAATGTAAGTATCCAGAGATGTCATGTAACTGATGTGAGTTTGCATGATATGTGTTGGTGGTGCTCTGGTGCTGTTTGAGTGTGTCCATGTGCTACATGACTGTATGCGTGTTGCGATGTGTCCTTACAGGTAGTCTGTACTCCCCAACAGTGTTGACATGCTAACTTGGTTCTGGGTGGGTATCTTGTGACATGTATTGGGCATGAGTATTGCAGTTCTGTCCTGTTCTTCAGTGCTTTTGACTGTGTGTCATTTCTGTTCTTCACAGGGTACTTTCAGAGTCGTTTGGTCAACTGTGATCCCCGACACCGTGATTCGACTTCCAGGGTGGTAGCTGTCGTGTCCCTACAGGTGATGTGCACCACACCCATGGACTTCCTTCCTTCTACACTTGTTGACTGTGTGCCCACTGCCAGGTGGGATTACCTTGCAACTGTGGTGGTTACAACATGTTGCAAATGTGTAATAAACCTGTGCTTCACTTTGTGATGTGCGTTGTCTGTGGTCACACATCTGACTGACATTTGCTTACTGCACCAGTGGGCTAGTTAACACAGACTGTGAATAGGTGTTGGGTCTGTGCAATGCAACGTATTTCCTGGCAACATCAGTGTAGACGATGAGTCAGATGGCCATGGTGTGTATGTGTTGTGTACCCCTGGTGGTGTGCCTCCCTCATATGTGTGACGTCGCCATGACTCACATGCCGGTGTTGTACTTGCTGTAGCAGTTAGCATGCACAGTGTCATTTCCCAGATCATCATCGCCACTTCAGAGACAATGTAGGAATCACAACAGAGGCAAGTATGGTGTATTAGTGAGTTTATTGACATACATGTGTGAGTATAGTGCACAGGATGGTGGGTGCTGTACATTGTGATTGTAATTTAAAGTTCCTAGATGTTTTGGAAGTCCTGGTAGCAGAAATGTCCAGAGTAAAGTCCACAGTCATCTGAGACATTGGTCCAACTTGAGCTCCCCATGTCATGTGGGAGAGTTGTGTTGCAGTCAACAGGGTGAACAGTTTGCGCACAAAGGTGATTATCCAGAACAGGTTTTGGCTTCCTGGGGGTTGCACATGGCCATCGGCCTCTCACTT
This sequence comes from Calotriton arnoldi, assembly GCA_963921515.1. Lineage (NCBI taxonomy): Eukaryota > Metazoa > Chordata > Amphibia > Caudata > Salamandridae > Calotriton > Calotriton arnoldi. The sequence goes on along the minus strand of CAWUFW010002155.1, from coordinate 154,323 downwards.
GCCCCTCCTCGGACGGCCCCTCTTCTTTGGGGGGGACCCTCAAGTGCAGGCTGCTGCGGTGCAGGGGACTCTCCGCCAGAGTCATCCTCCCTCCCTGTGGCAGTTGCAGTTGTTTCAGCACCAGATGTTGTGGGCACACAGGGAGGTGTTGACTGGTTGCTGCTCATCTGGCGGAGGCATTGTAATATGTCCCTATGCACCGCTGTCATCTCTTGCAGTGTGTCCCACTTGGACTCCACGCGGGACATCTGTGAGTCCAAGCGGGCATGATGGGCAGCCTGCTGCTGTTTAATGTCCCTGAGGAGCCCCACTACCTGGCTGAGCTCTCCGGTGCTGGACTGGTACGCATCGGCTATGCGTGCCAGTTGTGGGTCATCATGCAGTCCAGACCCCTCTGCAAGCAGCGACCTATGTCTCCCACCCCTCCCACCACCCCTGGCGACACGTGCAGTACCTGAGGTGGCACGCACAGGTGACCCTGGGCCCCCTTGGGGGTTGTTGGTGGTGTTGGTGTCCATGGCCCCACGTTGGTCCAGGGTCCCTGTGCTGGTGGTGGTGGTGCTCCTTGGTCTTTCCATGTCGGCAGGGGTGGTATGTGTGTTGACAGTCATTGGAGGGGTGGGTGCAGGGGGTGCAGCTGGTGGTTCTGCTGGTGCTGCATGATGACTTGCTCCGGAGGTGCCAGGTTGGTCTTCTTCATCCGAGGAGGGCAGAGGCTGTTCCACACCAGTGAGCTCCGTATCCTCTTGAGCCTGGGACGGGGACTCCTCAGCGTCTGCTGCTGTGTCCCCATCATCACCTGTTTTTGGGAGACACACACAATGTATGTTATGTTTCTGCAGGCATCAATGGTTGACACACCTGACAGTTGTGACTGTGCCTCTGGATGCGGGCCAGTACATTGCATTGTCCTAAGTTGTCACAGTCAGGGGTTGATATTGGTGTAGCACATTGTCCTGCATTATTTGGGCATTTCCATGTGAATGTTGGGGTGTGTACATGGTCTGCATTGGTTGTATTTGGTTGACATCCGGCCCTCCTTCCCACCCAGCCAGATATCCCACCATGGAAGGTGCTTCCATTGCAGGGAGTGCAATTTGTCTTTCAGGATGTCAGTCAGTGGTGTCCTGCTGTTGGTTGGTGCACAGTTGCCAGCAGGGCCTTGTGCTCCCCACAGCAGTAGCCAGTGTCAGCCATCTTGTCAGTTGTTTTCCACTCCGTGTGATGTGGGCATGGTTCATGGTGGTGTTGATGTGCGCATTGTGAGGGTGAGCAATATATGTGACTACCACTCCCATCATGCTATTGCCTCCACCCCCTTCCCAGCATGCCCATACTTCCTTCCTTTTGAGTGTACTTCACTGTGTGTGGGTGTGACAGCAATGGCAAGATGGCTGACAGTGGTGTCCTGCTGTTGGTTGTTGGCCAGTTCCCAGCATGGCCTTGTGTTCCCCACAACAGAGCACCAGTGTCAGACATCTTTGATGGGGCTTTCCACTCTCTGTGAGGTGTGCATGCTTCAGTGTGAGCTTGCTGGGCCATGGGGGGGATGTTGAGCTGTGACTACCACTCCCATCATGCTATTGCCTCCACCCCCTTCCCAGCATGCCCATACTTCCTTCCTTTTGAGTGTACTTCACTGTGTGTGGGTGTGACAGCAATGGCAAGATGGCTGACAGTGGTGTCCTGCTGTTGGTTGTTGGCCAGTTCCCAGCATGGCCTTGTGCTCCCCACAACAGAGCACCGGTGTCAGACATCTTTGAAGTGGCTTTTGACTCCCTGTGAGGTGTGCATGCTTGGGTGTGTTCTTGCTGGGCCATGTGGGTGGGGGATGTTGGGCTGTGACTACCACTCCCATCATGCTTTTGCCTCCACCCCCTTCGCAGCATGCCCATGATTCCTTCCTTTTGACTCAGCTTCCCTGTGGGGTTGTGTGCCTGTGCTGACAAGATGGCTGACAGTGTTATCCTGGGGTTTGTTTTGCTACAAGTCCCATGTGTGTCCCTGTGCTTCACACTGCATGACCCAGGGTTGTGGTTCTTTGTGGGATATTTGATTGGTGTGTGAGGCAATGCTTTCTCCCAGGTGAGTTGTGTGTAGTTTGTGTTAGAGGGGGGGGTGTGGGTGGAGCTGCTGGTGACTATGGTCAGTGCTGTGAGTCCTCCTTCCCACCCAGCCAGATATCCCACCATGGAACGTGCTTCCATTGCAGGGAGTGCAAGTTGTCTTTCAGGATGTCAGTCAGTGGTGTCCTGCTGTTGGTTGGTGCACAGTTGCCAGCAGGGCCTTGTGCTTCCCACAGCAGTAGCCAGTGTCAGCCATCTTGTCAGTTGTTTTGCACTACCTGTGATGTGGGCATGGTTCATGGTGGTGTTGATGTGCGCATTGTGAGGGTGGGCAATTTCTGTGACTACGACTCCCATGATGCTATTGGCTACACTGACTTGCCCAGCATACACAGTATTCCTTCCTTTCAGTGAGCTTCCCTGTGAGGTGGTGTTGTGGTGGTGGCTACATGTCTGACTGTGTTTGTTGGTTATATTTGTGCCACTGCCTAGCTCTATTTGTTGTTAGGTTTGTACATGTCATGACACAGTTACATTTCACTATGAGCTGGCATGTATTGTGTTTATCTGGCTGACATACACATTTTGGGATGATCTGTTTTGGTTGGTGTGTATTTGCTAAGGGTGCATGGTTTGACTCTCCCCTTGACAGTGATGTGTGTGTATTGTGGCACAATATTGTGTACATTTGTTGTGTACTCACCAGGCTCTGGGATGTTTTCTAGTCCATATACGCTCACTGGTGGTAGGATGGCCCGCACCTTCTCCTCCCAGGGCCTGAGGTATACTGGTTTGGCAGGAGGGCCACTGCCGGTGTGTTGGCTCACGATGTAGTCCTTCTTCAACAGCTCCTTGACCCTCCTGCGCACGTCATACCACCTGTTCTGGATGTCTACCTTTGTGCGCAAACATGGTGATTGTGCGTTCACCCTGTCGACGATCCTCTCCCACATCTTGGTTTTCTGCGCCGTGGGTGTCTGTTGGACCAAGGTGCCAAACAGCTGTGGCTCTACCCTGAGGATCTCATCTACCAGGACTTCCAATTCACTATCTAGGAACTTGTGATTCTTCTTTGGGGGCATGGTGTTGGGTGTGCTGGTGTGTGATGTGTGTGTTGGTGTGTAAGTGAGGGTGTGTGAGTGTGTGTTTTGCTGGGTGTATGTGAGGGTGCTATTTGTTGTGGTGCTGCTGGTGTGTGGCTTGTGTGATGGATGAGCTGTGAGTGTGTGTGTGGTTGCTGTCTGTTGGTGTTGAGTGCTGGCAGGTAATTTGAATTTGCAAAGGATCATGGTAGGGATCTGTGTCCTTTATATGGGTGGAGTTGTGGGTGTGTCTTTGTTCCCTGTTTCCCCCCCCAGTATTTATTTGCTTTGTGATAGCTTGTTTGGCCTTTTTTTGTGTTTTTTTTTCCTTGGTTCTTTTTGTGCATGTAGGAGACATTCTTGTGACCGAGTCGGACCCTCCAGTTGTCTCGTGCGAGCCTCTCTGATTCGTTCACGCTGTGTTTGTGCTGTTTTCTGTGCTGCGTACGCGTCGGTCGTTGGGTTTTGGGTTGCTTCGGCTCGCAGTTTTGAATGCGTGTCGGTCGTGCGGCTTGGGCTCTGTGCGACTCGGTCGTGTTTTCCACGTGTTGCATCGTACTTGGCGGGTAGGAGTTCGCGGGTACGTTTCGTTCGGGATTCTTCCTGGTGCGTGTCGGTCGGTTCGATTCGCGTGCTTTTCCGGCCGGATGGCTGTTTTCCGCGTGGCTCGGTCGTTCGGCTTGTGTTCCGTACGAGTCGGTCGGATTTAGCACGCTTCTCATCGTACTTTGCGGGTCGGGCTGCACCGGTACGTGTCGGTCGGTATTTATTCCGGCTCCGAGTCGGTCGGTACGTTTTCCGGCCCGAATCGGAATCGGCCCCTAGGTCTTTTTAAAGAGGGGCTTCATCACATCTCTTATGTTAATTTATAGCATGCCCTAACTCATAAAGGGAAGCACGTCCATAAACAAATTTAAAAAAGCAGATTGAGTAATGTGGGGAGACACGAGAAGACAGTCAGTGTTTAAAACAGGTGTCTACAAGTTTTATTTAAAGACCTTACCTTATCTCGTTATAATGTGTAAAGGTTCAAGAAAGACTCCTTTTGAGAGATTATCTGTTGCACATCTTTCTGCGCCAACCACCTACACTGCGTCAAGCGGACAGACCGAACGACTGAGAAGTCATAAACTATGAAAGTTTAGTATGGTTTTGGGTGGGCATCGCGGCAATACCATTGTACATGCATTGCTTTTTCTAACTAAGGGGGGCAAGGCAAGCCTTTTTTCAGTATTATATATCACGAACTCGGCCCAAGGGTTTGGATCGTTCTTTACATGAACAGCATTTTCAGAAACAAGGTCCTATTCACTTTTTTTTTCTTTTCGGAATGGGGAGAATTAGTGTTTTGCCTAGAATCACCGGATGGTGAGCCGGCGCCATGACCCCAATCTGGCTGCCCATTTTCAAAGTTGCCTGCTCTGGCCGTAAGCCACATCCTCTCCATGTGCCTTGTACCTGTTCCTGCCGTAACACAAAATACTATTTTTTACTTGGCAAAAACAGGGACCACGGGAGTCAAAATCAAAGGTTGGTAAGTTGCGGCTGTTGCCCTCATTCCTTTGAACATAAACACAGGGTCCATCATTTAATAAACCAGAAAACAATGTTATTTTAAACTACATCGAGCTTGTTTGAAGCTTTAGTTTTAAACAGGGTGGCTTTTCCAAAGTCAATATTAATATTCAAGTACTTAGCGGTCTTCTGTGTGATACTCACGCAAAACAAATATGTCATGATTCATTTTCTTCTAAACTTGTTTCCTGAACTTCATTTCCAATAATCGTATTTCAAACGGGTTTGCCAACCTAAACAACCACAACTTGCTCATAACCTTAAAATAGCTTAGCTAAGAAGCTTCCAAAAAGGCCCCGAATATCTGATAAAGAGGAACATTACTTTATGATCAGATAAAGTGCAGCATTAGCGCTGGCCCACTCACTGAAGAGACCAAGCTGCTTTCCGTTTACATCAGAGGAACCCTACATGAGCTACGAGGAGATGAAATCCTCAAAAAAAGGTTTGACTGTTGATTAATGCGTTCACAAGGCGCACCCTCCCCATCACATGTGCACACACACTCTGCTCACAGACCAACACACCGTCAGATACCCAATTTTACAAAGTATAATAAACATACAAACGCACACGCTCACAAAGAAAGAAATATAGATAGGCATTAGAGCACACGGACTACAATACATACATAAGCATGCAGAGCAAGCAGCACAGGCAATCACAGGATGATGTGCAGCACACAGCACAAGGAGAAGTGGCATAGGGGAGCACCAGGTGCTGGACATCAAGGGTGAACGGAAGGTGTTCACATTTGGAGCACTAACGATGCTGCATGGTAATCTACTCATAGATAACTGCATGAAGATTCACCAATATGCAGATAATACACAACTCTGCTTGAAAGACTCTTCTGCTTCAGACATCCAACACCTCAACACTGCTCGCACATTACCCACACCTGGATGTCCAGCATCTGCCTGAAGCTCACCCCAACCAATGCAAAATTCTGGTTATTTTCCAAGATCAACAAAAAAGATACAGCAGAAACCTGACTGAATTACATAATCCTTGACTGCTTTGAACGCTAGCTCTCAATGAATACCAAATCACTTGGATTCACCCTGGACATCAACCTCTCTCTCAAGGAACACAAGACCAAAAAAGCAAAGACAGTCTGGTGCCAGTGCTCTTTTCTAAAAAAGTCAAACAGTTTCTTTCAGAAAGCAACTTCATAATTGCTGTACAAACCCTCCCACTTCTACATCTGGTTGTTGGTAAAGCCCTACTCCATGGCGTTCGAGGCTCCACACTGACCCCCCTAAGGGGGATACTATATGCGGCAGCACACCTCACCCTGGACCACAAGAAATATGATCACATCACTCCCATCCCAATAGAACTCCATTGCCTCTCCTTGCCGGCCCACACCATTTTAAAAACCAGTTACATCATTTACAAAGTCATCACGATCAATACCCCCAGTTGCCTTGCAGACAAGCTCACCATCTCTAGTGGTTCTCAACATAACCCCCACTCCCCCCCCCCAGGCAGGACACCATCCAATTGCAGACTAATAAGTGGGAAAAATTAAAAAACAAGGCAGCAGGCCTTTACCATCTATCAATTCAGTTTCTAGAACAATGTCCCCTTATCCATCAGACCAACCAAGCGCTGCTCCAATTTAGGAAAGAATTCATGAGGTACCATAGACACAGAATCTGCTTATACAAAGAATGTCACTTTGCACAGGCCTTGATTTGCACCACCCGACCACTCATAGTTTTGCCCATATTTAAATTCAGCTTAATCTTTATTTAGCATTTTTAATTATGTCTTCCATGTATGGCAAAAATGGTGCTTCAATAATATGCACCTTTGTTTATGTTTGCATAATATAGGTTATTCATTTTTAGTTACTTATCCACAAACACTCAGAGAATCCAAATGTTTGCTAGCCACTTTTTAGGTATACCTTGTATTAATTCACAGAACACCTGCCATTTTTCTGATTTCCAAAGTTATTATTGTCATTTTTATTATTTGAGCAACATATCACTTAGTAAATCTGGGGCATTGCTGTTGCCCATAGCCCCGCCCACAGTCTTAGATATCCTATGCTCCCTGGATATTTCTCAATGAACAGGGGTAAACAGGCATTATAAATATCTATAATTTGAAGCTCTATGGGTATCGTTCAATCAAGTAGTATTTGTCAGGTAGTATATGTAAACAACTACTTATCACCTACGGGGGGTATCCAGGTGCTGTGCAGGAGGTCTCAGTCAAAGAGCCAGGTCTTGAGTCCCTTCCAAAAGTGGTTGAGCAAGGGTCAGGTGCGTACGTAGAGAGGGAGGGTGTTCCAGACTTTGGTGGCAAGGCGAGAGAAAGAGCATCCTCTGGTGTGGCCGCGGCAGATGCGGATTCGACAGCAAGAGGGGTGATGAATTTGGCGATGGCGTTGCTGAGGCCGGTTCGTGGTCCTGGCGGTCTGGTTGTGAGGGTGCCTCTGACGGTAGTTTTGGCGTCGACGTGGAGCTGGAAATTCATGTGTTCCATGGTAGGTGTGCTGTTGTTGTTGGTGATGGCGCAGGTAATTGATTCCTTGTGTACGATGGCGATGCCTCCCCATGCTTGTTGGTGCAACCTCGGTGTTTCAACTTGTATCCGGTGGGGGTAGCAGTGGCGATGTTGAGGACCGATGTGGGGGTGAGTCAGATGTGGCATTGATCAGTAGGCAGTTGAGATAAACTGGAGGGGTGACGGCGTCTGTGGTGGGGATGGCATTGTTCAGTGGGGTGGTGATCATGTTGAACCAACAGCGGATGCAGGAGAACGGTCCCGCTGTGGTGAAGCGAGGCAGCAGTTGTTGTTTCGTGTGGGGTCCAGGGCATGGAGGTCTGCAATGGAATACCTGTGGGATTTATGAGGACCAGGGCTCCTGGCCCTGGGCGCGGTGCAGGAGTGGACAGGCGCTGACAGGCTTGCCTTTGGTGTGCTGGCGGCCCGGCCGCACTGCGGCCTCCTTTTAAATAGACCTGGTATGTAGGAGGGGCTGTTGGTGAGTCGAGAGGGCAGGGGTGTGGCGGCATAAGACAGTGCAGGTGTAGCCGGCCTGAACCGGCTGGGGCAGAGTCAAGCGGTCAGCAGGAAAAACAAATCAGACAAATAGCAATAGCTTTTGAGAGTGCAGAGGATATTTAACACAGTTTAACAAAGTCAGTACAGTCAATACAGATAGGCACAGTTAAGACACTTTAAAACATTACAATACCAGCTTAAGACACTCTAAAACATTTACAATGCTAAAAAAAATAGTAAATGTTGCGGGGGGCCCAGGGCTCCAACTGGGTGCCAGTGTGGTAGTGGGGATGGGACGACACCTCGGATGTAATGCAGCTGGCAGTGGGAGCGGTGACTAGGATGAGGGGGTAAAAGGCTGCTAACATATGTATGCCATTCTTAAACCTATGCCATTATTAGTTGCTCCTGTTACCAGTTTTTCTTCATCTTCTAGTTCCTCAATGAAGTCATAGTGCATTTGACAATTGAGTCATCAGAAAATGTTACAATAGAGGTCTGAACTGTATGAATATGCTAAAATATATTCCATATAATAATCTGTCTATGATTCACAGAAAAATGCTAAATCTGCACCTGAAGGTTTATGATTTCTCATGACCAGTGTTTACTAAATTTCGTAATTCACAAAGGTGGGCTAGGCTGGGCTTGGAAACCTACAACATTTGCTGGAATACAGGCGTACTTCAAGAAGTCTTTAGTGGATCCCAGGTTTGCCTGTGAACAAACATTTATGTTGAGCAAGCACAAAAGCACTTTTAACATTTATTTCTCCCCCTTCCCAAGGAAAAACATCTTTTTCTATATCCCCTCCAAGGTTTTAAGTGTTGTAATCCCTTTTCCATCCTGGAAGGGATTTAGATCTTCCACTGTAAGGAGTACATTTCTGACCTAATCTTGGGTCAGAAGGGTCTAAAAGGAGTTTGTGACACTCCGCCAACATGGAGGTGTGTGGGTGTACACAAGCTCAAAGGACATTGCCACCTGGAAATGTCCCCAAAAGTAGATATACTCAAACTGAAATCTGCGTGAGTAAATCCTTTCACCAATGCAAAAGCAACGTTTGAGAATTCCAGAAATGTTTTTTGCGCTTGTAATTACTATTTGCATTAGTATGTCAAAATTACAATTGCTCATCGGCTGGGGAATCGTGCTCACTCTTAGCTTCTACGTGCCCCATTGATTTATTATCTGAAAGAGATCCACCCCATTCACTATGCTTCAACTTCGAGAGCAGCCACACAGTTTCTCATGTTACCAGTTTATTTATTTTCTTATGTTGAGAGATTAAGACAACTGGATTCCATGCCTTATATATGTATAATTTTAACTGATGAATATAATCACTTAGCAAATTAATAATCTATTGTCCGATTCCTAAAACTCTGCAGATATATATTTAATTTGAACATTTATTCTGTCCCCATATGAAACATAGATACAAGGTATACAAATCAATTCACTTTTGGGTAAAGCCACTTCCGATGGACAGGAATAGTTAACTCCTATGAGTTTCATTGTATTGAGATTTATCAGCCAAAATTATTCTGTCACTTACTATTTATTCCATAAGTAATAAAGCACAATTGTGAAGAGGCCATTGTTGAATGCTAGCCAAACTCACTGAGTACAAGTGAGGAAGTTGACTCTATACAGTAGAATATTGATACTGCCATTTTTAAGTGTCCTCCTTTGCTCAAGCCCTCTACCTTTAAAATCAGTTATTAACTAGATGATTTATAGATATTTTGTCAAATAAATCTTTATATAAGGATATATCCTTGGCTTTTTTGTGTGGCCAATTAATTTGGATGCACTTTATTTTACATGTAATTTATTTATGACATATTATATGGTCCTCTTCCAAAGACTCTAATTTTATGTTCACCATTTATCAAACTCTTCCCTTGTTTATATTTTTCCTTAGGTCACATATTTAAGTAATACCAAGGTATTACCTAGGTAATACCTGCCATCAGGAATGGTGCCAGGGTTTTCAGGGCTGCAAGCAAAATATTGTCTTGGAAGTGTATGGCTGCTTTGGCCGTTTGTATCAATTTGTTGCATTAGCCCTGTCTACTGCACTCAGCCTTTATACAAAAAACCCTCATTAATTTTCACAGTCCATCGTGGCCTTGATATCACCAGGAAGATGTAGTATTTAGTAAACTAGATTTTCTTGATTGGCTTTCAAATCTTAATCTTATTTAAGAAAATGGGATTTTCTCAAATTATCACTCCAAAAATTGGGAGTGCGACTGACTCATTTCACTTCATAATCTCACTCTGATAGCTACCAAAGACATCATCAAGCATATTCATGTGTGTTGATTCTGTTAGAATTACTTACTATTCCAGATTTCTGAATAACAGGAACAGAAACCTCTGTAAAACAGCCTATTTTTTGTCTATAAAAATGTTGTCTATAATTAAGAGTTATGTAATTTCATTCTAATTTTTAACAAAAGGTGGGCAAAACAATTACCAGAAATATAGCTAAGTGAGTTGATGACTGATACCGACTGAAATCAGCAGGTCATGGGTTCGAGCCCCACTTAGATCAAGTCTGCCGTCTATTCATCCAACTTAAGTTAAATTCAGTGGCATTAAGTAAATAGTAACTCTAACTCCTGTTTAATACAGTGGTTAGAGACGCCAGAAGGATATCAGGAAGTGTTTTTTAAAAATATGTTAGTCATCACAACACTAACAATTCTTAGATTTTCCTAGGTAGTGCCATAAGATAGTTTTCATGAGACAAGATCCCACTATATTATTTAGCCTGATATAATCATTGCTGGGTTGTCCAAAGTATTGAGAGGCAAACCCAATTGCTGCCATGCCAGGAATAATTATTATTGTACTTGGCATATTAACAGATTCAAGTAGCCACTAAAGTCTCAAATGCTTGCTTTTTCAGGGATACGAAGGATTCTAAGGATATGTTTTTGTCAACAATCAAAAGCGTTAATCAATATTGCTTTCAAAAACAACGTCACTTTTATTATCAAGCATTTATAATAATGAAAATATGCAGTCATATCAACCAATTTTCACAGTTACTTTATTCTATAGTCAGGGACATCAATTTATCAAAATTCCAGGGGTAGAGGGAGTGACATCACATGCCACGTGACCCCTGCCTGATATCACAGGAAGTGACATCACATGAACTTTGACCTGATGACATCACAGAAAGTTACGTCCCCTGCCCTTTGGACCCTCATGAAATCAAAGGAAGCGACATTACATGGCCTTTGACTTGGTGCTATCACAGGAAGTGAAGCCTCTAACTTTTGGTTACTTACATGACACACAGAGGCTGGAAAATCTCTACAGATACAAAAGGAGTACCCTATAAACAGAGATACTTCAAATCCTGTTAAAAACGCAGCTGCATACCTTGTTTCAGGTACTATCTTCAGATATACAATTAAGATAATGTAGCATTGATTAAGAACCTATCAAATAGCGTACACTAATGGAGAATACACTAGTGTAGTTGAAATCAGCCATTATCAATATCAAATAACGTATAAAATGGGAAGGTTGATAGACCTATAATGTTCAAAAAAGTTCACTTTAAAATTTCTTTTAGAAACTAAGAGTACCATGCAATTAAATCTAAGGGGCCGATTCCGATTTGGGCCGGAAAACATACCGACCGACTCGGTACGGGAATTTAGTCCGACCGACACGTACCGGCGCTGCCCGACCTGCGTAGTACGATGAAATGCATGTGAATCACGACCGACTCGTACGGAACACAAGCCGAACGACCGAACCGCACGGAAACAAGCTATCTGGCCGGGAAACCACGCGAATCGAACCGACCGACACACACCAGGAATGAACCCGACCGAAACGTACCCGCAAAATCCGACCCGCGCAGTACGATGCAATGCGTGGAAAACCAGACCGAGTCGCACGGAGCCCAAGCCGTACGACCGACACGCATACAAAACCCAGCCGAAGCAACCCAATACTCTGCGACCGACGCGTACGCCGCACATGAAACCTAGCAGAAACACAGCGTGAACGACTCGGAGAAGCTCGCACGAGACAACTGCAGCGTCCTACTCGGTCAGAAGAACGTCTCCTACATGCACAAAAAGTACAAAGGGAAAAATACAAATCAAAAGGGCCAAACAAGCAATTACAAAGCCAATAAATACTGGGGGGGGAAACATGGAACAAAGACACACCCACAACTCCACCCATATAAAGGCCACAAATCCCTACCATGATCCTTTGCAAATTCAACTGACCTGCCAGCACAGAACACCATCAGACAGCAACCACAGACACACTCACAGCTCATCCATCACACAAGCCACACACCATTAGCACATCAACAAATAGCACCCTCACATACACCCAGCAAAACCTACACCCACACACCCTCACTGGCACACACACACACATCAATCACCACCACCACCCATCACCATGCCCCCAAAGAAGTATCCAAAGTTCCTAGACCGTGAATTGGAAGTCCTGGTAGATGAGATCCTCAGGGTAGAGCCACAGTTGTTTGGTACATTGGTCCAACAGACCCCCATGTCGCAGAAAACCAAGATGTGGGAGAGGATCGTCGACAGGGTGAACGCACAATCACCATGTTTGCGCACAAAGGAAGACATCCAGAACAGGTGGTATGACGTGCGCAGGAGGGTCAAGGACCTACTAAAGAAGGATTACATCTTGAGTCAGCGCACCGGCAGTGGCCCTCCTGCCAAACCACTATACCTCAGGCCCTGGGAGGAGAAGGTGCGGGCCATCCTACCACCAGTGAGCGTATATGGACTATCAAACATCCCAGAGCCTGGTGAGTACACAACCAATATACACAATATTGTGTGACAATACACACACATCACTGTCAAGGGGATAGTCAAACCATGCACCCTTAGCAAATCCACAGCAACCAAAAGATAATCATACCAAGATGTGTATGTTAGTCAGAGAAACACAATACCTGCCATCTCATAGTGATATGTAACTGTGTCATGACATGTACAAACCTAACAATAAATAGAGCAAGCCAGTGGCACAAATATAACAAACAAACACAGTCAGATATGTTGCCACCACCAGAACACCACCTCACAGGGAAGCTCACTAAAAGGAAGGAATTCTGTGTATGCTGGTGAAGTCAGTGTAGCCAATAGCATGATGGGAGTTGTAGTCACAGATATTGGTCACCCTCACAATTGGCCCATCAACACCACTCTGAACCATGCTCACATCACAGGGAGTGGAAAACAACTGACAAGATGGCTGAAACTGGGTACTGCTGTGTGGAGCACAAGGCCCTGCTGGGAACTGGGCACCAACAAACAACAGGGTCACACTGTCAGCCATCTTGCCATTGCTGTCACACACACACACAGTGAAGTCCACTCAAAAGGAAGGAAGTATGGGCATGCTGGGAAGGGGGGTGTAGGCAATAGCATGATGGGAGTGGTAGTCACAGATATTGGTCACCCTCACAATTGGCCCATCAACACCACTCTGAACCATGCTCACATCACAGGGAGTTGAAAAGAACTGACAAGATGGCTGACACTGGGTACTGCTGTGGGGAGCACAAGGCCCTGCTGGGAACTGGGCACCAACCAACAGCAGGACACCACTGACTGACATCCTGAAAGCAAACTTGCACTCCCTGCAATGGAAGCACGTTCCATGGTGGGATATCTGGCTGGGTGGGAAGGAGGACTGACTGCTCTGACCATAGTTACCAGCAGCTTCACTCACACACCCCCTTAACACAAACTCCACACAACTCACCTGGGAGAATGCATTGCCTCACACTCTAATTAAATATCCCACAAAGAACTACCACACTGGGTTATGCTTTGTGAAGCACAGGGACACTTTTGGGACTTGTAGCCAAACAAACGCCAGGACAACACTGTCAGCTATCCTGTCAGCACAGGCACACTACCCCACAGGGAAGCAGAGTCAAAAGGAAGGAAGTATGGGCATGCTGGGAAGGGGGGTGTAGGCAATAGCATGATGGGAGTGGTAGTCACAGCTCAACATCCACCACCCACATGGCCCAGCAAGCTCACACTGAAGCATGCACACCTCACAGGGAGTGGAAAAGAACTGACAAGATGGCTGACACTGGGTACTGCTGTGGGGAGCACAAGGCCCTGCTGGGAACTGGGCACCAACAAACAACAGGATCACACTGTCAGCCATCTTGCCATTGCTGTCATACTCACACACAGTGAAGTCCACTCAAAAGGAAGGAAGTATGGGCATGCTGGGAAGGGGGGTGTAGGCAATAGCATGATGGGAGTTGTAGTCACAGATATTGGTCACCCTCACAATTGGCCCATCAACACCACTCTGAACCATGCTCACATCACAGGGAGTGGAAAACCACTGACAAGATGGCTGAAACTGGGTACTGCTGTGTGGAGCACAAGGCCCTGCTGGGAACTGGGCACCAACAAACAACAGGGTCACACTGTCAGCCATCTTGCCATTGCTGTCACACTCACACACAGTGAAGTCCACTCAAAAGGAAGGAAGTATGGGCATGCTGGGAAGGGGGGTGTAGGCAATAGCATGATGGGAGTGGTAGTCACAGCTCAACATCCCCCACCCACATGGCCCAGCAAGCTCACACTGAAGCATGCACACCTCACAGGGAGTGAAAAGCCACTTCTAAGATGTCTGACAATGGTCCTCTGTCGTGGGGAGTACCAGGCCCTGCTGGGAACTGGGCACCAACCAACAGCAGGACACCACTGACTGACATCCTGAGAGTCAACCTGAACCCACTGCAAGGGTGGCATGCTTCATGGTGGGATAACTGGGCTGGGTGGAGAAGGAGGGCCGGATGTCCACCAAATACAACCAATGCTGGCCATGCATACACCTCAACATTCACATTGAAATGCCTCAGGTTTGCAGGACAATGTGCTACACCAATATCAACCTCAGACTGTGACAACTTAGGACAATGCAATGTACAGGCCCGCATCCAGAGGTACAGTCACAACTGTCAGGTGTGTGAACCATTGATGCCTGTAGAAACATAACATACATTGTGTGTCTCTTCCAAAAACAGGTGATGATGGGGACACAGCAGCAGACGATGAGGAGTCCCTGTCCCAGGCTCCGGGGGACACTGAGCGCACTGGTGTGGAACAGCCTCTGCCCTCCTCGGATGGCGAAGACCTACCTGGCCCCTCCGGTGTGAGTCATCATGCAGCACCAGCAGGACCAACATCTGCACCCCCTGCACCCACCCCTCCAACAACTGCCAACACACAGACCACCCCCGCCGACACGGACAGACCAAGGACCACCGATGACAACAGCACAGGGACCCTGGCCCAACGTCGAGCTACGGACAACGACTCCAGTAACAACCCCCAAGGGGGCCTAGGGTCACCTGTGCGTGCCACCGCAGGTCCCGCACGTGTTGCCAGGGGTGGTGGGAGGGGTGGTAGACATAGGTCGCTGTTTGCAGAGGGGTCTGGACTGCATGATGACCCACAACTGGTACGCATTGCTGATGCGTACCAGAATAGCACCGGAGAGGTCAGCCAGGTAGTGGGGATCCTCAAGGACATTCAACAGCAGCAGGCTGCCCATCATGCCCGCTTGGACTCACACATGTCCCGTGTGGAGACACACATGTCCCGTGTGGAGACACACATGTCTGGCATGGAGTCCAAGTGGGACACATTGGAAGAACTGACAGCGGTGCATAGGGACATATTGACATGCCTCCGCCAGATTAGCACCAACATGGCCACACCTCCCTGTGTGCCCACAACATCTGGTGCTGCAACAACTGCAACTGCCACAGGGAGGGAGGAGGACTCTGGCGGAGAGTCCCCTGCACCGCAGCAGCCTGCACGTGAGGGTCCCCCCCCCAAAGAAGAGGGGTCATCCAAGGAAGGAAAACTGAGAGGTCGATGGCCATGTACATCCCCCAGGAACCCAACACCTGTTCTCGAAATTCTCCTTTGTGTGCAAACTGTTCACCCTGTGGAATGCAACACAACTCTCCCACATGACATGGGGAGTTTAAGTTGGACCAATGTATCAGATGACTGTTGACTTTACTCAGGACATTTCTGCTACCAAGACTTCCAACTCATCTGGGAACTTTGGATCCCAATCCCAATGTACAGCACCCACCATCCTGTGCACTATACTCACACATGTATGTAAATAAACTCACTAATACACCATACTTGCCTCTGTTGTGATTCCAACGTGGTTTCTGTCATGGAGATGATGATCTGCTAAATGACACTGTGCATGCTAACTGCTACAGCAAGTACAACACCGTCATGTGAGTCATGGCGACGTGACACATATGAGGGAGACACACCACTAGGGCTACACAACACATACACACCAGGGCCATCGGACTCATCGCCTACACTGATGTTGCCAGGAAATACAGTGGAAGCACAGACAACACACCTATTCAGAGTCTGTGTTAACTAGCCCACAGGTGCAGTAAGCAAATGTCAGTCAGATGTGTGACCACAGACAACGCACATCCCAAAGTGAAGCACAGGTTTATTACACATTTGCAACATGTTGTTTGCACTACAGATGCAAGGTAATCCCACGTGGCAGTGGCCACACAGTCAACAAGTGTAGAAGAAAGAAAGTCCAGGGGTGTGTGGCACATCACCTGTAGGGAAACGACTGCTGCCACCCTGAAAGCTGAATCATGGTGTCGGGGGATCCAAGTTGAACAAACAACTCTGAAAGCACCCTGTGAAGGACAGACATGACACACAGTCAAAAGCACTGAAGAACAGGACAGAACTGCAATACTCGTGCCCAATACATGTCACAAGATACCTACACAAAACCAAGTTAGCATGTCAACACTGTTGGGGAGTACAGACTACCTGTAAGGACACATCGCTGCACGCATCCAGTCAAGTAGCACATGGCCACACTCAAAGAGCACCAGAGCACCACCCACACATATCATGCAAACTCACATCATTGACATGACATCTCTGGATACTCACATTCAGCTGAAGAAGTTGGTGATGAGCTGTGTGTGGACATCACCCTCATCATCATCATCATCACTGGCATCATGGCCCAGGCCAGGATCCTCCACAGGTGGCGGATGTTGGTCATCGTCATCCAGGATGAGAGGCAACTCCTTCCGCACTGCCAGGTTGTGTAGCATGCAGCAGATGATGACAATCTTGCACACCTTCGCTGGGGCATATGGGAGGGCCCCTTCTGTCTTGTCTAGGCAGCGGAAGCGGCTCTTCAGGAGACCAAATGTCCGCTCAATCACTCTCCTGGTCCGACCATGTGCCTCATTGTAGCGTATCTGGGCTGGTGTCACAGGGTTCCTGAGGGGTGTCAGCAACCACGGCATGTTGGGGTATCCGGAGTCACCTACAGACAGACAATTGCACATTAGCTGAGTTGGAAAAGAGGGCGGAATACAACATAGCAGAACACACACAATGGTACAAAGTCAGTACACACCGACAAGCCAGGCACGCTGGTTCTGCATCTGTGACATCATCCTCGGGATGCAACTACTCCTCATCACGTAGGCATTGTGTGCCGAACCGGGGAAACGGGCACACACATGTGAGATGCTTATATCTGCAAGACATACCACCAGAGCATTGATCGAATGATAATGTTTCCTGTTCCTGTATGCCTGCTCATGTGCCTTTGGTGGTACCAAAGCCACATGTGTCCCATCAATGGAGCCAATGACATGTGGCATCCTCCCCAGGGCATAGAAGTCACTCTTGACGTCAGTGAGTTGTTGACGTTTAGGGAAATAGATGTACTGGTTTAGGTATCTCAACATTGCCTCCAAAAAATCGCGTAGCACACGGCTGAACATGGTCTGTGACATCCCACCAGCAGACGCCACAGTGTGTTGAAAGGTACCGGTGGCAAAGAAGTGTAGGGCTGCCATCACCTTCACCTTGGGGGTCAGCGCTGTAGGGTATGGCCAGCCAGGTTGCAAATGTGGGGCCAACCGCACCGCCAATTCCTCAATCAGCGGCCTGTTGAAGCGGTACCGTCGGATGCAGTCACGTTCCACAATCGTTGCAAGGTCAGGGAATGGTCTATGGACAGCTGGTGCCCTGCAGTGCATAGGTGAAGAAAGAAAGATTGTCAGTCACCCCACATATGTGCCATTGACCATACTCAATATCACATGATACATCATTACGAGACACAAGTACCTGATGTGTGTGCCATTCTGTATGTACATATATGGCACCTACATGGCCAACATCTAACATCACAGTTCAACATGTGTTGACAACAAGTTCCAGGTTGTGCTATGGGAAATCATTAGGCTGTGTCACAGTACCCATTTACTGCTGTCACGTTCCAAACACACACCACAGTGACATGTCAGGACAGATGTGCCACAGGCATCACAGCTCATTGACAGGTAGATTCCCAGGGACCCTGTATTGCCACATGGACACTGGCATGACATGGCGTATCATGTACACGTCAGCAAAACAACCATGACTCCCACAGGTAGTGGCCCCTGTTGCCTCTGCAGGACAGACATGGACGTCTGTGACACACACACGCACAACATCAAAGTCCATGCACAAACAACGTGGATGTGGAGACTGTCTCCCATTGTGCACATGGAATCAGAGACATCGGAAACACAACATGCACACAGACTGTGGAGGGCCATCACTATTGTGGCAATGGGTCACCCTGTGACGTACATACCTTCCCACATGGGACTCAGGGGGTATGTGACATGACATACACATACACAACCTGGAAATGTGACCATGCCACATGCTCTGAAATGAACAGTTGCACATCACAGTGGTCATGTGCACAACACACAAAGGATTCTGTCCCCATGAACACGTGCACAGCCTGGGAGTGGCTGCCCCCAAGTGCCACCCAAAAACCACATGTTTCCCCCCATACACAGAAAAGGTAATGCAGCCTTACATGCCTTAGGATACAGTGTGGACAGGCTGTGGTGTCGTAGGTGTGCCCCTGTGTCCCTGGCAAGTAAATGTGGCTGCATACGTTCACCAGTGACAAGCATGGTGACATATGCGAGTGACTTGTACAGGGATGCGTCGTACAGCAATGGACCGATCCGTGTGCACGCATTGGCCATTGCATATGATGTGAGCGAATACGCGTTGTACAGCTATGGACCGATCGGTGCGCACGCATTGGCCATTGCATATGATGTGAGCGGGTACGCGTTGTACAGCAATGGACCGATCGGTGCGCACGCATTGGCCATTGCATTTGATGTGAGCGGGTACGCGTTGTTATTTGAAATACGCGTTGTACAGCAATGGACCGATCGGTACGCACGCATTGGCCATTGCATATGATGTGAACGGGTACGCGTTGTACAGCAATGGACAGATCTGTGCGCACACATTGGCCATTGCATTTGATGTGAGCGGGTACGCGTTGTTATTTGAAATACGCGTTGTACAGCAATGGACCGATCAGTGCGCACGCATTGGCTAGGGCCTGGCATTGCAACGGACGCGTTTTTGAATCTGTAACGAGTCTGATGCAGTGAATTCAGTTGGCCAGCCACAACAATGTTGCAAATTCATGGGTGTCATGAAGTTTAACTTTTG
This sequence comes from Calotriton arnoldi, assembly GCA_963921515.1. Lineage (NCBI taxonomy): Eukaryota > Metazoa > Chordata > Amphibia > Caudata > Salamandridae > Calotriton > Calotriton arnoldi. The sequence goes on along the minus strand of CAWUFW010002155.1, from coordinate 134,946 downwards.
AAGGATGCTGTGGGCGTGTATTGTGCACATGGAATCAGAGACATCGGAAACACAACATGCACACAGACTGTGGAGGGCCATCACTATTGTGGCAATGGGTCACCCTGTGACGTACATACCTTCCCACATGGGACTCAGGGGGTATGTGACATGACATACACATACACAACCTGGAAATGTGACCATGCCACATGCTCTGAAATGAACAGTTGCACATCACAGTGGTCATGTGCACAACACACAAAGGATTCTGTCCCCATGAACACGTGCACAGCCTGGGAGTGGCTGCCCCCAAGTGCCACCCAAAAACCACATGTTTCCCCCATACACAGAAAAGGTAATGCAGCCTTACATGCCTTAGGATACAGTGTGGACAGGCTGTGGTGTCGTAGGTGTGCCCCTGTGTCCCTGGCAAGTAAATGTGGCTGCATACGTTCACCAGTGACAAGCATGGTGACATATGCGAGTGACTTGTACAGGGATGCGTCGTACAGCAATGGACCGATCCGTGTGCACGCATTGGCCATTGCATATGATGTGAGCGAATACGCGTTGTACAGCTATGGACCGATCGGTGCGCACGCATTGGCCATTGCATATGATGTGAGCGGGTACGCGTTGTACAGCAATGGACCGATCGGTGTGCACGCATTGGCCATTGCATATGATGTGAACGGGTACGCGTTGTACAGCAATGGACCGATCGGTGCGCACGCATTGGCCATTGCATTTGATGTGAACGGGTACGCGTTGTTATTTGAAATACGCGTTGTACAGCAATGGACCGATCGGTGCGCACGCATTGGCCATTGCATATGATGTGAACGGGTACGCGTTGTACAGCAATGGACCGATCTGTGCGCACGCATTGGCCATTGCATTTGATGTGAGCGGGTACGCGTTGTTATTTGAAATACGCGTTGTACAGCAATGGACCGATCGGTGCGCACGCATTGGCCATTGCATATGATGTGAGCGGGTACGCGTTCTACAGCAATGGACCAATCGGTGCGCAAGCATTGGCCATTGCATATGATGTGAGCGGGTACGCGTTGTACAGCAATGGACCGATCGGTGCGCACGCATTGGCCATTACATATGATGTGGCGAGTGCAGCGTTGTACAGCAATGGACCGATCGGTGCGCACGCATTGGCCATTGCATATGATGTGAGCGGGTACGCGTTGTACAGCAATGGACCGATCGGTGCGCACGCATTGGCCATTTCATATGATGTGAGCGGGTACGCGTTGTACAGCAATGGACCGATCGGTGCGCACGCATTGGCCATTGCATATGATGTGAGCGGGTACGCGTTGTACAGCAATGGACCGATCGGTGCGCCCGCATTGGCCATTGCATATGATGTGAGCGAGTGCGCGTTGTACAGCAATGGACCGATCGGGTGCGCACGCATTGGCCATTGCATATGATGTGAGCGGGTACAGCGTTGTTATTTGAAATACGCTTTGTACAGCAATGGACCGATCGGTGCGCATGAATTGGCCATTGCATATGATGTGAGCGGGTACGCGTTGTACAGCAATGGACCGATCGGTGCGCACGCATTGGCCATTGCATTTGATGTCAACCGGTACGCGTTGTTATTTGAAATACGCGTTGTACAGCAATGGTCCGATCGGTGCGCACGCATTGGCTAAGGCCTGGCATTGCAACGGACGCATTTTTGAATCTGTAACGAGTCTGATGCAGTGAATTCAGTTGGCCAGCCACAACAATGTTGCAAATTCATGGGTGTCATGAAGTTTAACTTTTGAAGGATGCTGTGGGCGTGTGTAAGTGGTTCAATTCCATGGATTGGCCAGATTCAGAAGATGCAAACGAGTTGGACCTATCACTTTGGACACATGGGACAATATCTGCATCTGCAGCACACATATAATGCTGGCTGTTCCCCTGAGAGCTCACTTGCCTGCACTACATGCTCCAGGACGACATCTGCCACCAACACTGCTGCTGTCTCTGCATCCTCTGGCTACTGCAATGGCACGTACTGTGGAGAGAGACCCAGCCTTCACCACTGAGGAGAACCAGGCCCTGCCGGACAGCCTCCTTCCACAGTACAGCAAACTGTATGAGAAACCAGGGGAGCAGGTGAGTGTGCTGTCCACTGCCTTACTAAATGTGCATGTTGTCTGACTAGCAAGACTTCCAGTGTGCACACCACTGGCTAGCATGCTCACTGAGTAGTTCTCACCCCCAAAGTGTGTAGTTACATGCACTGAACAGGTATAGTGCAGTAACAGTGCATTCCAACAAGGTTTGACTTCCCAGGCAATGTTACCATTTAGTAACTGCTGGTAAACTGTTCATAGCCATAGTTGCACTGCCTGTGTACATCATGTGCCCCTGTGATTGAGACATGTATATCCAACTGTGTGATGCACGGATATGTTGCATGTGTAGTAATGGCCTTTTTCACTTTGTCATCCTCACAGGTTGATGCCCACCAGAAGCAGGAGATCTGGCTGACCATCGTCCGGGCAGTACGATCCGTGGGGGACTACAAGCGCCGGATCCGCAACTGCCAGAAGAGGTGGCAGGACCTTCGGGGCTGGACCCGCAGGATCGCAAGGGTCCAGCTGAAGCTGTCGCCTCCTCACAGGAGGGGCGGACACCGGACCCTGACCCCGCACATGCTCCAGATCCTGGCGGTGGTCTTCCCTGACCTGGATGGGCAGCTGAAGGCCAGACAGCAGCAAGGAGGGGGTGAGTCCATGACTGCACTGTGAACTTTGTCTGACATGCTATGTGCCCTCCTCTGGCCTGGTTAAACCTCCACAGTACATCAGTCTTGTGGTCCAGGACCCATGTACCTCAATTGTGACATGCCCACTCCTCATCTGATACCCAGGTGTGGCCCTTACAGTATGGAAATTGTGTCACTTGGGTACTGTGTCCTTGCATTTTGCTTAGCTCAGGGTGGGGGCCAGCATTTGTTACCGTACCTTTGTGGTGGGCTTCATGGGTGGGTCAATTGCTTACACAATGTCTGAGTTCTGACATGTAATCTGCGTGTAACTTTGATATGTGTTCCAATTGCTGATCTGACTCACCACATGTGCCTGGGGTATTTGGCACACCACCATGCTGCGGGTGGGAACAATGTTTGGGCCTCAGGAGTATGTATATCAAGTGTGTCACACATGCTTAGCCACATGCCTACTGTCCAGGGCTCATCCCTCTTTCACGTGGAGCAGGACAGTCATGCCTACTCCAGGGCATAGAATACACTCTGTACTCCCACTCCCGTGTATCAGCTGACACGTTGTGCTCAGTGAAATGTTCCCTCAGGTGTCTGCCTCTGTGTCATTGTGCTGTGGCTTCGTTGTCAGGACTACTGGGGTGTTTATCGGTTATGGCTCAGCATGCCATCTGAGATGTGACCATGAGAGACGATACTTGGGTGACATATAGGTGTTTGATCACTTGACTGTGCAGACTGGTGCATGCGACTGAGTAGTTCTGGCAGCTGTTTTTCATTCACAGCAGACTGTGAGGTGCTCAGGTTCAGAGAGTTGTGGTTCATGTCTCCCATATGTCCAATTGGTATGACATGGACAAATAAGAGTTCAGATGATGTGGTGGGGGGGTGGACATGTGCACTTGTCAGCTACAGAACTTGCATTCCCCATGACCTAGGATTGTGACACAGTGCAGACTGTTGTTGGCTGGCTGCCCTGTCCATGTGACTGGAGACAGTGATGTATGACTTTGCAGGCATGCATGTGCCATGGCATTAAACTTCCTAAGAGTGATCCTGCAGGGGAGTGACATGTGCAACATGCACCCCATTGTGGCATTGACTATGAAGACATGGGTGCATCATGGTGTCTAGTGCTGGTATGAATCACATGCATTTCAAATTAGACTCTGGCCATCCCTTCATCCGGACACCTGTACTGACTCAGTGGCAAGAGATGTGATGTGTGCATGTTCACATACTTCACTGTGTTCCCTGCAATGTCTAACAACTGGGTAGGTGGTGCATGTGTCCACACTGGGGTATTACCATCCGGCAGGCACCAGACAGATGGGTGCAAGCTGTTTGAGGGTAAATGGGTGGTCACACCCTTCTGCTTACCGGCTCATGAGAGCACGACCCGCACTCTGCTCGTTCACTTGAATAGAAGGAACAACGGTGTGAAATACAGTGGCACTTTGTTAAGCAATTCAGTAACACCGAGAACTGTTCATTTAATGCTGCTCGTCAACACATGAGCAGGATGCAAATGAAAGCATCAACAATATTACAAATCATATTTTAAGTGAAGCACAAAGATCTATGTAACTATCTATCAGTGAGCTACAGCCTATGGGGCAAGTCTTAAAAGAGGGATCATGAATAGGCAAGCGCCTAGAAGGCAAATCTTAAATAAGAGAGCAAGAACCATCCAAGGCTACACAGTTTAAGCTAGGATAAATGCAATGAATTGGGTGTGGATGAGCTAAATTAGAGAGGCTGACAAAGGCAAAAGGCTAGCAATCAGAAAAGAGCATTACCACCTTGAGAGTAGAATTTCGATGCCCAAGATCAGGAGAACGGCCGACCAGGAACCCTCCACATGCAATGCACTGGTATGACGAGTTCAGGGCGTGGACATGGGTGCAAACCTTTTCTATGGCTTAATGCAGAACTCCTACCCACAGTTGACGTGGGCCCTGACGTGGGTCCTTGACCACACGCTTACAGTAACTGTGGAAAGTTTTTTGAAGAACAGAGAAGTGGTATCATGGTGAAAACAGGGGCTTTTAGCAGGTGGTCGGTGCTCTTGACCGCAAACATAAGAAAAAGATAACTTTTACCGTAAGATGCTCAGAAATTGAGAATTTTATAGCTTATTTCTCTGTCACGTAGCCGCCTTTTCAGTTTCAGTGGAGCAAGCATGGAAAGTTTCATAAGTTAAAATTTTGCAAACATTGCTTGTGAAATAGCAAGATGTACCAGCAGAGTGTCACATACATGTGGGCTAACCTTATTCTTGTGACTGTGGATATTTACAAGGGGGCTGGTGCCGCGGTGGATGGCACAGGTCCCTGCTGTCAGGTCAGAAAGGCCTACAAGATTTGTTGTATTAGAAAAATGATAGCATGAGGCAGTGGCCTCTTGGGCCTACATGTGTGTGTGCATCTAAGGAGGTGGGTTTGGGCCTAAGTGTATGTATCTAAGGGGGTGGACCACTGTGACAGGTACTAAAAGGCTAAAAGAAAAATGGACAGCTTAGGTCATCTATCAGGGCCTGACTGGTGGGGCCTATATGGGAGTGCCATGTTTCATGGGCAGAGCAGAAAGGTACATAGGTCTGTGTTATATGGTAGAACAGAACCCTACTACAAAGGCCAGGAGGGGTGTGAGTGCCATGGTTGACCATCAGACTGACAATTGGCTTCTCCTAATCTGTGTGTGCACTTTTGGCAATGTTCAACTAAGGATGCCAGGGCTTGCTCTGTAATGTGCTATACTTACTGTGGTGTGTGCGGTCAGTGCAGGTGACTGATGTTTGTCTGTTTCCCTAATTGTTTGCAGATACATCCACAGCCACAGGAGGGGACAGCTCCACGGACCAGGAGGAGCTGCAGAGCCAGGCTGGGTCAGCAGCCGATGAGTGGTCGGAGGGACCCAGTGGCACGGAGGGCGAGGGGAGCCACACCGAGGAGTCCTCAGCACCATCCACCTCAGCTGAGGACCACAGCAGCTCGGAGGATGACTCCCTTGTGGAGGCGGGTGTCAGCAGCCACCACACCCCAGCTAATATGGCTGGCCCCGCCACCACCACCACCACCACCACCGCCCTCCCATCGGCTCCCATTCCAGAGGTCCGTGGAGGCTCCCGTGTTCGGGAGCGTGTCTCCTTCGTGCCAGGCAACGCACCCCCTGCCCCTGTGTCCCCTGCTGCCCTGAGTGAGGAGTCTGTGTACTTACTTCGCCAGCTCCATGTAGGGCAGACAGCTATGCTGAGTGTCCTCCATGCACACACCACTCTGTTGACACAGCTGGTGTCGTTCATGGAGGGCATCTCATCTGGCATGTCTGCCCTACAGAGGAGCAATAACTCCATGGACTCCTCCCTGACAGCAGCAGTGTCCCTCCTCCAACAGTCCCTCACCCCTCCTACCTCTGCCCCATCCACACTTCCTGGCACCCTACCTGTCCCAAGCACATGCACACCTGCACAATCACCCAAACACACAGACACAAGCAGCACAGAAACACCCAAAACAAAGGCAAAACGTGCACGCAAGCATCCTCAGGGGACTGATACCACACCCACAGGGGATGGGGAACAGACACACACACAGGCATCCACAGTCACGCCGCAGTCCTCCAAATCCTCTCCCTCCAAGACCCCTTCCCTTGCCTCACCTGCAACCCCACCTAAACAGCAGCTCTTCCTCTGTGACCTCGGCCTCTTCCCCTCCGATCCAGCTGATCCAGCATACAGGGGGAAGAGGAAGTCCACCCACACAGAGGGGAGTGCCCCTCACCCCGGACACCCTCCCCCAGGCACGGACAGACTAAGGGCCCCACATGCAAGTCCCCCCGGTCCCAGAAGAGCAAGACCCCACCACCGCCCTGCAGCTCAACCACACAGTCTCCTTCCTCCATCCCTCAGGCCCCCACAACACTGGTTCCCCCACCACACCCTGCCCCAGGTTCCCCCACCCACAGATACACCATCCCCAAAATGATCCGGCCTTCTCCACCTACCACTTGCTCTTCCAGCCTCACCCCCCGCTGCACATGTTTGTGCCACTGGTGTGGAGACTGTGTCCTCCCCCTCTGTCCTGCCCACCTTACCTGAACCCCATTCTACTCCTCCCCTGGAGATAGGCACTGCAGTGGAGTCCACTACCACCCAGTCTGACTTGGGCACTGCAGTGGGGAACCTGTCCACTCCATCTGGCCAGACCACTGCAGTCGTGCCGGCACCCACACCATCTGACTCATGCCCCCCAGTTGTGCCGGCACACACCATGTCAGACACCTCCACTGCAGTTGTCAGTGACTCTCCAGCACCAGCCACCCCTTCCCTGCCTCCTTCTGGTGAGCCCTGATCCTGTCCCTGCGGTGCCTGGCCTGCCCCCCGTATGCCCCTCCGAGGGGAATGTCCCTGGTCCGTATCAGTGCAGGCAGGCAGAGGGTGACATCTGCCATGGTCACCCTGTTCGGACTGAACTGTTGGACTGGCCATTGGCCTTTGTATTTTTGCAGGACTTTCATATTTCACACACATATGCTGAATAAAGCTCCTTTCTGTTCTCTGGTGGTTTAGCTTCAGATGTACATGATGTTGATGATGCTAACCATGCCCTTGCTGCAGTGATGGTGATTTTTGATATCATGAAAATGAAGTGTTACTGTGCAGGACCCCATGTGGTCCAGGGGGAATGTGTCCTATCCTGGTGTGTAGCCATGTCGTCCTTTGCAGCAATATGAGGGTGTCATGTTTTCAATATTTGCCAATGTGATTTCCTACATTTATTTGCAATATCACATCTGTGGCTTACACCCCTGCACATCAGTTGTGCTTGCCATTGTTCAATTTGTGTGTTTCCCTGACCGTGTGACCATCTCCACTGGACATGCAAGTTTGGGCATCAATGGGGAAGGACTCATCTGTGTTATCAGTGCAACTTGCTATACATGTGTGTTGGATCTGTGCAGATGATTTCGGTGACACTCCCATGACCAGGCTGATGTTACGAGAGCCTTCATTTTGTGCTAATTTGTGACTGAGTGACCAAGTGCACTGCTGACATGATAGAGCCCTGCAGAGACAACGTATGGCACAGCTTTCCTTACACAGGAGTGGAGTCCCATCATGGCAGTGTGTAATTCCGTGACATTGCCTGAGCCCAAGGTGTGTGTTGTGTGAGCATGTCTGTGTGTGTTCACTTCCATATTGCAACACAGGCTGGGATCCCTAGTGATGTTCCTGTTTGTGATGCTTGCTGAGTTGACCTATGTTCCCCCCAAATCTTCGCACTGGGTTCTCTGGGATGTGGGTGCATGGCACATTACTGGTCATCAGGGTGTCATCCATAGGTGTGTTTGCTGTCAGGGCTGAGTTTGTGGGCAAACGCAGATGAGACACAGTCAGGATTCCCCTTGGCACTTGTTGGTTACACAAGTCATGTAATTTACAGTTTGTATTAACTTTCAGTGATTGTGACACGTTGTGTGTGTGACTGCTGCCACTCCTCAGGGTCAGAGCTGCAATGTTGGAAGTTGTCTATGTGTGTTCTTTGTGGGTGACCTTGACTTCTTCATTGGTGTGTGACTGTGTCCGGGATCACATTGATTGTGGTGGATTTCACGTCATGCCCATGTACGGCGTACTATGCAGTGTGTCTGACATTCACGAGTCTTGTTGACTGGCCATGTGTGATGGGTTTCTGCACCTTAGTTCCCAACACCACCCCTGGGATTGTCATGGGTGCATGTGCAATGTCACCAGTCCATGTGAGCTTCACAGCTGCACATTGGTGTAGATCAAGGTGTGTGGTGTTGAGTGTGTGCAAATGAGTTGTCGCACGGCTAGACCCCTATCTCCATGTTGGCCTTGGCTGACAGGCCGTGCTGATTGATTTGTGCTTGTGTAGGTGTGATGGTAGTTTGTAGCTCAGGACACATGACTGTAGTTCACAGTGTGAACGACATCTAGCTTTGTCATCACAGTGGGATTATCATGCAGGCCAGGGTCACCACAATGTGGGATCCCTGGGGGTAGTGCTGTGGTGGGTCTGTCTCTTGCTGTGTTATTTGCTGTTCCTACAAGCTTGTGTGACATGTGTAATTTGGGCTCCCTCTCATCTAACAATGCCTGATTGCCCACATAGGGGAATCCGATCCATGAGTTACTTTTGTGGCACTGTATACACATCTGTGTAATTGTGATTCAGGCCTCCTCGTGTGTTGTGTGGTTGCCTGGGGACACTGGCACACCCCCCATCACCTGTTGTGTTTGATATGCAGTGTGAGGCTGCCTGTTTGTGTTTGTGCATCTGCACCACTGCATTGGCATATCTTTAGTGTGCCATTGGCGGTATGTTGTTTGGTGGGTTTCCCCTGCTGTCCCTGGGACTCCTAGGTCATCAGTCAGCACAATGATCATGGTTTGTATGTCCCATTGCTGCCATGATATGGTATTTGTTCACCTGACATCTACAGTCTCCACAGGATATCTACATTTGTGTGTCCATTGGTGCAGATATGTGGGGCTGCATTATGATGGTCACTTCTGTCATTGTGTTATTGACGAATGTTGACAATGTCAGCCCCCATGGGTGATGTTTGTCTGCACATGGCCAAAGGTATATCTTATTTGCACTGCACTGTTTGCCTCACCCAATGTATGTTGCTATGGGACACAAGCACTACTATGCCACAGATGTGTTTGTTGTTCTGTGACCAGGAATCATCCATGCTGTTTGGCATTTGCAGCTTTTCCCATGACAACACTTACCTTTTGGTCACTGTGGTGATGGGGGTTTAAACCCCATTGCCACAATGTTCAAAATGTGCTTCAGCTATGGACCCCACACTTACCTTTTGGTCACTGTGGTGATGGGGGTTTAGACCCCATTGCCACAATGTTCAAATTGTGCTTCAGCTATGGACCCCACACTTACCTTTTGGTCACTGTGGTGATGGGGGTTTAGACCCCATTGCCACAATGTTCAAAATGTGCTTCAGCTATGGACCCCACACTTACCTTTTGGTCACTGTGGTGATGGGGGTTTATACCCCATTGCCACAATGTTCAAAATGTGCTTCAGCTATGGACCCCACACTTACCTTTTAGTCACTGTGGTGATGGGGGTTTAGACCCCATTGCCACAATGTTCAATTGGGCTTCAGCTATGGACCCCACACTTACATTTTGGTCACTGTGATGATGGGGGTTTAGACCCCATTGCCACAATGTACAAAATGTGCTTCAGCTATGGACCCCACACTTCCCTTTTGGTCACTGTGGTGATGGGGGTTTAGACCCCATTGCCACAATGTTCAATTGGGCTTCAGCTATGGACCCCACACTTACCTTTTGGTCACTGTGATGATGGGGTGTTATACCCCATTGGCACAGTGGCCATGGTCTGCTTGCATTGTGGAGGCCACACACATTTATGTGTGACACATGTGATAGGGGGTCACATTGTATGCTCAATGTCATGTTCAGTGTTGTAGGCATTTGACACAGACTACACACGCTTGTCATGGTGTTGGTGGGATGTATTTTCAGACATTCCTTATGTTGGAGTATGCTGGTTGTGTCATGCATTTCCCGTCCTATGTGTAGGGGTGGTGGTAGTGGTAGGCATCCATCCCCCTATGAGTGAGGATGGTGGTAGTGGTAGGCATCCATCCCTCTATGAGTGGGGATGGTAGTAGTGACAGGCATCCAGGCCCCTCTGAGTAGGGGTGGTGTTGGTGGTAGGCATCCACCCCCCTATGAGTGGGGATGGTGGTAGTGGTAGGCATCCATCCCCCTATGAGTGGGGATGGTAGTAGTGACAGGCATCCAGGCCCCCCTGAGTAGGGGTGGTGGTAGTGGTAGGCATCCATCCCCCTATGAGTGGGGATGGTAGTAGTGACAGGCATCTAGGCCCCCCTGAGTAGGGGTGGTGGTAGTGGTAGGCATCCATCCCCCTATGAGTGGGGATGGTGGTAGTGGTAGGCATCCATCCCCCTGTGAGTGGGGATGGTAGTAGTGACAGGCATCCAGGACCCCTGAGTAGGGGTGGTGGTAGGCATCCATCCCCCTATGAGTGGGGATGGTAGTAGTGACAGGCATCAGGCCCCCCTGAGTAGGGGTGGTGGTAGTGGTAGGCATCCATCCCCCTATGAGTGGGGCTGGTGGTAGTGGTAGTGGTAGGCATCCATCCCCCTATGAGTGGGGATGGTAGTAGTGACAGGCATCCAGGCCCCCCTGAGGGGTGGTGGTAGTGGTAGGCATCCAGGCACCCCTGAGTAGGGGTGGTGGTAGTGGTAGGCATCCATCCCCCTATGAGTGGGGATGGTAGTAGTGACAGGCATCCAGGCCCCCATGAGTAGGGGTGGTGGTAGTGGTAGGCATCCATCCCCCTATGAGTGGGGATGGTGGTAGTGGTAGGCATCCATTCCCCTGTGAGTGGGGATGGTAGTAGTGACAGGCATCCAGGCCCCCATGAGTAGGGGTGGTGGTAGTGGTAGGCATCCATCCCCCTATGAGTGGGGATGGTGGTAGTGACAGGCATCCAGGCCCCCTGAGTAGCGCTGGTGTTAGTGGTAGGCATCCATCCCCTATGAGTGGGGATGGTAGTAGTGACAGGCATCCAGGCCCCCTGAGTAGGGGTGGTGGTAGTGGTAGGCATCCAGGTCCCCTGAGTAGGGGTGGTGTTAGTGGTAGGCATCCATCCCCCTATGAGTGGGGATGGTAGTAGTGACAGGCATCCAGGCCCCCATGAGTAGGGGTGGTGGTAGTGGTAGGCATCCATCCTCCTATGAGTGGGGATGGTAGTAGTGACAGGCATCCAGACCCCATGAGTAGGGGTGGTGGTAGTGGTAGGCATCCAGGCACCCATGAGTAGGGGTGGTGTTAGTGGTAGGCATCCATCCCCCTATGAGTGGGGATGGTAGTAGTGACAGGCATCCAGGCCCCCCTGAGTAGCGCTGGTGTTAGTGGTAGGCATCCATCCCCCTATGAGTGGGGATGGTAGTAGTGACAGGCATCCAGGGCCCCCTGAGTAGGTGTGGAGGTAGTGGTAGGCATCCATCCCCTAATGAGTGGGGATGGTAGTAGTGACAGGCATCCAGGCCCCCCTGAGTAGGGGTGGTGGTAGTGGTAGGCATCCATCCCCCTATGAGTGGGGATGGTAGTAGTGACAGGCATCCAGGCCCCTGAGTAGGGGTGGTGGTAGTGGTAGGCATCCAGGCCCCCTGAGTAGGGGTGGTGTTAGTGGTAGGCATCCATCCCCCTATGAGTGGGGATGGTAGTAGTGACAGGCATCCAGGCCCCCATGAGTAGGGGTGGTGGTAGTGGTAGGCATCCATCCCCCTATGAGTGGGGATGGTAGTAGTGACAGGCATCCAGGCCCCCATGAGTAGGGGTGGTGGTAGTGGTAGGCATCCATCCCCCAATAAGTGGGGATGGTAGTAGTGACAGGCATCCAGGCCCCCCTGAGTAGGGGTGGTGGTAGTGGTAGGCATCCATCCCCCTATGAGTGGGGATGGTGGTAGTGGTAGGCATCCATCCCCCTAAGAGTGAGGATGGTAGTAGTGACAGGCATCCAGGCCCCCCTGAGTAGGGGTGGTGGTAGTGGTAGGCATCCATCCCCCTATGAGTGGGGATGGTGGTAGTGGTAGGCATCCATCCCCCTATGAGTGGGGATGGTAGTAGTGACAGGCATCCAGGCCCCCTGAGTAGGGGTGGTGGTAGTGGTAGGCATCCATCCCCTATGAGTGGGGATGGTAGTAGTGGTAGGCATCCATCCCCCTATGAGTGGGGATGGTAGTAGTGACAGGCATCCATGCCCCCCTGAGTAGGGGTGGTGGTAGTGGTAGGCATCCAGGCCCCCCTGAGTAGGGGTGGTGTTAGTGGTAGGCATCCATCCCCCTATGAGTAGGGGTGGTGGTAGTGGTAGGCATCCAGCCCCCTATGGGTGTGTATGGCATTGGTGGTAGCCATCCCGCCCCTATGGTTCTGCTTTTGCTAGTGTACGTCATTTCTGCATCCCTATGTGTGTGTGACATATGTTGGGTACGTGTCGTTTGTTTGTTGTAGTGGGTGTTCACCGTACGCGTCCGTACCGGTCCCGGTAATAGATGTAGAGTATTGGTAGGACCTGCGCGATGGGATTCATGGTTTGTTCGTCTCGTTCGGGTTTCTCGTGGCTTGGACTCGAACTCGTCGCTGGCTTGTTCGTCTCGTAGCCGTGGATCGTCTTGTGGCGCGAATCGGAGCTTATGTGCAACTCTCCCGGATGCTCTAACGTGCCGGACGTAGCGACGGGTTCGGCGCGTACGGAGTGCGCATCGTACTAGTGCCGGCCGGAAGGTGCTGTGTATTTGGTTCCGTGCGACTCGATTCGGCGTTTACGGATCCGGCTCGGGCGGGGAACAGGAGCTGAAATGGGTGGGTACGGCTCGCTCGGAATCTGGGCTGTTATGCGCATCGTACTTGCTCGTTCGGACGACTGTTCGAATCGGTCGGGAAACACGCATTCGGCTGGGTTTTTTTCCGGACGAATAGTGTTAGGTGCGCTTCCGGCCCGAATCGGAATCGACCCCTAAGTCTTGGAACGTAGGTAACAATGCAATTGAAACAGGTCACGTTCTCCCACTAACCTTCCTTTCCATGACATCGTATACATACGTCTAAACCTGTGGAACCATTGAAACTTTCGAGGTTTACTATCATTAATTTCTTCTGCAGAAAACATGCACATAAGTGGTTCAGTACTCTTGTGTTGATCATTATATCTGCATTAGCAATTTAAAGAGTGTTACAAAACTTTGGGCAGATTTTACTCAAATGGACGAATATACTGGCTGTCATGTTGATACTGCATTACTGATAAGAAGAGATGCTTCTGCTCAGCTTCCTTGGAAAGAAGAAGACGCTGACTGGGCAGATAGAAAGAGGCCAACAGTTCACATGTCCCCATCCAGAATAGTATCTGCTGGTATGAGCAACACCTGGCTCTAGTGATGATTGGGGCATCCTCTTATGTAGAGACTGACTTGAGGGTAAGTTGAGGGTAAGTTGATGCACAGCTAATATGAAATCCAGAATAGGCTGACAGTGCCACAGATACAGTATACAGATCTCTGAATAGGATACTGGCTGGTACAAGGAATAGTTGCTGTACTGATAATTGCAATTGCCAGTCTTGATGAGAGAACAAATATGTGTTGATCAAAAGAGAGGAACCAGGAGCTTTTATGTAGGTCCTGCACAATGCTCCTAATTAAGGTATGTAAGAAAAGTAGGTTTGCAGTTCCTGAAGGGGGATGAGGGGGAGTGCTCAGGTCTCTTATGGATTGCCCTCACACACCCCGAAGGATGTCATGCTTCATCATTGGGCTGTGCTCCTCATCGGGCCGGCGCTGCAATGCCCGACGGGCACCCGCGAAGGGGCTCTTTGCCGTAGATCTTCTAAGAGGCAGCCGTTTCTCGCCTTCAGCCCCTAACGGGTCTAGCGGCAATTCATCAGGACCGGTGTCTAAAAAGGAGTTATGATAGTCCTAACTCTAACACTCCCGCAAAGCTGGTGCAGAGTACCGTATTGTCACCAGCGTTGCTTAAGGTGCTCCAGGACAAAAGGGCCTGGATTCATTGAGACCCCTAGTAATGAGGTCAAGTTTGGACGGGATTGTCAACAGAGCACGTCGTTGCTCGATTGTTAGGGTGGCGCGCAACTAGCGGTCATCCTACCCCTACTCTGGATCCCGTGATCCATTTACACCCACTAGACCCTGTAGGATCATTGGCTCCAGACAGGGCTCACGCATTTTTAGTTAGGTTAGTACACCCCCAGAATAAAAAATGTGTTCCAAATAGGGCAGTACTAAACCTATTTTAAACCACAACGCACACTCAATTCTACCCTGACCACATACCCTCACACACCTAACGGCTGCCTCTTAAAAGATCTCCGGCAAAGAGACCCTTCACGCATTGCAGCGCCAGCCCGATGAGGAGCAAAGCCCAATGATGAAGCATGACATCCTTCGGGGTGTGTGAGGGCAATCCATAAGAGACCTGAGCACTCCCCCTCATCCCCCTTCAGGAACTGCACACCTACTTTTCTTACAGAACAAATATGTGGACAGCAAGTGCTTGGCCACAGGAAATCAAGGTGGCTAACAGTGTCTTGGAATACCGGTTCCATATTTCTACACATGACAAGCTGATGTGATGAGGCTGCATATCCACTGTGACAGAAAGAAATGAAATGGACAGCAAGTTGGTGCTTTGCCAATGTGCTTAGAAGCATGGTGGCTGCTCTCTTCTTGCCCATGCATAGGTTACTGCCTTCTGCGATCACTGGCAGATATCTTCAGGTGGCATAGGCCTCAAGGGGAATGGAGACTGATTGAGGAGTAACTGTTGTTTGCCTGGCCATCAGGAGAAGGCCAATACTGCATGGCTGCGTGGTAGCTGCTGTCTTCTTGCTCCTGCATAGGCTATTGGCTTCTGTAATCACTGGAAGATTTCTTTAGGTGGCATAGGCCTCAAGGGGAATAGAGACTGGCAGAGGAGTAACTGTTGTTTGCCTGGCAAAGTGTGGGGCTGCTTCTCTGAGGCTGCTTCTCTGAATGAAGGAAAGGACCAGCTCATTTTTAAGAGGATACATCTGGTGACGCGTGTCAGGAAATCTGTGGATGACTTCATTCAAATTTAGCTGCTTAACCTCATTAGGTTCACAAGCCATTATCATTAAATCACTGAGGGGCCGATTCCGATTCGGGCCGGAAAAAGCACCGACCGACACGGAGCCGGAAAAATTACCGACCGACACGTACCAGTGGCGCCCGACACGCCAAGTACGATGCAAGCCGCGATAAATCCGACCGACACGTTAGGAAACCAAGCCGACCGACCGAGCCGCTCGGAAAATAGCAATCCGGCCGGAAAAACACGCGAATCCAACCGACCGACACGCACCCGGAACAAATCCGACCGAATCGTACCCGCCAACTCCAAACCGCAAAGTACGATGCAAGGCGCGAAAAACACGACCGAGTCGGACGGAGGACAAGCCGTACGACCGACACGCATACAAAACCGAGCCGAAGCAACACAACACACCGCGACCGACGCGTACGCAGCATAGAAAACTGCACAAACACAGCGTGAACGAAGCGGAAAACACCGTACGAGACCAATGCAGGGTCCGACTCGGTCACAAGAACGTTTCCAACATACACAAACAGCACAAAGGAAAAATCAACCAAAAAAAGGCCAAACAAGCAATTACCAAGCCAATAAATACTGGGGGGGTGGGGACAGAGAACAAAGACACACCCACAACTCCACCTATATAAAGGACACAAATCACTACCATGAGCCTTTGCAAATGCCATTTCACTGCCAGCACCCAAGAGAAAGCAACCACACACCCACAGCTCATCCCTCACACAAGCCACACACCATCAACACACCAACAAATACCTACCTCACATACACCCAGCACAACACACACCCACACACCCTCACCTGCACACCAACACACACATCACCCACCATCACCACCCATCACCATGCCCCCCAAGAAGAATCCCAAGTTCCTAGATAGTGAATTGGAAGTCATGGTAGACGAGATCCTCAGGGTGGAGCCACAGCTGTTTGGCACTCTGGTCCAACAGACCCCCATGTCGCAGAAAACCAAGATGTGGGAGAGGATCATCAACAGGGTGAACGCCCAATCACCATGTCGGCGCACAAAGACGGACATCCAGAACAGGTGGTATGACGTGCGCAGGAGGGTACGGGACATGCTGAAGAAAGACTACATCAACAGCCAACACACCGGCAGTGGCCCTCCTGCCAAGCCAATATACCTCAGGCCCTGGGAGGAGAAGGTGCGGGCCATCCTTCCGCCAGTGAGCGTATATGGACTAGAGGACATCCCAGAGCCTGGTGAGTACACAACAAATGTACACAATAAACTGCCACAAAACACACACATCACTGTCAAGGGGAGAGTCAAACCATGCACTCATAGCAATTACACAGCAACTAGAACAGAATCATCCCAAAATGTGTATGTCAGTCAGATAAACACAACACATGCCATCAAAAAAGTCACATCCAACTGTGCCAACACATGTACAAACACAACCACAACTACAGCTAGGCAGTGGCACAAATAGAACTAACACACACATCCACACATGTAGCCACCACAACAACACCAACACACAGTGAAGACCACTCAAAGGAAGGAATTCTGTGTATGCTGGCCAAGTCAGTGTAGCCAATAGCATCATGGGAGTCGCAGTCACACATATTGCCCCCCCACAACTGTCCCATCAACACCACCCTGAACCATGCTCACATCACAGGGAGTGGAGAAGGACTCACAAGATGGCTGACACTGGCTACTGCTGTGGGGAGCACAAGGCCCTGCTGCCAACTGTGCACCAACAAACAGCAGGACACCACTGACTGACATCCTGAGAGACAACTTACACTCCCTGCAATGCAAGCACGTTCCATGGTGGGATATCTGGCTGGCTGGGTGG
Organism: Calotriton arnoldi; assembly: GCA_963921515.1. NCBI lineage: Eukaryota > Metazoa > Chordata > Amphibia > Caudata > Salamandridae > Calotriton > Calotriton arnoldi. The sequence continues at coordinate 117,692 of CAWUFW010002155.1, read as the reverse complement.
GAAGGGGGACTTGCAGCACTGACTATAGTCACCAGCACCTCCCCTCACCCCCCCAACACAAACTCCACAGTACCCACCTGGTAGAATGCAATGCCCTCCATCCTAACACAAGATCCCACAAAGCACCACCACCCTGGGTTATGTTGTGTGAAGCACAGGGACACTCTTGGGACTCTTAGCCAAACAACTGCCAGGACAACACTCCCAGCCATCCTGTCAGCACAGCCAGCCCACCCCACAGGGAAGCAGAGTCAAAAGGAAGGAAGCATGGGCATGCTGGGAAGGGGGTGGAGGCAATAGCATGATGGGAGTCGTAGTCACAGACATAGCTCACCCCCACAACTGTCCCATCAACACCACCCTGAACCATGCTCACATCACAGGGAGTGGAGAAGGACTCACAAGATGGCTGACACTGGCTACTGTTGTGGGGAGCACAAGGCCCTGCTGCCAACTGTGCACCAACAAACAGCAGGACACCACTGACTGACATCCTGAGAGACAACTTACACTCCCTGCAATGCAAGCACGTTCCATGGTGGGATAACTGACTGGCTGGGTGGGTGGGTGGGAAGGAGGTCTGGCTGTCAACCAAACACAATCAATGCAGACCATGTTCACACCCCAGAGAATACATAGAAATGCCCAAATAATGCAGGACAATGTGCCACACCAATATTAACCCCTGACTGTGACGACTTAGGACAATACAATGTACAGGCCCGCACCCCGAGGCACAGTCACAACTGTCAGGTGTGTCAACCACTGATGCCTGCAGAAACATGACATACATTGTTTGTGTCTCCCAAAAACAGGTGATGATAGGGACACAGCAGCAGACGCTGAGGAGTCCCAGTCCCAGGCTCAAGAGGATGCCGAGCTCACTGGCGTCGTACAGCCTCTGTCCTCCTCGGACGATGAACAACCTGGCACATCCGGTGCAAGTCAACATGCTGCACCAGCAGGACCACCAGCTGCAGCACCAGCAGGTCCACCAGCTGCACCCCTGCACCCACCCCTCCAACGACTGTCACCACGAATACCATCCCTGCCGACATGGACAGAATAAGGAGCAACACCAGCGCAGTGACCCTGGACCAACCTGGGGCCATGGACACCACCACCACCACCAACCCCCAAGGTGGACCAGGGTTATCTGTGCGTGCAACTGCACACACTGCACATGTCAGCAGGGGTGGTGGGAGGGGTGGGAGACAGAGGTCGCTGCTTGCAGACGTTGCTGGTGTGCATGAAGACCCACAACTGGTACGCATAGCTGATGCGTACCAGTCCAGCACCGGAGAGCTCAGCCAGGTAGTGGGGCTCCTCAGAGACATCAAACAGCAGCAGGCTGCCCATCATGCCCGCTTGGACTCCCACATGTCCCACGTGGAGTCACACATGTCACGTGTGGACTCCCACATGTCCCGCGTGGAGTCCAAGTGGGATGTACTACATGAGATGACGGCGGTGCACAGGGACATTTTACAATGCCTCCGCCAGATGAACAGCAACCAGTCCACACCTCCCTGTGTGCCAACAACATCTGGTACCGAACAAACTGCAACTGCCACAGGGAGGGAGGAGGACTCTGGCGGAGAGTCCCCTGCACCGCAGCAGCCTGCACTTGAGGGCTCCCCCCCAAGAAGAGGGGTCGTCCGAGGAGGGGAAAGTGAGAGGCTGATGGCCAAGCGCAACTCCCAGGAAGCCTGAACCTGTTCTGGATTTTCGCCTTTGTGCACAGACTGTTCACCCTGTTGATGGCAACACTACTCCCACACATTGCATGGGGAGTACAAGTTGGAACAATGTGTCAGACAACTGTGGCCCCGATACTGGGGATCCTGTCTACCTGGACTTTCAATTCACCTAGGAACTTGGGATTGCAAGATTCATGTACAGCACAACCCATCCTATGCACTATTAACACAGATGTATCACAATAAACACACTAATACACCATACTTGCCTCTGTCGTGATTCCAACGTGGGTGCTGTTATGGGGATGATGAACTGCAAAATTACACTGTGTATGCGAACTGCAACAGCAAGGACAACACAGGCATGTGAGTACAGGCAACGTGACACATATGAGGGAGACACACCACCAGAGGTACACAACACATACACACCTAGGCCATCTGACTCATTGCCTACACTGATGTTGCCAGGGAAGACGGTGCAATGCACAGACACCACACCCATTCCCAGTTGTAGTCAAGTAGCCCACAGGTGCAGTAAGCAAATGGCAGTCAAATGTGTGACCACAGACAACGCACATCACTAAGTGAAGCACAGGTTTATTACACAGTAGCAACATGCCGTAACCACTACAGATGCAAGGTAACCCCACCTGGTAGCGGGCACACAGTCAACAACTGTAGACGGAAGGAAGTCCATGGGTGTGGCGCACATCACCTGTAGGGACACAACAGCTACCAGCCTGGATGTGCAATCACGTCGTCGGTGGACACAGTTGACCAAACGAATCTGAAAGTACCCTGTGAAGGACAGAAATGACACACAGTCAAAAGCAATGCAGTACAGGACAGATCAGCAAAACTCATGCACAATACATGTTACAAGATACCCACCCAGAACCAAGTTAGCATGTCAACACTGTTGGGGAGTACAGCCCACCTGTCACCACACATCGCAACACACATCCTGTCAAGTAGCCCATGGACACACTCCAACAGCACCAGAGCACCACCCACACATCATGCCAACTCACATCATTCACATGACACCTCAGGATACTCACATTCAGCTAAAGAAGTTGGTGATGAGCTGTGTGCGGACATCACCATCACCATCATCATCATCATCATCGTCACTGGCATCGTGGTCCAGGCCAGGATCCTCCACAGGTGGCGGATGTTGGTCATCGTCATCCTGGATGAGAGGCAACTCCTTCCGCACTGCCAGGTTGTGTAGCATGCAGCAGACGATGATAATCTTGCACACTTTCGCAGGGGCATATGGGAGGGACCCTCCGGTCTTGTCCAGGCAGCGGAAGCGGCTCTTCAGGAGACCAAAGGTCCGCTCAATCACTCTCCTGGTCCGACCATGTGCCTCATTGTAGCGCATCTGGGCAGGTGTCACAGGGTTCCTGAGGGGTGTCAGCAACCACGGCATGTTGGGGTATCCCGAGTCACCTACGGACAGACAAGTGCACATCAGCTGACTTGGAAAAGTGGGCGGAATACTACAGATCAGATCACACACAATGGCACAAAGTCAGTACACACCGACAAGCCAGGCACGCTGGTTCTGCATCTGTGCCATCATCCTGGGGATGCGACTACTCCTCATCACAAAGGCATCGTGTGCTGAACCAGGGAAACGGGCACACACGTGTGTGATGGTCATGTCTGCAAGACACACCACCAGTGCATTGACCGAGTGGTAGTGCTTGCGGTTCCTGTAGGCCTGCTCCTGGGCCTGTGGTGGTACCAAAGCCACATGTGTCCCATCAATGGAGCCAATGACATGCGGCATCCTCCCCAGGGCATAAAAGTCACTCTTCACGTCAGTGAGTCGTCGCAGTCTAGGGAAATAGATGTACCGGTTCAGGAAGAGCAACATTGCCGCCAAAACATCGCGGAGCACACGGCTGAACATGGTCTGTGACATCCCACCAGCAGACGCCACAGTATGTTGGAAGGTACCGGTGGCAAAGAAGTGTAGGGCTGCCATCACCTTCACCTTGGGGGTCAGCGCTGTAGGATACGGCCGGCCAGGCTGCAAATGTGGGGACAACTGCACTGCCAAATCCTCAATCAGCTGCCTGGTGAAGCGGTACCGTCGGATGCTGTCCCGTTCCACCATCGTTGCCAGGTCTGGGAATGGCCGATGGACAGCAGGAGCCCTGCAGTGCAGAGGAGAAGTAAGCAAGATCGTCAGTCACCCCACATATGCGGCATTGAACACACTCAAGATCCCAACATACATCATCATGAGGCACAACTACATGAAGTGTGCAGTACCGGAACGACATGTATGGTACATACATGGCCAACATCTGTCAACACGGTCCTACAGGTGGCATCAATTTGTCCCAGGTTGGCCCATTGGATATCATGATGCTGTGTCACAGTCACCCCCACAGTGACATGTGAGGACAGATGTGCCCCAGGCACCACAGCTCAACGACAGGCACATTCCCAGGGACCCTGTAATGCCACATGGACACTGGCATCACCTGGAGTATCATGTGTACACCACAGCAAAACAAACATGACCCCCACAGGTAGTGGCCACACTTGCCATGGCAGGACAGCCATGGACGTCTGTGACACACACGCACAACATCAGAGTCCATGCACACACAACGTGGATGTGGAGACTGTCTCCCATTGTGCACATGAAATCAGAGACATTGTAAACACTACATGCACAAAGACTGTGGAGGGCCATCACTATTGTGCCACTGGGACACCCTGGCTCAAACATACCGTCCCACATGGGACTCACGGGGTATGTGACATGACATACACAAACACCACTGTGAAATGTGACCATGACACATGCACAGATATGAACAGTTGCACATCACAGTGGTCACGTACACGTAACACCCAGGATCCTGTCCCCATGAACACGTGCACAGCCTTGGGGTGGCTGCCCACAGGTGACACCCACAGGACAATATGTACACCAACATACACACAATAGGAAATGCAGCCTTACATGCCTTATGATAAGGTTTGGACAGGCTGTCGTGATGTAGGTGTGCCCCTCACTCCCTGGGAGCTATCTGTGGCTGGCATATGTCCATCTGAGACAGGCATGCTGACCTATGCCAGTCACATATACAGTGATGCGTTGAACCGCAATGGACCGATCGGTGCCTCCGGCCGGCCCATTGCTTTCAATGTGTGCGGGTACGCGTTGTACCCCTGTGCGCGTTGAACTGCAATGGACCGATCGGTGCCTCCGGCCGGCCCATTGCTTTCAATGTGTGCGGGTACGCGTTGTACCCCTGTGCGCGTTGAACTGCAATGGACCGATCGGTGCCTCCGGCCGGCCCATTGCTTTCAATGTGTGCGGGTACGCGTTGTACCCCTGTGCGCGTTGAACTGCAATGGACCGATCGGTGCCTCCGGCCGGCCCATTGCTTTCAATGTGTGCGGGTACGCGTTGTACCCCTGTGCGCGTTGAACTGCAATGGACCGATCGGTGCCTCCGGCCGGCCCATTGCTTTCAATGTGTGCGGGTACGCGTTGTACCCCTGTGCGCGTTGAACTGCAATGGACCGATCGGTGCCTCCGGCCGGCCCATTGCTTTCAATGTGTGCGGGTACGCGTTGTACCCCTGTGCGCGTTGAACTGCAATGGACCGATCGGTGCCTCCGGCCGGCCCATTGCTTTCAATGTGTGCGGGTACGCGTTGTACCCCTGTGCGCGTTGAACTGCAATGGACCGATCGGTGCCTCCGGCCGGCCCATTGCTTTCAATGTGTGCGGGTACGCATTGTACCCCTGTGCGCGTTGAACTGCAATGGACCGATCGGTGCCTCCGGCCGGCCCATTGCTTTCAATGTGTGCGGGTACGCGTTGTACCCCTGTGCGCGTTGAACTGCAATGGACCGATCGGTGCCTCCGGCCGGCCCATTGCTTTCAATGTGTGCGGGTACGCGTTGTACCCCTGTGCGCGTTGTACCGCAATGGACCGATCGGTGCGCACCCATTGACAATGGGCTTGCCTGGCAACGGACGCGTTTTCGAATTTCGAACGAGTCGGTTGCTGGAAAATCAGTTGGTCACCCACAACAATGTTGCAAAATCATGTATGTCATGAAGTTGAAGTTTTGAAGGATGCTGTGGGCGTGTTTTGGTGCTGCTATTCCATGGATTGGCCAGATTCAGAAGATGCAAACGACTTGGACCTATCACTTTGGACACAAGGGACAGTATCTGCCTCTCCAGCACATATATATTGCTGCCTGTTCCCCTGAGAGCCCACTTGCCTGCACTACATGCTCCAGGACGACATCTGCCACTGCACTGCTGCTGTCTCTGCCCCTCTGGACCCTGCAATGGCACGTACTGTGGAGAGAGCCCCAGCCTTCAGCCTTGAGGAGAACCAGGCCCTGCTGGACAGCCTACTTCCACAGTACAGCAAGCTGTATGGGACACCAGGGGAGCAGGTGAGTGTTCTGTGCACTGCCTTTCTGAATGTGCATTTTGTCTGACTAGCAAGGCTGAGAGTCAGCACGCCACTGGCTAGCAGGCTCACTGAGTAGTTGTCACCCCCCATAGTGTGTGGTGACTTGCACTGGACAGGTATGGTGCAGTGACAGTGCTTCTGAACAGGGTTTTACTCCCCATGCAATGATACCATGTAGTGACTTCTGGAAAACTGTCCATGGGCAGCCGTGCACTGCCTGTGTACACCATGTGCCCCTGTGATTGCGACATGTATATGCAACTGTGTCATGCACGGATATGTTGCATGTGTAGTAATGGCCTTATCACTTTGTCATCCTGACAGGCTTCTGCCCATCGGAAGCATGAGATATGGAAGGACATCGTCCGGGCTGTCCGGTCCGTGGGGGTCTACAAGCGCCGGATCCGCAACTGCCAAAAGAGGTGGCAGGACCTTCGGGGCTGGACCCGGAGGATTGCACGGGTCCAGCTGAAGCTGTCGCCTCCTCGCAGGAGGGGCGGAACACGGACCCTGACCCCCCACATGCTCAGGATCCTGGCGGTGGTCTTTCCAGACCTGGATGGGCAGCTGAAGGCCAGAGAGCAGCAAGGAGGGGGTGAGTCAAAGACTGCACTGTGTACTCTGTCTAACATGCTATGTGCCCTCCTCGGGCCTGGTTAAACTGCCACAGTACAGCAGTCATGTTGTCCAGGAGCCATGTCCCTCTATTGTGCACTGCCCACTCCTCATCTGATACCCAGGTGTGGCCCTTACATGCAGGGAATTCTGTCACTTAGGACTGTGTCCTTGCAGTTTGCTTGACTCAAGGTGGGAGACAGCATCTGTTTCCCTGACTCTGTGGTGGGCATCATGGGTGGGTCCATTGCTTACACAATGCCTGTATTCTGACATGTATTCAGCGTGTTACTTTGATCTGTGGTCCAATTGCTGAGCTGATCCACCACATGTGGCTGGGGTATCTGGCACACACCCATGCTGCGGGTGGGAACAATGTTTGGGCCCCAGGAGTATGTATATGACGTGTGTCACACATACTTAGCCAGCTGCCTACAGTCCAGGGCTCATCCCTCATTCATGTGGGGCTGGACAGTCATGCCTACTCCAGGCCATACAATACACTCTGTACTCCCACTCCCGTGTATCAGCGGACACATTGTGCACAGTGATTTGACCCCTCAGGTGTCTGCCTCTGTGTCAGTGTGCTGTAGATTAGTCGCCAGGACTGCTGTGGAGTTTCTTGGTAGGGGCTCAGCATGCCACTGGAGATGTGACCATAGGAGACGATACTTGTGTGACACATAGGTGTCTGATCAGCTGCCCATGCAGACTGGGGCATGTAAATGTGAAGTTCAGGCAGCTGTTCCCCATGCACAGCAGAGTGTGAGGGGCTCAGGTTCAGAGGGTAGTGTCACAGGTCTCCCATATGTCCAATAGGTATGACCTGGACAGATGAGGGTTAAGAGGATGTGTTGTGGGGGGATGTACATGTGCACTTGTGCAGCTCCAGGACTTGCATTCCCCATGACCTACTATTGTGACACAGTGCAGAGTGTTGTTGTCTGGCTGCAAAGCCATACATCACTGAGACAGTGATGTATGACTTTGTAGTCATGTCTCCGCCATGGCATGTGTCTACTGATTGGTGAGCCTGCAGGGGAGTGACATGTGCTACATGCACACCATAGTGGCGCTGGCTATCAGGACATGGGTGCATCATGGTGTCTGTCGCTGGTATGCATCACATGCATTTCCTATTTGACTCTGGGCATCCCTTTCATCTGGAAACCTGTACTGACTCAGTGGCAAGAGCTGTGATGTGTCCACACCGTGTCCTCTGCACTGTCCAACTACTGTGTACTTGGTGCATGTGTCAACACTGGGGTGTTGCAATCCAACAGACACCAGACAGATGGGTGCAAGGCCATGTGGGATGTGAGTGCCATGCTTGGCATCAGACTGACAATTGACTTCTCCTGTTCAGTTAGGGCACTTTTAGCAATGTACAACTGATGATGCCAGGGCTTGCTCTGTGATGTGCTGTGCTCACAGTGGTGTGTGCGTTATGTGCAGGTGACTGATGTCTGTCTGTATCCCCATTGTTTGCAGATACATCCACGGCCACGGAAGGGGACAGCTCCACGGACCAGGAGGAGCCGGAGAGCCAGACTGGGTCAGCAGCCGAGGAGTGGTCGGAGGGACCCAGTGGCACGGAGGGCGAGGGGAGCCACACCGAGGAGTCCTCAGCAGCATCCACCTCAGCTGAGGACCAGAGCAACTCGGAGGATGACTCCCTTGTGGAGGCGGGTGTCAGCAGCCACCACACCCCAGCTAGTGTTGCTGTCCCCGCCACCACCAGCACCACCACCGCCCTCCCATCGGCTCCCATTCCCCAGGTCCGTGGAGGCTCCCATGTCCGGGAGCGTGTTTCCTTTGGGCCAGGCACCGCACCCCCTGCCCCTGTGTCCCCTGCTGCCCTGAGTGAGGAGTCTGTGTACCTCCTTCGCCAGCTCCATGTAGGGCAGACAGCCATGCTGAGTGTCCTCCATGCGCACACCGCGCTGTTGACTCAGCTGGTGTCGTTCATGGAGGGCATCTCATCGGGCATGTCTGACCTACAGAGGGGCAATAGGTCCATGGACTCCTCCCTGACGGCAGCAGTGTCCCTCCTCAAACGGTCCCTCACCCCTCCTGCCTCTGCTCCATCCACACTCCCCAGCACCTTACCCGTCCCAAGCACACACACACCGGCACAGGCACACACCAGCACACACACATCCAGCACACTGACACACACGCCAATGACAAAACGCACACGCACGCACATTCAGGGGACTGAAGCCAGACTCACAGGGGATGGGGCCCTGGAACACACACACGCATCCACATGCACTGCGCAGTCCTCAGTTCCCTCTCCCTCCAAAGCACCCTCCCTTGCCTCACATGCAACCCCAAAGTCACAGCAGCTCTTCCTCTGTGACCTCGGCCTCTTCCCCACCGATGAAGCTGCTCCAGCATCCCGGGGGAAGAGGAAGCCCACCCACACGGAGCAGAGTGCCCCTCGCCCCCGGACACCCTCCCCCAGGCGCAGACGGACTGAGGCCCCCACCCGCAAGTCCCCCCGGAGTGGTAAGAGCAAGACCCCGCCACCGCCCTGCAGCTCAGGCACAAGGTCTCCGTCCTCCATCCCTCAGGCCCCCACTGCACAGGTGCCCCCACCACACCCTGCCCCAGGTTCCCCCACCCACAGATATACCATCCCCAAGAGGATCCGGCCTTCTCCCCCTGCCACTTGCTCTCCCAGCACCACACCCCCGCTGCGCTTGTCTGTGCCACTGATGTGGTGAGGGTGTCCTCCCCCTCTGTCCAACCCACCTTGCCTGTTCCCCATTCTCCTCCCCTGGAGGTAGGCACTGCAGTGGAGTCCACTACCGCCCTGTCTGACTTGGGCACTGCAGTGGCGGACCTGTCCACCCCATCTGCAGGGTCCACTGCAGTTGTGCCGGCACCCACGACATCTGAGTCATGCCCCCCAGTTGTGCCGGCACACACCATGTCAGACACCTCCACTGCAGTTGTCAGTGGCTCTCCAGCACCCACCACCCCTTCCCTGACTCCCCCTGGTGAGCCCTGATCCTGTCCCTGCGGTGCCTGGCCTGCCCCCGGTTGCCCCTCCTAGTGGATTGTCCCTGGTTTTGTGCAGGCATGCGTAGGGTGACATCTGCCGGTGTCACCCTGTTTGAACTTTGACAATGGACTGGCCATTGGCCTTTGCTCTAATTTCTTCTGGACGTCGTTATCAAACAACACATATGCTGAATAAAGCAACTTTCTTTTCTCTAGTGCTCATGTTTCAGATGTACATGTTGTTGGTGCAGCTAACCATGCCCTTGCTGCAGTGATGGTGATATCTGGTATCATGATTATGAAGTGTTACTGTGCAGGAACCCATGTGGTCCAGGGGGAATGTGTCCTATCATGTGGTGTATCCATGTCATCAATAGCAGCATCTGAGGGTGTCATGTGTTCAGTATTTGGCAATGGGTTTCCTACTTACATTGGCAATTTCATATCTGTGGCTTCCACCCCTGCACATCTGTTGTGCCTGCCATCGTTGCATTTGTCTACTTCCCTGACCGTGTTGCCATCTCCAGTGGACATGCAGGTTTGGGCATCAATGGGGAGGGACTCATCCGTGTAGTCAGTGCAACATTGCTATACAAGTGTGTTGGATCTGTGCTGATGATTCAGTTGGCACATCCATGACCAGGCTGATGTGATGGGAGCCCTCATTTGGTGCTAATTGTTGATTGTGTGACCAAGTGCTCAGCTGACATGATGGGGCCCTACTGAGGCAACATATGGCACAGCTTTCCTCACACAGGAGTGGAGTCCCCTCATGGCAGTGTGTACACGTGTGACATTGCCTGCGCCCAAGGTGTGTGTTGTATGTGCATGTCTGTGTGTTCACTTTCATTCATCTGCGCATGCTGTGATCCCTAGTGTTGTACCTGTTTGTGATGCTTGCTGACTTGAGCTATGTTCCCCCAAAGTCTTCTCCCTGTGTTCTCTGTGATGTGGGTGCATGGCACATTACTGGTCATCAGGGTGTCACCCATAGGTGTGTTTGCTGTCAGGGCTGAGTTTGTGTGCAGACGCAGATGGGTCACAGTCAGGTTTCCCCTTGGCACTTGTTGTTTGCCCCTGTCATGTGATTTCCAGTTTGTGTTATCTTTCAGTGATTGTGACACGTTGTGTGTGTGACTGATGGCACTCCTCAGGGTCCGGGCTGCAATGTTGGTTGTTGTCTATGTGTGTTCTTTGTGGGTGACCTTGGCTTCTTCATTGGTGTGTGACTGTGGCTGGGATCCCATTGGTCGGTGTGGTATTGCCGTCATGTCCATGTACAGCGTAGTGTGCAGTGTGTCAGACATTCAGGAGTCTTGTTGAGTGTCCATGTGTGATGTGTTTCTACACCTTGGTTCCCACCCACCACCCTGGAATAGTCATGGGTGCATGTGCAATGTCACCAGTGCATGTGTACTTCACTGCTGCACATTGTTGGAGGTCGAGGGGTGTGGTGTTGAGTGTGTGCAGATGAGAGTTGTTGCCCGGCTAGGCCCCTGCCTCCATGTTGGCCTTGGCTTACTGGCCATGCTGATTGATTTGTGCTTGTGTAGGTGTGATGGTAGTTTGTTGCTCAGGACACCTGACTGTGGTTCACAGTGTGAACGACATTTAGCTTTGTCATCACAGTGGTATTTTTATTCAGCCCAGGGTCACCACATTGTGGGGGCCCTGGGGGTGGTGCTGTGGTGTGTCTGTGACTTGCTGTGTTAGTTGTTGTTCCTACGTGCCTGTGTGACATGTGTGTTTTGTGCTCCCTCTCACCTGACAATGCCTGCTTGCCCACATAGGGGATTTGGATCCATGAGTTACCTTAGTGTGGCAGTGTATGCACATCTGTATGATTGGTATTCAGCTCTCCTCATGTGTTGTGTGGTTGCCTGGGGACACTGGCACCCCCACCCCTCACCTGCTGTGTATGATGACAGTGTTGGTCTGCCTGTTTGTGTTTGTGCATCTGCACCACTGCATTGGCATATCTTGGGTGTGCCATTGGCTGTATGTTGTTTGGTGTGTTTCCCCTGCTGTCCCTGGGACTCCTAGGTCATCGGTCAGCACAGTGATCATGGTTTGTGTGTCCCATTGCTGCCATGGTATGGTATCTGTTCACCTCACATCTGCTGTCTCCACAGGGTATCTGCATTTGTGTGCCCATTGGTGCAAATATGTGGTTCTGCATTCTGATGGTCACTTCTGTCATTGTGTCATTGATGACTGTTGACGGTCTCAGCCCCCATGGGTGTTGTTTGTCTGCACATGGCCAAAGGAATGTTTCATTTGCACTGCAGTATTTGGCTCCCCCAATTTATGTTGCAATGGGACACATACACTACTTTGCCACAGATGAGTTTTTGGTTCTGTGACCAGGAATGATCCATGCAGTTTGGCAGTTGCAGCTCTTTCTTTGTCAACAATTACCTTTTGGTCACTGTGATGATGAGGGTGTAGACCCCATTGCCACAATGGTCAAAATGTGCTTCAGCTATGGACCCCACACTTGCCTTTTGGTCACTGTGATGATGGGGGTTTAGACCCCATTGCCACAATGGTCAAAATGTGCTTCAGCTATGGACCCCACACTTGCCTTTTGGTCACTGTGATGATGGGGGTTTAGACCCCATTGCCACAATGGTCAAAATGTGCTTCAGCTATGGACCCCACACTTACCTTTTGGTCACTGTGATGATGGGGGTTTAGGCCCCATTGCCACAATGGTCATGGGCTGCTTGCATTGTGGGTGCCACACACATATATGTGTGGCACATGTGCTAGGGGGTCACATTGTATGTTGAAAGTCATGTTCGGTGTTGTAGGCATTTGACACAGCCTACACACGCTTGTCATGGTGGTGGGGGGATGTCTTAATCTTGCATTCCCTAGGTTGTGGTGTGCTTGTTGTGTCATGCATTGTCCATCCTATGAGTGGGGGTGGTAGTAGTGGTAGGCATCCAGCCCCCTGGCTAAGGGTGGTAGTAGTGGTAGGCATCCTGCCCCCCTGGGTGAGGGTGGTAGTAGTGGTAGGCATCCTGCCCCCCGTGGGTGAGGGTGGTAGTAGTGGTGGGCATCCTGCCCCCCTGGCTAAGGGTGGTAGTAGTGGTGGGCATCCAGCCCCCTGGCTAAGGGTGGTAGTAGTGGTAGGCATCCTGCCCCCTGGGTGAGGGTGGTAGTAGTGGTAGGCATCCTGCCCCCCGTGGGTGAGGGTGGTAGTAGTGGTGGGCATCCTGCCCCCTGGCTAAGGGTGGTAGTAGTGGTAGGCATCCTGCCCCCTGGGTGAGGGTGGTAGTAGTGGTAGGCATCCTGCCCCCCGTGGGTGAGGGTGGTAGTAGTGGTGGGCATCCTGCCCCCCTGGCTAAGGGTGGTAGTAGTGGTGGGCATCCTGCCCCCTGGCTAAGGGTGGTAGTAGTGGTAGGCATCCTGCCCCCGTGGGTGAGGGTGGTAGTAGTGGTGGGCATCCTGCCCCCTGGCTAAGGGTGGTAGTAGTGGTGGGCATCCTGCCCCCTGGCTAAGGGTGGTAGTAGTGGTAGGCATCCTGCCCCCTGGCTAAGGGTGGTAGTAGTGGTAGGCATCCTGCCCCCCGTGGGTGAGGGTGGTAGTAGTGGTGGGCATCCAGCCCCCCTGGCTAAGGGTGGTAGTAGTGGTAGGCATCCTGCCCCCCTGGGTGAGGGTGGTAGTAGTGGTAGGCATCCTGCCCCCCGTGGGTGAGGGTGGTAGTAGTGGTGGGCATCCTGCCCCCTGGCTAAGGGTGGTAGTAGTGGTAGGCATCCTGCCCCCCTGGGTGAGGGTGGTAGTAGTGGTAGGCATCCTGCCCCCGTGGGTGAGGGTGGTAGTAGTGGTGGGCATCCTGCCCCCTGGCTAAGGGTGGTAGTAGTGGTGGGCATCCTGCCCCCTGGCTAAGGGTGGTAGTAGTGGTAGGCATCCTGCCCCCGTGGGGGAGGGTGGTAGTAGTGGTGGGCATCTTGCCCCCCGTGGGTGAGGGTGGTAGTAGTGGTGGGCATCCAGCCCCCCCTGGCTAAGGGTGGTAGTAGTGGTAGGCATCCTGCCCCCCTGGGTGAGGGTGGTAGTAGTGGTAGGCATCCTGCCCCCGTGGGTGAGGGTGGTAGTAGTGGTGGGCATCCTGCCCCCCTGGCTAAGGGTGGTAGTAGTGGTAGGCATCCTGCCCCCCTGGGTGAGGGTGGTAGTAGTGGTAGGCATCCTGCCCCCCGTGGGTGAGGGTGGTAGTAGTGGTGGGCATCCTGCCCCCTGGCTAAGGGTGGTAGTAGTGGTGGGCATCCTGCCCCCTGGCTAAGGGTGGTAGTAGTGGTGGGCATCCTGCCCCCTGGCTAAGGGTGGTAGTAGTGGTAGGCATCCTGCCCCCGTGGGTGAGGGTGGTAGTAGTGGTGGGCATCCTGCCCCCTGGCTAAGGGTGGTAGTAGTGGTAGGCATCCTGCCCCCCTGGCTAAGGGTGGTAGTAGTGGTAGGCATCCAGCCCCCCTGGGTTGGGGTGGTGGCGCGCATTCAGGCCCCTGTGTGCATATGTGGCATTGGTGATGGGCATCCCGCCCCTATGGTGCTGCTGTTGCTGGTGTAAGTATATTCAGATTCCCCGTGTATGTGTGTGATGTGTCGTGTACGTGTTGTATGTGTTTTGTGGTTGGTGTCTGACTTACCTTCTGCGCCGTACGCGTCCGTGCCTGTTCCGGTAGTAGATGTAGAATATTGGTATGATCGGGACGAAGGGATTCATGGTTGGTTCGTGTCGTTCGTCCTTCTCGTTGCTTCGCGTCGTCCTCGTCGCTTCGCTTCGTCCTCGTCGCTTCGCGTCGTCCTCGTCGGTGCCGTGTTCGTCTCGTAGCCGTGGATCGTGTTGTGGCGCGATTCGGAGCTTATGTGCGCCTCTCCCGGATGCTTTGACGTGCCGTGCGTAGCGACGGGTTCGGCGCGTACGGGAAGCGCATCGTACTTGTCCGGCCGGACGGGGCTGCATTTTCCCTTCCGTGCGACTCGATTCGGCGTTTCCGGATTCGCCTCGGTCGGAGAACAGGACCTGGTTTGGGTGAGTACGGCTCGGCCGGAATTTTTGCTGTTGTGCGCATCGTACTTGCTCGTTCGGTGTGCTGTACGGATCGGTCGGGAAACTGGCTTTCGCATGGCTTTTTTCCCGACCGAATGGTATTGGGTGCGCCTCCGACCGAGATCGGAATCGGCCCCTGAGTCTCTTGTCTCCACATTTATTGCGCAAATAATGTTTTACCCTTTTCATAGAGGAGATGAATCTCTCATTTGTAGCAGTAGTAATAGGTAATGTAAGAACTAAGGGGCAGATTTACAATTAACTAACGCAGCACGGCGCAGCAAGTCATTTTGCTGCGCCATGCTGCGTTAGTTTGGAAAGCACAGGGATGCGACATATTTACAAGAATATGTCGCATCCTTGTGCTTCCCCCTGCGCGGGCGCACAAACTGCAGCCATGCGCCGGCGCAGGCACCCTTGCACCATGGTGCAAGGATGCCTGCGTCGTGGGGAGATTGTTTTTGTGCAGGAAGGGGAACCTTCCTGCACAAAAACAATCACTACAGGCATTTTCCTCTTCCAATGCGTGCTGTAGAATGCAGCACGCATTGAAAGAGGAAAAAACGAGGAGAAATGAAAACATTTCTCCTCGGTGCGCCTCGCTACGCCACCTCTAGGGTGGCGTAGCTTTCAGACGCATCTCCAGAGTTACGATTTCTCGTAATTCTGGAGATGTGTCTTGTTCCATGAGTGTTGCGTGGGAACACCCACAGCAACACCCATGGAACGCCCCTTCACCGCAAAGTGCTGCGTGTGAATGGGCCGTATTTACAAGGAGAGGAAAGGTCACGCAGGGTGGCTTTTCCTCTCCTTGTAAATATGGAGCAGCCCCCTGCGCCACCAGTACGTCACAAAAAGTGACGTACTGGTGGCGCAGGGGGCTTGTAAATCTGCCCCTGAATGTAAAAGATCTAAAATCTGAGAAAACACTCCTGGTAAATACATGAGATACTGCCTGATAAAGTGAATACCTTGTAATGTAAAGAGAAGGGACACCTAGAACTGGGTGGGGGTTTATAGCTTTCTATTGATATTTGAATAAATAACATTGTTCTGTTCCTACTCCCAGTGTTGCCCCTCTTTGTTTGTCATATCTGTATTCCTAAATCAAGTTAAATTCTAAGTTATGAGAGTTGCCCTGGGTCATTGTTTGCTTAGAGGGAATACCTGGTATATTCTTGTCTGAAAGATACGATTTTGTATTTTCCAGTTTGGATTGTAGAAGATTTCGGTCTACTACAGCCTCTAGATATTTGTCAACAATAACTAGTGCAAAGGAGAAGTCCAAAAAATCTGCAGCTTTTGGATTGAACATTACGACAGCAGACATGAGGCCCATGTTGTCTGTAAATCAAGCATCAAACTCTTTTAAAATCTATCCAAAGTAGAGAAATAAATGTCCTGCTTTTAGCACTCAGATAACGGAGTTTGACTTTCTGAGACATCAAAATGGCTGGATCTTTCCCCTACAGAGGTACTGAGAAAATAATCGGTCAGTTTGTTACTCAATTTATGGTGTCTCAAAGGTGGAGCCCTTGGATTGGATTTTTCTTGAATCTCAGTTCCACACTGCTCTGCTACGTCCTTAGCCTGACTTAGCAATTCTCATGTTCTCGACAAGTCAAGGTCTTTGCTCTGTAGTACTTCGGATAGACTGTGAATCTTTCGGAGAATGAGTTCCATACACTGCAATGTAAGAAAGAAACCAAAGTTTTCAAGTTCTTGAGAAGTCCTTTGGCTTCTGAACTAACTTCCTTGTCATGTTGTGATTCTATTACACGGTGATCAACGATAATAGACTCAAATTGCACCTGTACATTTCTAACAGAGGAGTGTCTGTAAAACCACCTCGTACCTGAGAGTCTTTCTAGCTCCATTACATACAGATTGCTCTCTTTCTTACCTTTAATAAAGAGCTCATGCCTTGGTGAAATTTGTGAAAGAAAAACAAACTGCGTGCAATGTTGAAAAGAAATGTTTTCTTGGTTGTATGTTAGTTACTATTTGCATTATTGCAAGGTTGAGGCGATGGGCATGGCAGTGTGTATAATTTGTTTGTGATGAGACCACTTTCATTTTTGCTAGACACCATTAAAACAGCCGCTCATAACAGATGCTCCATCATAGCACTGTGCAACACATTTCTTCCAGTCAAGTACAGCTTTCTGTACTGCTTCAACAATGGCTTCAGTAAGGCTGGAGGCATCTAACTTCTCCATATGGTAACACCCTAGTTAGCGCATTCTCCTGAACATATCCATCACCATCAACAAAGCGGATAATAAAAGTCAGCTGCTCTTTAGGTGAGACATCTTTGGTTTCATCAACTAGCACTGCAAATTATTTTGTCACTTTTTTGACAATTTGCTCATGGACAAGCGTTATCATCATAGATATCATGGGATTTTGGTAATCAAGAGAGGCATAGTGCCCATACCTCCTGCACATTTTTTCTTTTAACCTCTCATCTTTATCAGAAATTACCTCTAACAATTCAATTAAATGTCCCTATTGTGAGAATGCTCAGTTTCACCTGCGGCATGGAATGGAATGCAAGTCCTTGATGACCCAAGAAACATACTATCTTAAGCAGCTGCTCACCATGTTGCCTATTCTCCTCAATTTCCTGCTCTGCACCTCTTACTATCATGGAAGAAACTGACTGCAGATGGTATTTAGGCTCCTGTAATCTTTTGAAGGGTGCACAGACAGAATATCGATGTTGGAATATCGATGTGCCAGAATATTGAGTTTTTAATATCGAGGTGGCACAAGATCGACATGCAAGAATATCGTTGACCAGAATATGGACATGAAGGTAAGAAATATCGTTTTTTTTAATATCGAAGTTAGTAATATCGTTAGTAAAAATATCGTTGTTAATAATATCAACATTTATTTTAGTGTTTTGTATTTTACTATATGTGTTTAAAGTATGTGATCTAATTATTTTGTATAAGTATAGTTTATTGTTTTTAATGCATGTGTGAAATTTTTAGAAGTAATTCATTTTATATTAATTAATTTTTGTGTATTTTAGTTCCATAGCGCATTGTGGATTCATAGGGGAATAGGGTCGGAAGTAATTTAATTAAAATACATTTATTAATAATTTTTAGAAGTTATTCATTTTAAAAAAATTACATTTTGCGTTTTAGGGCTGTAGCGGGTTGTGGGTTTATAGGGGAATAGGGTGGGAAGTAATTTAATTATAATTAATTAATTAATATATTTTATTAATTAATAACTATGTATTTAATATTTTATATTGTTAATTGTGATAATTAAATTGTTATTAATTAGTTTTTAATTGGTTATTAATAATTAATAATGAATTGGTTAATATGTTAATTGTGTCATTTTTTTAGGAGCGGGTTGTGGGTTTATAGGGGAATAGGGTGGGAAGTAAATTAATTATAATTAATTAATTAATATTTTCAATTAATTAATATTTATGTATTTA
Source organism: Calotriton arnoldi (assembly GCA_963921515.1). NCBI lineage: Eukaryota > Metazoa > Chordata > Amphibia > Caudata > Salamandridae > Calotriton > Calotriton arnoldi. The sequence goes on along the minus strand of CAWUFW010002155.1, from coordinate 99,385 downwards.
ATATTTTATATTGTTAATTGTGATAATTAATTAGTTATTAATTAGTTATTAATTGGTTATTAATTATTAATAATTAATTGGTAAATATGTTAATTGTGTTAATTTTTTTAGGAGCGGGTTGTGGGTTTATAGGGGAGTAGGGTGGGAAGTAATTCAATTATAATTAATTAATTAATCATTTTTATTAATTCATATTTATGTATTTAATATTTTATATTGTTACATGTGGTTATTAATTTATTATTAACTAGTTATAAATTGGTCATTAATAATTAATTAATTATTAATTATGTTAATTGTGTCTTTTTTTTAAGAGCATGTTGTGGGATGATAGGGGAGTAGGGTGGGAAGTAATTACATTTTAATATTTTTTAAAATATTTTTTATATATTATTTTTTAAATTGTATTTAATAGTGTTAATTCTTTGAATAAATTTATTACTGATTGTTTTTAGTTTGTTAATTAATGTTCGTTATTTTGCTGGAGGGGGAATAGTAAATTATTCCCCTCCGCTATCCAACACTTTCCCTACTGTTGCACTCGCTGGAGTGGGAATGGTAATTTTATCCCCTCCGTTATCCAACACTTTCCCTACTGTTGCACTCGCAGGAGTGGGAATAGTAATTTTATCCCCTCCGCTATCAAACACTTTCCCTACTGTTGCACTCCCTGGAGTGGGAATAGTAAATTATTCCCCTCCGCTATCCAACACTTTCCCTACTGTTGCACTTGCTGGAGTGGGAATAGTAAATTATTCCCCTCAGCTATCCAACACTTTCCTACTGTTGCACTTGCTGGAGAGGGAATAGTAATTTTAACCCCTCCGCTATCCAACACTTTCCCTACTGTTGCACTTGCTAGAGTGGGAATAGTAATTTTATCCCCTCCGCTATCCAACACTTTCCCTACTGTTGCACTGTCTGGAGTGGGAATAGTAATTTTTACCCCTCCGCTATCCACCACTTTCCCTACTGTTGCACTGTCTGGAGTGGGAATAGTAATTTTATCCCCTCCGCTATCCAACACTTTCCCTACTGTTGCATTTGGTGGAGTGGGAATAGTAAATTATTCCCCTCCACTATCCAACACTTTCATACTGTTGCACTTGCTGGAGTGGGAATAGTAATTTTTACCCCTCCGCTATCCAACATTTTTCCTACTGTTGCACTCGCTGGAGTGGGAATAGTAATTTTATCTCCTCCGCTATCCAACAATTTCCCTACTGTTGCACTATCAGGAGTGGGAATACTAATTTTATCCACTCCGCTATCCAACACTATCCCTACTGTTGCACTCTCTGGAGTGGGAATAGAAAATTGTAACCCCTCCGCTATCCAACACTTTCTCTATTGTTGCACTCGCTGGAGTCAGAATAGTAATTTTATTCCCTCCCCTATCCAATAGTTTCCCAACTAGTGCACTATCTGGAGTGGGAATAGTAATTTTATCACCTCCGCTATCCAACACTTTCCCTACTGTTGCACTCGTTGGAGTGGGAATAGTAATTTTATCCCCTACGCTATCCAACACTTTCCCTATTGTTGCACTCTGTGGAGTGGGAATAGTAAATTATTCCCCTACGCTATCCAACACTTTCCCTACTGTTGCACTTGCTGGAGTGGGAATAGTAATTTTTACCCCTCCGCTATCCAACACTTTCCCTACTGTTGCACTTGCTGGAGTGGGAATAGTAATTTTATCCCCTCCGCTATCCAACACTTTCCCTACTGTTGCACTCGCTGGAGTGGGAATAGTAATTTTATTCCCTCCGCTATCCAACACTTTCCCTACTCTTGCACTTCCTGGAGTGGGAATAGTGATTTTATCCCCTACGCTATCCAACATTTCCCCTACTATTTCAGTTAATGCAGTGTAAAATGTTGTTTTAAAATTAAAGAATTATTTTAATATTTTAATTTATAATATATATATTTTATTTTTATGTTTATGTTACAGGTGTATGTGTATATATATATATATGCATTTATAATTTGTATTATGTTTCTAACATTTTATAATTTATTATAATAATTATTTATTAATATTATTAAGTAACTATATATATAATAATTTTCATATATGTATGTTTAATTTATTTTTACATTACATTTATTATTTATAATTTTTAACATTTTTAAATAATTCTAACTGTTTTTATTAATTATATGTATTATTTAATTTATTTAAAATTATTTATTAGAGATTTTTTTAAAAACGATATTTTGAACGATATTTTTAAGAACGATATTTTTGTTTCGATATTTTTGTACTTACCATTGTAAAGATAGGATGTCAATATTCTTGACATCGATATTTTGAACACGATATTTGTGTAGATCGATATTCCTGTCGTCGATATTCTGTCAGTGATCCCTTTTGAAGTTGGTCCAAGCATTAACTGATGATTTATGCTTCTCTGACTGAATATTTGGACAAAGAATGAGTAATCGTTTCCCACTTACTGAAGCCAATATCAACGAATGCAACACATCGTCCAACTCCCACAGAACCAACACTAAAACACCTGCATGCAAAACAATAAACAGCATCTTTAAGGACTGAATACTCTATCCATGGATGGGTTTTGTAGTCTCCATTAAACCTATGACATGCAGTTAAGGAGAATGTTTGAAGTTTTGGTTGCACTGGGTCGGTATAATGATTCAGTGACAAGTCGTGTGCCAAGAATTCACTTACCGGGTGAGATTTTGATGTTGGTGTCTGACTAGTTTCTTTGATTTGAGGTGCCTCTATTATGCCACTCCTCAAAAAAGAGCTGGCTGTATTGTCATCACAGTCAGCAAGGCCAGATAGGGAAGTATTGTTGTCTAAGCTGCCAACATAAGAAGATGAATTCAACCTCAGTGTGAAATGAACACTCCACTCTGTCAGCATGTAAAGAAATAGTAATGTCAACAATGACAGAACTATCACCAGCACAGGGAGAAGCAGCTGCAATGGTAGCAGATGATGATTCAGGGATGTCATAAGAATATGAGCATATACCTTCACTGCTAGACAGAGCAGCATCAGACAACTCTTTTGTTCTCTTGCCTTCATTAGAAACTGTAGGAGGGTCTTTGGTACTCCTTTTTCAGTGAACACATTCAATTGGATCTTTGGGTTTTGTAGTAGGGAAAGACATCTTTCTGTGCTCCTTTTTTGCAGCTGAACTCAGCAATTGCACTGCTAAATTATCAAACATACAGAAAAAAGGGTTAGGGAATGTTATGGTTCACTGCACATAACTGTGAGGAAACACCGGACAGTGAGGAAACATTGGACCATGCAGGGCAGGAGGGAGGGGGCAGGTGCATGGACTCAGACAACAGAAGGCAGGTAGGCAGTGGCTGGGGCAACAAGCTAACTTTGAAGGGTAGGCGGGAAGAGCAGTGACAGAACAGCGGCCACACAGGGCTGCACGTGGTGGAAGAGGTATGGACTTGGACAATGGAGGGCAAGAAGGAGAGGGGTCTAGAGCAGCAAGTTTGGATGGGGGCAGCACAATGGACAATGCCAGGCCAGACCCTTCGTCCAGCCCCCCTGCCGTGCATTACGATGGACATCTTACTTTACATTACAAAAACCCTAGAAATTCACTGAAAAAAAGAAAGGTTAAAGTGATATTATAGTTAGGAATTGTAAGAGTATCTAACTTTACATTATCAAGACCTTAGAAATTCACTGGAAAAAACAAAGGTTAGAGGGATGTTATAGTTAGTCAAAAATGTCACGTAAAACATACCGTTTGAAACTAACAAATCAACTGAAATTCACCCTAAAGTAACTATTACTTGCGCCCTCACCATGCACTGCTTTTTCCCTTAAGGAAGAAAGCGAGACACAGTCAGAGATAGCCAGAGAGAAGGAGAAAGATATTTTTCAAAGAGTCAGAGGTGAAAAAAAAAGAGAGTGAGAGATAATTTTATCAGAAGGAATCTTGGAAGGTAAGGGCCTTTTCAATTGTCCACATAGCTCATTCTTCAAAATGTCTCTGGCTGTTTTCTTGCTCTGGCAGGCTGGAGAGTGAGGAAGGTGGCCCAGCAATAGTGAGGTGAGGCGGGAAGCTTGAATGTCCCTTACTGCTGGGGATGGGATGAGAACCACGAGCATCCCCCAACATTTTTAAGAGCCTTATTAGAAATTCAGGTATTTACCCATTAAAGTATTATCAAGGTGTTTAGAAGTGCCCTTGCAGTCATAGGACATAAGCAGCAGTGACTGTAGAGGCTATGCCAGAAGCCCCACGAAGGCTCCAAGGATACGTTGGCTCTCTTACTAGTGATGTGCTCATGCAAGAGTGCTCAATGAGTTGTGACTTCTGATAACATCTGCTGTGACTTGCAGGTGAGTGGTTTTAATAAAAGGTAAAACTAAAGCATCCTTCTGAGGTTGGTATATTGAGTACTTTTCAATTGGGTGAAAGTGACACTTCTACAGACAGTGCTTACAAAAATGCAAAGTGTAGTGCTATATGAAAGCACTTGACTGTCTTCTACAAATACACACTACAGATAAACAGGTAAGAGTATCAAGTCTAGTCCCAGCAGCAGAGCTTGCATCACCAACAATTGAAGCAGAGCACTAGCACATCCGCAGGAAGCACAGCTAGTTGGGCACATAGCCTCGATCCTCTTTCTCTTATTTCTCATTCTCCCTCTTTTATGCACATGCACACACAAAATTCTCTACTTCTCACCTTTTCACTACCCTTGATCTCACTGGTTCTCATTCTTTTTGTTCACTTTTTATCGGTCTCTGTTTTCTTGATCTCTCTTCCATTCACTTATGGTACTCCTTTCTCTTGCCTGCTCCTTTGTCACATTTTTACTCTTTCCATCCATCTTTTTCTTTCTAATCTTCGCATCTTTCTGTGCTTCTTACTTTTTTCATAGCCCTAGCTCTGTCTTTTCCTCACTCCTATCCCACACCTTACACACACCTCACAGCTGGGCTTCACTGATGCTGGTTCTACTCATTCCCCTCCCTTCACCGGCCTCAATCTGCACACATTGTGTCCATTGGTGGCCCAAGCAAGCCCCATACGCGAATGGGCCAGCCCAGCAGGGGACATGTAAGGACGCTGCCATCCCCACTTAACAGGTGGTGAGATTACAAGATTTTGTCTGTTCCCACTGCAAGCTTTGAGTGAGTGTGCTTATGCCCCACATAGCCACTGGCGACACCAGACAATACAGGTCAGCTCACCATAAAAACCTTTTAAAATGGGCATACCACTGCATTAAAAACAAACAGCTGACAACTAGGCCTCAGGCACTGGCCCTTCACCCATTGCCCGAATGCCCAGTTACCAATCCGACCCTGGGTGTCAGGGACAACTGTTAATGGGGTACTGTTTCTTACCTTCACTCAACACTGTTCTGACGTGATGTTGGCCAAAGTGAGGGAAACTACCGCAGGAGGAGAGGGACACAAGCGAGGGGCTGAGTGGGGCAGAACAAATAATTTTGCCAGGTAGCCAGGGCCATCATTTACTATCACTAGCTGTTGGTTGCTTTCGGATTCTACCTGGGCCCAGGCTTGGCTTGGCAGCTGGCCTGGGCAGGAGCCATCTGCACAGTGCACATGCATTACACACCCTCCGAGAGAGAGAGCATCACCACAAGGTCTTCTGACTACTCAGAAGGAGGAGAGGTTGTGGTGTGTGACAAGGTGAGGGAGGGTGGGTGGAAAGCGCAGGGGCAGGACAAAGTGATATGACTGGTATGATATTATGCAAGGTCCACAATTGGTAGTGCTTTCACGCTCTCCTACAGAATGATGGCCTTGTGAGCAAACACACCACTGGGGTGGTCACGTGTTGCGCAAACACACCAGTAGGGGTTGCTCATGTGGTGTTCATTTTTTTTTTAAATAACCCTTGAGTCTACGTGAGCACTGGCTGGGAGGCTGGAAACAAGAGTGAGAAGTGAGTGATGATTATGCTGTACCAAAGGGGATGATGGACGGAGCGCTTGAGCTAATCAAACACTCACCCCCAGTCAACTGATCTGGGTTTAATCCATCATCATTCTTTAGCTCACTCCACCACCCCAGTTCAGACATGGCCTTATGCAAATCAGTCTGACCCTGTGCCTCATGGGAACAGTCCAGCCCGAACTGCCAAGCCATGTCTTCCCTGGACCGGAAACAAGCATCCTGGAACCGGTTTCTGGCTATTCAGCCGTCATCAGCCAGGCTAGCTTGAATCCAGTGGCAAAGTGAGCAAGGGACCCATGTCTGGGCATACCCTGCCAACTTAGGGCGAACAAAGCGATACCAAAGGGGATGATGGACGGAGCGCTTGAGCTAATCAAACACTCACCCCCAGTCAACTGATCTGGGTTTAATCCATCATCATTCTTTAGCTCACTCCACCACCCCAGTTCAGACATGGCCATATGCAAATAAGTCTGACCCTGTGCCTCATGGGAACAGTCCAGCCGAACTGCCAAGCCATGTCTTCCCTGGACCGGAAACAAGCATCCTGGAACAGGTTTCTGGCTATTCAGCCGTCATCAGCCAGGCTAGCTTGAATCCAGTGGCAAAGTGAGCAAGGGACCCACGTCTGGGCATACCCTGCCAACTTAGGGCGAACAAAGCGATACCAAAGGGGATGATGGATGGAGCGCTTGAGCCAATCAAACACTCACCCCCAGTCAACTGATCTGGGTTTAATCCATCATCATTCTTTAGCTCACTCCACCACCCCAGTTCAGACATGGCCATATGCAAATCAGTCTGACCCTGTGCCTCATGGGAACAGTCCAGCCCGAACTGCCAAGCCATGTCTTCCCTGGACCGGAAACAAGCATCCTGGAACCGGTTTCTGGCTATTCAGCCGTCATCAGCCAGGCTAGCTTGAATCCAGTGGCAAAGTGAGCAAGGGACCCACGTCTGGGCATACCCTGCCAACTTAGGGTGAACAAAGCGATACCAAAGGGGATGATGGACGGAGCGCTTGAGCTAATCAAACACTCACCCCCAGTCAACTGATCTGGGTTTAATCCATCATCATTCTTTAGCTCACTCCACCACCCCAGTTCAGACATGGCCATATGCAAATGAGTCTGACCCTGTGCCTCATGGGAACAGTCCAGCCCGAACTGCCAAGCCATGTCTTCCCTGGACCGGAAACAAGCATCCTGGAACCGGTTTCTGGCTATTCAGCCGTCATCAGCCAGGCTAGCTTGAATCCAGTGGCAAAGTGAGCAAGGGACCCACGTCTGGGCATACCCTGCCAACTTAGAGCGAACAAAGCGATACCAAAGGGGATGATGGACGGAGCGCGTGAGCTAATCAAACACTCACCCCCAGTCAACTGATCTGGGTTTAATCCATCATCATTCTTTAGCTCACTCCACCACCCCAGTTCAGACATGGCCATATGCAAATGAGTCTGACCCTGTGCCTCATGGGAACAGTCCAGCCCGAACTGCCAAGCCATGTCTTCCCTGGACCGGAAACAAGCATCCTGGAACCGGTTTCTGGCTATTCAGCCGTCATCAGCCAGGCTAGCTTGAATCCAGTGGCAAAGTGAGCAAGGGACCCACGTCTGGGCATACCCTGCCAACTTAGAGCGAACAAGCGATACCAAAGGGGATGATGGACGGAGCGCGTGAGCTAATCAAACACTCACCCCCAGTCAACTGATCTGGGTTTAATCCATCATCATTCTTTAGCTCACTCCACCACCCCAGTTCAGACATGGCCATATGCAAATCAGTCTGACCCTGTGCCTCATGGGAACAGTCCAGCCCGAACTGCCAAGCCATGTCTTCCCTGGACCGGAAACAAGCATCCTGGAACCGGTTTCTGGCTATTGAGCCGTAATCAGCCAGGCTAGCTTGTATCCAGTGGCAAAGTGAGCAAGGGATCCACGTCTGGGCATACCCTGCCAACTTAGGGCGAACAAAGCGATACCAAAGGGGATAATGGACGGAGCGCTTGAGCTAATCAAACACTCACCCCCAGTCAACTGATCTGGGTTTAATCCATCATCATTCTTTAGCTCACTCCACCACCCCAGTTCAGACATGGCCATATGCAAATGAGTCTGACCCTGTGCCACATGGGAGAAGTTCAGCCCGAACTGCCAAGCCATGTCTTCCCTGGACCGGAAACAAGCATCCTGGAACCGGTTTCTGGCTATTCAGCCGTCATCAGCCAGGCTAGCTTGAATCCAGTGGCAAAGTGAGAAAGGGACCCATGTCTGGGCATACGCTGCCAACTTAGGGCGAACAAAGCGATACCAAGGGGATGATGGACGGAGCGCTTGAGCTAATCGGGCTGGACTGTTCCCAAGAGGCACAGGGTCAGACTGATTTGCATTTGGCCATGTCTGAACTGGGGTGGCGGAGTGAGCTAAAGAATAATGATGGATTAAACCCAGATCAGTTGACTGGGGGTGAGTGCTTGCAATGTTCAACACTCCATCCATCATCCCCTTTGGTTTTGCTATGTTCGCCCTAAGTTGGCAGCGTATGCCCAGACATGGGTCCCTTTCTCACTTTGCCACTGGATTCAAGATAGCCTGGCTGATGACGGCTGTAAGCCAGAAACCGGTCCCAGGATGCTTGTTTCCGGTCCAGGGAAGACATGGTTTGGCAGTTCGGTCTGGACTGTTCCCAAGAGGCACAGGGTCAGACTGATTTGCATTTGGCCATGTCTGAACTGGGGTGGCGGAGTGAGCTAAAGAATGATGATGAATTAAACCCAAATCAGTTGACTGGGGGTGAGTGCTTGCAATGTTCAACACTCTGTCCATCATCCCCTTTGGTTTTTCTATGTTCGCCCTAAGTTGGCAGGGAATGCCCAGATGTGGGTCCCTTGCTCACTTTGCCACTGGATTCAAGATAGCCTGGCTGATGATGGCTGTAAGCCAGAAACCGGTCCCAGGATGCTTGTTTCCGGTCCAGGAAAGACATGGTTTGGCAGTTCGGGCTGGACTGTTCCCAAGAGGCACAGGGTCAGACTGATTTGCATTTGGCCATGTCTGAACTGGGGTGGCGGAGTGAGCTAAAGAATGATGATGGATTAAACCCAGATCAGTTGACTGGGGGTGAGTGCTTGCAATGTTCAACACTCCGTCCATCATCCCCTTTGGTTTTGTTATGTTCGCCCTAAGTTGGCAGGGTTTGCCCAGACGTGGGTCCCTTGCTCACTTTGCCACTGGATTCAAGATAGCCTGGCTGATGTCAGCTGTAAGCCAGAAACCGGTCCCAGGATGCTTGTTTCCGGTCCAGGGAAGACATGGTTTGGCAGTTCGGGCTGGACTGTTCCCAAGAGGCACAGGGTCAGACTGATTTGCATTTGGCCATGTCTGAACTGGGGTGGCGGAGTGAGCTAAAGAATGATGATGGATTAAACCCAGATCAGTTGACTGGGGGTGAGTGCTTGCAATGGTTAACACTCCGTCCATCATCCCCTTTGGTTTTGCTATGATGATTATGCTGGCCAAGGGGTCGCAAGCAAGGTGGCAGGGGTCGCAGCGGGTGGCCTAGGAGTCGCAGTTGAGACCCCTGGCAACCTCTAATTGATGTCCATGTCTATATTCAGTCATCAAAGCCAAATTCCATAATTTAAAAATCAGTTAACAGTTTTCAGATGATACTTTCTAGAAAATATTATATTTTATGCTACAGAGAGAAGTTTCATAAAAGTGAGTAACCATGTCTTATGCGCCAAAAGCAAATATATTTTGGGTGGCTCTCTATTATTGCTAGTTTAGCTTTAAAAATGTGAAAGTGCTTCAGCAACAACCAATACCCAGACATTTACAGAATATTCCTAACAAACACCTGGTTCCATAATACTATTAGCTGCGTTTTTTTTAATAGAAACCATGTTAGGCTACACCATGTTTGCAGGTCCATTAACACCCAAAACAAGGTGCAATGATTTAAAAATGTTATATCTTTCTTTGGTGGGGAAATTACCTGCAAGAGGTGTGAATTCCCACATATAGCTGAATTCATAGGCATTTACTTATGTAACAAATAGACTCACTTGCAATTGCTCAAATTCCCTCAACTGACCCTGAAATGTGAATTGCAGAAATACTGCCAGAATTTCCTCATTACACATTCGTAAATTATGTGAATCAGGGTTGTACATTTATGTCCACAAATGGCTTTTTTGATCACTAAAGTTGAACTTGGATGTGCTAAATAGTTAGTGAATGTCGCCTGATAAGAGGAGGCCTTAATCTTATCCTCATAGTTTGAAGTAAGAGCTCAAACATGTTCCAATAATCTTAATACCAATTGGTGTATGTAAGAGACAGCAAATTAGATGTCATGGAAACCTCAATTGCATGTACCAAGACCATTTTAGATGTAAAAAAACACACAAAATGACAGCGAAACAATATACTAAATGCAATATAGCCAGTCCTGCACCAACACTTGCAAGCCTCTATCATATGTATCGAAGATGGTCACTTGGCAAACATAACCGGGAAAGCTATAAAGCTTCTAACAATTTGCAACATTTCGGAGCACAGAAGTTAAACACAGGAAGGTGTTCCCTTGTTATCAAAAGACACCAAATACTTCCATTCTCAACCCTCAGACAGCAGAAGTGGCTGGCTTGCCATCTAACAGCTTTGGGAAACAGTCTGTACAACATAGAAATGGCGACCAGCAATTGACAAAGTGTAATGCTGTATTGTTTTTGTGACTTCCTGCTTTAATATCTAGAGTCGGGCATCATATTAATTATCCAGACGTACATTCACAACTACTGCTTTTAAGGGATGCAATTTAATATCTTATCATAAGCATAGTCAGTGGTAAACATATAACTTTGCCCTCTGACACACATGTATATATAGTAATATGAAGGAATGAATGGTGATACCATTTTGAAGGCTGACACTAGTAGATACCTTCTGAATTTACTAAAATTATATATTTAAAATAATCGGATATGGAGGCCCTCTTCATCCATTGGTCTGTTGCTGCGTCATTCATATTTTCTTGCACACAGTACAGCAAGCAACATAGGGCAATGAGTCAGCTCACTTCAGCCGTTGTCCATCTGACAACATTCTGCTCTCTCACAAGGAGCACATCAGCACACAAAGTAGTCTCTTTCAGTGCCAGGGACTACTATGGCAATGTGTGCTTTTTGAGACCAAAATTATTTTAACTTTAGCCAATTTATTGTTATATTGGAAGGGCTGGCCAAGATAAAATATAATCCCAACAATAACATTTTATAACACCCATGACAAGCCAAAGCCAAAATGCTGGCAGCCAACTTCAGACCTATTCTATTGTATTTGCCAATGCTTGTTTAATAAACAAACACAAGGAAAGATGATCACAGATGCTGCCAAAGCACACAGCTCAGACAACTAATACAGTAAAAAGGCTGCCACTTAGAGTGTAGCAATCAAAATATATTACAAAAATACATTACTCAGTTGAATATTAAAGTCCTGACCACACTCCCCCAAGTGTTGTTTCCAAGGTCCTGAACCCTTGATTGGAGTCAGAGTTTACTCCTTGCTGCTCAACTGAAGGTTTGACTGGACCCGATGCAGATGGTGCAGTAGGATGCTGTGCCTTGCATCGCAGCACCACCCAGCTCCTGATCAGAGGCTTCACCAGATCAGACACAGGACGATGCAAGGGCCTCACATCACCTGATCGTCAGCTTCCTTGAGTGTCACACTGAACCTCTCATCACAGCACCACACAACTCCTGATCGGTGGCTCGACGAACCCAATATAGTGCTTTGCATCTCAGCACTGTGAAGCCCATGCAATAAGGACAACGGTACAACTGCCAGCGGGCCACAACTTCTCCTGTACCCAACCGGTTCTCTATTACGGTCAGCCTGAACATTTGATTTTGCCCTAGACATGTGTGGCCAAATACCCAGAGTTTCCGCTATTTTCTACCCTGATATTTAAAAACTCATAACTCTGGTTATACTGATTGAATTTCTCTCATTTTTATGTTACTGTATCCTGTCAAATAATCTCTATTTTTCTAAAGTGATTTGGGATTTTTCTTGTGGTGTGTTTTCACTTTATTTTTGTTTGAGTGCTGCATAAATACTTTGCACATTGATTCTAAGTTAAGCCTGACTACTTTTGTGCTAAGCTATCAGAAGGTTAACCACAGGTTTACCTAATGACTCTTGTGGGTCAACCTGACAAGGACTGTGATTTTTCACCCCCCTCAAATAATACTCCAATTTCTTACAATGTATTAATGTTTTACAACCAAAATCTGGGCACAAAACAATAATATTTTACCAACACCTCAAAGGAGGTAGATAAAGATGCCAAAGCACACAATAAAAGTTCAAGCACAATCAGTCCATAAAGTGAGGATCCTTGTAGAGGTCAACTCTGTGGTTTATTGAAGACAAAAGCCATGCAACTGTGATATGTGTGTTGAAAACATCAAGTAACAGCTAGCACGTATTTTGTCACACAGTGACTTCTTCAGAGCTAAAAATTGAATAATGTCCTGGCAAAAAGTTGAAAAGTTTTGTAAATCCTGAATCTAGTTGTGGAATAAACAAAAGTAACAAAAGTAGCCGCCCCCATCCAATAGAGAACTATGGATGGGTTCTTCAGTAGAGATAAAATGTTCACCAAATCCATAGTCTGGTGAAAGTAGGAGGGCCACAAACAGTTATGTGATCCAAAACTGCAGGAGTAAAGCGCCCTCTGTAATTATTGGGTGCAGTACAGTAGTTCTACTGTAGAACCATATGCATCTATCTAGTAATAGTGGTTCCTCACTTCGGGGAAACCGGGATTGCACATGCTCGACTGAAAGGCAGGAGCTTATCAATGTTTCTGTCTGACCCCTCTAACTGACACCCTTAAGCTGCAAAAGTGTACACTTCCCATGACCATATGAGATTATTCTAACCCATGACTAACTATCGATCTGATATATCTATATATAGACTGCAGTGTTTTTCAAGAGGACCACTACAATTTAGGGCCACCGATAGATACATATGGTATGAATCTAACATAGCAAGGCCATTCCACATGCCAATACAAAAACGTGCACTCAAACAGGTAAAACAATTTAAATTCACAAAATGCACACCTACATCTATTGCCATAATACTACCTTTGAAACATGCTAAAATATTATCCAGGCAAGCTTTGGAGCTAGTTAAGCACCACATATAGCCAACCATTGATACTGCATTATAACGAATAACATTATAGGAACAAATCTAAATTATTTTAAATTACTGTTAAATATTTTTCAAGTTAGAGAGTTTAAGGAGCCAACCGCCTTGGCCAGAGGATGCAGACGGCTTGGGCTCTTCGCTACCTGTGATCGATTCCCTTGCCTGCTCTAGCTCGCTGCACCCGATCCCGCCAACACAGGGTTAGTGTCTTCGAGCGAGCGGTGAACTTGGGAAGACTCCAGTTGTGGTGGTGGGGGTGTGGACAGAGTGCAGCAGGACGATAGGCCCATGGTGCTTGCAGCCTCTGGCAGCCTGTAAGATGGCAGCCCTGATTGGTCAGCAGAATCTGCAATAGATTGCAGCTGCAGTGACCCAACCTTGCCTCCCTCCCGCCATAACTAATCTAGCAGGGGTCCCCTGAAGTGTTGGGCCCCTGATCTGCTGCATTGCCTGACCTGGAAGTTAGTCCTCTGTATGTGGGGGCTGCAGTTGGGCCTGACGATGCCCAAGATTGCGGCGACCATTTTCTCATTGTGCATCCAGCAAAAAAGAAAAAGAAAACGGTTGCTCCCTATCTTCGCTCCTGTGGAAACCCTGCAGCGGCCTATGGTGCCTCTGGACAAAAGAGCCCCAGGGATTAATTAGGTGATGTATTAATAGGACCTGCATTGACTATTGGATGACCTATGGCTGTACTTTGGCCTTGTTTAATGTGACAGCCCCGCGGGGGTCATGCTCTCATTTATGAGCTCCTTCATTTTTGTGCTTAAAGAGGCCTTGCACTACGGTCTGTGCTACCACTGGACAACCCTGGATGTGGGGGTGAGTCCCTATCTGTACTCCTGACGCGTTTACTTTCAACAGACAGTGTGCCCTGGAACTTCTAAGGTGTGGTTGGCTTTAGCCCTTATGGGAGGGTGCTCTAGTTTACTGTTAAGGAGGACTGTGGGGACTGCTGTATGGTTTCCCTTGCCTCCTTGGGCGACCCCACGATGACATCTCTGTTCATTGGGTTTGTGAGAGCTCCTGTGGCTCACTGCTGGGGAGTTCGAAGTTCTCCCTTCTGAGGTGGTGCGCTACTGACTTGGATGATCGACTGCACTAATCCACATATTAGCTATTGAAGGATCGGATAGGCCGGACTTCTGTTATGTTCCGCATATCTCTGGATTGCTCACGCTGTCCCTGCGTACTCCCTTGTGACATTGGCTGGAGTTACCCCGGGTCACTGGATGATATTGTTTAACACAGTCTCCTTTCTCCTTTAACTCGTGCCCCCCCTTCTCTGGTGACCTTTCTACGTTATAGAACTTGTTGGCCCATTGGCCTTTGTTTGACTCCTTGGTGAGCCTTGTTTGCAGGGGTGTTTGGACAGGGTGGTTGTGTGTCTCAGTCCTGGGGGTGGGGGTTTGTTCGTTGTTTATTATTATTTGTTTTTTTGTGCTTGTTTTTGGCAGGCGGAATGTGTGAGGCGGTGGACTTTATTTGCATGGTGTAGTGTGAGTTGGATGGTGTCGGTGGTATTGGGACTAAATGGGGTCCACACAGCCTTCAATTGGTAGTTTTACTTCCTAAGGCGACGCAGATTAAAGTGATTATATGGAATGTGTGAAGTCTTCCCTACCCGGCTCAGTGTCATACCTTCCTTAGCTTATTTGAAATGGAGGGGGTTCAGATTGCAACCTTCCATGAGATTCATCTTATAGAGTCTGAATGCTGGGCTCTCTGGGGATGTTGGCGGGGTCAATTGTATGCCATCATTTATTTGGCTTTCTTGCATGGTGCTCTTGTTTGGATCAGGGCGTGGTCTCTTTTCAGTTGCACAGGGCTGTTGTGGACCCGGAGGGTCGCTATGTCTTTGTACTTGGTCGCTTGGACGATAGAGATGTGGCATTACTGAATATTTACGCACCAAATGTAGATCAGTTGGTGTTCCTGTCCGGGCTGGCTGCTTTATTATCACTCATGGTGCCTTACTGGAGGATATTTGGGGGGGATTTTAATTGTGTAGTGGATATCAACTTGGATAGATCACATTTCCCCCCTTGCGCAGTACACTGGCAGACTTTGCACTTACATTGGGTACCCATGTGTACTCCTATCATATGGGTTTGCACGACCTTGAGGTCCGGCTTGACCAGGTATACTCCTGCCAGGCATTATATAATAGGGTGGTGGGCACACAGTACTTGGAGAAGACGTACTCTGATCATATCCCAGTCTTAGATACCTTCTAATGGTCCTCCGCTAGAACTGCTGTCCCTAACTGCCACCTGATCTGACAATGCTGGAGGATCAACCATTCCAAGTTTTACTGGCTGAGCATGTCACAACAATGGGAAGCCACGAAGGTGGTGCTTAGGGGTAATTGTATTGTTAATAAAGTGAGGGGTTCAATCTCAACTGCATTTTTATTCAGTGTAAGGAGGCGGTGGTTGAAGAGCTCCCCCGTGAGTTGGAGGGAACATGGGATGAGAGGCGAAGAGTGCTGGAGGAAAAGGAGAAATTTTTGAGATGGCTGAACGCCTGAGGCGCTTTGACTACAAGACCTTTGTGACCATGGCCCACGCTGATAAGGATAAGTCAGTGAGGATGCTGGCATAGCGCCTTCATGCAGAGAACAGGCTGCGTACCATCCTCCAGGTGAGTGACTCTTCTGGGCAGGATGGCTTCACTCAGGCCGAGATTAGTGAGGCGTTTTTTCATCACTATAGTGCATTTTACTTGGCAGAACCAATGTGTGGTGATGTGAACATGCTAAGTTATATTGCGGACTCCTCACCGGTTCTGTTCAGTTCTGACGTAGCGGACCAGTTGGGGCCAGATATCACTGAACAGGAAGTCTATGGTGCAATTAGGGCTTGGCGAGGGGGAATGTGCTGGGCCTGTATGGGCTCCCTGTAGAATTCTTTGCAGCGTATGCTACAATCCTGGTCCGCAAACTGGTGGCCCTCTGTAACGACTCTCGACAACGAGGTCTATTTCCTTCTTCTCTGTGTGAGGCTGCTATGGTATCACTACCAAAGAAAGATAAGGACTCACTCTTTCTTGATTCCTACCGCCCATTCTCAATGCTTAACACGGACTACAAGATCCTGATTAAGGTATTGGCTGCCCGCTTGCTCCCTCATATGTGCACTCTGGTTCATGTTGATCAAACGGGGTTTAGCCCAACGTTAGCACTATGTTTAATATTCAAAAGCTACTCCTCACTTTGGACCAACATGAGAGTGTGCCGCAGAGGGCATTGGTCCTCTCGATGAGCATCAGAAAGGCCTTTGACTCGCTGCAGTGAGAGTTTTTATACACTACCATGTTTTGCATGGGCTTGGGCCTTGCTCCTTTGTTAGATGGACGAAGCTCCCCTACACTTCCCCGCTTGGTAGGACACTCTCATATTGGAAGCTTTTGCAGTGGAACGGAGCACCCGTCAGGGTTGCTCCCTATGCCCCTTATTATTTGCTCTGGCAATGGAGCCATTTGCTCGAACAATTCGTTTAGGCTGCCACTACTGTGGTCTGCAGCTCTCTAAAGAATGTACGTTCCGTTCTTTATATGCGGACGATATGCTACTCTATCTGAGAGGATGAATGTTGACCAGCATGGGGCGTTGATGGCGTTGTCTTAATTTGGCTACCATTCGGGACAGGAGGTTAACTGGAACAAGTCCTGTGTATATCCATGTTAGAAATGGGGGTCTCTAGTTGGCAGAGGTAGGTACCTTTGTCCAAATAGGGACCCTTGCTTCTAGTCAGGGTAAGGGGGATACACACTCTAGATAACCCCTGCTCACCCCCTTGGTAGCTTGGCACGAGCAGACAGGCTTACCCCAAATGCAATGTGTAAAGTATTTGTACCAACACTCACAGTAACACAGTGAAAACACCACAAAAGGACACCACACCAGTTTAGAAAAATAAAATATCTTTATCTAAACTAAACAAGACCAAAACGACAAAAATCCAACATACAGATATTCAGAAAAATGTCTTTCAAAAGGATATTGCAAAAATAAGCTTGTAGAAATCAAATAGCACCAACTGGGGCTATTGTGACCTCGTGATAGCAAGAAATCCAAAGTACGGCGCCGACTGCGAGGATCGCGGCATCGGGCGCAGAGTCACATAGACCCCCAAACAAACAGTACTTTGGAAACGAAGTCGGTGACAATGCACGGCGTCGAAGATGGCCGATGTCGGCTCCGTTGACGATGCGATGTCGGCAAGTTCGTAGAGTCTCCCTCGGCGGTTATCGGTGCCGCGATAACAGGATGTAGGCGCTGGCAATGACGGAGTCGATGCGAGCACTGGCGCCGGGCACGACCGATCACTGCCGGCGTCGGCGGGCATTGTAGGGCGTCTGAGCTGCGGAGCAGGCCGGGCAATGCGTCGTTCACTTCACGAGCAGCTCCCTGGACCTCGGTGCAGGTCCCGGCGTCACAGCGGCGTCGTTGACGGCAGCGGAAACAGGTTTCCTTGCTTCTCTTGGGTTTCTTCCAGCTCCCAACAGCAGAAACAACCTCCAGAGGTCCAAAACTGGCACAGGCACCTCAAGGCAGGTCAGAACTCACAGAAGCAGAGTTCAGGGGAGCTGGGGGTGAAGTCTGTGTCCCTGAGACTTCTGAACAGCAGGCCAGCTAACTTCAGGCCCTTGGAGATCTTCTTCAAACAGGGGACACACCACACAGCAAAGTCCTTCTTCTTTCCTTGGCGGAAACAGCAACTGCAGGCCAACCTCAGACACACAGCAAGGGCAGTACTTCTCCTCAGTTTCTCCAGCTCTTCTCCTTGGCAAAGGTTCCTCTTGAATTCCAGGAATGATCTAAAGTTCAGGGGTTTTGGGTCTAATACTTATACCCCAACATGTCTTTGTTCCCTTTGTGCAGGGGGCTCTGAGCCCAGTTCAAACCAGTTCTGCCCTCACTGGTGCAACATGACCACAGAAGGTGGAGACAGCATTGTGCAAGGGAGATGAGCCCTATTCAGGTGCAGGGTAAATCTCCTCCCACCACTCTATATGCAGCCAGGGTCTATTCAGCTCAGGGCTGGGTCATCCAGGAAGGGCCAGGCCCACCTCAACCCCCCCCAGAGGCTATCTACAGGGAATGCACATCCTCTGTCTCTGTCACACTGAAACCAGAGAGCCAATCCACAAACAGGCAGAGGCACACAGAAAGGTTGAACAAAAAAATAGCCACTTTCTAAAAGTGCTATTTTCAAACACATAATTTAAAAACCATCTTCACTAAAAGATGTGTTATTAAATTCTGAGTTCAGGGATACCAGACTCCAAGCTTCTATCTTACTCCTATGGGAAGATATGCTTGTAAAAGGTCACAAAGCATTCCCCATTCTGTCCTAAGGGCAAGATAGCCTTTCAATAGTGAAAAACGAAATTGGCAGTATTTCACTATCAGGACATGTTACACACACAGGTACATGTCCTACCTTTCACATACACTGCACCCTGCCCAGGGGGGTACCTTGGGCCTACCATAGGGTTGTCCTATGTGCAAGGGAAGGGAAGGGTAGGCCCTGGCAAGTGGGTGCACTTGCCAGGTCGACATGGCAGTTAACAAACTGCGCACAGGCACTGCGTTGGCAGGCCTGAGACCTCTTTTCAGGGCTACTCATGTGGGTGGCACATTCAGTGCTGCAAGCCCACTAGTAGCATTTGATTTAACAGCCCTGGCACACTCAGTGCACTTTACTAGGGACCTACTGGTAAAACAAATATGCCAATCAGGGAGAACCAATCACAATATCAATTTACACAGGGAGCACTTGCACCTTGACACTGATCAGCAGTGGCAAAGTGCCCAAAGTATCTAAGCCAGCAAAAACGAAATCCAGCACATTATCAAAAACTTAGGAGGTAGAGGCAAAACGTCAGGGAAAACCACGCCAAGGATGCCAGGTCTAACAATCCACTTCAAGGGGAGGTGGTTGAGTGCAATCCCCCACTCCTGACCCTGGCACTGTGGTGGGAATGTCACACTATCCAATACTTAGGGGTTTCCATTTAACGGTCGCCTGATCAATTGTTCAACAGCAACTACGTGCTTGCTGGTCTATGGCAATCAGTGGTGTTTTGGACAACGTTGCCGATTTCTGTGAGTGGCAGGGTTGCTGTATCCAAGATGAGGGTCCTGCCCCGTCTCCCCTATTTGTTTGTGGCTCTTCCACTTAAGATACCTTAGAAGTTCTTTCGGGAACTTGATAGTATCCTGTTGTTTTTATACTAGGGCACTTCGACCATTGTTGATCTATGGGCAATCCTTCAGAGGCAATTGCTGAACTTGCGGAGGGTGCCTAATGCAAGCATGATGGTGAGATTCACACAAATAGATCAAGCTAAAAAAAACACTGCATGGCACTCACAGGGCTTCTTGATGCCATATATTTCTTCCAGACATGTTTGTTGAAGAATCGCCTTTCTCAATGCTCTATATATAGTCCAATGCACACAGCGTTCTGGGTTCACAAGCATGATAACAGAAGAACGACTTCAAGTTTCATCGACATCATGGTCACCTGGTTTTAAACAAATAGAGTGTACTTTATACTGTTATCTGGGCTTCGATGTCAAAATGTGCTCACCTCCATAGGTAAGTACAAAGTTCTCGAATGC
This sequence comes from Calotriton arnoldi, assembly GCA_963921515.1. Classification (NCBI taxonomy): domain Eukaryota; kingdom Metazoa; phylum Chordata; class Amphibia; order Caudata; family Salamandridae; genus Calotriton; species Calotriton arnoldi. Next base: position 79,580 of record CAWUFW010002155.1, on the reverse strand, counting down.
ACAGCTTGCCACATTGTTTTATAGCAATTGTATACTGAATTATTCAAGTTCATGGAAGCTAGTAATTTGACTGACTCCTGCGGTTATATCTGAGTTTAACATCCAGCAGCTGGCGAGGGGTTTTGCAACATACGGTGCTACGGGAGCCGGAGTATGGCTGAAACAAACAACTTGGCAAGCTGTGCATATGAAAACTTTGTACTTACCTATGGAGGTGAGCCCATTTTGGCATCAGAGCCCAGATAACAATATAATGTAACTTTAAATAAATTAGGTCCTAAGAGTCTCTGTCTCCTGATTTGAGGAGTGGAGGCTCAAGGCTAAATCTAGGCTGATATTTCCACACAGAAATTGTGAATTGTATCTAGGAAATTTTCATCTAGGTGTAGGTGGAGATCTCCATTTGCACACATTTTCACATGTACACTTATTTTTGTGAATAGGGCCTACAGTGACTATTACAATATTCCCAGTCAATGTAGAAAACACTTCCTGTAAATCCATTGTTTGCCAGCAATTCAGTTAGAATCTAATTTTAAATGTAGATATTTTTGCGGAGTGGATAATATTAACTTTTGCAAATCCAAATATCAATTATTTGCCCTTTCCCAACATTTTTAATTGAATAAACTAGCTATCTGCACTGAACACTAAATCACTATGTTAAACTACAGGTTCCCTGCGAACCAGCTGACCCTGACAGTTTTAACTAAAACTATGTACAGAGCAGGACTATTGATCAACAAAATGGAGAGTAAATCGCTCAGACAGATTACTGGTTTGCAGTCAAGTATGCCTTCGGCAGCATACAGCAACTGTGGCTCTATTACGTTGCAGAAAAAAGCAGGCTCTAACAAAAAATGTCAGAGTTGTGATGAAATTCAGAAAATCTTTAAATGCAAATTGACAGTCAAAAATGATTCCCCTTGTGTTGTTGGTGGAAGTATTTAATTCAAATGACAGCAGTAAACATGATAACAGGGAAGAAATACTGGTTCTCCTAAGCAGGTTGGACAGAGCAGACAAACTGAGTCTCCAAACATTTAAGAAATTTGATCTCTTAAGTAATCACTTTGGGCCAGATGTACGACCATTTTTGCATGCGCAAACAGGTTTGCGAACCCGTTTGCGCATGCAAAAATAGCATGGGGAATGTACAAACCCTATTTTGCGAGTCTCAATTTTTTGCGACTCGCAAAATAGGGTTTTGCGACTCGCTATTAGGAAGGGGCGTTCCCTTCCTAATAGCGAGCGCAACCCTCTGTAAGAATGTTTTGCGTCCGCAATTGCGGGCGCAAAACACTCGCAAATTACCACCCTCTATAAGAGGGTGGTAATGGGGTCGCAAAAGGGACCACTACCTGCCCTTAAAAAATGAAACGAAAACGTTTAATTTTTTTCTTTTTTAAATGCATCCCGTTTTCCTGCATTTTAAAAAAAACTGCTTTATTTAAAAACAGTCCCAGACATGGTGGTCTGCTGAGCCCAGCAGGCCACCATACCTGGGAGGGCCTGCCATTCCCAATGGGGTCGCAAATTGCGAGAGGCTCATTAATATTCATGAGCCTCTCTATTTGCGACCACATTGGGAATCGCTAACAGTGTGAAAAACACTGCTGTACATTGGAAATAGCGCCTCGCAAATTGCAAGTCGCAAAAAACTCGCAATTTGTAAGGCGCTATTTCCACGGTCGTACATCTGGCCCCTAGTTTCTTAACAATAAGTCAAATTATTCCACTTTTTCTTAGAATATCTGTTTCTTCTATAATTTTTCTTTATAGTTTTTTTTTACATGGTTGTCCTAAATGATGTTGTGACACCTATTCTTCATGTTGATCTATATGAGGCGTCAAATGAGATTAAAAAAAAAACAATCACACAGTGCATGCAGCACAGTATGCATTGAACCAATTAACGATAACTGATCAAAAGGTGCCCCTGCTTTTCATCATCTTTCTAACTCATCTTTTGACCGACCTAGGTGATGTGAACTCACACGCCCCAAAGCTTGGCGAGAAACCTATCACCTGCCTCCTCTACGCTGGTGTCGTCCTTCTAAGATCCAGAACCACAGTGGGACTTCAACAGCTTTTAGACGTCTTGCATGTTAATACGAAACGTAATGGGCTTTCAATTCTTCTCGAGAAAACAAGAATAATGATTATGGGAAGAAAGATGAAGAACCCAAATCAGTGGCATCTGAACGGACTTGAAATTAAAACTGCCACGGAATAGAAGTACCTGGGAGTGATTGTGGACAAAAAAGTGCATGAAATGAAAGGCAGTTTACTTATTACATGCGTTTTTAAAGCTCTTAAAAAACATTTAAGCCCCTCTCTCGAGCCTCTAATGAAAGTGATTTGTGCCAAATTATTGCCCACAATAGCATACCGATCAGAGGCTTAGTTCGAAAGAGGTTCTAACTTACTTGACAAACTTCTAGTCATCATTTACAGAAGGGCTTCTTTCTTCCTAAATGCGCCACCCCTGCACAAAACTGATTGGAATTCGGCCTGTCCAAGCAAATCTTGGATAGACAAGCAGCCTACCTGAAAACCTGCTTCAGGATACATGCCGCAAAGGCGGACTCGTTGGAAAGTTGACTGTGGCTAGAAATAACAAATACAAGCAATAAGTCAATAGCCCAAACATTTTTTAAATAATTAATCCAGAATTTACAGGCAGATGCGCTGTGGTCAGCCCCAGTATCTTCATAAGCTTCACAAAGTTAATTAGCAAATTAGTGCGCATGAAGTCGCAACAGGCAGACAAACAAATGTTGGCCCTTCGCTTTCACGCCTTCATGATTGTAAACAAGTATGACAACCTGGGTCTGCAATCAATTTTGAGTGTTTGAATGTCAAGACAAGTCAAAGAAAAACTCATCCATTACAGGCTGGGGAGTCTGCCGATAAAGGACTGCATTCCTGCAAGGATACGGAAAGCAGGCTGTGCCAATCTTATATCCAAACAACTGTTCACATAGTCTGCATATGCCATGTGATGTTGCCAGCACGATGTGCATGACTAAAATCACAATTCTGACTCCTGGGTATAGTTCTTGCAGGCAAATAGTAACGGCTTGCCTCAAAGCAGAAACTCTATACTGGCAGCGAGATTTGTGAAATACATGCAGCCAGTTGAGAAATTCCTGAGCACTGTAGCTACTTGTGAATGAGAGCTAATCCCAGAGGGGTGGCCCAAATTGACTTACCAGCCAATAGGCCGGCACTATGCACTTTATGTTTGCTTAGCATCACTAATCACATATTTGGCCACGATCTGATGTCTAGAAGACTGGGTTGACTGTTTTTGAGGCATTTTTTACTAACTACTTGACTAACTAATTGTCAGTAAGGATCTTCCTATCTTTTAAAGAAGAATCGATGAATTAGTCTTAGCCTGTGTTGAAGTTTGAGATAACTGTTTTAACCCCTCATACCCCATTTACTAAATCCTGATTTGTATATGCTGAATGCTTTTTTTTTCTTTTGCATGTATGGGTTTAATTTACCAAGATATAAATTGATTTGACCTGACATGATTGACCCCAGTGACCACCTCGCCAGGAAGGACCGCCCCACCCGCCAAGGAGGAGGAATCGCCCACAAATCCAGCCTCTGCCTGAGCACACTCCCTGACGAGCCCACAGAACTGATGGAACACCTTTACTTCAAGATACTGGCCAGCCCCACCGCCACCCTCCGAGGAACCCTCATCTACCGACCCCCTGGACCCCGCGGACCCTTCGCCAACTCCATCACGGACATTATCTCCCCGCAGGCCATCGCATCCACCAACTACACCCTGCTGGGAGACCTCAACTTCCACCTCGACAACCAACTGGACCCCAACACCACATCCCTCCTGGACAACCTCCACAACATTGGACTGCGCCAGATCGTGACCGAGCCCACGCACTCAGCAGGACACACCCTCGACCCCCTCTTCACTACAGGAAACTCCATCACCTTCAGCCACACCACCGAACTCCCATGGACCGACCATCGTTGCGTCCACTTCACCTTCAGAACACCCACCATCCACAGACACCAGCACCTGCTTCCACGAAGAAACTGGACCAAAATCACCGACGACCAGCTCACCTCCTCACTCAACAACTCCACCCCAACCATCGCGGAAAACGACAACCCCAACACCGCAGCCCGAACCCTGCATAGATGGATCTCGGACAGCACCAACACCATAGCCCCCCTCAAGAAAAACAACAATACCCGCGCCAAGAAAGCCAGATGGTTTACCACCGAACTTCGAGAGTCCAGAAGCACATGCCGCCGCCTCGAAAAGGCCTGGAGGAACACCAAATCCACAGAAGCCCACAAAAACTTCAGAGCCGCCACCAACGCCCACCATCAACTCATCAGAGAAACGAGGAAAAAAGCGATTGAAGACAGAATCTCCACCCACGCGCACAACAGCAAGGAACTCTTCAACATCATCAAGGAGTTCGCCCAACCCACTAGCGAGTCTACCGACATCCCTCCCTCACAAGACCTCTGCGACAAACTCAGCACCTTTTTCCACCACAAAATCAAGAGCATCTACGACAACTTCGACGAAGACAACGAACACACTGAACCCTCACCAACCACCCCCGACACCCGGAAACCAGCGATTGACGACTGGACAGCCCTCACCACCGAAGACACACTGAAGATAATGAAGTCAATCCACTCAGGGGCCCCCACGGACCCCTGCCCCCACCACATCTTCAACAGAGCCGCCGACACCATCGCACCCATGCTCCGCCACACCATCAACCGCTCCCTGGCGACCGCCTCGTTCCCCGACGACTGGAAACACGCCGAGGTCAACCCCCTCCTAAAGAAACCCTCAGCGGACCCCACCGACCTCAAAAACTACAGACCCATCTCCCTGCTCCCGTTCCCAGCGAAAGTCATCGAGAAAGCCATCAACAGCCAACTCGCCACATTCATTGAAGAACACAACATCCTCGACTCCTCCCAATCCGGCTTCAGAAAAAAACACAGTACAGCAACCGCCCTCCTCGCCACAACAGACGACATCCGCACCCTACTGGACAAAGGAGAAACAGTAGCCCTCATCCTCCTCGACCTATCAGCGGCGTTCGACACAGTCTCCCACCGCACCCTAATACGCAGACTCTACGACGCAGGAATTCAGGACAAGGCCCTCGACTGGATCCGCTCCTTCCTCTCCAGCAGGACGCAGCGGGTCAGACTCCCCCTTTCCTCTCGGACCCCACACCTACCACCTGCGGAGTCCCCCAGGGCTCCTCCCTCAGCCCGACGCTCTTCAACGTCTACATGGCTCCACTCGCCCCCATCGTCAGAACCTACGGACTCAACATCGTGTCATACGCAGACGACACCCAGCTCATCCTCTCCCTATCCAACGAGCCCAACACCGCCAGACGCAACTTTCGAGAAGGCATGGAAGCCGTCGCCAAATGGATGAAAAACAGCTGCCTACAACTAAAACACCAACAAAACAGAAGTACTCATCATGGGCCCAAACCCCGACGCCTGGAGCGACCCCTGGTGGCCCCCTGCCCTTGGAAACCCGCCAACCCCCACGGACCACGCACGCAACCTGGGAATCATCCTGGACTCCGAGCTCAAAATGGACCTCCAGATCAACTCTGTCTTGTCTTCCTGCTTCCACACCCTCAGCCTCCTTCGTAAGACCTTCAAATGCATCCCCCTCGAACACCGAAAGACCGTCACTCACGCCCTGGTCACCAGCAGACTCGACTACGGCAACGCAATCTACGCCGGAATAAACAAAAACCTCAACCGCAAGCTACAGAACATCCAGAACGCCGCCTCAAGACTGGTCCTCAACCTGCCAAAACACTGCCACATCTCCCAGCACCTGCGCACACTCCACTGGCTCCCTGTCGAGGCGAGAATCACCTTCAAGATGCTCACCCACGCACACGAGGCCCTCCACGGCACCGGACCAGCATATCTGAACAGCCGACTCAAATTCCACGCACCCCAAAGGACCCTACGATCAGCCCAGCTCTCCTACGCCGTGGTCCCCCGCACCAGAAAGACCAGATCAGGAGGCCGCTCCTTCTCCTTCCTCACGGCCAAAGCATGGAACGCCCTTCCGCTCCACCTCAGACAGACAACATCGCTCCCCATCTTCGCAAGAAACCTCAAAACCTGGCTCTTCGACAGACCCCCTCCTTGATGGATGGAACCTGCACCCCCCCCACCCCTAGCGCCTTGAGACCCTTACGGGTGAGTAGTCGCACTTTAACAAACCCCTGATTGATTGATTGACCAATGAACTGACCTGTCACCTGAATGGGTAGGCATTTACAGCTCCATCTTCCCTTCTCCGACTGCCTTGGCACACTGACATTTTAAATATACTTGCACATGTTTTTAATAGTATTGGTATTTCAGTACTTTAAGCACAATTTTGTGTTTTAAGTTAATTCTGTCATTTTTATGGAAATTGGATACTGGTTCTAGATTTCAAACCTGTATTATGTAATAACTTTTACTATGCTTGCGTGTTTGGAAAGGTTTTAATTAACTATGCAATTAGCATATTGATTGATTGATTACTGATCAAAACATGTTCCATTCAAAATTGAAAAGTTTGGCTCTTCTAGATATTGCTTTATTCATGTAAAAAATGTAACAAATGTAAACAATTTCGGCATCCTCATATACCAGGGGAAACACTTTCAAAACTTGACCCGCATGCAGAACACAAGGGATACTTTATCACAATGTTACTCTGCATTGCTATGATCATGTAATATTCTTTCCATTTTTTGAGGTTGTTGTGGAAGTTCTAGGTTTGTGACCTTCACAGGAGCATCGGTGGAATGTAGAGAAGGTTATGCAGAATGAGTTGTGGACAGTGGTACTTGTCCCATGCACAACTATCAACAGCCGCTCAATGGTTGCATGGTGGACCTCGTCCAATTATGGACCACTTGCTCTAATCCCACCCCAGGTATGCCTGCACAGTTGATCAATGACTTTGCTATTGCCAGAGTGTGTTTTTTTGTGAAGTGGACACTTTTGATTACTTGCAAATCCTAATTTGCAGAATGCTTCACTACATGTTCACTTATTAATCTTGTGAGTTGGTGACTAAACCTCTCAACTCCATTTGTTTAACTGAGCACCAACTTTTCCACTGACATTGCCAAGACTGATACAAGGATTTTTGGCACAAAAAGCAATTTGAAATTGTGTTACTCCCCTCCCCTGTAAACAGTGCCATATTTTAGGTATCTTTAGCTAAGGAAGTATCCCCTTGCTAGCACCTGCCTCTTATTGTCATACTGTAACAGTGATACTGGACTCTCCTGTCATTTTGGCTTCACCTTCACATTATTGAGAAATGTTCTTTTACTATCCATGAACATCCCTTGGTTGCTCTGCACTAGTTAGACAATATAATAGTTTCATTGCATAGACAACATGAAGAGTGTTGTTCACCATGTACCTTTCTGGAACCCCCCTTTTAAATAAAGCTATGTATGGTCAGTAGTTTGCATTCATGGTAACATTGGCCATCAAAACATTATGCAGTCTACTATATTTGAGTTAACAATATCTGAAATTGTTGCCATTTGTCAGATTTAATATATTCCATCAGACAACTAATATAAAGTTTAATGAGCAGAAAGTTCCCATGGCATTCTGTATGACAAATATGATATCAGGGATAAGGTACCCCCTGCAAAACATTATAACAATATTGCAAGCCACCGAGGAGTTCTTTTATAAGGTTATGGAACTCTGAGTGGACCTCCAAATACCTTATCATTTACGGCACGGGGTACTTTATCCCATATAATACATGGCTACACCATCACTTTTCCCACAAATCACTTAAAACCTTTGTGTGTAGCTTGTTCATATGGAAGAGAGAGCATGTTTGCAAACATGAAGAATTAAAATAGAACCTCCAGTGTAAAATTAGGCAAATCAAAAACTTGTTAGATATTTGTTGCTAAAAGATATTATAAACAGCTCAATACAAGTCCATTTTTTAAATAAAAAAGCTGCAGTATATAGGAATGTGTAAAACAAGAAGAAAGATTCTAACTTTTCTATAACGATCTAAGGAGTGCAAAAAATAAACATGCTCTTTCTGCTTGTGTCTGTCAGCTAGAAAAATAGAGCAGAAGAAAGAAGAGCAACATTTTTTTCCGTTGCTTTAAACAGCTGCTCGATGACCTGACCTGCTTTTCACCTCAGCTGGTGGCTTTGGCAGCAGGCATTGTGACGTCAGAACTCAACTGCAATAACTTATTGCAGTTAATTTCTAACGTCCTTTCTTTATAATCAATGACTGGGTGCATCACAAGGCGCAGATTATAAAGAAATCAAAGACGTGCTTTTATAGAGGGATTGCAGAATCCTATGTATTATAAGTTTATTATTCTTTGACCTTGTGTTGCTGAATCATTTCCAAACATACTTCATTGTACGAAGTGGATCTGAGAGTGGTATGGCAGGCAGTGGCTTAGGGTCTGATTTAGAGTTTGACACATGGGATACTCCGTCACAAATTTGACGAATATCCTGTAAGCCATATTGTTACAACTTGGGAATCTAGTTGACAGAGGTATGCACCCTGTCCAAGTAGGGACCACAACCCTAGTCAGTGCGAGTCACATACACACCCTAAATTAACCTGTGCACACCCTCTGGTAGCTTGGCACAGACCAGTCAGGCTTAACTTAAGAGGCAATGTGTAAAGTATTTGTGCAACACTTAAAACAGTGAAAATACCACTACAAAAATCCACACCAGGTTAGAAAAACAGAGCCCAATGGAATGAACAAGACCAAAATTGCACAAATCACAAAAGTAGGACGGGAGTTAATAATTTTTAAAGAATATCCTGAAATAAAGTGCTTAAAAGCATGAAACGCCAACCCGTGCTATCTGGTTGCGCTTGACCAGATCAAATCCAAAAGTTCAGGCCAAATGCGATGAAGGGTGGGTTGGATACAGGGATCAACCTTGTCCCACTGGAAAAGTACCTTGTTTGGAGATGTGTCGACGTTAAGGGTGAGATGCGAGGAGATGGGAGGCAATGCGCTGTTGTCAATCCCTCTGGATGCAGGTGATGTGTTGCTTCTGAGCCGCGCAAATGGAGATACGGCGACTTCTTCTGATGGAGGGGACGCATCATCATTGAGCCGCGCAGCCGGCGATGTGATGTCCTCGAGCACACAATGCATTGGCTCTGAAGGAGCTACTTCAGTTCCGACTGGCGCAACAACGGCGATGCAGGGTTTTTGTTCATTTCCGCAGAAAAAACCCACTTCCAAGGTCCCAGGCCTCGATGGGCACCACTTGGCTGTGCAGGACTCACAGATGGCAGAGTCCAGGTGCTGCTTATGGGTTGCTGGAAGTATTTGATGTCCCTGAGACTTCAGAACGGAGGCAAGCAGACAAGTTCTTGGAGTCACTTTGGGTGCAAATAGTGTAGGTCCCGTCCTTCTCACCCAGGTAGAGAGGGTAGCAGGCAGCAGGCAGGGCAGCACAGCAGAAAAGCAGTACTCCAAAAGCAGCAGTCCAGCTGAGCGGCAGTCTTTCAGCAGCACAGCAATCCTCCCTGGAAGAGTTTTTTTAGGCCCAGAAGTGTACTGAGTTAGTAGGGTCAGAAGTCCAGTTCTTTTACCCAGTGATTTCTTTGAAGTGGGGGAGACTTCAAAGAGGGGCTTTGAAGTGTGGAGAGATCCTCCCTTCCTACCCTGGCTCCATACTCACTACAGGGGGTTAAGCAGCCCTTTGTGTGGGAGCAGGACACAACCCATTCAGGTGTACGTGTCAGCTGCTCCTTTCTATTCTGCCCAGGATGACCCATCAGGATGTGAATGGCCCATCAGACACACCTAAGCTTCCTTTGTGTGTGGCTGTCTAGAGGGAATGCACAAGGCCCAGCTGTCACCCACCCCAGATGTGTATTGGAGACAGACAGCAGGCACACAGAGCTTAAGACTAGAAGACTGCCAACTTTCTAAAAGTAGCATTTTTAAAGTTGTAATAATAAATTAAACTTTACCATTAAAGAGAGTTTAGTATCCATAGGTACCAAACATGACAGTTCTACTCTTGCTGAATCAATCAGAAATTACACTTATTAACTGTAATGAGGAATTCCCAATGTTAACCTATGAGAAGGGTAGGCCTCACAGTAGTGAAAAACGAATCTGGGAGTTTTTCAATACCAGGACATGTAAAACTAATGTTTTACATGTCCTACCTTTTACTTACCCAGCACCATGCCCTTTGGGCTACCTTAGGGGTGACGTATGTGTAAGAAAAGGAGATTTTAAGGCTTGGCAAGGGGTTTTAAATACCAAGTCAACATTGCAGTAAAACTGCAAATGCAGGCTCTGCAGTGGCTGGCCTGAGGCATCTTTAAAGGGCTACTTAAGTGGGTGGAACAATCAGTGCGGCAGGCCCACTAGTAGCATTTAATTTACAGGTCCTGGGCACATATAGTGCACTTTACTAGGGACTTATGATTTAATTAAATATGCCAACTGTGGATGAACCAATGTTACCATGTTTAGGGGAGTAGGTACATGCACTTTAGCACTAGTTAGCAGTGGTAAAGTGCCCAGAGTCCTAAGGCCAACAAAAACAGAATCAGAAAAACGTGAAGCAAAACAGACAAAAATGATGGGGGAAGACTACCCTAAGGCTAACAAATCTAAGACATTTTACAAGTGCCTCAGGATAAAACACATGTGTAATAGGGCAGACAGGATATCCATTACGTTTTTGACGAAGTAGCGCATCTGCCAAATTCTAAACCATGCCCTTAACCTCAAACCAGACAAAACTGATATGATAGTAATGCAATAAAGATCATTAAACATAGGAAAACCTTAATAAAAATCATCAATTGCTATGGAAATGGGAAAGAGAACACATTACCGGTGAATGAAGAAACATGAATATGAATCATATTTTCATTTATATATCATGCTGTTGGGAAGAAATTTTAAGATGATAATATGGGTTTGGACATTCCTAATAAAATGAGATTCTATACGAGCATCCTCCAGTGACTTTACAGGGCTGCAAAAACAGGTTTATGCTACCAAATCAAATGAAACATGATACTATTAAAATACCCAAACAGAAGCATGAAAAGTGTCTATCCATGCGCAAGTATAACAGCTCTGGCACAATAGCCTTGACATTTTATGCATATATTTCTTCACCCTGTATTATACAACTGCATAATGTTCTGGAAGAACTCAAATGGGAAACCTCATTTTTCATTTTAGAAGGTGGTAATACATAAAATATTTATGTTTTCTTCTTAACATCTTAATGTTGGGAATATGTAGATCAGAATTGACTCAGTTTATTATGTTCTAGAAATATGGAGAAAAAGCCTCATATATAAGAAAGTACTAACTTTGAACTGTTCTCTTGAACATATATCTGAACTGTTAAAATCGAGATTATATTTTAAGATGCCCTGTGAAGTAAAAGGAAGGAATGTTAAAGCGATTCATTGCCTATGTATTTACACTAGTTATGTATAAGGTATACATTTTTGCAAGGACATATCGCTTAAAGATCAGGGGTCAACAACATGTTAATACGGTATTGGTTATTTTTCAAGTTTTTCATGAGTGAAGTAGAAATTATAATTAATCTTCCACAGGAGAGTGTGTACTGACACTGTTTGAGGTAGTTATCTAAAGCATAAGGAGAAATGCTAGTGCACATGTATGTTTGAGATACGTTTTTGTATGTATGTTTAGTTTTCAGGAATTACTAGTTCCATATCGAAGTATAGAGAGTTGGTTACAAAGAGATACAGTTCACCTATATCTATTCCAAACTGCAATACATTTATTTCTTTGAATGACAAGACTCTAAAACATCACTTTTCCTAGTAAGGATATACTACATTCTGCACATCTCACTAGTCAGTCAGATGGCGAGGCAGAAATGGTAGAGTGCTGTGTTTCAGTTTTCACTCACATCCCTTTCCCATATCTCACTCCCTGCTTCTACCACTGGCTCTCTTTTTTCTATATATTCGGTCGGTGGTAAGATAAAGAAAACAGCATTCCTCTCATTGGATCCTGCAACCAAGGTTAGTGTGTCCTGACAATATGTTTGAGATGTTTAAAAGTTAAAGAACATATGTTCATGTCAGTTCACTGTCCAGAGGTTGTTAAAATCTGGAATCAAATTGCTGAACTGGTACTGGTTCAATTTGCGGTTGGAAAATGGCTGTTTGGAGGTTATGGAAATCTAAGATGGTTAGATAATGAAAGGTTACAAAAGGTACATTTTACATTGATTTGGAGAACATTGATTTGCTTCAATGGATATACAGACATTAGTACAGCTAATTTCAACCATTCAATCTGAAATTTCCAAACAATAAAATGTACCACAATGAAACAAACATTCCAAAGAAGGTTTAAAATCCCATATGCAAAGAAAAAATAAAAAAATAAAAATTTCAGTAAAACTCCACAGATCCAATCTAAGGAGTTTAAAACGGATAATGTTGAATTCACAACCATTCCAGCTTTTAGCAGAGAATAATTTAAAAGAAAGTCCTTTTGCAGTCACAAAGAAGAACCATGATATAGTCTTCAAAGAACAGCAGAATTTCCCCTTAAAAAAGCAAATAAGATAAAGATGCTTAAAAATTGGAAGTATTTGTGGAATTGGGATTATGTGACTCAGTCTCAGCCAGAGGAAACTCTGGAATGTATATTGCATAAATGTGCCTTGTGCGACACAGGCTTGCATGATGGGCCAGTGAGAAAACGGCAAAACATTTTGTTTATTCACTGACTGTAAGTGCAAATATTGTTGCAAGCTTTTAGTATTAATGAATAGTTATGTTCTAAATTGAATGCAAAAATACATCATCCTGTCATCGTCCATCATTAACTCTGTATGTTTCTCATACTCTGCTATTATCCTAACATTTCCTAATTACCCATTAGTCTATTGCTGAGGTATTACTGTATCATGCACTTTCTCCAGAAGGTATTAAAATATTACGGCCTTCCAGCTATTTTATTGTAAAAGCACACAGGAGTGTTTAAGCCAACACCCAATTCTCAGAGCCTATTCCGTCGGTTGTACTTAAGGACTGAGTGACATCTAGGAAATTATTAATGAAGCTGTTTTCTATTGTCTACACATTTCCACCAGTATATGAATATATGAATAACTGATTTGTTTTGTAGTTGATTGTCTCAGCTCATTTGCGAGTTCTTCTTTCTCTTTTTTGCCCATTCACTTCAAGCAGCTGGTTCTAATGGCTTTATTGTCCTGTTTGACTCGTATTTGTTCTATCTCCACCTAAATGAGGCTTTCCTACTGTCACATATTGCACATATTTCTCCAGTCTCCTAATCATTTTAATGCATTTTATGTAATTTCCCGTAAAAGCAGACTAAGTGATGAATGCAATAAAAAATGAAAAACATTCAATTTTGTCACGAAAATAACTGATTATGCACAGAATCCACAGATAGTCAATTTATGAAAGTATTACCCCAACCAGATAACAAGGAGAGCAATATTGATTTCCTTCTAGAAAACTTGGGATTGTCTCTAAGAATGAGAGCAGTTAAAGGTGCAATTTAAATAATTATAATAACACATTTAGACATTTTGATTTTTAAATACTTTATAGTATGCAATAAAAGTAATTTACTGGGTGTTAAAATAATTCTCTGGTGCAATGTTTTTGTTACTACACCAAAGATAATACCAGTGTAACATTTTACTATTCTTCACCTATACCCGGATACATGACATCTAGTTTCAGAATGCATGTAATGAATATGATTCAAATAGTTTTCTTGCAAACCAAAGACACAAATCAGAAGTCTCCTGACAATCCATATTTGTAGACACAGAATAAAGTGTGAAATTGGGGCCTTTTTTGAGCTCTGAAATACCCCAACGGGCTTCCCAGGATTGACTCCTGTCCCCATGTCTTTAACCATTTCCATTGTTTGAGGACTATTTTTATCCATACTTTTGTTTTTAAACAGCAAATGTATATGAGCATCCCCTAGTTTCTCAAAGTCAATAAAAACGGCCAATTCCTAGATGAAAACCACTGACACCGATTACTGAATATCAGCCATGTGATGCTAGGTATAGCCTTTTTTCATAGCACAAGTTGCCATTGTGAATAATATTCTTGCTTTCTGGCTGGGCAGACAGAGTAAACAACCTGTGCTTTATACAAACACTCCAAATTCCCTTGCATGGCTTTCTGATAAATTCAGCCTCTTGGTGCATCTGGATTTTCACAGATCTCTGTCTCTCTGGCTTAACCCGTCCTGCTTACAAACCATTATACATTTGATTACTATGCACAACTTGTCTTGAAAGTAAAATCAACCAAGCCCCACAAACAGAAGCATTCACAATCAACAAAGACAAACTGCTAACAGTTCCTACATAAAAAAGTAATAAACTTACTCCTTTTATTCAAGAACTATGGATTGTGCTCGTAAATCAATTCAGAATGGAAATCAGCTGGAATTTTTGTGCATTTTAAATCCCACCTCTTTAATAGCAGGTTCTAACACTTTAGTAGCCAATGCTACTCCCTCTTCCTACTTATGTTTCCATCTTCAGTTCTGGGGATGATAGCAGCCTTTGAACATGGTCGGTCAAACCGGGATAATAAATCCTCTGAGGAGAGAAAGAAGGACTGGCACAGCTCTTCAAGTTCTTATTGAAGGAAAAGGACACAGGTTGTGATGCTGGCTCCTTTCTACTCTGCAGAGTGCACCATCTGCAGATGAGTACCGCCTGGTTCAATACAGTCTTCCTTCTTGTTTAACATCTGTGCTCAGCCTCTGGGATAGATCCATAGTTTCGGTTTTAGGGTCATGTCTTATGCTGATGATATTCAACTGCTTTTAAAATTAGATCATGCATCCTGGGGCAATATATTCCAGCTTAACAGCTGACTATGTACAGTTGACCATTGTCTGCTAGATAACTTCCTTAAACTTGAACAGTTGCTAGGTGACGACTCTTCAGTCTTGTCCGAAAGGGTTTGGCTTTCTTCTCCTTGTGAAATGCCTTCCCCGACAGCCAAAGCAAAACAACTTGGTTTCTGATAGGACAGGAACCCTAACTTCGATGTTCATATCCAGAAGGTGCAGACATCCCATTTTTCAGACCAGCCACACTGCAAGTGCTTTCAAAACATGTAGGCATGAAAGAAATTTGAATGCAGAGTCTGCACATAGACAGTTGTAGCAATTAAGTTAGAAGTTCACTGTCACCCAGCACAATGGCAGGGTGCTTAATTGGAAGATGATCTTTTCTTTAATTTTAGACTTTATCAAAATCTTCATTTTACAGAAGATCAATTCACCTTGACATCCATAATGACCTCAAGGATTTCCACTTTCTCAGGAACTGAAAATGCTTAAATAAATGGGGCCAGAGACAACCCTAAAATAAGGGATGTCGTTTAGCTCTTTGATTTCCAAAAATGTCTTTCCATACTGTAACTCCTGAAAACAGGCTGTGGGGCCTTTGTTATGCCTTTCTACAAATGGGAAAGTTTTATGAACATCTCTCATATTGGCAGATTCACTTTGTACATTCAAGAGGTAAAATATTGTCCTGGCATCTTTTTTCCACATTTAATTTCTCAGCATGCAGATGAAAGCCTCATTCCCATGTACGAGGTAAGATTACAGTATGGTAATGGAACGGTTAATCCTATCCAATGTTGGCCAAGGATCCCCACAGGGATGTGTGCTGGCTCTGATTCTACAATTCCTATAGCCATTATTATTTTATACCAAAATGATTTATCCTGGGAATGAGTCAAGTTAAATATTTTTATCTCTAGTCCAATGGCGCATGTGGATGCCTTGTTAAACTCAATGGCACAGAGTTCTCCAACAGAACTAACCAAATTTAAAATTAAGGCTCAAAAAAGTTACATAAATAAATAATTATAAAACCAAGGTGACAGATTTCATTTGGAAGCTATGTAGTTCTAAATGAGAAGTGGTAAACAGATTCCTTTCTGAGAATAAGTTTCAGTAACACAGTTACTTGGTTAAGCTATCAGTGTTACACGGTGAATAATGAATCCACTGCCTCAAATGTAGGTGTTATATATTCAATGTGGGCACACTTGGATGCAATCTTGGAGAACTAACTCCTAGCTTGGCAAATAGAACCAATTAGAACACCACTGCTATGAGTACTGGAAGCAAAACTGATAATATGGAAATTGTCTTCAGAATCACTTAGCTCATTCAACCTCTATCTCGTCAGACTGAAGAAGTTCAGTCAACGTTTGGGTTAATTTGCGGTAGATTTACAGTGGAAAAGTCCATTGAAATGTTTAGCTATCATTAGAAGATAAACCTGCACTATATTCATAACCAGGAGTTGTGATAAGGCATGAGATGAGCCATATTACAGCCACAGGCACAACACACGTATCACTTTATCTTGGTTTCCTAACTGCAGTCTTAGAATATGATTATTAAACTGTTATAGAGTGCTAACCAAGCTCTCAGATTGCAGGGACACTGGGAGTAATGCTGGAAACAGCTATATAATTCCTTACTTTACTGTGCAACAGACTAAAATGTAGACAAAATGGTTCTTGACAGCCCTTCCACAGCTACAGGTTCTAGATGAGGCCACATATTTGTGTTTATCTTTCTAGGTGTTAGTTTTTTTTGATTTTTATTTAAATGTTTTTAGTCTCTGCGTTTATAATCCACCTGATTTCTCATCCTGTTTTATAATAGGTATCATGTTATTAAGGAGCTAAAACACAAACACCTTGCCACTATAATTCTTAGACAGGGCGGGCTTTAGCAGTGGTGGCGCCCTGTGAGACAATGTTTGTTGGCGCCCCCCAATGACCACATCTACCACGGATTCCCTCTCTACCACCATTTAACAGTGCTCCTCAAGTCTCTATAACCACTCTCTCTCAGACTGATTTAGTTTTATAGCACCACTCATACCAGTGTAGGGTGTCAGAGCACTTTAAATCACCACACATTGGCACAGAGACAATCATACATGTGTAAATCAGTGTATAGGAAATGTTACATAAGACAGAGGACTACAAGGTGTAGGAGTCACATGCCATCTATACTTGTAGGCAGTATAGTTTAAGAGTCCTTGGTCTGGAAAAGCACAAATTCAAAATTTAAAACATAACATCATTGTTAGGGGTTCTCTTTAATAATAAAAATTGATTTCTTCTACCCAAATGAACCCTTTTTGCAAGTTTAGGATAATGAAAGACAGGGCAAAAAGACATATAGCGCTAATACATATCTTGTAGTTTGAATGTTGCTCAAATAGCTCACTATGCTATATTAGGATTTTAACTTATAAACTGTAACAAAAGTAACAAAGGATCCCTGGGACACAAGCAGCATCCCACTGACCTATTTACATTATAAGTACTTTGTGATCTGCATGGTACACATTCTTTGCCATAGGCACATTAACCCACTGCACTACCTTGCCATGAGTTAAAACTTCTACTAGACAAACCTATCGTCTCTCTTCAGCAGGAACATTAATCACTGGAGTGATCTTGACGTTTTTATTGATGGCTGAAAACTGCTGGAAGCAAGGAACGCGGCAACAGGTGCTTTTAAAACAAAAATATGCTTGCAACCAGGGCACCCCCACCCCAAGTCAGTGCCCGGTGAGGTGGCACTGATCGCACCGCCCTAGAGCCGGCACTGTTCTTAGATACATTTGAATGATTCCAAGTGTAACGTTTATTTTGAATTCGGCTCTATAGAGACCAAACAGTTGTCCACTATGTCTATAACAAACTAAATGGTGCAAGTGAATGATCTGGAAAAGGAAGGAGGCCCAAGCATAATAAAAATAATTTTGCTCCAGTTTCGGTCTGCAGATAGCGTGGATGCCAGTCCATGTATGATTTTCAACAACACTCCTCACAATGCATAAAGTAAATCTTATTGTGCTACATTCGTTCTACCACACAGATAACAATTCAAAATTCCCTCAAGCAAACCTAATTGAGGCAAGACAAATAGTGTCACATTCTTAAATGCCTAGGCTTATATATTTTTATGAATTATTTAAAATCCTACTTAACTTCACTAGGCCGTTTTTAGAATAGGGTCCTAGAATGGGGTCTTGATTGTTTTAAAAGCAAACTGAGATTACAGTCACAAACCGCGTTAATAATAATATAGGACTTCTCAAATTCTTTGGGATAGGATAAA
The DNA here is from genome assembly GCA_963921515.1 of Calotriton arnoldi. NCBI lineage: Eukaryota > Metazoa > Chordata > Amphibia > Caudata > Salamandridae > Calotriton > Calotriton arnoldi. Next base: position 61,305 of record CAWUFW010002155.1, on the reverse strand, counting down.
ATATGAATTCCTGCTTTTGTCTTTGTAGCTTGATCAGTAGCTAAATTGTTGAGAGGTTGAGTGAGAAACCCAGACTCAAACCCCACATGTCCATCGCACTTGGCCACATCATGTGGTCCTGGGCAAGGCACTTTTCTTCACCATATTTAATTTTTCTTAACTGACAAATTAGGAGCATGATAAGTGATTCAATGTTGGTTATAGAAAAATACAGCCATGGTTCAATAGACTAATGTTCTTATAGTATTTTTAACATTTATGTACTGCACGCACAAAAATATAATCGTCTTTTAGCTTACTTTTGGCATACAGCATTTTTTATGCCAATGAGTATGAGTTTAGAAATTATTAACTGCCTCTTCTTGTGTTAATGTAATTTAACTATCAATCTAAACACTAACACAAATAAACATTTAAAAAAACCTGTTTTTGAATTTGAAAGAGTTTTATATTTTTGCATGTTAACAGTTGTCTGATTGATCTTGCAATGTTTTTGGAGGTTCTGCTCTTACTTTGGCTCTGACTGCCACGCATGACCCCCTGACTCCCCACTTCATTTTACCAGCCCCAAAGTAAGAATGTAGAACTTTCAGAACCAATTTCAACACAATTGATTAATATAATATATATTATTCACAAAGATAGAAAAAATATATTTACATTTAAAGCAGTAGAGAAGAGAAGACATCTTGCAAATACAAATTGTGGGCCCACCAGTTTGGTAGTATCACAGCCTTGTTAATCATGTATTTTCAACAGACTGCCCACCTTAAGACTTTTAAGAGTTTCCTGAAGATGATGGTGGGGCTTTGTCCTCAATGGGAGGGAGGAATCATTCCATAATATGGAGATCTGACCTTGAAGGGCAGGGACTGGAGGTGTGATTCTCCTAGTATTAGAGTTTGAGTTTTCACTGCTAAAGCAAAGGGTTTTCTTTTGTTTAGTGCTCTGTGTTATCTAAGCATTTTGTATAATTGCTATGGGATCATGTATCTTTGTAGAGTCAGATGAAAATGTGCATGTCATCCGAATAAATCTGAAGTGTACCATGTGACTTAAGCTCATTTGTCAGCAGAGGCATATGAAAATAGAACAGCAAGTATGAGAGGGCAGAACCATGTGAAGCTCTGTACTTTCTCCTTTGAATCAGTTATTCCTCTCACCGGGTTCATACTTGTTCAGTTCTATTGGTGAAGAAAGAGTGGTGACATAGCATTTATGGTTGGACCACATAAGCCCAACTATTTATGGTAGTTTTCCCAGTACAGTTTCATGGTCCACAGTGTGACAGACTGAAGAGACATCAAGGGGTATTATTGCAGCCTTTTCAGGTTGATGAGTATGCTTTCTATGATACTAGTATATGTGTTCTCTGGTCCTTGCATGGGCCTGAGGTGTAAGTGTCAGTTGTAGAGGAGATGGTTATCCTCCATTTATTCTTTAAGTTGCCTTGTCACTTTCATGTCCACATTTTGCTGGGATAGGGTGGATTAGAAATTGATCAATAGTTTGTGAGTTCTTTACAGTTAGTGATTAATGTTGTTGCTTTTTACTGGTCCAGAGATGATCCCCTTTGACAGGGAAGCATTTAGTACATTCATAATATAAGCCATTAGCGTAGTAAAGAACTGTATCATGTAAGCTCTAGGGCATAGTTCTGCTGTATTGTTGGATGTTTTAAAAATTTTGGTCTGGACACAAGAGTGCCTGAGGGGAAAAAGTAAAAGTTTTGCCAATGACAATGGGTTATTATTGAGTGTAAGGGAGTCTTAAGTAGTATTAAAGTCATTATTCCCCATACCACTTCCAATCACATGACATTATGTGTTTTTGTTTCAATGAAATAAGTCTCCTGTTCTGTTGAAATGTGAGCTGATGGTGACAGACTTGGTGCAGGTGTACACTTGATCTTTTCTGATAGATATGCTTTGAAGGGAAGAGGAGGAGATAAGAGGACGAGTAATAGAGAAATTAAGAGTAGGCGTCAGGGCCAGGTAATCAAAGAACAGTGTCGAAAGAGATGGCAGATACTGTAAGATTGAGCAAACCAAGAGATGGTACACAAAGAGATGTTCACAGCAGCGGAAGACACAGCGATGTGCAACAAAACATAACAAATTAGAAGGATGTAGCAAAAAAAGAGGGGTCATCGCCGCATAGGGTACAGTGAAAGCTGTTTCACAGAGAAGATTTGGGCACATGGATAACAGAATTAAATAGTCACACAGTGGATCATGTTTCTCATTAAGAATGCATGAAAAGGAATACAGCTTATAAAAAGAGATGGAGCATTCAGAGAAAGCAATAATTAGGGCAGTTTGTCAAAAGGGCACAGGTCCTGATGGACAAGCATTCTGCAGCACAGTAAGTGTTGGCTAAAGGTTTTGTAGCTGAATGCCTGTTAAACAAGTATTTATAGCACAGTAACTGTTTTGCAATAACTAATGGAAAAGGACATGGTTACACAATGCCTGTGGGCATGTTCTCTGTGGCACAGAAATGGACAGGGAGGCATAGTTCAGTGCAGTTTATGTCTTTTCTCCTTCACATGAATGTATGTTGTGGAGAAACCTCTTGGTTAGCCTTTATGTCTCCAGAGCACACAAGTTTGCTTCTGAATGGTTTGCGGTAGCCTGTAAATAAATACCTTAAACTTAAATTGAGCTAATTTTTACCCTGGGCATATTAAACTGCTAAAGGGTATAAATGTATCACTGCAGGAAATATTGCTATTTGTTAGTGTGGCATATTCTTATTGCTTCACAGGTCATTGTCAGATCTGTGTCTTAAGCCTCAGGTTTATCATAGGAAAATTACCTTTTAAAATTCACCATTTGTCAATTTGCACTTAACCTTTCTTCCCAGTTGCATTGAGCTCCCATTGGTTAGGCAATAACCTTTACATTGTGCATTTATCATACACCTGAAAATTATGGTGTTCAATTATTCCATTAACCCACACTGGTGCAGTTTCTTCCTTAGTCACAACGTTTTTCTAATATCATTGGTGTGCATTACACAATGGCATCCTGATACTAAAGAAACAAATTGGATAACATGCTCACCAACACACCACAGAAAGCAAGTATACCCTGTTATTTCTGCCAGTTTGAAGGTACAGTCAAACTTGCTAAGACAGAGCCATGCCACAATGGCAATATTGGTTGTGTGAGGTTAGGCAAGGGCAATCGCATTTCCCTTGAAAGAATGCTCATGGATTGTCAGCTGTATCAGCTTAACAGATAGGAGGGTCTTTGGCTAGAGACTGATTAGAGAGTCACAGATCAAGAGTTGTGAAAAGCAGTCATTATTAGTGCAATGGCATCTGGTGGTGGGTCCCATTCTTGTTTACTCATCACGAACTGGACTTGCCCATATCTGTTCCATTATATCTAGGACTGGGAAAAACTATGTGCAGAGATCCAATCTGAACTTAAAGGGATCCTTTGTTCTCAAAAATGTGACAGGTCAGATACTGAGATGGAATTTCTCAGCAGTGGCGGCTCCTCCGCTGGGGCGGAGAAGCATCGCCCCACTGCTCAAAAGGAAAAATAAAATGATAATAACGTGCCATTATAATAATTTTATTTTTCCTATTAAAGTCAGTGGCTCTCTGGCGGGGCTAGCCAGATCAGGGAGAGGTGTGATTTACAATCCTTAAGTGCACATGACTACTTGGCTGGCCCTCTTGGGCCGGCCAAACAGTCCTGCGCACTTTGCATCTTCCCCACCAGGCTTTCTTTACTAAGCCTGGTGGGGAACAAGCAAAGCCTCCCATTCTCCATCTGAGTGCTGATCCACAGTGCTCAGACCAAGCACAACGCTGCATTGCAGCGTTGTGATTGGCTATGCGGAGCCTGCGAGCCCGGGCGCTTCCTGTTGGTGGCGGAGACAGGAAGGAGACGGCAGCCGGCTGGCCCAGGTAAGTGTTTTTTTTTGTCCTTTTCTTCATTCCACCGCCTCCGCCCTCCCACTCCTGTCCAGTAGCATCCGCTACTGTTTCTCAGTGATCTGTACTGATGATCATGTAGTTTTGACAACCAATGTACGGATTTGCAAAGCTCTGCTGGTTATTGTTGTAGCTACTCCAGGACTGTTTCATTCTTTGAAAGAATCTCAGTGCCAAGGAAGGGTCCACTTTCTTTAAGCTTTATCCTCTGACACCTTCAGGGTGAGAATTCTCAGAAGGAGCCCGAGGTGCTGAATTCCCTTCCCAAAGAATGTCAATATTCTAATGCATTCAGATAGTGAGCAAAACTGAAATTATTTCCTCAATCTCCTGAATACCTGTATATTGTATATATAGTCACTGAAAAAAACAAAGGCAAAAGTGACATTATACTAAGGTGAAAATGCCAGTTAAAATGTAATGTTTTAAAATCAAAAACACAGAAATTCACCTGTTACAGTTAACTTAAGAGTGAATCCAAGAGTCAGTTGGCTGACCTCCTGTGTGAGCTACAGGGACACCACACGCTTCAGAGTACTCCCTGCAACTGCCCAGCTGACCTGCTGAGACTGGACCTGCTATTGGACATGCAGGTGTCCTCTGCTACTGGCCTCTGCTGGAGTGACTCCCCGATTTCCAAGTGGTGCCTCCATAGGTCCTGGACCCTTGGCTGGCATCAGAGGTTACTCCTCCTGAAGTAAAAGGGAAAATCCTGAACTAGGGCTACTCATGACAGCGAACGAGCTCGATTACACCAATATTCTGCCACCCATGATGACTGCCAACACGAAGTCCCGGAGAAACCTGCTCTTCGTGCCAACAGTGCCCACCAGCAATGACCAGCAACGCGAGAACGGCATTCGCACGACAGCCTATGATGACTGCCAATGAGAAGCCACAGCAATGACCGTCTAGGATCCTCAACGCCTCTTTGCACTACAGGAAAGACCACCAGCGATGCCCAGCCTCCTCTTCGCGCTACAGCAATGACTGTACAAGAGGCTCACGCTCCTTCTCACGACTTGAGATTTTTCTTGTGTTGTGTTTTCACTTTATAGCTATTTCTGTGCTTTATAAATACTTTACACATAACCTCTGAGATAAAGCTGACTGCTTATGTGCCAAGATGCCAGAGGGTTAAGCACAGGTTTTCTAAGTGACTTTTCTGGCTCACCCTTACAAGGATTGTTTTTTATTACTGGAGTGGGGCTCTCACCCCTCTCAACTAATAACTTAATTTCTTACACACTTGTTATATGTATCCATCGAACTGTGCACTGATTTCTCTAGTGTAGGATTAATGAAACTAAGAGCAATGCAAATAACCCAGGTGGGAAATGTGACTCCTTTTTTTTTTAATTAAAGTAAGAAATGACTTTCAACAGCTTTTTCATGCTAAACAGATGCTAAGGTAAATCAGTCATTCTTACTTTTCTACATTTTGGAATGAATAACTGATTGGTCACTTTTGATATTCGCTGATATGAAATTAAGAATAGTGGTCAATTAATATAAACCAAGAAATATGGATACAGCACAGCAGCCTCAATTATACTTTGTACTGTTAAACATTGCAATACTTTATATTAATTAAGCACTATTGTTCTGGCACTGGCTACATATTAACAGGTTCTGTGGTCCTTAACCACTTTATCTAATATAAATATATATATATATATATATGTAAATATATATATATATATGTATATGTATATATATTTACTAAAAAACAAAGGTCACAGGGACGTTATAGTTAGGGTCAGATTTTACTCATTCAAAACCGGAGAAATTCAGCCAATATAGTTACTGAGTTAACTATAACTCATGCCCCTGCAATGCACTGCTTATGACCTCACATATTACATCACTCATGACATGTTCAGTGACATCACTGATGACATCACTGATGACTTCTCATATGACATCAGTGATGGCATCATCCAGTGACTGTGTGTTTAAGAGTGTTAAATATATCTACCAAGGTGTATTGGTGAATCAGTGGGTGTATGAGTGACTGTATGGTTGACTCAGTGCGTGACTGACTGTATAAGTGAGCGATTAGGTGTATCAGTGAATGCATGGGTGAGTGACTGTGTGATTGTGTGTATCTGTCAGTTGAAATCTAAGTGGGTGTATGGGTGTGTTAGTGGGTATGTGAATGGCTATATGGGTGATTGATTGGTTGTCTTACTACCTCTATGGTTGTCTGGGTGTCTGTGTATGTGGGTGAGAAGGTGTGTGACTGCCTGTATGGATGAGTGAGTGGGTGAGTCAGTGGCTGTATGGGGTACTGTGTGTGTGAGAAGTTGTATGGGTGAGTGAGTGTCTGTAAGGCTGTGTCGGTGTTTGAGTGCATGTGTCAGTATGGGTGAGTAACTGGGTATGTGAAAGGCTGTATAGGTGAGTGACGGGGTATATGAGACAGTATGCATGAGTGAGTGAATGTGAGATTGACTATATGGATGAGTGCATGCTTCTGTCAGTGACTGTATAGGTGAGTATGTGTTACTATTTGTATGAGTAAGTAAGTGGGTGTGTGTGTAACTATTTGGGTGAGTAAGTGGCTGTGTGATTGACTGTATGGGTGAGTGTCTAGGTAAGTAAGTAAGTAAGTCCGTTTTTATATAGCGCAGCTACTCACCCTTACGGGTCTCAAGGCGCTGGGGGCCGTCGTGGAAATTAAGTGAGCTATTGCCCAGAGTCACATGGTGCTGAGCTGAGCTGCCGCCGGAGCCGGGGATCGAACCGTGAACCCTGTGCTCCGAAGTCAGCTGCCTTGGCCGCTGCACCACACCTCTCCACTCCAGGTGTGTGAGTAGTTCTACGGGTGATGCAATCCCACTGTGTGGGGCTTACTGGAGGTAACAGGTGGGCAAGTTGGCCCCTAAGGACCCTCAGCAGCAAAGGGGACTTCATCCCCCAACCAAGAGTGTGCCAGGGGGCACGTTTACAGAGTAGTGGAGAAAGGGGGCGGGGCCTCCGGCGAGTTGCCGGCTTTGGATTTTTTTTTCATTTTTGTAAGTAAAAGTAAGTAATGCATGCATTTATAAAGTGCAACAAATGCGGAGGCGTCTTGGCGCTGAGAAAGCAAATACTTGACCCGCAAGACCTGAAGGAGAGCTACTGTTGTTTTGACGGGAGTATCTAAGTCTTAAGCAACCTCCTGAACAGGGATCTGTTCGATTGTAGTCTAATTCCAACCGGAAGCGTGTTCCAGAGTTTGGCTGCCCGATATGACAGGCTATTCCCACCCCACCTAGCCCCTTCGGATTTTGGGCACCTGACCCAGCCCTTTGTTAGCTGATCTTATGTCTCTCCGTGGGACATACCAGGAGAAAAGTTTCTGAAAGTCCTTTGGACCCCCCGTACAGTGCTTTGTACATCACACAAAGAGCTTTAAATGAAATTCTTTGCTGGACCGGCAGCCGGTGGAGGACCCTGATACTATTGTAAATAGAGTGAAATTTAGGAATGTTTAGTACCACCCGGGCTGTTACATTATGCAAGGACTGAGGTTTAGACTGTGACCGTTTATTAATGCCAAGAAAAAGATCATTGCAGTAATCGATTCTGGAAAGAATCTAAGCGACTATCACTGTTTTTCTCAGTTCTTGTGGAATAAAAGGGAGAATCTTTCGCAGGATTTTTAGCAAAATGAAACATGAGGAGGTGAGAGAATAAATCTGATCCAAGAAACTGAGCTGGTCATCAAACAGGACTCCTAAATTTCTAACTTTGTTGATCGGAACAGGACATTGGCCAGCCTCCGCTGGCCACCATAGATGGTTCCAAAGTGACGGTCCCTTTCCAAACTCAACCACCTCTGTTTTATCCGTAAAAAATTTGATCCAGTTTTGATGCATCCACCCTATAATGGATGTCAGACAGTTATGGAAGCGTCTTGCTACTGGATCTACAACTGAAGAAATGGCTATAACTAACTGAGTATCATCCGCGTACAAAACTAACGAAAAACCATAAGTTTTGATCAGCTTAGCCAGAGGGGAGACATGTATGTTAAACAACATGGGTGACAGTGCAGAGCCTTGCGGGACTCCACAAGGGAGAGAGAATACCTCAGATGAGAGATTTTCCCAACACAGTCGCTGTTCCCTCAAAGTAAGGAAGGAGGTAAGCAGGGTTAGAGCTGTCCCTTTTATTCCTGCTGACTCCAGCCTCTGTGTTAGAACCAGATGGTTAACGGTATCGAACGCTGCTGAGAGATCAATCAGGATGAGGACTGCCCTTCCCCCACTGTTCAGCTGTTTGTGTATTACCTTTGAAGCCATGACTAGGGCTGATTCTATGGAGTGATTTGGTCTGAAACCATGTTGGGTAGAGTCAAGAAGATCATTCGACTCTAGATAGTTCACCAAGTCTTGATTCATGGATTTTTCTTTTTTTTTTAGGAAGGGGGGCTGTGTGGGCCCCCCTTCCCTTGACCCTTTTAGGCCCTGGGGACCCCATCCCCTGGGACCTGAGCCATTCTTTCATGTTTTAATTAAATTGAATGGAGGGGGGCCTGGAGGCCGATTTCGCCGATTTTGCCCCCGGGGACCCCATCCCCCAAGTCTAGGCCTTTGTTTACATATCATTTTTGAAAGGAGAAGGGAGTTTACGGCCCCCTCCCGGGCCATTATCGGCCCTGGGGACCCCATCCCCTAAGCATGGCCATCTCATTGGGGACCGCGGGGGGAGCCTGAAGACCCCGTGGTCCCGGCCGGCTCCTGCCTCCTGCAGGAGCGGGCATTGCTTTTTACACCCAGGGAGCTGCTGACATGCAGCTCCCTGGGTGTAAAAAGCAAAGTGTGCTCCGCTTTCAACAAGTGAGAGCAAAATGCAACTCTTGTTTGCTATAGAATGGCGGGAGCAGTGCTCCCGTCATCCCACAGCAAACTGCAATGTCCTGGGGGTGAGCACTCCAGGACATTGCTGGAGCCGGCCCTGGGGGGTGGCGGTCCCCAGGGCCACTTAAGGCTCCAGGAGGGGAGCCGTGAGGCCCGGCTCTAGGAGAAGGGCCACGTGGCCCGCCTTCCATCTTGAAAATAGCCCGAGGAGGTGGCGGTCCCCGGGGATGCATGGGGGGCTGGAGCCCCCCAGGCATCTTATTTAAATATACCATCAGGGGAAGTGGCGGTTCCTGGGGCTGCGGGGGGGCTGGAGCCCCCCATGCATTAGAACTAAAAATAGCCGAGGGGAGGTGGTGGTTTCCAGGGCTGCGGGGGCCGCGAGGCCCCCTGCATTTCAAGCAATTAGCCCAGGGGAGGTGGCAGTCACTGGGGCTATGTGGGGGGGAGCTGGAGCCCCCCGCATTATAACTAAAAATAGCCCCGGGGAGGTGGCAGTTCCCGGGGCTGCGAGGCCCCCCTGCATTTCAAATAATTAGCCCCGGGGTGCTGCTGGGGCCTGCGCAGGCCTTCACATTTTGTTTTTCTTATTGCCCCTAGGACCAGGCCCACCCGGGGGCCTAGATTAAACAAAGCGCGGGAGCCCGCGCTTCGTTATTTATTTTAATTTTTGGCGGGATTTGAGGATCCACGTGACTCCCGCCGAAAATAAAAATAAAATGCTTCTTTGGGCCCTTGGGTCCCTGTGGGACCCCATGAACAGGCCTAGGGGGTCAGGGTTTTTCTACCCTGCCCCCTTTTCTTTTTTTTCATCGTGACTCGGTTCTTCAACCGAGTCACAAGATGGCTGCCAACACCTGGTATGAAGTGTTTGCAGCCAATCAGATCTCAGACACGAGATTGGGAAGGTTCGCGCATCCACCGTGGTCACAGTTGTATATCTGAGAAATCTTTACATTTCTCAGGAACTAATGAACGGATTTACACCATTTAACAAAAAAGAGTGCTTTCTGGACCAAGAGCTACCTTTCTGCCAAATTTGGTGTAAATCTGTTCAGCAGCTCGGGCTGTAGCTGCGTCAAAAGTTTCCTATGGAAATTAACATGGAGAAAAAGCGTTTTGGGACCCCCTTTTTCTCGGCCCCCGCCTGACGGATCACTCCAAAATGTTGAAGAAAGCAGCTGACGTGACTGACCCTTTTGTTTTGAAAAGCTCGCAAAGATTCATCAAACGGCGCCAAGGTTATTGGTAAATCAAAACACGCTCTTCCTATGGAAACTAGGTCCTAACTATAACTACCTACTGGCGACCACCAGTAGGTAATGTGTGTGTATATATATATACATATATATATATAAATATATATATGTATATATATATACACACACTTGTGTTAAGGGTCATCTGATTGGACCAAATAGAATTTCAAGGACTGACATTATAAAGGTGGAGCTTATACACCTTCACAAACTCTTACAAGTATTAAAAATAATATTGCATATGCATACTAAGCAAATTCTTAACTGAATTGATGATGCAGAAGTGGCTACGTAAGAACTGTTAAGCACAGCCCTGGTCTGCTTCCTCAGACATGCGGAAGGATGAAAAGAATACGAGTGCCCTCAGATACCGGCCTCCATACCGCTGGGGACTTTCCCAATGACAGGAATAGCGAGTCCGGCTTTGCTACCCAGATAGTTTCTTGCCATACAAGTACATTAACTTGCATGCATACATACTGGTATAATACCTACACGAACTTTGTATTTTATACAAAATGTACACACACATAAATTAATCAAATTCACATTTTAAGTTTTGATTATTGGGTCATTCCACATTTATACGTGCAAAAATATAAGCAAGCATTTTCTTATTTACTCATTCAGCCTTGATGTTTTTTTTGCTTTTACATTACATTTTTTCACTTAGCTTCCAATGAGCTGGGTTTGCATCCGGTACCCAATTGTATAGTAAGTATGTTTTTTAGAACTATCTTATTGGCATAATTATGAGAGTAATTAACTTAATTGACTATAGATGACCCACTGTAGTATAAGTTTAAACATATGCGCGATTATTAGCAGACACAATAGTTAAACAATTTAGTAGTGAGCTGTCTTGATGGATTTCTGTACACTTTTTACCTTTGCAAATGAAAGCATACACAAAGATTTATGAATGTTGTATATTAGTTTTATAATTTATTATCAATATTAAGTGGTCCTTACTGTATTTTACCTCTGATTCTCATTAAGAAATAATAAAAAATGTTGAAACGTTCTCAGGATTCCAGGGCAGTTTTGCACTGTAATTTTTTTTTCCAATGAGTATGATTTATGCCACTTGCAAAGGTCAGAAAAAATAATATCCTACCATTATTGCCAGGTTGTTTGCAGACATAGTATGTAGTAAAATCTCTTGCTGCAGGACTATAGTTGTTCCCAATAGAATCACTAGTACAAACAAGAGGGGAGAAATATATTCATCAAATATTAGGAGTCAAACGTAGATTTTAATGTTCACTAGTACATTTACTTTAATATTTTTCTAGCTAGCATAGGATGATTTATGAACAAGCAGAGAAGCATTAATTCAAATGTTTTAATTTCTAGTCTGCCACCTAAAATCATACAAGCATTTAGTCCAATGCGATCGCCTAGTCACTTCTATTGTCTAGAGCCAACAGCACAAAAATGTGTGCCTCTTATTTTCCAAAGTATTGATAGGTCTGCTCTAGAAGGTTATATTATCAGTGTTTTATAGCACACTAATCATCCTGGAGGGTATCCAGGTACACTGTAGCAGGTGAGTGAGGCCAGCCCTGGTGGCTCACTCGAAAAGCCAGATCTTAAGCTTCTTGCGAAAGTCAAGAAGAGAAAAGGAGGCTTTTATGTGTTGTGGGAGGTCATTCAAGGGTTTAGGGGCCAGGTACGAGATGACGTGCCCCCTGTTCAGCTTTGTATGTATGCTAGTGAGAGACTGGTAGAGCTGAGGTGTCTGGAAGTTTGGTGGAAGTGAATGCAACTATTCAGGCAGGCAGGGCCAGTGTTGTGGAGAGCTCTGTAGGTGTGGGTGAGGAGAATGAGGTGTGCACATTTCTGTATCGGGAGCCAGTGGAGTTCCATAAAGTGTGCTGTGATGTGGGCTAGTCTGCGTTTTAGATTGTCTGCAGTCTTCTTGTTAGCTGGTTGGTAATCATTGCGTACAGGGTGTTTCCATAGTCTTTTTTGCTGGTGATGAGGGCTTGGGTGATCATTTTCCTGGTGTTGTCTGGTAGCCACTTGAAGATTTTCTTCAGCATCCTTAGGAGTGTTGAAGCAGGACAAGACCACTGCATTGACCTGGGCATTCATGTCTAGTTTGTTGGCTATTATGATTTTGAGGTTTCCCGCTTCTGAGAAGGGCTTGGGTCCAAGGTTTGTGGGCCACCATGTGTAGTGCCATGGCAGGGCGATCTTACTGAAGGCTACTACCTCGGTCTTGTCTGAGATAAATTAGAGGAAATCTGCTTTCATCTATCATGCATGTGATGAACTCGTTCCTGGTGTTGGATGTTTTGTCTGAGAGTGACAGTATCATTTATGTGTCATCGGTATAAGTGAAGATGTTTATGTTGTGGGCTCGTATGAATTCGGTCAGCTGGGTCATGTAGATGTTGAAGAGCATAAGGGTGAGTGAGGAGTGCTGTTAGATGCCACAAATAGTATCTTGTGCTTCAGAGATGTACTGTGGCATGTTGATGGTATGGGTTCTTTGGGTGAGGAAAGACCAGATCCATTCAAGGGCATGTCCCTGGATGTCTGCTTCATGGACTCATTGGATTAGTTGTTGAATTAGGATGGGGTGGGAGACTGTGTTGAAGGCTGCTGATAGGCCTAGCAGGATGAGGGCTGCGGCTTCCCGTCTGTCGAGGATACTCCAGACGTCATCCGTTGCTACTATAATGTGGTTTCTGTGCAGTGGTTGGGTCTGAATCCTGAATGTTTGATGTTGAGAAGATGGTGTTTGGCGAGGTGGTCAGAGAGGTGCTTATTGATGAATTTTTCCAGGACTATGGCTGGGTTTACAAAGAAGGGATATTAGTTGGTAAGTTTTGTCAGGTTAGCCAAGGGTATCTTCCGAAGGGTGTTGACAGTGTCATGTTTCCATGGTTCTGGGAAGGTGGCAATACTGGTGGAGGTGTTGAGGCTAGGGGTGAGGGCCTCGCTGATAGGGATTGCCCATTTGCATGGTGGGGCAGTCATCCACTGTGGCCCTTGAGTGAATGGTCTTCATTTTTGTGGTTTCCTCTGTGTTAATGGTGTCCCATGTGGTGATTGTGGTGACTTCTTTCATCACTGAGAGACTTCTAGAGAGGGCCAGGGGGTTGTGGGGGAAAGTTGCTGTATATGGTTGCGATTTTTCTGCAAAAGACGTCTGATCAGTCTGTGCACCCATCTTGTGATAGTTGATGTTTCCAGTGAACCTGTGGGTGTGGTGAAGCCTTTAATGATTATGAAGATTTCTTTGCTGCTGTTGGAGCTGGCCTTTATTCATTCAATTAGGGTCTTTCTCTTGGTTTCTCAGATGAGCTGGTAGCACCTCCTCTGGGTTGCTTTGAAGACATCTTTTTCAACTCTCTCTATGCTGGTTCTCCATTTCTGTTCCAGTTGTTTGTAGTGTCACTTGATCATTTTGAGGTCTTCTGTGTACTATCTGGCTTGTGATCAGGTTTTTGCTATATTGCTTCAATTCACAAGGGCCAGAGTGTCAGTCAGTTGCAGAGCCACTTGTTGAAGTTCTCGATGTTGCTTGCTAGGATGCCTGTGGGTTCTGGTTTGTTCTCGTGTAGGGCGGTTGTCCTGTACACCTCTGTTAGGTTGTTCCAGTGTTGGTGTGCTGGGCCCACTGTGGGGGCTATTCTGGGTTGTTGGATGTTGATGGATGTGTCCAGGTGACATGAAAGATGTGAAGACGGAGTCTAGGATGTGTCCAGAGGCATGGGTGGGCCCATCATTGGGTTGTCACAGTCCCAGGTTCCCAAAGTGTTCAAGAAGAGCAGCCAAGTTTGGGGTCAGTCTGGTCTTCAAGATGGAAATTGAGGTCTCCTAGAAGATTGAAAGTTCTGGTGTCAGGGGGGTGATAAAGTCTGTGATGTTTGCAGAGCTGGATCAAGGGGCAGTGGCCGGTATACTAGGGTCCAACCCAGGGCAAAATATGTTGTAATTTGTAATTTGAAGCTGAGCTGCACCATGTAGTTTGTTCTGGCTTCAGCGGTGCTGAAGGAGTCTTCATAAACAATTGCAATGCCTCCTCTGGCCCTGATGAGGCGGTCTTGCCTGAAGAACTTTTATTCAGCTGGGATTAAAGTGGCAAAATCTGGCATTAAATCAGTGGTCAGTCATGTTTGTGTGAGGAAGAGGAGGCCCGTGGTGGCGTCTTCCAGCAGGTCCCACATCTCCTTGGCATGCTTGCTGAGGGAGTAGGTGTTAACGAGAATGCATGCTATTAATGTGTGGGGTGTGGGCGTGTTTCTTGGTAGGTGTTTGAGTGTGTGTTGTGGTGGGTGTAGTGGGTATGTTCTTGGTTGGTGTTGTGGGTGCAGTGATGCACGTGAAGCAGCACCTGGAGCAGGGGAAGTCTTCTTCTGTGCAAAGCATAACGTATAGCAGCAGGGTAGAGGTAGATCTGGGAAACCAGGGTTTCTGGTGCAGGACGCGCTTCAGGCACAGATGGGTGCATACATGCTTCCCTTTGCGCTGTGGCCACCATTAAGTGGCTATTGGGTATGGGAATAAATACAGGGGGTAGTGGGCAGGGCTGAGGAGGAGCCCAACAGAAAATAAAAAGAAAGGCATAAAGGAGTGGGAGGGAGAAGGGCGCAGTGAGGGCAGGAAAGTGGTGCAGAGAAGCTGGAGAGATGGCAAAAGTCAGAAAAGGAGCATGATATACGGCACAGTGAGATAAATGGCACAGAAAAGTTGCAGTATGAGTGAAATAAAAAGGCACAAAGAGAGAAAAGGCACAAAGAGAGAACATGCACAAAGAAATAGGGCATGAAGAGTGATAGAGAAAGTACCAAGAGCAGGTAAAACAGGCACAAAAAGTTGCAGTAAGAGTGAGAGAAGTGGCACAAAAGTTAGAGAGAGAGAGACCGGGATGAGCGACAGCAAGAGGGAGAGAGATGATGCAGATGCTTCATGGTGCTGGAGCCAGATCTGCAATGGCCGTGACCGGTGAGAGGACTAGTCTTAGGTAAGTCCAGTGGGGCTGGGCCTATGCACCTTCTGGTAGAAGAAGGTGATGCCCTAATGCTCACAAAAGGTGCTTTTATACTTTCTCAAAGGATTTGTTGGACAACAGCTATCTAATAGTTCCATTTTTCCAGACTGGAGAAGATATAGCTATATATTTGTCAGACATGTTATTCTTTATCTCTCTATCAAGAATGTAACAAACTTTTTAATTTCAAAAGTGAATTTCCTCTTCTTATGTCTGTCTCCATTTTCGCTGAATATCAGATGTAGAGAAACCACGGACATCTCCATGGGAACAATCATGCTGCAATCGTTATTGAGAACAGTGTATCACAGTTACAACTTTTTTGAGGGGCATTCACTTTTTGCACTGTATGCTAAATATTTTCATTCTGGACATCTGGTTCTTTTGAGCTCTGCAGTGACTAAAATCTTGAAATTAGGGCCATCACAACAGTTGCAAAGGTACCCTGTGCATATCATAAATGTTTCTGAAGAGGCCCCAGGTGGAAAAGCTACGAGAAAAACTCCCCACTCCCCAGCCTGCAGGGTAGAAACTACAATATTGGAGAGAAGCAGTAGGAGATAGAGAAGGATGGAGGAAGTCCTAAATTAACATGGAATCTGTTCCAGTGCCGGAGGGAAGAAGGCAGGAACATGTATTCTCTCATGAGCACAGGCTGGTCTTGTGGACCTTAACTTCCAGAAAGACTAAGGGCACCCTGGAAATTCCAAACCCATTGGTATGTGGAAATAACCAAGACTACATTGTGTGCTCTGCAGATGGGTGACAGAGTCCAGGCAGAAAAGAACTGGAGTCACAGCTAAAGACCAGGCCATATATCAAGCTCAGAAAGTGTGGTGCATCATGAGACTTTTCTTGCTCACATTGGTGTCTCTGCATCTATTTATGGAAAGGAATGAAAGAGCAATAAGTAATATGCTTGAAGAAAGCAGAATAGAAAGCCCAGAAAAGAGAGCTTCCATATGTCCATCTATTCAAGCATTGGAACAATCCATTAAGTCATTAACATTTCCTGCAGCCACATTTTGCTACCTGGCTGCAGAAATTAGAAACTCAAATCAAAGCCCTGCATTTTTTACATTCTCTTATATGCCAGATGATCCTGTATTGTAGCAAGTAGAGACCCATTGCAGTGGTGGCTGGTGACATTTGAAAGTGGTGCGGCGTAAAATTATTGGCATACTGCACCGCAGCGAGCGAGCGTAGCGAGCGAGCCCGAACAACCCAAGGGGTTTGGGGGGGTTCTCCCCCCGAGAAAAGTTTGAAAAAAGAGTGGACAAATGGTGCATTTTCAAGCAAATTTGAGAAAGCAGGAAGGTTAATAAAGCAATTGTGAAAGTGCAGTTATTACATTAATAAAGAGATGTCATATAACATAGGTAGCTGCTTATTCAAGCTTTCTTTCACCCCATAGTCCAGCAGGGTCTTGATACAAGACAGATAAGAGAAAAAGCAATGTGGTCCTCGACCAGGAAGACACTCATATTTTGTTGGTAAGAAGTCAAAGGATTGGTCAAATTGAAAACCTGAAATGCAATATGCAACCAAACAATTTGCAAGTACATCTCATCTATGATCAACAAGCCATGTTTTACCCATGATTGGAATTGTGAATCACCAAATAAACTGAGCCACTGCAATCAAAAGCAGAGGGCCTCCTCAAAAAGTATGCCATTAAGAGAGTTCTCTCATCTCATGTCCTCTCTATATTTTCTCTGGAAGTTGAAAACTCATCACATTCTACTGCACAAACCTGAACCCTTCTGCATATTCCAACACCAGAACTCATTCTTGGCCATTTAGTTTGGAGCCATTCATACCAGGAATACAGAAAATACCTTTAAATAGAGTAGAAGGTTTATGAATACAAGCACTTAGCAATTGTACATATACTATGAATGAGAGCCAAAGGAAACAAAAAGGAATAAAGAAGGGAGCAACACTCAAACACAACTCATGCTCCGGAACGCCATAAAATTCTCTATGTGGCAAGTTCATCACCTATAGCAGAACACAGTACATTTAATGTCTCCCTCAGTTTAGCATATTAAACAATAGCAAGTGGTAATTCTGATGGCTGAAAAAACAATTTTACAAAAGCTTCTGATATTTCACAACCACTTAACAGGGGCAATAGAACAAATAAAACTCTTTTCAGCAGCTTGAAGCCTGATAGGGTCTCACTCCTGCACCACTCATCTGTGGACCGTAGACTCCCTCCTACAAGTACAGAGTTTCTCAGTATTGTATCTGGCACATATAGTTACACAGTCTAGCATTAGGCTAGTTTTTTCAGTCCATGGGCCTTACAAACTCTATTATCAGTGAGGCACGTGAATCTACGACTATAACAGTAGAATGGACCTTGAAATCAGCAGGTTTACTCAAGCACCAGGCTTCTTGTAGTCTCGCTTAAACAGTTGGAGACTTTAGTGACTCTTGCCCCAGCATCAAGACTGAGTATATCTATATTAGCAATAAACAGAACCTTTAACTTCTGCAGCAGAGCCACGACTAAAAGCATATCTGCACAGCTGCAGGGTGGCTCAAATTTGAGCAGTAGCTAGCTAGCCATGGACTCCCACAGAAGCAGTATAATACTTCAGAATTTGCAGTACCAGCAGATTCTGAAGTCAAATCAAGCAAATCAATTTCAACAATTGATGCAGGAAAATAACAGATCATTCAAAGTTCACCCACCGTCTGCAGCATAAATAGTGTGTTGGGAAGAATGCACCCTGTTCAGGATTTGTGGGTGAATTGTGCCTTGACAAAGGAGGAGAGCTACGCTTGTTATAGTCCAATAAGCCATGCCAGTCAAACAAGTAACCGTACCAAGGACAAAAGCAGAGCAAGAGATTCTCACACAAAAGGAAACAAGTAAGCCCATCTTTTAGTTGTGCTTTGGCTCCAAAGGTTTATGCTTCTCATAAATAAAAGTGGAGAGGAAATAAAACCGCAAAGGGTGTCTGGATGGCTTACAATCCCCCTTTCTCCTCTCCTGAATCCTTTACAAAAAAAAAAAAATGAACAAGTACAAAACAGCTAGCATGAAACACGTTCAACACATACTTTCTGATTAAAGGCTTCATAGTCACAGAAACAAAAGCCAAAAACCCACAGCCACCTGACCTCGGGTGGTGGTTTGTAGATGCATGAGAGAGGGGGGTGTGGTGTGGTGCGTCTGTCTGGAGGGCAGTGTGCGTTTGGAGTAAGGCCAGAAAGTAGTTTGTGACCTGGATGAAGGCCAGAATACAGTCCTGTCCAGAACTCTGAATTTTTGATGGCTTGGTTTCACCTATAACACCATCCGGGTCCCACACAAGATCCGATGGTGGTGGATAATAAGGGTCGCAGTTTCAGTAGTCGAACCTCCCTGGGAGGAAGGTACCCAAAGGGTGAGTTAGTGCCTGCCACCTCTGAGAGTTGGCACAACAGAGTCCCATAGCCTGCAGTGTTCAAGTACACACCTAGGTCTACAAGAACTGCAGGCGTGTTCCACCTTCCTTGTCTGATTTGCGAGTGTTGGCCCAGATCTTAGGGAGGGCTGCTTTAGTGACGTGCTTTTAACCAAAGCTAGCGGGTAACACATTGAGCAGGCAGTGACTGTCAAAGGGATCATGGAGTTGAGAAACAATAGCTTTACCAAGGATCTGCTAATGTTTTTATTATCAGCTAATTTATTTCATGTACGTCAAATAACTGAATTTATAGAGCGCTCTCAACATAATACTGCTAAATGCAGGTAACAGCTGAACAACACACGTCAACCAAAAGTAAAAGCAGCTTTACTATAAATAAAAACCGAGAAACAGAAGAAGGAACGTATTCCTTAAGAAGGCAACTAAATGAGTGGAACTAAGAGAAGACTGACTAGAATGAGGAAAAGTGGTCCAATGTTTGGTAGTGATTAAAGAACAGGATCGTAGTTGGGACTGAGTGCTGGATGTGTGAGGGCTGACTAGACGGAGCTGTAGACAAAGAAAATAAAGGAGGGAGATGGAGGAATAAGAACAGAATACAGAAATAGCACAACAGGAGTGCACAGAGGAACAAAAGGTGAAGATGTAATTAGAAAGGGGACGTATAACAAGAAGAGAGCATTCATTTGATTACTGGCAGATGTATATAGCAAGAAAAGATGCAGTGGGCGACAGGGCGCTTTCCATGACAGCAGGTTAACACTTATAATTGGTATATATATATATATATAATACAAATATAAGACGGTAAGTTGACAACAGATCATATCATTTGAGCACAGCGGCGAAAATTACTTATATAATGTATGGGGCCAAAATCAGTAGCACTAGAGAGGAGTTATAGAAATAGATATCGTGAGGCATTAACCGAGAGCGCTGTTAGGAGCAAGTGGTGTTTGGACACTAGGGATTACATTTTATAAGCACCACTTAAAGGGATGTTCCTGGTAACTAAAGGAACAGAGTTCCGACCCTCACAGCACTCTGAGTGAAGAACTGCGTTTGTGCTGTTTCCTGAATGAAGGAATTCAAGAATACTGTTCTAAGAGTTCGAAGTTGGTGCTGGCCACCAGGGATGGTCTCTGTCTGTGCAAACATATTTGGGGTTCCAGAGTGGAGTCCCTTGTTGGCTCGGCATGCCTCTTTGCAGAGATACTCCCTGCCTCAATGGGGAGCCATGTTAGCCATGTCGGTGTGCTAAGAATTGGAGCGATCTGATCAAATTCCCTTCAGTCAGTTGCAGCTTTGCAGCGGCACGTAGCACCGCTTCAAGAGGCGCTTGATGCAACTTGGGAAGTCCTGTGAGAAGGTGATTTCAGTTCCGATTGAAGTGTGGGACTAGGGTAAGCAGGAAGACCAACGAGTAGAGAAGCACCATAGACCAGATGGGAAAAGACAAGGGCGGAGAGAAGTATCTCGGTGGTGTGAAAGAAAGGAGAACAATTGTCAGGTTATCTGGATATTGCAAAATTGATCATAACAGCTGCAAAAGACAGAGGCGATATGATTGCAGAAATAGAGTGAGGGGCTGGGGATGTGACCCAGGTTGTGGGCAGCAGGGAAAAACGAGAGAAGGGAGAGAATTAGGACGCGAGGAACTAGAGGATTTTGGCTTTAGACGGATTGCTGTGACGGGAATGGGAGATCAAGACACGGCAACTGAAACAAAGCTATAAACAGTCTAGTAAATGTTAGAGTGAAAAAATGAAAAGGAAGTATGGATCTGAGGGTCGTTTGCATAGAAGCGACAATGTCAGGCGAAGGAGAAGATCTAAGATGTTAGAGGAGCATTGGTGGTGGAGAAAAGTAGGAGACCCAGGAAAGCCTGGAGGTAATTTTGGCTTATAAATGTGTTTTTGCGTCCAAATGTGTCTTCATGCTGCAGTTGATGTTACATCAAGGTTGATTTTGCACCTTTGTTTGATTTTACACTTAAATTAGTTTTATCCAAAATATGTTTTTATTCCCTAAGCTTACGGCGCAGGTGCCGTGGGATTTTGGGAATAAAAGACAGGGCACAGACTTAGAAGGCTCACAGAAAGGCCAGGTGCACAGAGAAGCTGCAAAAATAGTCTGTGTGCATTAGTACATGCCTATGTTTGCATATATTAGCATAATAATGCCAGACCTATAAGCTTTGCGAACATGCTTAAACACTTTGCATAGGAAGTTACCACCACCTAAAACATGGCAGAAAATGCCTGGACAAAAGGGAAGTGAGAGGAGCTTTTGAGTGGTAGCGCTATAGCAATTATTACTGGTTGTGTCTGGCATAGTCCTTTCTCCTGTATCTAAATGACCATGACACGGTCTTCCTCTATCTCTGGTTTTACACCATCTCCTTTGTGCGACTGTGCCAATGCTTGTTTTATTACTGCCTTCATACCTGGAGGTGCCAGTGAGAAGCAGATCTGTGCATTTAACAGCTTAACATGTTGATCAGCAGTCACAAGCATCAAACACACATGCTGGCAG
Organism: Calotriton arnoldi; assembly: GCA_963921515.1. Taxonomy (NCBI): domain Eukaryota; kingdom Metazoa; phylum Chordata; class Amphibia; order Caudata; family Salamandridae; genus Calotriton; species Calotriton arnoldi. The sequence continues at coordinate 40,288 of CAWUFW010002155.1, read as the reverse complement.
CCATTTTGTCTCTGGGCACTACACCTTGCAGGTATAGTTTGTCTATAACAAGGGGTTTTCCGTGCTGGCACGCTGTGCGCTATTTCGCAACCTGTCACATGGTATAAAGAAAAGTCAGCCCTAGCTCAGTCGGGACTGGTCTGTCAATCAAGCTTATCGCCTTTCCTGGCTCTATCTCTCAAACGGTCGTGTGCAACCCATGTGCATAACTGTCAACTGGCCTAGGGTCACGAGGGCGACATTCAGCCACTACTGGTTTCAGCTAACAATACAAAGCCTTCTGGGACGGGACAAAGTAAACATGAAACTTCAGCTGAGAAAAGAGGATTGAACGAGTGACACTCTTAAGACACGGAGTTGGTCGACAGCTGCGAATATGAACACAACTTAGGTGGAAATGGGGTCTAACTGCCTCGGTGCAGATGCTGGTACCATCACCTGACTCCTAATTCTGGCTTCTCCGCTGAAGCAAAACTGTGTGATCCTGGACAAATCCATTTATCTTACTTCATTTCAGTTCCCCTCCACTTATCAGCAAATATTGGGAATCATAAGAAGAACAACTGAAAACGGGAGAGAGAACGAGAGACCGCGAGAGCCTATATATATGGCAGGCACGGATTTGGAATAATTATGGCAACAGAAAAAACAAATAAACTTCGAGTTACCCACGCCACTTCATCCACACACCGTTAGGACCTTACTAATTTCCCCATAAAAGGTGAATTCCTATACTGCTTCTGCCAAGTCCAGATTGTTGTCAGGTGTAACCCAGACTTTTACCCAGCATTAAATGGCATTCCAGGGCTCATTTTGTGTTTTCTTGTGTTACAATTAATTAGAGTGGGACTCCAAATCCCAGCATGCCAGACGCTGTTGGTTAACATTCCAGGACAGGCTGCGCGGTGTCGCACCTGGCACGCAGCCACTTTACAGCTATTCAAGGAAAAGGTCAATTCTATAACAGCCAACCTGAAGCCGGGTCGTTCGGCACAAAATGCAAGGCTACCTGTAAAGTTTTATCGAGCCTTAAGAACGTCCGCTAATGGGCATCAGCGCCTCGCAATGGGGCACGAGGCGCTACAGAAATACAGTTACATTGCAATGCCTTCACATTTCGTTTCCAAGGTGTTCCCATGTGTACCCACACCAGTAGTGCAGCGCCAGACGCGGCTCGCGGGGGGGGGGTTGCCGGGGGCCCGGGAAATTTTGCAAATAAGACAAAAATCCTACCTGATTGAGGAGGTCCACCGCCGTCCGCGCCGCCTCGGGTCCGACTCCGGTTTGGCCCTGCCTACAGCCCCTCTCAGCCAATCCTGGCGCTGCTGGCAGCGCCAGGATTGGTTTAGGGCACGGTTACCCCTCGCCCGCCTGCCCATTAGGAGACCGAGGTTTGAGCCTTTGCTCAACCCTCGCTCTCCTAATGGGCATGCGCAAGCCAGTGCACACACAAGTGCGCATGACTGGGCACGGCGCGAAAATTCGGTGCCCTTGCCCACTCATGCGCACTTGTGCTGCAGTGCTGCCTGCTGCCCCTGGTCCCTCTAACAATCATGTCAGTCAACATGAGGCAGGACCGCCCACCCCCTTCAGACTGTCTGAAGGGGGTGGGCGGTCCTGCGTCATGCTGACTGACATGATTGTCAGTTCTCCCTCGGCTCTTTGAACTTAAGTAAACTGAGTCAGTTTACTTAGGTTCAAAGACGCAGAGGGAGCTGCGGGCGGGGGGGCTACGCCCCAATGGACGCACCGCCCCTGACCCATTGACTGAAAGAGCAGCATACACAAGAGTTTGGGCCAAATCTGTGAAACTGCAGTGATGACTTCAGCCAAGCTTGTGCAGAGTGCCCCTCTCTCAGAGAAAATGCAGAGTAACCCCAACAAAAAGTAAATAACAAAACTGGCAGGTAAGGATCCTGTAGAGAAGAGGCTCAAGAATGTCCCATCACCTATGGAACCAACAAATTAACTCATGAAGACCCAGGAGAACATTCTGAGTTTTTTAATAGTCCTTGAGGATGCTGTGAAGATCTGTTAAGAGATGTAATGCTGAATTTGTCAATGATGCCAAAGAAAACCCAGTACAAAGCTGTGAGGAAGATTTAAGCTCACATTGCCTGTTGGGGAATGGACATAAAATAAATGCAATGGTAAGGAACAGCTGTGGAAGGATAGAGACAATATAATCAGAAGTCTCTTGAGAAAGGAAATGGGGTAAAAGATGCATCTTCTTTAAAAAGGTGCAAATGGTCGATCTGAAATAAGTATCGATCTGATTTAGATTTTGGTGGATGTGGGATACCTGCTAAAAAGTGTCAAATGTGCCATTTATCCTATTTACAGTACATAGCCATCAACACACTCTAAATAGATAGGATATTACATATATCACATACTGGTGAATATTCCAAACCCTCCAGGCTCTAAATCCACCCCAATATGCTTTACGAAAGGATACAAAATGTGCTCACTAATATTCCAAAGATAACATTCACTGAACCTAATGACTGAAGAACAGAGTGCCAGTGCATGTAAAACATAAGTATGCCTATCCGTATTTTTTCAATACCATGCACCCTGCCCTTTGAGTGGTTAGGTCCTACTTTAGGGTGATTAATACGCATTAAAAGGGAAGGTTTAGGTCCAACAATGGTTTGTGTTGCCAGGCAGTGGCAGGCCTAAAACATATTTTATAGTTCTGCTTTAGTAGGTTGCACACTGCATGCTGCTGCCCAGCTAGAAACATTCAATTTATAGACCCTGGGTACATGTAGTACCATTTACTATGGATTTATAAGTATAATAAAATTTCAATTAGGTTGATGCCAATTTTAACATCTTTAAGGAAGAGAGCACAAGCACTATACCATTGGTCCTAAAGCCAACAAAAACAAATTCAGTAAAAATAGGGGAGTGAAGGAAAATGGTTTGGGGGGATTACCATGCCAAGGATGTCAGCCCTCACAGGTATGAAGGACACCTGTGTTTTTCTAAAATGTACACCAGATACTGAGTTTAGGAGCAATGGTTATGTGTACACCTCTGAGTTTGTGTGATTACCTATGCTACCATGTGATTCAGAGGACATGTTGCAAAAATGTATTCTTTCTTGCGGGTTTGCTTATATTTGGAAGGAACAAATGTTGAGAAATACATTTGTTAATAATAAATGTTCTACTATTCTGTGTCCCACATGTCTCCCGATAGAAAATGGTACCCTACTCGTGTGGTTGGGCACCTGCGAGACACAACACCCTAAAATGCAACCTGGAGACATACCATTTCACCCAGCAGAATACATGCTTTTTTTTTACATTGTGGGTAGCTGTGGATTTTTGGCCCTAGCCCTAGGAACACCAACCATAACCAGACATTTCTGAAAACTAGACACTCGAAGATCTTCCTTGCATCTCTGTGGCGTAAACTGCCAGAATCTGCAGGGATCTACAAAATTTCTACCACCCAGAGTTCACCACTTGTCCTGATAAAAACACAACCCTACTTGTTTGGATGGGCCTAGTTTCCGTGACAGGAACAGACCAAACCTGTGTTAAAGGGAGTCCACCCACGAGGACACACATTGACCATAGTTTGATCAGTCTCTGCTGCGGGCACCTTTTTTTATTTCCCTCACCGAAAGCAATTGACTTGTAGTTCCTAACAGTATTCCCTACTTTTCCAAATATATAGTTTAAGATTAGGTTTTTTTTTCTTACTAATACAAGATGGTACCGGAATTAACTTTGCATTACTTTGAAAAGGCTATGTGCCATGTAACTTCCTAACTATTATGTTTGCTGTCTGTTCAGTGTGGTACAACTATTTTATGATGGAATGGAAGATTGAATCACACATGCATTCATATTCACAGCAGTGTCTGATTAATCAGGATTGATCTATATTTGAACTGAACCTTCACAACAAGTTAAAGTGAATTTTTAATTAAAAAATCCACATTTCAATTTAAAACATTTCAGTGCCTTTTTCTTTTGAAAATTTTTGTTTGCTTTACTGTATGTGCTCTGCATAAATGTTGGAGTTTTCTACTGCAGCAATCTAAGTACTTCAAATTGGAAAGATGAAGCATGAAATAGATGATTACATCTGGTCTTATTGAATGATTCAACCCTTACATTGCCACAAGAAATATAAATTACATACAAAAAAGAAACCAATGAGTCTTTCAGCTGCTCAGCGTAATAGTCTTAGGAAATTAAAACATTTTTCATGTACAAATAAATGTCAAGGTTCATCATATGAATTTTCAAAAAAATTGAATACATTCAGATTATCAATTACATTATTTAACAAACAATTTCAGAGCATAATTCTTTGAGGAAAGAAAGGGTTGAATGACAAACATTGAATTCAAAATATTGTGCAACATGAATACCTTGTAAATAAATATCTTCACTATTGATAGATCATGGAAAAGAATATTGAAGATAAGAATATTTTTTGGTATAATATAATTAAAGAATATTGTATTCAATATCATTTCCTTTAATAAAGTTGTAATACATATTTTTCATTAATTTTAATATATTAGTATATTACTTTTAGATGGTAGTATTATTAGTATAATTAGTTTATTTAAAATATAGTTTATAATTTTGATTGTGGAGTTTAATGTTTTTAATTAATAAGTAATTTATACTGTAGAATTGGGTCATTGGGTTTGTATGAAATGGGGAAATTACCTAAATTATAATTAATTTAATTTAAAATGTATTTATTTTTCCTCTAAATTAAATATTTAATTGATTGCGTAAACTGTTTGATTGTTTATTATGCAAATTCAGTAACTGTTTAATAGTTTCATTTAAGATTCATCTGTAAACTATAATGTATATTTTTATTTTTATACTTGTTATTAGTTTAGAATTTAGTAGTGGTTTGCTGGTTTGGTAGAGGATTAGGGTGGGAAGTTATTGCTATTATACATTTTAATTGTTAATGTTAATTGTTTAATTGATAAATATGTATGTTGTTAATTGTTTATTATGTAAATTATTGTTTTCTGTGATTTATAATTTTATTGTATGTATTGCTACATGTTTTCATTTGCAAAATGTATTTTCAATGTATTTTTTAATTTTATTCATTTTACTTATGTATTTTTTTAATTTAAATATTTTATTTGTTATTTTGTATGTTTCTGCATTTACTTTTCCAAGGAATATGTATGTATATAAACCTATGTAATTTGTAAATAACTGATTAAAACTATTTTATTTCTCAGCTAATCAACTATGTAAAAAAATATTTTAAAGTCAAAGCTGATAAAAAAAGATTCCTACTTTTTGGGATTATTCTCTTCCACAATATTTTTGTCATTTACATTATAAGTATAGAAACATAATATTTTGGTAAACAATATTTTCAACACAATATTCATGTCAGTTGATATAGTTGTTCACAATGTTTTGTCATACAACCAAGAAAGGGGTACTAAAAAAATATTCCTCTAAAAGAAGAATGAATTACATATATACTTCTATTAATTCAGTCTTCAAGGAATGTAAACATGTACCCTGAGATAAGAAGCAAAAAGTAATTTACAGTATTGTGGTTTTTATTATTTATTTTGCTTCTTTTCATTTTACTCTGTTTGAATGTCACCTGCAAATTTGCCGTAGTCATTTTCTTTTTGCACATTTTTCCATTTTGTCATGTTCATATGCTGCAGCCATTTACAACGTCACTTAGGCTTTCCTGTTAACATGTGGGTAACTATTATCATGTCTCTCTTGACACATGAATCATCATGGGTCTAGTGGCAAGACATCATTTCCTGTTTCCTAAAAAGTCTAGTAATTTTCTTAACATTGAATAATATCTTCTAAAACGAATATTTCAACATAGGGACAGGTTTTCTTCTTTCACTTTCGCAAGAATGGTACACAACAAACACAATTGCAAAAGCTGCTTTTTCACATACTTTGAGCATACTTGTCAGGATGCGGTGCGGGATGCACTTATCCTTACATGCTGGTCAGAACAAGTTACTCGGAGGCTCATAAATGAGCATGTCTGCCTGAGCAGAAGAGGATGGAATAGTGCACAGGGTGAGGGAACTGCTTAGACATAAGCCTCACATCTCAGGACATGTTTCATGCAGACCACAGTAAAGACAAGGAGTACATGTCTCAGGAGCCCTTAGAAATCATGAGATTGCTGATGGTGGTGGCCATCTTAAAAGCATAGAATTTAAGTTTCTTGTAGTCAATAGTACCCTAATAAGCAATCAGGATACCCAGCTGCTGCAGTCGGGATGTTGTGTCTTCCGTGGAGTCAATGAAAGACATTCTTAACCAGAGAAGAATTGTGCAAGGATATTTACTTGCGCTACTTTTCACAAGGAGTCACTTTTTACAAGGAGTCATTTATTAAGATAACCAACTTTTTAGAACTTGTGTGTTTTCATCAAACGCTTATTGCAAAGATTTCTGTAAAATGAGCTATCTGTGTAGTTTATGAACTATTTCGTAAACCCAATCACAGAATATTGCCACAGAATTTTTGTTGTATGGAATGCTTACACCAATTCTAGTAAATATATAATAACCAACGGTATGAACTAAATATGTAATACTGATGAAAATTGTTCATTGTACAACCCAGCATGAAAGATTATTTCTAATATCTAAGGGAGCTCATTACAAACAGCCTATTGTAACCGTGATTGAGATTCATATTTACTGTATCAAACTTAAATATATTTCACCTTAGAATAAAGAATGAGTTTCAAATTATAATACAGAGTGCCAATACTGCCATTGTCAATGGGTATATCACGAATAATATCCAAGTTAAAACTTCAATGTTTACATTTTAGTCACACTGAAGACCTACTTTACTTTTTAGATGTTTATGATCCTGTACTGCAGACTAAAGCTTAGCTGTACAACTAGGCGTGTGACTATATCCAGTGTCTATGTTTCTCACTTTTGTCCCATTCACCTTTCCACAGGCCTGCAGCAAATCTTCACAACAGTAGTATGGAATAGGCTGTTGCTTTGGCAAAGTGTGGAAACTCATATTGCTCCTGTTAGAGCCATATTTCCAGGTTACTGTGACTTAACAATATTTAAGACTTTTATTTTATTTATTTATTAAATTTGTAAGGCGTGGCAGCTACCCAAAAAGGGTTTTCCGGTGCCGGAGCAGATCAAAAGAATGTATAGCAGCTTATTAAATTACTGGTTAAAAAGCCAAGTCTTCAGGGATTTGCGAAATTGGGCATATACCGTTTCGTTCCGGATGGCTGTGGGAAGTGAGTTCCATAGTGAGGGACCAAGGTATGCAAACGATCTGCCTCCCATCCGAGATAGTTTGATTCTGGGCACAGAGAATTTCCCTTGAGTGGATGAGCGAAGGCACCGAGAAGGCACATAGGGGCTGACCAGAGATTGCAGATATTGAGGGGCAGCACCTATTTTGATTTTGAACATGTAGCTCAGGGCTTTGAACTTAATTCAGTTCTCCACCCTGAGCCAATGCAGTTCCCGCAGATGACTTGAGACAGAGGTAGCTCTAGGGACCCTGCAAAGTAGTCTTGCAGCAGAGTTCTGCACCATCTGCAGCCTGCGAGTCACCTCCTTGTTGGATCCGCGGTAGAGAACGTTGCCGTAGTCCAGTCTCGAGGTGATAAGAGCCTGGACTACTGTTCTATGAGTAGACTCAGGCAGCATCCAGATGATCTTTTTTAGCCACTTCAAGATGGTAAATCAAGTGGCGGTTACCTTGACTGCCTGATGGTGCATAGTAAGCGAGTCATCGATGATGACACCTAAATTGCGGACTTGACTGGAGGGCCGAGGAAGTGCTCCCATCTCACCGGGCCAATGTTGTGGGCCCCAGAGATCTTTGTTTTTACCAAGGATCAGGACCTCGGTTTTCTCTCCGTTGAGCTTAAGGTAGTTTGTCTGCATCCATGATGCAATTTTACCCAAGCCAAGCTGAAGGTGGGATAACCCAGCCGTACTCTCAATGGAGAGAGAAAAAATAATCTGGGAGCCGTCCGCGTAGGAAAACAGGGACAACCCTACATCTTCCGCGACATCGGCTAGAGGTCTAACGTATACGTTAAAAAGTAGAGGGCTAAGGATAGAGCCCTGAGGGACCCCGTAGGGTGAAGGATGGATGTTGGAGCTGGTTGTTGGGGAAAAGATTTGAAAAGTGCAATTGGCGAGAAAAGAAATAAGCCAATTTAAGGCTGAGCCGCTGATGCCTGGAGATCTTAACGTTTTTACTAATACGGTGTGAGATACTGTGTCGAATGCTGCGCTCAGGTCTAACAAAATGAGGGCAACCATATCTCCAGCGTCCAGATGACGACGCAGCCTTTCCGTTACCCCCAGTAAAGTTGTTTCTGTAGAGAAACCAGCTCTGAAGCCAGATTGTGATGGGTGGAGAAGCTTTTTGGTTTCGAAAAAGTTGGAGAGCTGAGAGTGGATGTGTTTCTCCAAGATTTTAGAAAAGGCCAGCAGCAAAGAGATAGGCCGATAGTTGGAGGGTAGATCGGGGTCGGCGTTGGCCTTTTTTAGGAGAGGGATCACCATGGCGTGCTTCCAGTCAGGTGGGACTGTGGCTTCCTGTAGGGAGGCATTTAAAAGGTCCATAATAGCAAGCAAAGATGGTGACTCAAGCTGCTTGAGCACCGAGATAGGCAGGGGATCCTTGGGTGAATCTGATTTGACACTATCTAGGAGTCTTTTAAAGGAGGCTGCGTTTAGGAGGGGCCAAGTGTCCAGGTTGTTAAAGGGGCGCAAAGCACCTTGTCCTGGTCAGGATGGGTAGAGTCCGCTATGGGTAGTGCAGATGCTGGTTGAAGGGAGTTAGCAGGTTGCAAAGGAGGGGGGTTGTCGCACCGTGAGCTCACTATTTCTGAGTAAATTTTCTCGACTTTCTGGACGAAGAAGGAAGCAAGATCCTCACATTGTCGTTTATTAAGTGGGGGGGCCTAGCTAGGGTAGCAGAACCAGCGAGCTCCTTAACCATACAAAAAAGTGTTTTGGAGCAGTTCAGAGCAACAGAGATAGTTGTTGAGACATACTCAGCACGGGCTGATTTGCAGAGATTGTGATAGATTTTTTTGGCCTTTTTATAGATAGGTTTGGATTCGGGAGAATAATTCCTTCTCCATCTACGTTCCAGCACTTTGCATTTGGCTTTCTCTGTTTTTAGAGTGTCAGTAAACCAGGGCGCTGGGGGACGATGATTGTTGACCCTTTTTTTGGAAAGAGGAAGACAGGTGTCTATGGCATTGAGAAGCCATTTTTGCACGGTGTCAGAGAGCATATTCACCCTATGTTTAGAGATGGGCATGTTAGAGCACAAGATATTGTTTAAGACAGTCATGTCAAGTTTTTTCCAGTCTCTTGTTAATGTCCTTAAGGTAGGAGTAGTGAACACAGAGTTATCAGGGGCTACCAGACTGAACCTGGTGTTAAAATGGTCCGACCAGCATAGGGGGAGCTCAGAGGAGCAGTGAATGCTGGAAAAAATAGGATCCAGTAAGTGGCCTGCCTTGTGCGTGGGGCCAGAATTGGGTAAGTTGATGTTTATGGCTGCCAAATCAGAGATGAAATTTGTGCTGATTTTACATGTTGGGTCATCCAAGTGTAGGTTTAAATCGCCCAGAATGGAGAAATTGGCGGTGCTCATAAGCAGAGGGGTTATTAGGCTGGGAAAAGATGAGGCCCAAGGAGCAGAGGGCCCGGGGGGGGCGGTACACAAGTATTCCAGAGAGGGTGAATTTCGGGGTTAGGGCCAGTTTGAATAATGCTGCTTCACAATTCGTGAATGTTAAAGGCTCAAATTTACACTGAAAATACTTTTTAAAAATGATGGTTATACCCCCACCAGTTTTGTGGCCCCTATCCTTCCTAACTATAGCGTAGTTAGGCGGCAGAGCAACAGTGACATCAGGGCCAGAACTCTCATGCAGCCATGTTTCCGTGAGAAATAAGGCGTCTGGTTGGTCATTGATCAGAAGGTCGAAAATGTCGGCTTTATGCTTCGGGAGAGAGCGGCAGTTTGTGCTGAGGAAAGAGAATTCCTTTATGGTTTGTGCGGCAGGTTTGGTATTATTTATGTTGCCCTTTGGAGTGGTTGAAGGTCTCTGGGTTGTATCGAGAGAGAGACCACAGCATAGGCATATTTCCTCCCTGTTTCCTAGTTGTAATAAGGTACAGTCGTGGAGGGGGGGGGGGCGGTAAGCCATTAATTGGCTTGATGAATAAACAAGTCTGTGCGTCCTACTTGGACCAGGGGTCTTGGCCCCTGGTCCCGGTCAGGCGCGGACGGGCGCGGACGGGCGCGGACAGGCGCGGACGGGCTTGCCTTTGGCGCGCCTTTGGCACGCCGGCAGCGCGTCCGCTGCGCGTGTCCGCTGCACGAGGAGGAAGGCATCAGGTTTAAATAGGCAGCAAGCTCTGGGTCGCTGACCGTCCAAGCTCCGCCCCCACAAACCCCCACCAACCAGAGAGGCAAGAGATCAAACACGCCAGCACCCTCCACATCAAACGGGGAAACCCCGCGGTGGACCGAGGTGTGGGCGTGAACAGGAAGAGAGAGTGCAAGTGCGAGAGTAGCAGCGAAGCAGGTAAAAAGCAATTGATGGACTTATGGATTCATTGCATATGTCAATGCAACATGAAACACCCCAGATTTCATATCGCTTTAGAGGTTAATATTGCTTTTGTAGTGCCCTTTTCTTATTGTTTCTTTAAACACATTTTTATGTACCATTATGTGGTTGTTGATTAACATTATTCTATAAATGCTTTATTGATTTGTAATAATATCCTTGATGCATGTTTCTCAACTAGAAACTAAGACCCTCATCACGATGCCGGCCGGACGAGTGTCCGACCGACATCGTAGCAGGAATGGAGCCCACTAACAAGGAGTCAGAGGTTCCACCCGCCGTATTACAATGTGATTACCAACACGGCGGTCGTAAACATAGCCTTTACTATTGTGGCTTCTGCTGCCGGCCGGAAAAGGGCTGCAGCACAAGCCACAATAGTAAAGGGCATGTATTCAAACATCCATGCACCGTGTGTCTGTCATACGGGGCATGGATGTTTGGGGAGGTGCCACATGTGCCCCCTCAGGCCTCACAGCAGAGGCCCAGGGGGGACAGGGGCCCTTCTAGGGGCCCCCAAAGTCCCTTCCCGTCAGCCTTTCTATGGCGGTCATACTGCCATGGAAAGGCTGTCAGAAAGGGACATCGTGAGCTCTATGGCGGTGCCTGAGCAGGCACAGCCCTATTGTAGGGACTGCGATCTGACCGATGGCACAATGTGAGGTCGCATACTCCCATTTCTCTATGGGAGCTTGTGCTGCGGCCGTAAACCGGCCACAGAACAAGCTCCCATAGAGAAATGGGAGTTTCTGTTAATCCCTTCAGCGCATGGCAGGCACCTTACGATGCCTGCCACACGGTGCAGGGATTAACGGGGGGGCACCATAGGTGCCCCCAACCGGAGGCCGCAGGTAGAAGGAGATCCTGCTAGGGGCCCCCAAAGTCGCTTTCCGAAAGGCTTTCCATGTCGGAAAGCCCGACATGGAAAGCCTGTGGGAAACTGACATTGTAATCCTGACGGTAGAAACACAGGCCGGAGGCTTTCCAACCGAAACATAATAGAGCTCTTAGTCTTTAAATAGATACAAATACAGAAAAAGCGTATGTAATGGTACACAGCTTATTATTCGGAGAAATGTATGTACTTCAGTAAAATGCTATCATTGCCATTTAATGACAAAAAAAGGTGTGCTGGTATAAGTCAAAACCGTCTTCAATAAAACTAGCTTGTATGATGAAATACAAATAGTAGGCTCTGCTTTTAAAATTCAAGCAAAACAACTTACCGCCAACAGCAAATAGGCAGTTCCACTGAAGAAATGTAATTCAAAGCCATGACCCTTGAATACATTTGCAGGCCATTGGCTTCATGGTAATTCAAAGATCCGGCAGCTCATTTTGTGAAGCATCATTCCCACAGCTAAGTGAACTGACACAGAAAGTGCAGAATACTGTGTTCTATCAGTGACATCAGCAGCTGAGCTTCGTAGTTATTAACACATATTTCCTTCTGCCAGCTGCTTGCATCCCAGTCAATCACTCAGGTAACTAAGTATGGCACGAACTGCCTGCACTGTCACTCCAATGTGATTAATCACACATCCACAGACCTTCACTCTAAAGGAGCAAATGTTCACATTTCATCACAAAGGAACAATCAAGCATACCATCATAAATTACTAAATTTAATTGCGATTTTATGTCTATGGCTTTTACCAAATAGATTTGTATTTTGACTTTGACATCTACAATGGATTCCTCTGCTCATTTTAAAAACATTAAAAGTCTATGGGGAGCGTGGTGATATATGGAATTCTAAATAATCTAACACATTAGCAGTGCTGCTACTGGAGGTTCTGCTATCTTGATTTCTTAGAAAAATATTTCAGACGGTACTTAAAGGACACCTGTGGATAAAATATACACTTGCCTCATACAGTGTCAGAATTTGGAAGATATTGGTTTAAAAAAAGACCCTTGCAGTACTTTTTTCAAGAACTATTTCAAATGTGCCAAGGACATGCACCTTACTCTGTGACAAACACTGACTGCAAGGGCATTCTCTAGGGGAAGTTATTGACCCAGCTGAATGTCTGGTCACCAACAATATAACCCACCTTCAAAGAAGAGAAATGAAGAGAAATTAAAAGAGGAATGCGCTCTTGCTAAGCTTACAAAATATCCTAAATCCACCTGTTCGCATACATCAGAACTCCTTAGCTGTACTTTGAAGTAGCTAATGATGATATGTCGGTGAGGGCTCACCAGAGATGATTGGGAACATTCAGGAATGAAACAAAATGAATGAACATCAACCACAAACATAACAGAAGATAGCAAATATAATAAACATGGCAAAGCCAATAGACTTGACTTGTAACTGAAAGCCTATGGACGTTTTCATCCATGCCGTCAGTCAACCATGCACTCTATCCTGGCACTCAGTCCCTCGTAGTAGCACTTGTGCATCTATTTCTCCACCCACTGACTCACCCATCTTGCATTCAACTACTCATCTGTCCACAAGTTTACCAGTCAATTAAGAAACACTTTCTGTTATTCAGTGCGGTGCTACTGCCGGGTGGTTAAGTCCGTCAGTGGAAGACTGCTACACTGTGAGGGGTGTGAGTGTAGTCGATTTTGTCCAACTGCTAGCCTGTGGGGGTTAGGTTAACAAAGGACTGTTTTGTTTGGGTTGCTCTGCTATTGATTAGTTTGTTCCACTGACCACAATGAGCTACAGTGGGACACCAAATGTCTTGCTTTTTGTCACTCACAGGACACGAAAGAGGAGGATAGGAGCTGCCACATGGTACACCTTCGGTAACCTAACAAGTAGTCAATCTTTCAGCTGGCCTGTTGTACGAAAGAGGCACCTGTGATGGCTGGGAGTGAGAAGCAGCAGAACAGGAGGGGCCTGCCCAATAAAGCTCCAGGAGCACATTCAGATATAGAGATGCAGGCAACCTACTATCAAATATTCCCAAATGTATGAATGAAACCTTAATTGGGTCTTTTGCTGGCAATATGCTACAGGTTTTTATTTCTTCCTTTATACCTTTTTTGAAAGTGTTCACATATTGTCAGAGTAGTGGACACAGGCACAGGGAAAGGTGAGATTTGCCTAAAATGAAGCAGTATAGTAAAGTTGAAGACTGAATTCTGGATACTGCAACAGAGTACAAGTTGCTCCAAATTCTATAAATTTACCACATTACATTTTGGTGAATGTACCAAAAGAACGAGTACTGTGCCCCCGCCTCCACCTTACTATCTAGTACATTTTTTTTAACACATTTCCTACCTGCTTTGAGGTTATTTCAGAATATGCACAATCTTACCAAAAAGGGAGCAGAGGAATAACTTCAAAAACTGATTATCTAAAGGCACACAACTTGGCCAAATGTTAAGGTTGGGATTAAAAACTAGTGGCCTGAATTAGAGTTTGGTGGTTAGATCGTCAGCGAGCCAAGTTGGCAGAGGTCACACTCCACCACCCTGGTGGATGACCTCCCGCCATATTTCCAATTCTTTCCTGTTTGGTGGAGGCCTCTTTACCTTCAGAGGTACCACAGCTAAAGCCACCCTTCTGAAGACACTGTAGCTTTCCTGAATGGCTGCCATGTTTCTGACAGCTGCTCAACAAAGATTTTTCCTTTTTAAAGAGAAACTCTCAAAAAAAGGTGTTTGCTTTTGAACAACAGAACAGCTATGGGCTTGACTCCCCAGGATGTTTCTCTCAGCATGTGGGTATCATTTTCATTTATTCGTGTTCCTGTATTTCAAACAGGAAAATGTAAAATGTATATGTCAGAACATCGGCCCTAATTAGAATGGACAGTTTGATGTACTTAGACGGATGATCCAATGCCTGGTTGTCAGTTGGTCTGAGGTTTCTGCTGGAGGAGTAAGAGGAGGCTCTGCCAGGTGTAACATAATGATTCACCACATTTTAAACAGAGTAGTGAGCCAAGGGGTTGATGGACAGGGTACTCCACCATGTTTGTGGCAATGTACCCTGTTCGCCAAACTCTAAATGAGGCCCTATATGTCTTGGTTCCACAGTTTCCAATTAGCCCATTAGATCGCAACTGCAGTTGCAGTTATTCTGCTGGCAAGGCCAAGAAACTATCCCTTCCCAAAGTAATGTCATTGTGATGTGAGCCCTGCCCAAATTTAGAATACAACGTTTAATGCAGCCTACTTAGATGAAGTAGGAAGGTTGACATTAGATGTCAATATTTCTGGTTCCGAGTCAAAAATAGACCCACTGGACCACATATAGTTTTATTGTCTGTACACCAAAGTGACATGCCCACCTAGTTAGTGGTCCTTCTAAGGTTTTTTTTAGCACTTGCTTCCTGTACTGACTGGTGTCTAAGCTCCCCAATATTTATCGATAATGTGAAAGACATATGTACAATGTGGGACTATTTCTTTTGGTCATGTGGTAGTAGGTGGATACTGGCAGTATCCATGGTGGGTACTGATATGCGTGTATGAGTATAAGTGTATAAGTGTCGTTAGTACTGTCTGCCCAAATTCTTGCGCTGTTTTAAACACGGCTGCCGGAATCCCATTAGGACCTGGTGCCCCGTCATTCCTCATTTTCTTAATTGTGGTAAATACTGTCCTTTCTGTTATTAGCCTGCCCAGTTTTACACCAGGATCTGGGGTTGAGCGAAATGTCGAGGGAGCTGCTCCATTCACTTGGCCAGTTGTTTATAGCAGTTCCACGTGACTAGTCCAATCCTTTTCTGCCACTCCCTTCTCTTTTGTTGGGCCCTGGGTTGCCAAGATGATTTATGTCCCTCCATAGTCTCAAATGGATTTTATCTTTGATAAAGTGAATTTTTTGAGCCACTCTGCTTCCTTAAGCTCCTTTTTGTGCTGCCATACTTTCTTCCTGTAGGTTGCCCTAAGCAGGGTGAATGTTTGATCGTTTCCTAATTTAAAACTTCTTCTCCTGGTGTCTAGAGCCATGCTGAGGGCCCGCTTGCTGGCAATTATTTTTGAGAGATCTGAGTTGATGGAAACCGACACAGGGATTTCTGTTGGCCATTGCCCAGAGCCTTCTGGAGGTCCAGAACTAGGCCCTCCCAGTATTCTGATGCAGTTTTAGGACTGATTGGGTTGCCGGCTTTCTTCCTTTCTTCTATCCAGGCTGTAAGTGTGTCCACTAATTTAATCAACCATTTAATTCTATGTAGAACTTTGTGGCGCTCATCCCCTGTAGGTACCCCCAGCGAAGGTATGGATAGTGAGTTAGTAATTCTGTGTATGTGAGGAGTGCGGCTGAGCGGAGGTGAATGGTAAACATGTGGAAGTTAATCTGGTTGTTGAGGTAAGTGGGGTCAATGTTATGCATGGCCTTTTATGTAAGTGTGAGAAGTATGAGGAGTTGTATGTAAATAGAGAGTCAGTGGAAGTTTTTGAGGTACATGGGGGGTGTGAGAGTGACCTTTGAAGCTTAATTATATGTGGTCTGGAATCTTCTGGTCAGTTGCACATTGATTTCTATGTAGAGTGCGTTGCTGTAGTCATACATGCTGGTGATGAGGGCCTGAGTCATGGTTCTGCGGGTGTTAAAGGGAAGCTAATTGAAAGTCTCTTTGAGCCTATTGTGTATGTGGAAACAGTAGATGCAAACTGTGTTTCCTAGGCCTGTCCACTATTATTCCGAGGTTCTTTGCATGAGTAGTTGGACTGGGTATGTGCGGGGTGCATTTATTTGTGTTAGTGTATGTAAATACATGTGTTGTGTGTTTTAATGTGTTATGATATGCATTGCAGTGACAAATGTAATTGAAGTGAATGTGCATGTGTTGTAAGTGTAGGCAAGGTAAGTAACCTACATTTTTTTCAATTCATCTAATTGCTGAGGATTTTTCACCTTACACAAATAATTTCTAATTTTGCGGTTTCCTTCGGCTTAACTTTAGTATGTAGTTTCCCAAAGAAATGAGTATTTCTCTTTTACCAATTTTAGAGAGGGTCTTAATTTGTTTATGGTGTTTAGGGATGAGTAATTATAGCAATTGGTGCTATCGTCCATCAATAGCTGTGATGTAGCGCAAAATCCATTTTTCATTTGTAGGGGTGCATCATAATCACAAGTAGTCCGCATACACATATTTTCTTTCGTTGTATTAACATGAGACATTGGAATGTGAATTGTAATAATGTGAATCGTGATATATTTCAGGGCATTTCAATCTAAACATCAAGAAATAAACGTAGCAACCAGATGTAACTAGCTAAAATCATTAACATAAAGAATTTGTGTATACTGCTGACAATTATTCATGTATTCAATGTGCTTATGTAACGTGTTAACTTAAATGTACGCAGTAATATTGAGAAAGTGTGTTTATTTTATATGCAATCTCGTAACGTCTATGTTCCATCTTTCTTAAGTTAGCTGAATTCTATAGGCCTGAAATGCATTTTCCCTGGAGGCTGTCGCATTAGTATTAGTAGTTGAATTTCATGTGCACTGTTGTACTTTCTCCCCGAAGAGAGCCTGGGAATCAAGGTCATCTTATCAAGCTCAGGAGCATCGCTGCCCAATGGAAAAGTACCTATGAGGAGGTGGCCTGACCAGATGGCGTGACTTGGATGCCACCTGTGCTTTTGGAGTATCGTAACTAGGGAAAGAGCCCCCAGTACTTCTTCCTTGCCTCGAGGGAGAGAGAATCTTAGAACGTGCTCTGTCTTAGTAGCTTTATGGTGCTTGACCCAACTAATGTGGGGAGATTCTAAGGAAGACTCCACACGCTGACACCTTAACTGATCCTGACCCGAAAAATTCTTAATTTGGGATGTCATGTTAGTGCTAGTGTAGGGACAGATTAATGCTTTAATCCCAAGAACCTTCAATGCAGGGGAACTTGGACTTTTGTTCCCTAATCGTTTGTATACTGATTCTTGAACTAATTATCTTGTGCATGTTGCACCACTTTAATTTTATTAGTAGATTTGGCTTTGTGTTAGTCTCAATGTATTTCTACACCCTCATTTTGAGGTGTCTGTAGGTTCGGTTATTTTTGGCTTTGTAATAAATCAACTAACTTCATTCGGAAGTATGTGATTCTGAAAAGTCATAGTGAATCGAGATTGAAATGGTTGACCCACTAACAAATTCTCTCCCCCCGCCACGCTGAGAAAAAGTATCATCAACTCGAGGTTCTAGAGCAGATCTAGAACATGGAAGCTCGGCTCCTTCAGTTGGTAGCAGAGTAGGATGGTTCTCACATGAAGCAAGGGGAGAATCCAGAAAATCTAGAAGTGAGACCTAGAACCCTAGAGCCTGAAAAAGAGCCCAATGATCGAGAACGGAGAGCGACAGACTTTGGCAGAGACCTACGGAGTTTGATGGTGCGGCGAGAACAGCGGCGAACGAAGGAGTGAGTATCAATAGGGATGTGTCGTGTGGTAGATTGCGGGAGTGATGTGATTGTGTGATGTCTGGCGGAGTTTGCGTGAGAGTCGAGTGAATGTGCTTTCGGGTCAGACATGGTCCAATAATTGAGATTTGAGTTTCAGGTCCCGGAGTGGCCTAAGATCCCAGGATATATTAAATGGTGTAGAAGACACCGAGTTATTGTGATTGTCTGATCTCAGATTTGAGGAGTTGTCGTGAGAGATCATCAGCAGTTCCACCTAAGACAGGGAACTTTGTATGATTGGGACATGTGGGAATTGTGTGATATATCTTGTGTACAGGGGTGGACTATACCGATTCGGGTGCTTAGCGCAGGTCGAGGGTCACCGTGCGTGAATGTTCTTGGATGATGAATTCTATCGATCTTGTAGAAGGCAGACAACTACTGAGTAGTGATTGTGTGAGTGAACGTGGACAGAGAAATTGTGAAAGAAGGTAAACCCCTGCGAGGAGTAAAGGTGACGTCAGAACGTGCCGTGCTGCGATACGTTGGTTGGTGTAACGCCACACTGGGATTGGTTGATAGTCATCAGGAAGTTGTGATCAAAAAAATCTTGTCTATTGAGGGGAAATTTTGATCTAATCATGCCATGTTTTAGGGTGTTGCGAGATCTGTTCAGGGGAGATCAGGGAGTTGTTACTCGAGTGGGTGAAGAAGCACCGCCCAAGCAACAAAAGTAGGACTCCATACTATAATTAAGATCACCGAAAAGAAGGGGGAGTTGGCATTTCCGCGCTATGGTTCATTTCGATTGGAGGTGTTGTATCAGTTGAGAGGAGTGATGTCTGCGCTGCGGCCTTTGCCTAGATCAACACAGTTTGAGGCATAAGATGCATGGATGCAAGCAGCATATGCAAAGAACAGGGAAGGATTTCAAGGGAAGATGAAGAAGGCAATGAAGGCATATCAGGATGCCCGATGGGTTGCACAACTTAAAAGATGGTGGGTAGACACCATTAAGGGAGAGAGGTTGTATCCGATGCTGGTGAGAGAGGGAAAATCTCATGATAGGAATGGAGAAAATGGAAGTGATGGGAGTAATACAGATGACAGCTTGTTGGATAGGTTATTATCGGAGCATCCTCCAACTTAAAACCTACATTCAGGGGAGGGAATGCGAGAACTGGCGAATGCAGGGAATACGGAAAGAGTGTCAATATCCCAGACAGGCTCTAGTGCAGGGATAGTGGGATGGATCTCAACGGGAGTAGGAGGAGCAGGAATATCTGTTTTAGGAGGTGCAGAATCAAGTGGAGTCAATGCTGATTCTCTGTTACTGGAAGCCCTTACGGTACCGGTCACCATCGGACCTGTAGTCTCTGTGTACGATCCGAATTCAGTGGAAAGCCCTAGTCAGCATCAGTCAGGGTTGTAGGGGAGAATCGGTTTAGGAGGAAGCAGGACCACAAATGGAAATGGTCCGTCTTTAGTGCCTGTGGAATCTAGTACCCCTTTACCAGCAACAGCGGATCCTTTGAGAATACGTATTGGTTCTAGTGCCATACGATCTGTATCCTTAGCAAACTAAACTCAGATTTGAGGACGTGGGAAGCTCCTGTGAAGGGGCCAATGGGGGTAACACCAGAAGCAAACAGAAGTCAGGGAACCTCTGGAAACCAGCATGTCCTAGATACTGCAGATTTATAAAATTGGCTGAGAGACCGTAATAACAATAGGGAAGGACAGAATAGCACGTCGAGTCAGGGCACGATCAAGGCTGCGATAAAGGCAAAGCTGTTGGATATGGTGAGGTTGAAGGCTGAGGTGGACGAAGTTATTAGTGGGTACTTGTCTTTGGAGAGGCTAGAGACCTATGAGCCAGATGAGTTATTGTTTGTAGAAAAGGATGTCACCAGCAAGGCGAGACGAGCACATGAGAAATTGTCAGAATTGGCTCAGAAATATGATGTAGATCTGTCTAAAATAAAGATGCAGCAGGGAAACCATATGTTGAACTACAGTGACCAGGAATTGAAAGAGAAGAGAGTAACAGGCCTGAAAACACACATTCGAGAGCTGATCATAGGGATATGCGCTTGGAGTATGCTTGACAAATGGGAGGAAAGGTGGTTGAAGAAGAAGAGCATTAGGAAGGTGATGGGAGAAACGCCACCTCCAGGAGGGGAACATCAGGAGTTGAGGCTTATCTACTGTGAGAGGTGCCTAGGGGAGGGTATGTGCATGTTCCTTGGAGTAGGGGCGATCTAGCCACATTCACGAATGATTTTCCTAGATTGAGGGAGAAGCATGCCGAATGGTACAAGCAAGTCGATCGCTTTATCAAGATCTCGAAGGTGTTGTGGATTGATCTAAATACGTTGTTTGAAATTGTGGTTCCTAGTGACTTATGGTCTGCTTGCAAAATTGCTATTGATTGGTCTGCTGCTGAACCAGAGAGGGATCCTGTAACTCACGGTCCTTCACTCTTGGTTATGAAAAAGTACGAACAAGTGATTACATGGTTGCAGTCTAAAATAGCCCCACAAGATATTGATTGGGTTAAAATAGACCGAACAACCCAGGAACCCAAAGAATCAGTACATGCCTATTACAAAAGGCTTTTGCAAGCCTTCAAGCAATACAGTGGGTTAGACATACTCGATCCCAAAGAGATGGGACAATTTGTTTTCAAATTTGTGATGGGATTGAGACCAAAGATTAGCCTCATGATTCAGCAGCATTTGATCTGCTTGCAAAATACGTCAGTGGATGAAATTCTACGATATGCCAGGTATTGCAGTGATTAGGTGGATTCCAAACATAGGAAGATAAAGGACAAGTTGATGCTGGTTCAAATGCGGAATACGCAGAGAGTAGATCAGGCGCAGACAAATGGAGGAACAATAGGTCGAAATCAGGGGAATGCTCAAGGAGGGGTTCAGAACGTCCCAAATACAGCTGGAGAGGGAAGAGGGAAGGTTGTCCCTATAGACCCTAAAACAGGAATAGACATTGCCACGCTAAAGAAAATGACCGCTTGCCATTTTTGCCACAAAATCAGGCATTGGAAGCGCGAGTGTCGATAAATTCCAGCCAATCAGTTACAAGAGGGAGAGCTAGTGCAAGTGCCAGACATGGTAAATACTGTGTCAAGGCCAAGATCCTACAATGGGGGGAGTTAAATCAACTAGTGCAAGTGCCACAACCTCCAACAATTCTGCAGAGTAATCGATAGGCCTGGGCGTAGTTCGCGTAGTTTTGCTACGCGGAACTCCGCGAAGTTACAAAAAAACTCAGCGGAGTTCCGCAAGTGGCGGAGTGCAGTGCAAACTGCAGTTTGCACTGGTATGCCTGCCGCTCGGGTAGAAATTCTACCCGAGCGGCAGCTCGAGCTCGCGAACTTACCGTTCATGATCGCGAACTTACCATTTGCGATTGCGAGCAAGAAAAAAACTCCGCCGCACTACGCAAAGCAGAATTTTCTGCACTCCGCGAGCTCCGCGGAGTGCAGAAAACTCCGCAAACTCCGCGAACAGAGCGGAGTTCACCGCCCAGGCCTAGTAATCGAGCGTACCACCAGATGCCCTTTATAGAAGTGTTAGACGGACTCAATCAGGATCTGTCACAATGACGGTAAGTAAGGGGGGAGGGAGGCTGTACCCTTGGAGCAGTCTTAGATGAATCACTGACAGACTATCGACTACGAAAATATCGAGGTACAAAAATATCGACACAAAAATATCGTTGTCCAGAATATCGAAGTCCTATCTAGATAATGGTAAGTACAAAAATATCGACACAAAAATATCGTTGTTAAAAATATCGTTTTTTAAAAATGTTTAAAAAACAAGGTAAAATAAAGGAAATAATACATATAATTAAAAAAACAGTTAGAATTATTAGAAAATGTTTAAAATTATAAGTAATACATATAATGTAAAAATAAATTAAACATACATATATATAAAATATAATATATACATTTACTTAATAATATTGATAAAAAATTATTTTAATAAATTATAAATTGTTAGAAACATTAAAAATTATAAATACATATATATACACATACACCAATAACATAAAAATAAAAATAAAATATATATATAATAAATTAAAATATTAAAATAATTTTAATCTTTTTAAAATACAGTTTACACTACATTAACTGAAACAGTAAAGAAAATGTTGATTAGCGGAGGGGATAAAATTACTATTCCCACTCCAGAGAGTGCAACAGTAGGGAAAGTGTTGGATAGCGTAGGGGTAAAAATTACTATTCCCACTCCAGAGAGAGCAACAGTAGGGAAAGTGTTGGATAGCGGAGGGGTAAAAATTACTATTCACACTCCAGTGAGTGCACCAGTAGGGAAAGTGTTGGATAGCGAAGGGTAAAAAATTACTATTCCCACTCCAGTGAGTGCAACAGTAGGGAAATTGTTGGATAGCGTAGGGGTAAAAATTACTATTCCCACTGCAGAGAGTGCAACAGTAGGGAAAGTGTTGGATAGCGGAGGGGTAAAAATTACTATTCCCACTCCAGTGAGTACAACAGTAGGGAAAGTGTTGGATAGCGTAGGGGTAAAAATTATTATTCCCACTCCAGTGAGTGCAACAGTAGGGAAAGTGTTGGATAGCGGAGGGCAATAATTTACTATTCCTACTCCAGGGAGTGCAACAGTAGGGAAAGTGTTGGATAGCGGAGGGGAATAATTTACTATTCCAACTCCAGGGAGTGCAACAGTAGGGAAAGTGTTGGATAGCCTAGGGGTAAAAATTACTATTCCCACTCCAGAGTGTGAAATAGTAGGGAAAGTGTTGGATAGCAGAGGGGTAAAAATTACTATTCCCACTCCAGCAAGTGTAACAGTAGGGAAAGTGCTGGATAGCGGAGGGGAATAATTTACTATTCCTACTCCAGCAACTGCAACAGTAGGGAAAGTGTTGGATAGCGGAGGGGAATAATTTACTATTCCAACTCCAGGGAGTGCAACAGTAGGGAAAGTGCTGGATAGCGGAGGGGAAAAAATAACTATTCCCACTCCAGCAAGTGCAACAGTAGGGAAAGTGTTGGATAGCGGAAGGGAATATTTTACTATTCCCACTCCAGCAATTGCAACAGTAGGGAAAGTGTTGGATAGCGGAGGGATAAAAATTACTATTCCCACTCCAGCAAGTGCAACAGTAGGGAAAGTGTTGGATAGCAGAAGGGAATAATTTAATATTCCCACTCCAGCAATTGCAAAAGTAGGGAAAGTGTTGGATAGCGGCGGGGTAAAAATTACTATTCCCACTCCAGCAAGTGCAACAGTAGGGAAAGTGTTGGATAGCAGAAGGGAATAATTTAATATTCCCACTCCAGTAAGTGCAACAGTAGGGAAAGTGTTGGATAGCGGAGGGGAATAATTTACTATTCCCACTCCAACAAGTGCAACAGTAGGAAAAGTGTTGGATAGCGGAGGGGAATAATTCACTATTCCCACTTCAGCAAAATAATTAGCATTAATTAACAAACTATGAATTAATTAAAAATAATTTACCTCACACCATATTCCTCTATAAATGACACCCCCAATACCGTAAAACATGACACAATTAACATCATTAATGAACAATTAATTACTCAATTAATTAAACAATTAATAAATTAAAACACACAATTAACACTATAAAACAACATTAAATAAATATTTTATCAAAAATATTAAAAAATGTATTAAAATTAAATTACTTCCCACCCTACTCCCCTATCAACCCACAACCCGATGCTAAAAAAAATGACACAATTAACACAATTAACAATAAATAAATAAAAATTAATAACCAATTAATAACTAATTAATAATAAATTATTCCCCACAATTAAGATTATAAAATATTAAATACATAAATATTGATTAATAAAAAATATTAATTAATTAATTATATGTAAATTACTTCCCACCCTATTACCCTATAAACCCACAACACGCCCCAAAAACATAACACAATTAACAGAATTATCAATTAATTAATTATAATTAATAACCAATTAATAATTAATTAATAAAAAATTATTTATAAATAACAATTATTAATTGCTTTATTAAAATCAAATTACTCCCCACCCTATTCCCCTATAAACCCACAACCCGCTCCCAAAAATATAAAACAATTAACATAATTATCAATTAATTAATTAATAAAAATTAATAACCAATTAATAATTAATTAATTTAATAATTATTTAAAATTACTCATAAATAATAATTATTAATTACCTTATTATAATTAAATTACTTCCCACCCTATTCCCCTATAATCCCACAACCAGCTACGGAACTAAAACGCAAAATTTATTTCAAATAAAATTAATATTCAGTTTATTATAATTAAATTGCTTCCCACCCTATTCCCTATAAAACCACAACCCGATACAGAACTAAAACACAAAATTTAACTAACATAAAAAATGTTCACACATACATAAAAAAAAGCAATACTTATACAAAAAAATTAAATCACATTCTTTTATAATACATACTAAAATACATCACACTAATATAAAAATCGATATTATAAACAGCGATATTTTTACTAACGATATTACTGACTTCGATATTAACGGAAACGATATTTCTTACCTTACTGTCGATATTCTGGACCACGATATTCTTGCAGTCGATATTCTTGCACTACGATATTTACAACTCGATATTATGGTAGGTCGACATTAACAACTCGATATTCTGTCTGTGCACCGTCTTAGAGGTAGACCAGAGTGGACCCTATGTGGAGGCAGATGTAGGCGGTTATCTCATTACATTCTTGATTGATACTGGTGCTACCCGTTCTACTGTGAGATCTGCTGTAGTCCCAAACCTACCCCTCTTGGGAAAATCGATCCAAGTTGTAGGAGTTGCCAATAAGAGAATGACAAACCCTTTGACAGAAAAGGTACCAGTGAAAATAGGAACCTTTCAGGATCGAAACCAATTTGTGGTGTGCGATTCGAGTCCAGTCTGTTTAGAACGCCCCAATACAACCTGACCCCAGAAACGGTGGCAGGGATTACACCTGTGAATGATTCCATGATTACGCAGGGTATATTGAAGGAGATCATAGGAAGCCAGTGCAATTCACCTATCATGGGATTGCAGAAGCCAAGCGGAAAATATTGTATAGTTCAGGATCTTAGGAAAATAAACGTCATTGTGATTCCATGTTGTCCCGTGGTACCGAATCCTTCTGTGATCCTGTTTCAGATCCCTTGCGAATCTGTTTGGTTCATTGTGATTGATTTGTGCAAGCCTTTTTTTCCATCCCATTGCATGAGTAAAGTCAATTTTGATTTGCTTTCCGTCTGGAGAATCGTGTCTTAACATGGTGTTGTATCCCTCAAGGGTTTTCTGAAAGTCCATCTATCCTTAATCAGGTTTTGAAAAAGAACCTTGAGAGCTTGATTTTGCCCCAGAATTCAGTGCTGGTCCAGTACGTAGATTACCTCCTAATTGCATCGAAGACACAAGAGGCTTGCAGGAACAATACCATTGCCCTACTGAATCACTTAGCTGAAAATGGACACAAGGTGTCGCCGAACACGCTTCAGTACTGCCTAACTGAAGTTCAGTACTTGGGTCATCGCATTGAGAAAGGCAAGAGGAAAGTGTCACCAGAACGAATAGAGGTGATCATGAAAATGAATGCGCCTACCACTCAAAAGGAAGTCAGGATGTCTTTAGGAATGGTTGTCTACTGCTGCCAATGGATCCCAAATTTCTCCTTGAAGACGAAGCCGTTGTAGAAGTTGACTCACAAGGATATGAGTGATCCGGTACCCTGGGATAACAATTGCTTGGTTGCCTTCTTGGAGCTGAGCGAGTGCCTTTGTCGCGCTCCAGCTTTAGGAACGGCTGAATACAACAAAGCGTTTTCGCTATTCTGTTGCAAGAGAGAGGGTTGTGCTATTTCTGTTCTCACCCAGACATATGGAGTGTCCATAGACCAGTGGACTATTTCTCAGCTACATTAGATCCTGTAGCTTCAGCATTGCCTGGATGTCTCAAATCCGTTGATTCAACAGGTGTCAGCATTGAAAGGTGTGAAAGCATCGTGATGGGCCATCCACTTACTGTAAATGTTCCACACTCAGTTGAGCTTCTGATGATGAAAACAAAACACAGCATTTGACAAATAATAGGTGAAAAAGGTACAAACAAATCTTGTTGGCAGTGGAGAATGTGACATTGAAGCGATGTTCTGTGTTAAATTCTGCTACCTTGTTACCTATTCCAAATGCTGATGGGAAAGATTGTGAGGACCATGACTGTCTGGATGCTACTGAACTCTGTACCAAACTGAGACCCAACATTGTCGATGAACCACTGTCTGATTCTGACCAAGTCCTTTTTGTTGATGGTTCATACTTAGGAGACAATGAAGGTTATTTGAGAACAGCATTTGCTCTCTGCAACATTTCTGGAGTTGTGGAAGCTGTTTGTCTACAGGGAGTATACTCCGCACAAGTGGCTGAAATCATTGCTTTGACCCGTTCATGTCTTGTCTCTGAGCAGATCTGAGTCACCATCTATACAGATAGCCGGTACGGTTTTGGCGTAGTTCATGACTTCAGACAGCTATGGTCACAGAGAGGTTTCCTGACGTCATCAGGATCTCCGTTTAAGAAACGGGGAATATGTGAGATAACTGTTGGAAGCATTGCAACTACCAAAAGAAGTGGCCGTTGTGAAATGTGCTGCACATGGGAAGGGGGAGGATTTTGTAACAGTGGGTAACAGATACGTGGACGAAGTCGCCCGCTTTTGTGCCACATATGCATGTATCTTTAATGGCGAATATTCTGGTGAGAGCACAGAGAAGACCGAACTCAGCATGATGCTAGCTATTGCAGATACATGGGATGAGGTCAAGCGTCTACAAGGGGAAGCATCAGACCAGGAACAAGCTTGTTGGATCAGAGCAGGATGTGAAAAGAAGGAAGATGACATTTGCGTTTCAACTGATGGTAGAGCAGTGTTGCTGGATTGTTTGTTGAGTCCTATGGCAAGACAGATTCATGGAGCAGCTCTCATAGGGAGGGAAGCAATGGTGAGGTTGTTCAGGAAAACTTGGTTCAACCTGAGATTCCATGTGATTGCTGACGCAGTGTGTCACTGGTGTGTCACGTGCCAACAGATGAATGCTGGATAGAAAACTGTGGCTGCTTTGAGTCACATTAGGAGGCCGGGAGGTCCTTACAGCCGTATGTATTTATTTATTATTTATTTAAGAGTTTTTTATAGCGCTGGCCAGACCCGAAGGTATCGGAGCGCTTTACAACAATTATCATGAGTCAATCGAACACCAAAAATAACAATGTTAACAAATCGATTCATGACAATTCCAGTTCAGGGAGGGGGGACACAGGAGCGAGGCGTGAGGTAGGTGATGTAGACGCCTTCTTATCAAAGTGACTATATACTGCACTGGGAAAGGTTCCACGATAAGCGGCAGCTATCCATTCGGAAAAGTTTGGTTGAGGAAGAGGTCTTTGAGCTGGCTTTTGAACTTTATAAAGGAGGGGTTAGTCCTGATATGGACTGGTATGGAGTTCCAAATTTTAGGCGCATTTCCAGAGAAGGAGCGTGATAAGGTTTTTTGTTTGTAAGTTTTCGGAGGAATCAGGAGTAGAGTGTTAGTGCTCCTGAGGTTCCTTGTCTGGCCGGCCTTATTGAGTTTGGAGGCCAGGTAGGCAGGTTTACCAGTGTGCAGAGCTTTGTGTGTGAGACAAGCAGTTCTGAAGTTGGCATTCATTTCGATTGGGAGCCATTTTAGCTCTCTGAGAGCGGGAGAGATGTGTTCGTATTTCTTTACTTCCGTGACCATCCTTGCTGCTGCATTTAGAGTTGATCTGAGGGGAGCTAAGTGGGATTTTGCTGCGCCTGTGAGGGTTGCGTTCCCGTAATCCAATCTGGACAACACCAGGGATTGAGCAGCCTGTCTGAGGTCATTGGGTGGCATGAAGGGTTTTATTTTGTTGAGAAGTTTTAGGTTGAAGAAGGCGCTCTTTGCGGTGTTCTTGATATGTTTGATCATGTCTAAGTTCGGGTCCAGAGTGATTCCCAGTGATTTTACGGAGTCGGCCGGGGTGAGACTGCAGTTTAGAGCATCAATGGTTTTTAGCCATTCTGTGATTTGTGGGGTCTGCTCTTTGTTGGATATGAGAAGGAATTCCGTCTTATCTTGGTTGAGTTTCAGGTGGTTGAGGGAGAGCCAGTGTTGGATTTCTCTTAGAGTGACGTTTAGTCTCTGAAAGTCACCAATGGAGGAAGTTTCTAGGTAGATCTGGGTATCGTCTGCATATAGGTGGAAGGGGATGTTGGCTTTTTTGAGTATGGTGGTGAGGGGCTCCATGTAGATGTTGAACAGTGATGGGGAGAGAACTGATCCTTGCGGGACACCCCTGCTTATGGGGAGTAGGTCAGACGTGCAGTTTTTAACTTTTATTCTTTGGGTGCGGTTTTGCAAAAAGGAGGTAAACCACTGCAGGACCACCTCTTCTGCTCCAACCCTTTCTTGAAGTACATTGATGAGCAGTTTGTGGTCTACCGTGTCGAAGGCTGCCAATAGATCCAGGAGTATGAGTAGACAGCATCGGTCCGTGTCTAGTGATTTGTGGATATCATCTATGACGTTCAGGACCGCTGACTCTGTGCTGCAACCTTTTCTGAAGCCCGATTAGTGAGGGTGTAGAAGGTTGTTACTGTCAATGTGTTGGGTAAGTTGCATGAGAACACATCTTTCCAGGATTTTAGCTAAGAATGGGAGATTGGAGACAGGTCTGTAGTTATTGAGATCGTTTGGGTCAGAGCCCGTTTTTTTCAGTAATGGCGTGACTTGGCCGATTTTGAGAGTCTGGCATGACCCCGTTTCTCAGGGAGCTATTTATAATCTTGGTCCAGAGCGGGGCTAGGGAGAGTTTGAGCTTCTTAGCCAGTTGGGCAGGGATGGGGTCTGAGAAGTTTGACGAGGGTTTGGCACTGGTAATCAATTTAATGATCTCTGCTTCGGAGATGGAATTAAAAGATTTCCAGTTGTTAGGGGGGTGCATGGGTGGGTTGTTGACTTCTTTGTAAGGGGGCGGGCTTTCGTTGGTTGGCCGGCGGTTGACGTCCAGGGAGAGCTCAATCTTGTTGATTTTGTCACTAAAGAAATTGACAAAGTTATCGCATAGGTCTTTGGAAGCCTGCACGGAGGAAGAGGGGGGCTGGGATGTTTTTTGTCTAATGAGTTTAAAGAGTTCTTTTGGCTGACTTTGTTGAAATGCCTGTGTGTAATGGATTGAGATACCTACTGGTTGTTGTGTGCATCTTTTCACGGTAGGTGGAAGCTTATCCAACTAGAAGGTGTGATAGTCTCACAGTAGCAAGGTTATTGTTGAGGGAGCTTATCCTGCGCTTCGGGTTTCCAAATACATTGGAGTCGGATAGAGGAACTCACTTCCATAATGAGATCATGAAGCTGCTGTGTACCGCCTTAAATGTTGATCAGAGACTGCATTGTAGTTACAGGCCAGAAGCGTCAGGAATGGTGGAGCAGATTAATGGGACTTTAAACATGAGAATAGCAAAAGTGTGTGCCTTGACATCTTTGAAATGGCCTGATGCATTCCCTTTGGCCTTTATTTTTGCGCAGCATTCCAGACAGGTGGACTGGGTTATATCTGCACGAGATCATCATGGGGAGAGCCATGCGCTTACCTGCAGTGCCATCCACAGGATTAATTAATATCACCGATGATTTGGTCCTTGATTACTGCAAAGGATTGAGTGATGTGGTTTGTTCTGTGTCTCACCAGGTTGAAGCTGCAACTGCACCGACCTCGGCCTGGGAGATTCGGTCCTGGTCCAAAAGCATGTAAGGAAGAACTGTCTTGACTAACGGTGGCGTGGTCCATACAAGGTGATCTTAGTGACAAACACTGCTGTGAAATGGGAAGGTCGGCCGAACTAGATACATGCCTCAAGACCTTTGGAAGAAACAGCTCCTCTCTCAGAAGTGATCCAGCCGTGGTCTCAAGATTAGGCCTGGGCGGTGAACTTCGCTCCGTTCGCGGAGTTTGCGGAGTTTTCTGCATGAACAAAAGAAATTAATATTCCTAGAAACTAGATGACCATATAATTAGATACTTTGTGACCCAGCTTCACAAGTAACAGTTTGTACTGATGTGGCATACAGTATAAGGGACATGTCCAGAAGAGAAATTCACATGGAAAAATATAGGATTTTGTAGGAAATGGGGTACTGGTTGAAGGGGGTGAAGCCTTACTCAAGCAGCAACCACAATCTGTCAGGGTAAAACAAAAGCAACCCCCATATTAACCTGTGCTTAGCCCTCTGGTAGCTTGGCACAAAATCAGTAAGGCTTAACTTGAAGGCAAGCTCTAAAGTATGTGTGCAGCACTTTAAACAGTAATGAAGTGCAAACACACAACAAGAAAAATCCCACACCAATTTAGAAAAACAGAGTGAAGTTTTATAAATTATTTGATGCCAAAACGACAAAACTCCGATCAGTAGAACCGGAGACAACCAATTTGAAATATTTAAGTGAAAATAATGCTTAGAAGCACAAAGTGCCAACTGTGGTTATCTGGTCGCCCCGGACCGGGAAAAAGTCACAAGTTCAGGTCGACTGTGATGGAGCGCTGGCTGGATAGGCCCACTGAACAAAGCACCTTAAATTCTGGATTTTAAAGCGTTGCGTGAACCCACGTAGAGGATGAGTGGCAAAGTAGCAGTTCCGAGGAAGCTGCGGTGCTGCAGTGTGAAATCCTGTGTTATCATCAAGGTGTGAAGGCCTGCATCGTGGATGCGTCAAGCAGCGGCCATTCCGATGAAGCTATGGGCTGCAATGCGGGGCCCTGCATCATCCTCGAGAATGCTGTCAACAAGCGGCTGTGATGCAAGGGCCTGAATTGAGGAGGCATAGTGCACCAGCAGTTCTGAGGAAGCTGCGGGCTGCGATATGAGACCCTGCATTGGGAATGCATCGTGCAGTGGCTGTTCTGATGCGGCTGCGAGGAGATGCATCATACTGCTTCGCTTCTGCTTACAGCGCCAAAGTTGGGCTGGCAGAGCACCTTCAGGCCCACTTCTAAGCGTCTAGGACTGGGGTGGGACCACTTGGGGGTAGGACTCACAGCTGACAGAGTCCAGGGACTGGGTGCAAGGTGGTTGGAACCTTTTCTGTCCCTGAGGCTCTCATCAGGAGGCCAGCCAACTAGCCCTTGGAGTCACTTTGGTGGTACTGTGTTCAAGATGCAGGTCCAACCCTTCTAACTCAGGCTGCAGGGCAACAGTATAGCAGTCTTTCTTGCCAAGCAGTACATCAGTCCTTCAGTCTGCTAAAGGTCCAGAGGTGTACTGAAGAGTTGGGTCTGAGGACCCATTATTTATACCTGCTGCCTACTTTGAAGTAGGAGACATTTGTAGAGGCTTCCACCCCCAGAGGTGCATGGAATTACCTGCCTCCCTGCAGTGGTCCCAGCTCGTCTGGAGTCACAAAAGACTAGTGTAAAGCCCTTTGTGAGTGTGCTGGGCAAAGTCTTTGTGATGTGCAAGTGTGGTAGGTGACAGCTCCTCCCCCCCCTCATCAAGTCAAATATAGCTCATCCTGCCAACACCTATTCCTCTTTTGTCTCACTGCCTGGGAGAAATACACAAAGACCAACTGCCAGCTACACCTAGTCATGTGACCCAGTATATAGGTTGCAGGCTCCAAATGTTTAGGACCAGAAAATGCCAATTTTGCTAAAGTGGCATTTTCAGAACTGTGACTTAAATAAAATCCAACGTTATCATTAAAGAGGGTTTTAAATCACAATACTTTAGATACCTGACTCAACATTTCCAGCAGCTCCCATTTGAAAGTTAGCACTTAGCAAATGTAATAAGGTAACCCAATGTTATCCTATGAGAGAGGTAGGCCTTGCAATAGTAAAAAATGAATTTAAGAATGTTTCACTACCAGGACATGTAAAACCTAAAAGTACGTACCCAACGTTTTAGATACACTGCACCGTGTCCTCTGGGCTGCTAGGGGTCTACTCTAGGGATTACTTATGTCTACTAAACAGGAAGGTTTAGGCCTGGCAAAACGGTATATTTTGCCAGGTCAGAATGGCAGGCCTGAGATGGCAGACCTGAGTTGTTTAAAAGGCTCCTTAAGTGGATGGCATAATTAGTGCTGCAAGCCCACTAGTAGCAGTTAATTTATATCTCCTGGGTACATGTAGTACCACTGTACTGGGGACTTACAAGTAAATTAAATGTGCCAATTGGCTGTAAGCCAATTTTACCATGTCTAAAGGAGAGAGAACAAGCACTTTAACACTGGTTTGCAGTTAGCTGCAAAGTCAGCAAAATCAAAGTCAGCAAACACAGGAGGATGGAAGGTAAAACGTTGATGGAAAACCACACCAAGAATGTCAGGTCCAACAGATATGCAATCTCCTACGATGATGGGATTAGTGAAGGTGTGGACTGGAAGACAAAGTACATGTCTAGCAGACTCCCGGTTCATCTGAGGATTCCCCAACTTGGACAGAAATGTCTTGGTACACTTTTTCAAGTGTTGCATGATGGGTATCTGGTTTGGTTGGAAAAAGGATAACTTGCTCATTATAAAGTGATCTACTGCCATATGAAATCTGTATATATATGTAAGAACACCTCGCTGTCTTTGGAGAACAGTTTTGAAAACTTCCAGGAAGACCAGTACTCCATTATCTGATAAACGCCATCTCTTTATTACAGTCCTGTTTATAGTTTAGTTTTAGGAATTTAGCACTTCCAGTGACTTGGGAATGGTGTCGGTTACGCTTACCCCTTTTGTAATGATTTGCTCATGAGGAGAAATTTTTGAGATTCATTAGATTTAAAAAAACTACAAGATAATTAGAACATTAAGAGTTTGAAGAAATAGAAGAGGAACCCGCTCTGAAAAAAAATGAGTATTATTGGCAATGACGTTTACCCCATTCAAAAAACCTCATTCACTCTTTTAACAGGTAGCAATGTTTGTCAAATTCACTCAAACTTTGCTGCCTTAGTCTAGGTTTACAGTAATAAAGTGCTCCCAAACTTATGGGGCCATTATGATGTCGAGCGGATCGCCACCGCCCGACCGGCGGTGGCGATCCGCCCGACATCTTTCCCCTCATGCCCTCCATTTACCCCCGCCACATTACAATGGCGGGGGTACAGCGGCGGACGGAAAGACCGTCTGCCGCTTTTCCACAGGCAGGCAGGCAATCGTTACGATTGCCTGCCGTGCGGTCCTGGGCCATAATATGGTGGCGGTGCCTAGCAGGCACCGCCCGACATATTACGATGTGTGCGGATTTGTGCCTTTCCATGGCGGCGATGCCGCCATGGAAAGGCATGCGGTCTTTGGCTTTGGGGGCCCGTTGCGGGTCCCCGGGGTGTTGGGGGTTTTGGGGGGTGCACTTGGGGGGTACCCATGGTACCCCCTTCATTGGCATGCACAAGGTGGCAGGCACCGCACGGTGCCTGTCACGTCGTGCATGTCAATGCACAACATGCAACTTTTACATTGCGGCGGGTGCTGCTTGCAGCACCGCACGCCGCAATGTAAAATATGCGGGATGCGACCGCCAGGGTGGCGGTCGCATCCTAATGGGCCTAGCGGGACCGCCGCACCTCTGGTGGTCGGTCCAGTTTACCGTTACGGTGGCGGGCGGACTTTGTCCGCCCGCCATCGTAATGGGGCCCTTAGTGATTTCAATTGTGGTTAGGAGAAACTTCCTTTCTCAGTTTTGCAAAACAGGGACTTTATTCTTGTTGTCAGCATGAAGCATGCATAACAAAAAGGTTTTAAGCAAAAGTATATGTAAATGACTGCGATGGGAAGTTTTTCTAGGGTTGGTGGTTGTCGGGGTGCTACAGGGTCAAAACTGGAGGATTTTTGTACTGGTACTGTGGTCATCGGTGTGGTGTCTGCAATGTAGGGACCCCACTTATATGTTGCTACAATGCACCAAATGGCCAAAATAGGGAAGGTGTTATACAGACTAGGTCAAAGAACCTATATTTGTACTACTATATCCCTAAAAGCAGTTCATATCACTGTGTATCTGACTCCTTTCCATGGATATATTGTAAGGTAAGAGTACAAAACACTGGAAAAAAATCTATGATTATCACCTATTATTCCTGAATATGCAGAGTGGAAAATCATGATGACAGGTCTGACGCTAGTTAAAATAACCAAGGTGGTTCTAGTATCTAGAATATCACACAAAGTATTTGGACTTTGCCACCCCAATGTAATGCAGCTAAAAGTGACCTGTCCTGAATAACTCCAACAAAGACATGCTAAAGGACTGAATCACGGTACATTCTATTCAGATTAAATCTCTTAATAAAATAACGCTGAAGGCAGTACGCGTCACAACATATCTGACTGCTTTCCAGGGACACCTTGTAGGGTATAGTAGACACAAAATGGGCTAAATATATGACTATTAACCATGCCTTTTGTCTTTACAAAAATGTGTATTTCTGAACCAAAATCAGCAAAATCTAAGATATTAATTGCAGCTTGTATGTATGTTTTTTGGGGTTGTCTTAAATTGAATAGCCTGAAAAAAACATGTCTGAGTAAAGCTTGAGAACGCTTTCTAATAACTGAGTTTAATAAAAAATAAAAAAATGAATTCTATCCAGTGAAGTCCTTGCACTTTTATTCAGGGATTACCCCTTGAATTATATTGTGATTATCCACTTGTTCCTGCTGCTCCTGTTGGAACCCTACTGCTGTAACCATGTCCCCATACACCATTCCACTTGCATATAGCAGATGATGGGCCTTTAAGGTCTTCCTATATGCATGCAAGGGGGGTAGAAATAAAAGTATGTGCGCTCCTAATATTTCGAGGCATTGATGTAAAGTGCACCGAGAGGTCACATAAGAATTATTGCTGAGTATCACACTTATCATGATTCTATCCAGTAAATTCAACATACAAGAAAGGAGAGAGAGAGAGTGTGTACACCTTTTTTCAATCCAGATTTATTCCTACAAACCACAGTCGTATGAACATGTAATAAAAGCATCTCAACTCCCAGTATAGATTTGATTATTAAATAAATGTGAGGTAGTACAACTGTGGCCCGGATGATATGGAATCATCTGGTAGCCCAGAGGTATTGAAGCAGGTGCACATGTACGTGCACCCTGTCTTGTAATTTTAATACAATGGCATCTACTATCATTATTCACTGCCCCTTATTTACAATTTGAGTAGCATGCCCTGACCGAATGTGGGTAGATCCCAATGTGTGCACATGACGTGGAAATTGTGCATATGTCCTCTGCGAAGCCATGGAATGCGAATTCTAACATTTTCTTACAAAATGCTTGCATAATTTGCAAGTAAAAGTTAGAAATTGTGTTTTATATATGCACAGATGTAAACAGATTTTCAATTTTATGTCCACTGCATTGCTCCTATTGTGCATATCTTTATATAATTTTCTTGGCAATTTAAACACTGTAAAGTAGCCCACAGATGACATGGAATATTTCACGTATTAAAACATGAAAATCAATATACTACTTAAATTATCCTCTGTCAGATACCACCATTCCTTGATTAGTGAGAAAAGTATGAGAAAATAAGTAGGAACTACAAGAGAAAAATACATGTTCTTGCCTTCAATCACTAATCTGGACTGTAGTTATTACTTTTTGGAACTCTTGGCTATAAATTCGGGAACACTTCCCAGGGCAAAGTAGAGCTTTCACAATTAAAATGTATTAAGCCCATATTACCATAAAAATTAAATGAAACAGAAGGCAAAATCATGTTTATTGGACATAATTTAGCAACCCAGGACATGTTTCCTGGCACTGAAATATTATGGCCCATAGTGCAGTACATGATGCCAGAGCCGCAACAGTAATTGTGACTGAACAGACAGCAGTGCCATATGGAGAAGCGGTAACGTGCTTATTGTTAGAAAAGAAACATTTTACATGGAGTGGTCAGAAGGGAAGGCACACATGGGACTTGATGCTTATTTTCAGACCACGGTATTAGCCAGATGGGGATAATGTTGAGTACCCACTTGCATTATGGTGAGACCAACTCATCAGGAAACAAACTAGGTAATTGTGATGGCTGATGATTGGAAGTTTAATTTCAATAACTAAACAGAGTTCTTTAGAAAAGAATAGTAAAAAAGCTCTGACTTCTTCATTTTCTGCAGCGCCAGAAAGTGTCTGATAAAATCCTCAGCATGGTCATGGCCCATAATCTCAGACGATTAAGTAGAAAGCTCAACCGAACAATACATTGGAATGCTAGAGCAAGCTCTGTGTAATAGGTTTGATAGTACCATTGAACTAGAGGAGATGCTAGGCCTGTTCATGACCATGTTATGATCATGTTCATTATGAGAACTGGCTCATGACACTTGCCCAGATTTCATGCAATGGTTGCTGATCCCAACTCCTTTGATGGTGTAATTCTCTTCAGCAATTGTGTAATATTTCTTGACTAGGAGTTCTAGGAATTCACAGAAGAGCACCAAAGTAAATTAATGATTAATATAAAATCGGACTTCGGTTTTTCCAGTAGGTTGTGGATAACAGGCAAAGAGATACATGGATAATACCACAGAGTGAATCTGACGCTTGGAAAATCTGAAACCCCAGAGGGGAGAACACGTTTTTAAAAATTTGCATTTTGGAGCTCTAAATTACAAACAGAACAAACCCCTTTATTGTATCATAAGTACAAAGAGTATGTTAGTTTACCGCTTACATATTACTATAGAGGACATTTTATAGAGCTCTGACCAAAAGTTTTAGATCTACCCTAAGAAAAGAGTGGTTAGGTTCCTCTAAATCTGAATATACATCAAGGTAATTGAACTGGTGACTTGGCATATATCAAGGAAAAAAGTAAATTAACTCCATCGATTATGTACTTAGAAGGTATTTAAGAACTGAATCGAACTAAACAAAATTGGGAAGAGGACAGATTACAGAAAGTCTTTTCATACTGGATCACTTGTTGTTTCACCAGTGGTCAGAACGTAATCTTTGCAGTAAAGAGATAAGTTTAAAATTTAAATGTGTGTGCATCATGTCATATTTGTAATAAATTAAAAAATCCACAATATTAAGTAGGATGTTTTCTGCCATTTCATATCATGACGAATGTTGAAAATTAATGCATTTTAAGACTAAAAATCTCAGGCATCCTGGCCAGAGATATTTCTTCAGGTGACAATCAACCAATAAGCTAAACTAGGCAGTGTGTCTGAAGAATTAAGGTCACATGTATGAAACTGTTTTTTGTTTTGAGAGTTGTGCAGATTCTACATGTTTACCTCTGTTCCAGCTAAGCCTCAATCTAAATAATAATAATAATAATGATAATGATAATAATAATATTAATACATTTAATGTTAAGAGGTAAATGGTATCATTACCACTCCACATTGTGATTATCAACCATCTTATGTGGGGGCGTGGCTAACCGCCTAAGATGGCGGACGCAGATTAAAGAGGCTCCGGACCCCGGGGATAATAATCCTGTCACGCCATCGTGCAAAGTGCTGCATCGAGCCTTTACCTATTGCACCACTGCTGCTGCACACCCGCACGGAGGATTTGCCCGACTTCCCCGCTGAAAAACTAACATTGCTGAGGAGAACGCTCGAGGCGGGGCATGCCTGGCGCTGGGGCCTAGCTGGCGGGGTACGACTCATGCTGGTGTGGTGCGTTCATTGACCGCCCTTGTGATACCGCATGCCTGTGGCTCGTAGCTGGGACAGCGGCTGACCCCACATTGCTGTCATCATCACCTGCCCGGTCCAGGAGAAGCGGCGCTGTGGAGAGCCGGTGTGCTCTCGCCCCGGGACGGGCGCCCTGCAGCCTACGGCGGCGCCTGAGTAGCTGTTCCCCGGTGAGTGCGCACTGACACGCGCCCGCTGTCAACCTCCACGGGCTGCTTCCACCCACAGCGGCGGTAAGTGTTGGGCTGAACTGGACGGCGTCCCTGGCCCTGTTGGACTCAACCCCAGCATGCCATGCGGGAAGAATTGCAGGTAATCTGCCTGCGTGTAAGGCCTGTTTGCTGAGTGAAGCAGCGAGCCTCCCGGCGAGGCGGGACGGAGCGAGTGTGGCCAGAGGGGCAGCGAGATAAGACCCGGCCCACTAGCCCTGATCGTGCATACCCAGTGAGGCACCCCAGGGCGAGACATTGACTTGTGGCCGCCGCCTGGAGGGAGCGCTATGAACATCGATTACCAAGTGGCGGCGAGTGTAGGGCCGGGCCGAACTGCGTCCCTGTCCCGGATTGTCCAAGTCCCAGTGCATTACGTGGCTAGAGGGGCAGGGCCTGAAAGCTGATCGCAGCGGTGTGCCTACTGGTGCAGCGGGACAATGTGAGCGTGTGTCTGAAATGAGGCACCCCGGGCCGAGGCATTGAATGGAAGCCGCTGCCTGCCGGGAGCGCTGAGGGCATCGTCCATCAGGGAGCATTGGGCGTAGTGGATGTGCGGGCCGGCTGGCCTGTACCGCCTCCTCCCCCTACCATACTGCACCACCTCCATTATGAACATACGGTCAGCCAGCACGGGGCATCCCAAACCTACGATTTCTATTGGGGAGGAGCACTGAGGGAAGATACCGTCCTCAGGAAGCCTCGGGTGCCTTGGCTTCACAGACCGGCTGGCCTGCTGTACCGGTCCCTCCCTCCCCTGCCATCCTGCCTGCTTGTGTACTTGGCCAGGGTGTTTGCCGAGTTGTGAACCTGGGAGATACACACGCACAATCGAAGACCCCAATGAGCCTCGCCTGACTCCCAAGGGGGTTGCAGACAGCCCTGCGAGCACTCGTGAGCCCACCTGCAGCACAATTCAACTCAAGCTGTACGAAATAATCAGACCCGTTACAGAAGCTCTGTCTATACACTGTCAAGTCTCGCCTAATTAGAGTCTACCACACCCTGCTAGCTCGGATACACTCTCTCCAGTGGGCACGTCTGCCCCTCTTGAGGCATAACAGCTGCATATCTCGTCACCACTCACTCCTGTGTCTATTCACAAATAGGAGGAAGGGCAGACACGAGCAATGAGGCGGATTAAGGGGAAAAACTTGGACACAACCACCGCTACTAGCCATCCTGTGGAGGACCCAGATAACCCTACACAGCCATCATCGCCAAGTTCTATCCCCCCCACTAACACAGAGGCACCCCAAGACAAGCTGGACTTGATCCTACAGGAAGTTAGGGACTCCCGAAAGGCTATCGAACAGCAGATCAGATCGCTCACAACGGGTTTCACGCTGATTAAGGCCGATCACGCCAAACTTGCTGACACAGTGAAATCGCATGAGAAAACCCTGAACGAGATCGAGCCCCAAGTTAAAGAACATGTGACGCAAATACAACAACTGAAAGTAAATGGCCTACAGGACACGATCAAAGACGCGGAAGGCAGGAATCGCAGGAACAACATGTGGGTCATCGGACTCCCGGAACATAGCGAGGGCTCCAATGCCGCCAGCTTCATGGAGCGATGGTTTCGTGAAAACGTGGCCCCTGAGGGCCTTTCGTCCTTTTTCTGTGTAGAGAGAGCACACCGGATCCCTACTGGCAAACCAAAAGCTGGAATGCCGCCGCGACCCTTAATAGTCAAGATACTGAACTACAGAGATCGAGATGTACTTCTGCAGAAGGCACGGGAGCGGACACAGATTCAATTTGAAAATCATCGGATATCACTGTACCCTGACTATACAATAATGGTACAGCGCCAGAGGTCCTCTTTCCAAATGGTAAAAAAGAAATTGCGCGCTCTGAATCTAAAATATGCACTGTTATTCCCTGCCCGCCTAAAAATAATCCACGAGCAAAAAACTTACTTTTTTGACAGTCCAGAAGATGCAGAGGAGTGGATCAAAGTGATGGACCCAGTTTCCAGCTCCGGTACTTCATCCCGCAACCTGCCCAACAGTCCTAAACGAACTCAAGGCCGCAGGTCACACCGCATTGCCACGGGAGTACAAAAGCTACCCACCATTAGCCCCACCTACGAACAGGCTCAGACTAGCAAGAAAGAGGCATTGGCAGCTGCGAACTCCTTCAGGAACGACAACCTCCAGATCGCAACCGACTCGTCAGAGGACAGCACCATACAGTCGGACTCAGAGCGCAGCATCACGCTGTTCCCATCAGTGACACCTCAGACAGCGGACGATTTGCTGGGATGAATCATGCGGCATAGATC
Organism: Calotriton arnoldi; assembly: GCA_963921515.1. Classification (NCBI taxonomy): domain Eukaryota; kingdom Metazoa; phylum Chordata; class Amphibia; order Caudata; family Salamandridae; genus Calotriton; species Calotriton arnoldi. Next base: position 1 of record CAWUFW010002155.1, on the reverse strand, counting down.
A